>JAVJIX010000147.1:392500-992500 GCA_036785185.1 Paratrypauchen microcephalus | reverse complement strand
AGGATTTAACTGGAGAAACTTTGACTAAACCAGGACTAAACGAGGACTAAACCAGAACAAAACCAGGACTAAACCAGAACAAAACCAGGTCTAAACCAGGATTAAACCAGGATTAAACCAGGACTAAACCAGGACAAAACCAGGACTAAACCAGGATAAAACCTAAACTAAACCAGGACAAAACCTGAACTAAACCAGGACTAAATCAGATCAAAACCAGGATTAAACCAGGATTAAACCAGGACTAAACCAGGACAAAACCAGGACTAAACCAGGATAAAACCTAAACTAAACCAGGACAAAACCTGAACTAAACCAGGACTAAATCAGATCAAAACCAGGACTAAACCAGGATAAAACCAGGACTAAACTAGGACTAAACCAGGACTAAACCAGGACAAAACCTGAACTAAACCAGGACTAAATCAGATCAAAACCAGGACTAAACCAGGATAAAACCAGGACTAAACTAGGACTAAACCAGGACTAAACCAGAACAAAACCAGGTCTAAACCAGGATTAAACCAGGATTAAACCAGGACTAAACCAGAACAAAACCAGGTCTAAACCAGGATTAAACCAGGACTAAACCAGGATAAAACCTAAACTAAACCAGGACAAAACCTGAACTAAACCAGGACTAAATCAGATCAAAACCAGGACTAAACCAGGATAAAACCAGGACTAAACCTGGACTAAACCAGGACAAAACCTGAACTAAACCAGGACTAAATCAGATCAAAACCAGGACTAAACCAGGACTAAACCAGGACTAAACCAGGATAAAACCAGGACTAAACTAGGACTAAACCAGGATGAAACCAGGGCTAACCTAGGACTAAACCAGGACTAAACCAGGACTAAACCAGGATAAAACCTAAACTAAACCAGGACAAAACCTGAACTAAACCAGGACTAAATCAGATCAAAACCAGGACTAAACCAGGATAAAACCAGGGCTAAACTAGGACTAAACCAGGACTAAACCAGGACAAAACCTGAACTAAACCAGGACTAAATCAGATCAAAACCAGGACTAAATCAGGATAAAACCAGGACTAAACTAGGACTAAACCAGGACTAAACCAAGACAAAACCTGAACTAAACCAGAACAAAACCAGGACTAAACTAGGACTAAACCAGAACAAAACCAGGAGTAAACCAGGACTTTTGGGATCAGGATGGCAGCGTCACATCGACCAGCCAAGGAGTCTCATAAATGTATTTTCAGCAGTTGTAATTATCGATTAACAGTTTAGCAGGTTTACAATTATGACGCTTATGTTCTACGTTACTTTTAGTGAACTGTTGTCGCGGTTTTAATTGTAGTGATGTCTGTTTAGCCGACGTTATCGTTTTCATCGAACCTTCATGTATAAACAAACTAGTTTTTTTGTCGAGCTGAGGTACCCGATAATCATTGACATTTGTTTACATTTGTTTGCATCAATTGTTGTCGCCTCTGTAGACGTAGCAGCCAGGTAGAGGCAAGGGATGATGATGCAAACAGTAATCGAGTGGCGTCACATTTCTTAGGGGAACATTTGTACCCCGAGCCCTCTCAGCTCAGTATCGAGGGGCAAGACAAAGACGTAGATAAAGGGGTAAGACAGAGTAATGGGACGCAGCCTAAGTCCTCTCTCTCTTATCTTTTTATTCATTTTTAGCCAGCCACTCCTATGTTCTTTTCAAACTCTGGATGGTCACAAACCCTTTTGTTCGGTTCTGAGTGAATCACAGTCTGGCGTCATCCCTTATTGGTCCAGGAGTGGTCCAAGGCAGCAAAAGGTTTCAAAGGCAGTCACCGCTGTTTTTAAATCTGAGACATTTCAACTGTTGTAGAGAAGTCATTTTCAATCTGAAGAAACTCTTTCACTGACTCTTTCACTAACAGAGAAGTTATTCCTAGTTTTGTTTTTTTCACTCGCTGCCCTCGGTAAGTTAGAATGGCGCAGAACTACCATCAATAACAGGCTTTTATCTGTGGCATGTATCTTCCTCCAGGTTTGAAAGAATAGTGGTATAACAACCCGTAATGAAGTTAGCTTGTAAACAAAGGCACTTTCACTCTAAAACTCTTCGCGGGAGGGCTTTTGTAGCTTGGTGTAGTATAAAAGTAGTATAATAAAGTTTAAAATGACTTCTGGATGAGAGCTGAAATGTCTGATTTCAAAAACAATGTCCAGATTCCTACCTCTGAAACCTGCTCGACCTTTAACATCGTCATATACCAGTTCTACTATTCAGGAACAAAGTCATTCTATTTTTTATTTTTTGATACCTGTTTATTATCTTTATGCCCACAAACTTTATTTCAACACCTTTCTCTTTCGAATTCATCCACTGAATGCTGAACTGTGATGTTACGATGAGTTGAAAATCCTGTGATCTTACTGCCCTGTATTAGGCCGTGCACGTTCCCAGTCCATCTCAAGACCATCTTTCTGCTGTGAAGCGTTTTGGTGGTGGTACTGTACTACTGTGTGTGCAGCATGCCTCAGTGTCTATCTGTGCTGGGGTCAGGGGACGAGTGACCTTCACTGACCTCTATGTGATCTCTGGGTGACCTCCACTGACCTTCTGGGGTTCAAATGACCAGATGTGTAATTCAGCTTTCTTCTGTGCAGCCATCATTACACTCGACATTTTTGAATTTTCCGGAGCGTCTACAGTACTGGGTGAAAAGTACACAAAATATGAACATCAATCAACAACAACAACTTTTGTTCTTGTAGACCTCTGCTAAGGTAACCTGGGAAATCCCAGCCTGCTTTCGTTCGTTCCGCTCTGAAAGACAGCCTGGCAACTATGGCAAGCGAGCTCTCCCGATTCTGGGAGCCAATCAGAGAGCGGGGAAGGGTGGCAAGACGGTGTACTGCGTGACAAACGGAAGCTTGTAGTTTGAACTGACAACTGACATGATTGGCTATGGGCTACGTATACACCAAATGATAGACATTCGTAACGCCCAGTAAACGGCCTTTGGCGATTGTAAACCACACCTCCGCTATGAGATATTTTGAAGGTGGCTCCCAGACCATATATCACTTGTGATATGGTCAGGTGTTAACCAGGCAACTGCTAAGGCACTGTACCGACCTGAAAGGGGTCTACATTCTCATAAACACAGTTTTTGAACTTTTAGTTACTATAACTTCCTCATGAACAACATGCATGTTGAGTAATATTGTGCATATTTAGCCAGAAGGGCTAAGTCCAACAACCTTCACAAATTCTTTCTCTAACTAACCAGCTTCAGAACCAACAGCCACTGTTGGAGCCACTGCTGCTTCACTCCACAGTGTGCCAGCTGGTGTCCTTGCACCGTTTGCAGGCAGGTTTGATTATTCTGAATTTTCAAAACCTACTTTATCCAAAGTATTAGATCTTGACTAATGCATTATAATATATGGATGATAATACATTTAAAAAAATCAAGATATGGCAACCATCCTGTGTCTTTATAGCAATTAAAGATCCCATGACATGGTACTTCTTGATGCTTTTATTTGGCACCTTAATGGTTCCGTAATACTGTAAATGAATCCTTCTTCAAAATCAAACCTCAGTGCATGAGATATGATTCTGACTGTCTTCATGAGGCTAAATACGTATGTCTCTGAAATGCTTTATTCTGGGAGTTGTTGCTTGAATGCAAATGAGGAGGACAGAGACAGGCCAGTGCAGCGGGTGGGTTGTGGCCAAATGCTCCGCTTTTTCCTGGATTAGCAGTGCGCTGGTGCGCTGGCCCCACTTCCGTGTTTTAAGAGCGGAGGAAGATATGACACGCTTTCCATTAAAAAATATTTAAAATTCCACAGAAAATAAAATTAAACCACTGCTGTTTCAGAGGTTCAGATAAAGGACATCCAGGACAGCCTGGAAACACTCTCACGTGTCTCCAGGCAAATAAAAAAACGCATCTCACATTGCTTAGCTCGTTTGCGGTCCAAACTCTCTGGGTGTGATTTCCAGAGACGGTGGGTAGACATCCAGACGGGGGGTGGAAACCTTTCCGCGAGTGTGACGTCAGAAAGTTCGGCTGTCTTTTGGGCTGTTGGGCTGTCTTTTTTTCAAACGCGGAAAAGGATCGCAAATGCTCAGTTTACAACTTTTAGCCATGGGGGGGCGTAACCAGGGTAGGGGAGCTCACATTAACGTTCAAAAACCTCAGAAAGTGAAAATTTCATGCCATGGGATCTTTAAGCTTTTTTTGAATAGCAAGTTTTGAATGGGGAAAGATAAAAAAATCCTTCAAATTAGTAAGGAATGGTTTGTGTGAAACCCATGAATACCTTGTACTGATGCTTTAAAGATTTAAAGGTGCACTCTGGCGGAGGGTCACCACCTGCTTGTGTAAACAGCAATTGCTGTGTTGACTGGAATGTTCCACAGTATGATATTTAACTTATCCTTCCCTGTGGAAAAAGGCTGTTGACACCACCACGTATTTTGAAGCAAAAACGGCTGTATTTGAATCAATGCAAGATAAACAGGCTAAGTTTAATGCCATAGTGTGGAACATTCCAGGTACTATTATCGGCAATATTATCTTTATTGAGGCATGCAAGACATTCCAGAAAAGTCAGTAGTAATAAACCTAATAAATTACCTTTTGTCATATAAAACAAAAATGATTAAAATCCTTAAATGTTCAGTTTTGCCCAGTACTGCATATGACCCTTTTATTTATTACATTGAAAATGCGAGTGTAATCTCCGCTAGTAGAGTTTTGTTCATGTTTGCTTCATTTGTCAGTGGCTCTCTACTGTTGTAACTCTGTACGTAAACTCCAACATTTTGAACAAATTAAACAAATTTTTTTTCCTCTCAGTTGAATTATCTATAAAAAAAAATATCTCGTTGTTACCTTTCTTTCTTTCCTCTGTCTGTTCTCCTGCCCCCTTCTCTGTAGGACCTCACGGCTTCCAGGAGAGACTAGCTGCCAGTCAGGAGGCCATGAAGAACAAGAACGTGGTGAACCTGGGGGCCATCAGACAGGGCATGAAGAGATTCCAGTTCCTCCTAAACTGCTGTGAACCTGGGACTATACCTGACGCTTCTATTCTAGCTGCTGCTCTGGACTTGGTACGGCACTTAGGGATGAGACAATAAACTATAATATCATTTATCATGATTAAAAGGGAAGACAGTAATCATTTGTGGGACATTTTCTTTAATCTTGGTAATCACCAACACAGATAATGGCCATTTTATCACCAGAATGTGCTGAAAAAAGCTACTTTTTTTTTATTTATTTTGTTTATTTCATTCATAAAGTATAAAAAGACATCAACATTTGTGATAACAATACAAAATATTGAATGACCTACTTAGGCCTACTTAGCCTAGATCTTTTCTTCTAGATCTTTGTTGTTTTTGCTCATAAGAAAATGCAATTCTATAACAGTTGTTTAAATATCAAACTTATTCATAATATTAAAAGTATAATGAATCATATGCATCTATTTTTAAACTGTCATATCCTCCTGGGACCTGAAGAAAAAAGTGTATCTGAATTATTATTATTATTATTATTATTATTTAAATTTTCTATTTGGAGGTAAATGAACACCTCAACATTTACATTTTGTTAATTTTATTTGTATTCATAATGTTGTAACATGTCCTCTGTAATGGACGTCAGGGACATTTTGGTGTTAAATCCACGTGAAGTTAACCTAACAAAAACTTTTTTTTTTTTTTTTGATGACCAACAAAAAAAAAAAAAAAAAAAGTCACGTCAAATAGTTTTTAGTCTCCCTTTTAATTTCTTATTTATTTAATTTATTTATTTTAGTATTTTTTTATTTCTTTTTATGTGTTATTTATTTTGTAATTATTTTGTATATTTATTTTAGGATTTTTTTTTATTTTTTTTTAATTTATTATTTATTTTGGATTTATTTTTATTTATTTATTAATTTTGGATTTATTTATTTTTATTTATTTATTTTTATGTATTATTTATTTTGGATTTATTTTTATTTATTTATTAATTTTGGGTTTATTTATTTTTATGTATTATTTATTTTGGATTTATTTATTTTTATTTATATATTTATTTATTTATTTATTTTAGTGTTTTTTTTTATTTATTTTTATGTGTTATTTATTTTGGATTTATTTTATTTATTTATTTTAGTATTTTTTTATTTGTTTTTATTTATTATTTATTTTGGATTTATTTGTATTTATTTATTAATTTTGGATTTTTAAAATTTATTTATTTTGATGTATTATTTATTTTGGATTTATTTATTTTTATTTATTTATATATTTATTTTTATTTATTTATTTATTTTAGTATTTTTGTAATTTATTTTTAATTTTTATATATTATTTATTTTGACAGACTGGTTAAGTCAATGTCCACTATAAAGGACACAAATGAATGGGCGGGTCTCAGGAGGATATAATCGTTAATCACAATAATTTTAACATAATGATGAATATTGTACGGAATTACTACCTTATATTGGCTTTTTTTTTAAACCAGTGTTAGTGTTACGATTATTGTATTTTCAAGACACAAATTTACACATATTTATGATGTGTATTTGAGACACATATTTATAATTTATATTTGATTTTAATTGTATTACTGCTATAACAACAGAGGACCGTCGCTGTACCAAATCCGTGAAATCAGGAAGGAAACCCCTTGGCTGAAACCCATGAATGTTTAAAGTTAAATTAGGGCTGTTGTCATTAGGGCGGGGTATCATAGAGAATTTACTGATACGATACAAACCTCGATACATAAGCCACAATACGATATGTTTTTTGATACAGTGCGCTTTCGATTCAGTATGACTCGATTCAATATTTCAGATCAATTCGATGCGGGTCTGTAAAAAAAAAAGCTGTCATACTAAAGGTTTTTATTAAACCACTAAGTTTGTGCAAAGATAATAGAAAAAAAACACCCATTTTATTCATCAAAACAGTGTATTGCATAAGCAAGTTTCCTTTCTCCAAACAAGCAAAACATTGTAGCGCTTTCACAAAATAATGTCACAAAATATACCAAAAAGACACTCTTGGCAATATAACGATACCGCAGCCCATGATAAGATAAATAAGATAAGATAAGACTTTATTGATCTCACACAGGAGACATTTACTTGCCACAGTAGCTCTAGGACAGTTTGAAACAAGAAAGAAAAGTGCATGCAGGCAATGATGGAATAAAGTAAGTAATAATAATAATAATAATACAAACATTAACAAGGAGAGCATGGAAAAAGGATATTGCACGTTTGTACTATATAGTAGAATTATACAGTCTGATGGTGGTGGGGATGAAGGATCTGCGGTAGCGCTCCTTCTTGCACTGGGGGTGCCTCAGTCGGCTGCTGAAGGAGCTGCTCAGCTCCTCTACAGTCCGGTGCAGAGGGTGGGAGGTGTCGTCCATAACGGACGTGAATTTGGCCAGCATCCTCCTCTCAGCCACCTCCTCTACAGAGTCCAGAGGACAGCCCAGGACAGAGCTGGTCCTCCTGACCAGCTTATTGAGTCTCTTCCTGTCCCGCTCTGTGCTGCTTGGGGCCCAGCAGACGACAGCGTAGAGGAGAGTAGAGGCCACCACAGAGTCGTAAAAAGTCTTGAGCAGAGGCCTGCACACCCCAAAGGACCTCAGTCTCCTCAGGAGGTGGAGGCGACTTTGGCCCTTCTTGTACAGGGCGTCGGTGTTGTGGGACCAGTCCAGTTTATTGTTGAGGTGAACCCCCAGGTACTTGAAACTGTCCACAGTCTCTATGTCCTGCCCCTGGATGTTCACCGGTGAGTGAGGTAGTGGTCGATCACCAGCTCCTTTGTCTTACTGGTGTTAAGGCTCAGGTTGTTGCGCCCACATCAGTCTACAAAGTCACTGATGACTGAGCGGTACTCCAGCTCGTTCCCCTCAGACACACAGCCCACAATGGCCGAGTTGTCGGAGAACTTCTGGAGATGGCAGCTGTCTGTGTTGTATGTGAAGTCCGAGGTGTAGTTGGTGAAGAGGAAGGGTGAGAGGACAGTTCCCTGGGGGGCCCCAGTGCTGCATCAATCAATATAAAATTAAACAATACAATATCTCAGTCTTTATTAAACCACCAAGTTTGTGCAAAGTTAACATGAAAAACACCCATTTTACTCATCAAAACAGTGACTATGTATTGTATTACATAAACAAGTTTCCTTTCTCCAAACAAGCAACACAATTGTAGCTCTTTCACAAAATAAATTAGCAAAATATACCAAAAAGACACTCTTGGCAATATACGATACAGCAGCCCATGATATCAATATAAAATTAAACAGTACAATATATCAATATTTCACTGTTCTCATAACAAACATTTCAGCAGTGTTTTAAAATTGTCTATATTATGACCAAACCAATTAATAACACATGAAAAATTTACTACAATTAAGGGCAAATTTATTATCATATGTTATAAAATATTTAACACGAGTGAAATTGTATTCCACAGGAAGCTCCGATCGTGGCCCGTGCGTCTCTCTTCCTTGAATGCGCCCGATTCGTCCACCGTTGTAACCGTGGCAACTGGCCCGAGTGGATGAAGGGGCACCACGTCAACATCACCAAAAAAGGTCTCTCCAGGGGGCGCTCTCCCATAGTGGGCAACAAGAGGAACCAGAAACTGCAGTGGAACGCTGCCAAGCACTTCTGTCAGTGGGGAGATGTAAGTCAGTCCAAAAAATACAACAAATATGAAAATGGAGATTGAATTTTTTTTTGTGTGGGCAGGCGATCGGTACGAGGCTTAGTGAGCTGTGCCATTCTGACAGCGAGAGTCCCGCTAACATCCTGGGTTATATTTACGACGAGGACACCAAGAGGAGGATGAAGAAAGAAGATGAAGAAGAGGACTATTTAGATGACAGTGAGTACTAATACTTCTACTCGTCTTTAGGGAAATTTTTATCATTTTAAATGGTTTAAAAAGTTATTCTTCACTTGGTCCTCGCATCCTATTTATTCACCAAGGAGTTTATAAGCGCTTTTCACAACTCTCCGAGCTGAGTTTTGTCATCACAGTAATCCTAACATCAACTAGCATGCTAACATTGCACACAGGTGTCTCATTTTACTCTATATTACATATCCGTACTGTAAATCTGACTTTATTACATGAAACCATGGCCATACCTGCCTGTCAAAGCCTGATCCCGTCAGATCTCAGAAGCTAAGCAAGGCAGGGCCTGGTTAGTACTTGTATGGGAGACCGCTGGGAATTCCAGGTGCCACAGGGGGCGCCAGTTGCAAAAAAACTGTCGCTGTGTCCTTAGGCAAGACACTTCACCCACATTGCCTAGTATGAAAGTGGAGTGTGCGTGAGTGTTGGAGGTGGTCGGAGGGGCCGATGGCGCAGATTGGCAGCCTCGCTTCCGTCAGTCTGCCCCAGGGCAGCTGTGGCTACAGAAGGTAGCTTACCACCACCAAGTGTGGAGTGAATGAACAGTGAACTATGGAGCGCTTTGGGATGACAAGGCATGTCATGAAAAGCGCTATATAAATGCAATGGGAAAAAAAAAAAAAAAAAAAAAAACCAATCCGATACAGCACCTGATTTTTATTCACATTTTTTTCTGCAAGAACAAATGTCAAGAACATGGAAGATTTAGTTTTTGAGTGTTATAAGAAGATTATTATTTATTATTCTTTATTATTTAGTCTATGTCACGCTAATGAGTGTAGGTTGTGTATCTGTGTGTTGGTGATCCTCTGCTTGAAAAATAAGTCAAGCAAGTGAATCTAATCTAAAATTTGTGGCTTTAAAGGAGAATTTACGTTTTTTACAATCTGAGCCTTATTTCGGTAATAAAACAAGTTTTACTCACCCAGAGCACTTTGGTGTCATTTGGAGCAGTTTCGTAGATGTTGTGGTGTAGCGGTATCCGTGAACGTGAGTGCTCGGGGCATATGTTTGCGCAAACTTTAGCACTTTTCAAATCACAGAAGATCGCTGTGTCAGCGTAGACTTTAAGTGGAGTCAAAAGTGGCCTGAAACCCGATATCCCACTCGAGACAGCAAAGGCATTCTTCCTCTGTGGCCATCGACATACAATGTCCACATAAACACCACAAGGTACTGTCTTTTCGTAGACGGGCCGTCGCTCGCTGTTCTCTTGTGCGCTGCTCCTCAAACTGTCTCCTCTTCCTTATAATATCTCTTCCTCCGTATACTCAGGCTCAAAACGATAGGGACGGCCATCATACTCAAATAAGTCCTCTTCAATCTCAAAGTCCGAATCTTCATCCATGTCTCGCAACAGAAAAGTTCAGAGCGGTGTTAGCTTCTTTCGGACTAGCGGTGTTTATCTGCTAAACAGCTGTGACTTCACGCACGCATCATCATAGAGGACAGCGCCTCCTCTATGATGATGTCATCTGATGAAACTATAGCTGGATATCGGGTTTCAGGCCGCTTTGGACTCCACTTAAAGTCTACGCTGACACAGCGAGCTTCTGTGATTTGAAAAGTGCTAAAGATTGTGTTATTTGGAGACCGCAAACATTTGCCCCGAGAGCTCACGTTCACTGATACCGCTACACCACAACATCTACGAAACTGCTCCAAATGACACCAAAGTGCTATGGGTGAGTAAAACAACTTGTTTTATTACCGAAATAAGGCTCAGATTGTAAAAAATGTTAATTCTCCTTTAAAAAACTTTTAAAAATGTCCAAATAAGCCCAAGCAGAGTAAGTGATAGTATTCCAATTTTTCTCCAAGACACAGTGAACCCAACTAAATGCGGGTGCCCCTTTGCTTTGAAAATGGCCGCCTGTCAGCTCCTGTTGGAAATCACAACCTTTCTCAGAGAGACCTTCCCCTGTTTACCTCGTCCACGCACAGAGCCTCTTGTGGTCAGTACTTATTTCACTTAAAACAAATCCAGCTTCTCACCCACACCCGGTGACTGCACAAGCCTCCGTTTGTGTTTGTCCCGCAGGATTTGGACAGCTGCCGTCTGCGCTTGGACCCAGAGCTCGGGCGCCACCGCTACGAGAGGAAGATCAGCTTCGCGGGGATCCTGGACGACGAGGACGGACACGACTCGCTGAACAGCAGCAGCCATACGCTCAAGTCTGACACCACCTGTGAAGAGAAGAAAGTCCAGGAGGTGCAAGGTGAGCACGTGCTAAGGATAAAGCTAAGGCTAGTTCCAAAGATAAAGTCAAAATATGTTATTGCTTATCCTGGAAAGTTCCACAAAGCGGCATTAAACGTTTTTTTGGCGATGACTGACCTGTAACTTGGCCTGGTAACTTTGCGTGCTTGTCTGTATTGATACACAAATGTAATGCCATATTGTGTGGAATATTCCAGGTAAAGAAAAGAAAGATCAACATTACAATTTTAAAAATCAGTATTTGTTTTGGTGGTTACTGTATATCTCAGGATACAGAAAAATAATTAAGAGAATTATTGCATTTACTACTTACTATCCATCCTATTCTATCTATAGTGAAAAAATACACATTTACTTTGTTTGTGCGTATAGAGAAGATGTTGCGCTTTGTGCTCAGTAATTGGAGATATTAACTGTAAACAAAGTCAACAAACCTCCATTTTGACATCAACGTAGAATGCTGACCTTCACTTCACTTTTCAAACTACAGTGGTACCTCACCTTACGAAATTAATTCGTTCCAGAAGTGGTTTCGTAACGTGAATTTTTTCGTAAGTTGAGTAGCTATTTCAATGGAAAAAGCCTGATTCGTTCCAAGGCCCCGATCCAAGTTTTTTATAATAGTGTAACTTTTTTTTATAGTGTAACATTGTGTTCTGCGTAGAGACTGTAGACCCAGGACTAAACGTGGACTATACCAGGTCTAGACCAACGTCTAAACCTAGACTAAACCTGGACTAAAGCAGGACTAGACCAGGTAGATTAAAGCGCCGCGTGCGGGTCTATTTCCTGGTTTCGTTTCGAGTCACGGCTGAGGCGAGCAGCGAGGGGGACCGCACGCAGTCTGAGCACATGAACGAGACCCGTGTTCAAACCGTGCCTCCTCTAGACCTCCTCTAGACCTGGTCTAGACCAGGTCTGGTGTAGACCAGGTCTATGTGTTCGTTCATGCGCTCAGACTGCGTGCGGTCCCCCTCGCTGCTCACCTCAGCCGTGACTCGAAACGAAACCAGGAAATAGACCCGCGCGCGGCGCTTTAATCCACCTGGTCTAGTCCTGGTTTAGTCCAGGTTTAGTCCAGGTTTAGTCCTGGTTTAGTCCAGGTCTAGACCTGCTGGCAGCCCCGCGCCGGGTCATGCTGCGCTATCACACGTGTCCGCGCGCAGTTTTCTCCCCCCCCTTCCCCCCACACTTCACTATTAATAATTTTGTTGAAAATCTATGAAAGTTTGAGTGTTTAAACGAGAGACAAATGTGAGAAAAGTTTAAATCCAGTCTGAGAAAAGCGTATAATGTGTGTGGCTGAGCGCGCATTATTTGAATTTTTGAGATTTCGCGTTTCGTAACTTGAATTTTCTTTCGTATCTAGAGACCAAAATTTAACGTGAAGGCGTTTCGTAACTTGAAATTTTCGTTTGTTGGGTCTTTCGTAAGGTGAGGTACCACTGTATTAAGAATGTTACTACATCAGATAAATGCATACATTAATTTGAGTATTTTTATTGTATTTTAATTTTGTACTTATTCTGTTTTCCAGCCCCTGTTCGTAAAATCCGTATTGGAGGTGCCCGCTTACTCCAGATCAAAGGAGCGCGTAGTTTCCGTGTGAAGAAAGGAGGATCTTTTTCATCCATCCGCAGAGCTGGAAGCCTGAAGAGCACCAAGATGTCCCGACAGGACTCTGAGTCGGAGAACGAGGAGGGGCTACTGTCCCAGACGCAGAGCAGGGACACTGTCACTGATATAGGTACGCTACAGCTCAAATATTCCAACCATAAACGCTAGACAAAATATTATGAGCACTGTTATTGTTTTTATAGGGAGTCCATTTAGTGCCAGTGAACCCAGCATTGAGCCAGAAGGTCAAAGTTCAGGAGGAGCAGAGGATAACTACCATCGTAACATGTCCTGGCTGCATGTGAGTCGACCGGTGCCACTACATATTCACATGTAGAGAGTTTATTTGTGGGTTTTTGTTCCTGGACCAGGCGGTGTGTTTCCATGTGGTGTTTGCATGTTCTCTTCATGTGACCGTGGTATCCCAGGTTGGGTCATAATAGCAAAGTGGACAATCGCTGCATCTGACATAATCGGCTGCATCTGACATAATGATATGATTGTATGCCTATGGAGCAGGAGTTCATAAGTCTATACTTCCACCTGCTCCATTTTGAGCAAAAGGAACTGCAGAGACATGTGACATAAGTTTGTATTTGCTTGTATTTTGAGTTTGTATTTGTGAAATTTTGCTTAAATGGAACCTGCAAGTTGCTCAAATAAACAAACATAATCCTGGAATGCCTATATAATGGCAAATAAACCTGACAAATGTTTAGTGACCTTTTGTTAGTAGTAGTAGTCTTTAATTGTTATGTAACCAGGAAGTTGATATAGACATTCTAGTGCTGGGCCATCCGAGCGGTCAAAGAGAGCAGCTTTGGTTACAGAAGACGCTTACCACCACCAAGTGGAAAGTCAATGAATAATGCACCGCAAAGTGATTTGAGTGTTCATAAAGCACTATATTGAACACACTGCTATTACTATTTATTCTACACAAAACTGAACTTGAGACCTCCTCACTGTGAGTCATGTGTGCTAACCATATGTGTTTGTGTTTCTTTAATCTAAATCTCTGCCCCATGTCTCCTCAGATCATGATCCTGCTGTGTAACCAGCAGAGCTTCATCTGTACACACATAGACTTCTGCCATCCACGCTGCTACCAGCACCACAGCCGCTCCTGTGCCCGTCTGGTCCGGGCCATCAAGCTGGTGTACGGGGAGTCTGTGGACAGCCTGAGAGAGGACAGCGCCGCGCCAAGCGGGCATATAGGCGGGCGCGTCAAGAAGACCAAAGAGGTAACACAAAATGTGCAGGATGAAAGTGGGACTGAACACACGGGCCACACGATTTTGAAAAACATCAAATTGTGATTTATGTTTCATGGGATTCTGCACAAAGTTCACATTTTAAACTCTGTCAGAAGAATTGAGAATTGAGTAAGACAGAACATTTTGTTTATAGAGGAAATGATGGTACTTACTACTTATTGCTAATTCAATTTGCCATTTTTATTTGATTGTGATCGATTTTGGAGCATTATTTGTGACTGCACTGTGTATGGTATTTTAATAGCATTGTCACCCGTTTCTCATCATCAGGTCATTTTTTTCTGGCCAAAAACAATAGTTCCACTGGCCATTGTAAATTCAAGTACTACGTGACATCACACTGTACTGCCCCAACTGAAGCCAGATGCTTTTGAGCAATTCACGGCAATAAATCTAAAATAACCTTTGAAAAAAATACATTTTAGTTTATTACAGGGATGAAAGAGTTCCGTTTTTTAGCGGATCTCCGCTTTTTTTCCAGCTGCGGGGTAATTTTTTTTTTTTTTTTTTTTTTTTTTTTACATCTGCAAATTCGTTGAAAGATTTTGGGTGTATGTATAGTTGTGTTTTGTTGTGTCGCCAACAGTCTCTTGAAAAACAGAATCGTCCCGTATTCAGAACATAAGTACGTGTATCTTGTATTAAACTTTGTATTAAACTGCGGGCCGCGTGAGCCCGTGTCTGGAGCCGCGGACCGAGCGAGTGAGCACAGCTCTCGCAACAGCCTGTACCATTGTGTGTACACAGGTTAAACTTTATAAAACATCCTATACCTCATCCTACCTGCCCGTGCCTCACTTAACGCGTCGCTCCTCGCTTTTTCACCTGCGCCTTTTAGCTCGCATAAGCTCCTCCTCAATGCCTCTGATTAGACAAAGTGCAAAGCAAAAACAAATCCAATATATACTACTAGTACCTGTTAATAAAATGTGGTTTTTTTGTACTTTTATGTACATTTTTACTTTATTGCTAACATATAGCATATAGAAATCCAAATTTCAGAAATTTAAAATTTTCCAGCGGGGGGGGGGGGGGGGGGGGGGTGTGACTTTCCGCTTTTTTCATGATTGGCCACTTTCATCCCTGTTATTAATAATTATTTATTTTGTACATAAATCAGAAATAAAGCAAAACTGTAGCTCAATTTTATATATATATATATTATATTTAAAATCTATCAGAAAAGAAATTGTGAAAACCAAAAAACTTTTGTCCAGTTGACAGAATTCTATTTCCCTTGGCGGAATTGTGTCCCATTACCTTCTTGTGCATCCATAGTTCAAATCATGCATCCTTTATTAGTCTGTTTACATCTCTAAAGCTCATCCAGATGATTTCAGTGAAGGCATTTGGAGTAAAAAACAAACAAACAGTGGAGCATTTCTTGTATTGTTTTCTGTTTGAGAGAAGAACTCAGCCTAAATCTGCAGGGTTTGTGTTTAAAAAAGTGTGAATGAAACAAAACACAACTCCTGGTATGTTTGTGATGAGGAAAGAAGTATAGTATAGGCCCTTTCAACAGAATAGCTTGGTGCTCACAATAATAATTCATGTTTGTGTGTAGTGTTCAGACAAGTCGTGCCTCAGGACCCCGTCCATGAAGCGTCGCCCCACAGACCCCAGCACAGAGGGGAAGAAGGACACGGGCATGCTCAAGTACATCCGGAACCAGGTGATGTCCCTGTCCCCCGCGCCCCTGTCGCTGCTCATCAAGGCCGCGCCCATCCTCACCGACGACATGTACGGAGACATCCAGCCCGCCGCTTGGGAGCTGCTGCTCAGTGTGGACGAGCACATGGCCGCCGCCGCTGGTCAGTTTTAAAACAGCTATACAAGTACTGTGTCAGATACTGAGCCGCTGGTTTAGGACTGGGGAAGGCATAGTTTTGACCTTCAGCTCTGGAAAAAATAAAAGACCACTGCATTTTTTTTCTGAAATCAGCATCTCTACATGTATTACAGCCATTCCATTCCAGCGTCTGTTGAATTCCAACACAAACACAAAGCTGAGCTACTTCAGTTCTTGCACCAGGAGTGGAATAAAGTCACCCAAGAACAATGTGAAAGACTTGGACCAAACCAGGTCTGAACCTAGACTAAAGCAGGTCTAAACTAGAACTAAATCAGACCTGAACCAGGACTAAACCAGGTTAAAAAGGGGACTAAACCAGGACTAAACTAGGATTAAATCAGGCCTAAACTTTGACTGAACCAAGTCTAAACTAGGACTAAACCTGATCTGAACCAAGATTAAACCAGGGATGAACCAGGACTAAACCAGGTTAAAAATGGGACTAAACCAGGACTAAACTAGGATTAAACCAGGACTAAATCAGGTTAAAACAGGGACTAAACCAGGACTAAACTAGGACTAAACCAGGACTAAATCAGGTTAAAACAGGGACTAAACCAGGACTAAACTAGGACTAAACCCGGTCTGAACTAAGACTAAACTAGGATTAAACCCAGTCTGAACCAGGACTAAACCAGGTCTGAACCAAGACTAAACCAGGTCTAAACTAGGACTAAATCAGACCTGAACTAGGACTAAACCAGGTTAAAAAGGGGACTAAACCAGGACTAAACTAGGATTAAATCAGGCCTAAACTTGGACTGAACCAAGTCTAAACTAGGACTAAACCTGATCTGAACCAAGATTAAACCAGGGATGAACCAGGACTAAACCAGGTTAAAAATGGGACTAAACCAGGACTAAACTAGGATTAAACCAGGACTAAATCAGGTTAAAACAGGGACTAAACCAGGACTAAACCTGGTCTGAACCAAGACTAAACCAGGACTAAACTAGGATTAAACCAGATCTGAACCAGGAGTAAACCAGGACTAAACCAGGACTAAACCAGGACTAAACCAGGACTAAACCAGGTTAAAACAGGGACTAAACCAGGACTAAACTAGGACTAAACCCGGTCTGAACCAAGACTAAACTAGGATTAAACCCAGTCTGAACCAGGACTAAACCAGGTCTGAACCAAGACTAAACCAGGTCTAAACTAGGACTAAATCAGACCTGAACTAGGACTAAACCAGGTTAAAAAGGGGACTAAACTAGGATTAAATCAGGCCTAAACTTGGACTGAACCAAGTCTAAACCAGGACTAAACCTGATCTGAACCAAGATTAAACCAGGGATGAACCAGGACTAAACCAGGTTAAAAATGGGACTAAACCAGGACTAAACTAGGATTAAACCAGGACTAAATCAGGTTAAAACAGGGACTAAACCAGGACTAAACCTGGTCTGAACCAAGACTAAACCAGGACTAAACTAGGATTAAACCAGATCTGAACCAGGAGTAAACCAGGACTAAACCAGGACTAAACCAGGTTAAAACAGGGACTAAACCAGGAATAAACTAGGACTAAACCCGGTCTGAACCAAGACTAAAGCAGGTCTAAACCAGGACACAAGAACAATGTGAAAGACTTGTGGAGAGCATGCCAAGACGCATGAAAGCTGTGATTAAAAATAAGGGTTATTGCACCAAATATTGATTTCTGAACATTAGTAAACATTAGTTTAATGTTGTTTTAAAATGAATTTGATCTTGTTTCTTTGCAATGTTTGACGTCTGAAAACATGTATCTTTTTTGTTATTTTGACCATTTGTCATTTTCTGCAAATAAATGCTCTAAACCAGAGGTCTTCAATAGGGGGGTCGTGACCCCTAGGGGGTCACGGAGGTACTGCAGGGGGGTCGCGAAATCTTTTGATTTCACTTTAAAATAATATTATTTTATATTTTATAGTGTAAAATACAGTATTAACCTGTGTATTATTTCCTTGTATTGGATGTACCGTAACAGAGTAGCAATGTTTATACATGACACTAAGCTCAATTTAATATAAAACACAATTCTATGCCATATATATAGTAGGGGGTCCCTGGCCCAGTTCGCCATCTGTTTGGGGGTCCCTGGCCTGAAAAACATTGAAGACCCCTGCTCTAAACGATAATATTTTTATTTGGAATTTGTGGGAAATGTTGTCAGTAGTTTATAGACTCAAACAAAAATGTTCCTTTTGCCCAAACACATACTGTACCTATAAGTAGTAAAATCAGAAAAACTGATAATTTTGCAGTGGTCTCTTATTTTTTTCCAGAGATGTATAAAGAAGCATTTTCTGGAGCTATATTATTTCCTGATTGTGTGAAAGATGGACTGGAGTGGGTAGTGTTCTGTTTTAGTTTTTCCTCAAGTGTCTCTGTGAATGTTTTTTTTTTTTTCATGTTATTCTGTAGAGCAGCTCCAGTGGTACTTTACTTTCCACTAATTACTTTAAACACCTCACAATGCACCACTAATTGTGTACACACACGCACACACTTGTTCCTGCTGCCATACACTGTGGTCTTTAATCTAACCTATTGCTAAATACACTGTGAAGACAATGCCCCCTGGTGGAGTGGATAAAAAAGAACAGACTAAGGCTCGTCTGCAGAAAGGCCAGAGAAGGAGAAGCGATGTGATCTAATTCTAATCATTTTTCTTTTCAAAGTGCAGTCTGTGGTGAAAGTAATAATGTAGGTCAGCCTGAGATGGTCTGCTTTCACACTGACGTCACCCCGGTCCAGAGTGAGAAAGGAGCTGTCCTGAGACCA
Source organism: Paratrypauchen microcephalus (assembly GCA_036785185.1). Taxonomy (NCBI): domain Eukaryota; kingdom Metazoa; phylum Chordata; class Actinopteri; order Gobiiformes; family Gobiidae; genus Paratrypauchen; species Paratrypauchen microcephalus. The sequence continues at coordinate 973,835 of JAVJIX010000147.1, read as the reverse complement.
CCTCTAATGCAGATGTCATATTCACACTCGGCCTAGTGCGCCGCTCTGGGATTAAAAGCTCTTTTACCTTTACTTAACTAGTGTCGGTGTGAAACCAGCCTAAAAGGTAGAATGCCCCCCTAAATTATTAGTTTACTGGTTTGTTCTGATTTTGCCTGACTTAAACTTTACTGATCCACAAGGGAAATTATTTGAACACAGTAGCTCACACATCACAATATAGTACAATAGTATAAACAAGGAGGGAAAAAATGTAATAATAATGAGAGTAGTTTGTAGTTTTGGCAGGTTTAAAGTTGAATGTAGTAGATACTAGTACTGTAGTAGTACATGATATCAACACTTCAAATCAAAGAAGCTTTTTGCCATTATAAATCTGAACACAGACACAGCTGGTCAGTGAAAACACACATTATTACTTGCTAATGCTGTCAGGTGATTAAAAAAAATAATGTGATAAGATAAGATAAAATATGCCTTTATTAGTCTCACAGTGGGGAAATTCCAGTGTTGCAACGCACAGATCAAGAACAGGATTAATTACAGGAGTTGTAATAAATTAATCTAATTAATCACATTTTAATCTTGTGTGAGAGAGAGAGACTGAGAGAGAGAGAGAGATTGAGAGAGAGAGATTAAGAGAGGGAGAGATTGAGAGAGAGAGACTGAGAGAGAGAGACAGAGAAAGAGAGATTGAGAGAGAGACTGAGAGAGAGATTGAGAGAGAGAGACAGAGAGAGAGAGATTAAGAGAGTGAGAGAGATTGAGAGAGAGATTGAGAGAGAGAGATTAAGAGAGGGAGAGTGAGAGAGAGAGATTGAGACAGAGAGAGAGAGAGATTAAGAGAGGGAGAGTGAGAGAGATTGAGAGATTAAGAGAGAGAGAGAGAAATTGAGAGAGAGATTGAGAGAGGGAAAGATTGAGAGAGGGAGAGTGAGAGAGATTGAGAGAGAGAGAGATTAAGAGAGGGAGAGTGAGAGAGATTGAGAGATTAAGAGAGAGATTAAGAGAGAGAGAGATTAAGAGAGAGAGATTGGGAGAGAGAGAGATTGAGAGAGAGAGTGAGAAATTGAGAGAGAAAGATTGAGAGAGAGAGAGAGAGATTGAGAGAGAGATTAAGAGAGAGAGAGAGATTAAGAGAGAGAGAGAGATTGCTCATGTGTTTCCAAATTCTGCAAGCGTGGTTTGGTGGTTTGTTGAAGTGCACTCTCGCACTATCAACATTAACAATGGAACTTGTCCGGACGTGTTTATCGTTCAAATGATCTGTCAGGCTGGAGCAGCTTCGGTGGTCAGAAAATTCTTTTTTACAAAAGCTACAAATCACTGCGTTCTTGTTGATAGTTCTGTCTTTTTATAAATAAACTTGCCGTTCAAAAGCCCTGGCAGTGATTTGCTCGCCGCACCCCAAATTTAAAATGCACGCACATTGAATTGCCACTCATAATTAAATGCATAGATTTTTATAACGCATTAATTTGCAGTGTAATTAATCTAATTAACGCGTTAAACTGACAGCCCTATTACTTACCCTTTCACACCCTAATCCTTTTGGGATCTTCTCTCCCCCAGCGGCCATGTTCCTGCTGTGTGCGGTGAAGGTCCCTGATGCTGTCTCGGAGATGATGATGGCAGAGTTCCAGCACCACGAGGCCTGTCAGCGCATCAACTCCATCCTCAAGTTCTACACACTGTGGAGGTTCAGATACCAGGTGTGGCCGCGCATGGAGGAGGGTGCGCAGCAGATCTTCAAGGTAAGACCCCCAACATAGACTCCTGAACATCTCAAATAGAACAAATGTTGGTTATTACGATACCACTGTAATAATGTCACCTAAATTAGCCTTAATAAAGCATAAACAGAAAGACTTAAGGCTAATTAATGTCCAGTCATATTATAGGAAAGTTTAAGAAAAATATAGAGGACTGCTTTTCATGAATAATATGATTTACACACTTTATAGGCAGGAACTTGTCTGAGCTTCACAAATCCACTCCATATTCAGTGGTGGTAAGATACTATTGTAGCCACAGCTGCCCTGGGGTAATGACAGAAATGTGGCTTTTATGAAGTTGTTTTTGTTGGGGTTTTTTTCACCAATTGGTAAAACATGTTCATTTTAATCCCTTTCTGTTTCACACAATAATGCTGCTATTACATGTTGTTAAAGATCCCTCCGCCCAGCATCAACTTTACGCTGCCCTCTCCCATCCTGGGCATGCCCTGTGTGCCCATCTTTGACCCCCCGTGGGTGCCCCAGAACACGGGCAGCGTGCAGGACCCCATCAACGAAGACCAGTCTGTAAGTCATGTACGCAACTTCACCATTTCTATTCTAGCTCTAGATATCAATGTTGTAATTTACGGGTTCTTATCATTGATAGTGATTATTGAAATGGTAATCGGTAAGGCCTATTTAGCTCGCAAACTAAATTAACTAGTAATGTTATTCATTTGTTTAATTAATTTTTTTTGTTTTGTTTTGTTTAAAGTTTAACGTAGCGCCTAAAATTGTATGCCACATGACCAAAGCTATTTGCAGTTATAATTAAACAAACATAATGGGAATTCTTACTCTATAATTTGTGCACTATGTAGCACTATGTATGTAGGGATTTTGACTGTGAACAAGGTCACATTTTCATTGATCTGATCTGTAACTCGGGCTGCATCCGAATGTCCACACTATCCCGTACACTATTTAGGGATTTAAACCACTTTATTGAGTGAAAATGTCCCACAATGCACCTTGAAAAGTATTGTCCAGGTCTGGTTACTAGAAAACAACAGCGAACACAGGAAAAGTAACTGGACACAACACAACTGAATGAAAGCCGATAGAAGCTGTTTTAATGCTTTGTTGAGCCATGATTATGAATAAAACTACATTAAATAAACCGTCGCTATGTAGAGTTGGTAATTTGAACATCTCAGACAAAAAAAGTCTGAATAATCCAGTCCGTTTATATGAGATCCATCCATCCATTTTCTTCTGCTTATCCGGGGCCGGGTCGCGGGGGCAGCAGTCTAAGCAGGGACGCCCAGACCTCCTTCACCCCAGACACTTCCTCCAGCCCCTCTGGGGGGACCCCAAGGCGTTCCCAGGCCAGCCGGGAGACATAGTCCCTCCAGCGTGTCCTGGGTCTTCCACGGGGCCTCCTTCCGGTGGGACATGCCCGGAACACCTCCCGAGGGAGGCGTCCAGGAGGCATCCGGAACAGATGCCCGAGCCACCTCAGCTGGCTCCTCTCAATGTGGAGAAGCAGTGGCTCTACTCCGAGCTCCTCCCGTGTGACTGAGCTCCTCACCCTCACCCTATCTCTAAGGGTGCGCCCAGCCACTTCCTCAATGAGAAAACTCATTTCGGCCGCTTGTATTTGCGATTTTGTCCTTTCGGTCATTACCCAGAGCTCATGACCATAGGTGAGGGTAGGAACGTAGATTGACCGGTAAATTGAGAGCTTTGCCTTTCAGCTCAGCTCCCTCTTCACCACAGCGGTCTGGTACAGCGACCGCATCACTGCCGACGCTGCACCGATCAACCTGTTCCATCCATCTTACGCTCCATCCTCCCCTCACTCGTGAACAAGACCCCGAGATACTTGAACTCCTCCACTAGAGGCAAGGACTCCCCACCCGGAGAGGGCAAGCCACCTTTTTCTGGTCGAGAACCATGGCCTTGGATTTGGAAGAGCTGATCCTCACCCCAGCCGCTTCACACTCGGCTGCAAACTGCCCCAGTACACACTGGAGGTCCCGGTTCGATGAAGCCATCAGCCATCAGCCATCAACATCATCTGCAAACAGTAGAGATGAGATCCTGTGGTTCCCAAACCGGATCCCCTCCAGCGTCTGACTGCGCCTAGAAATTCTATCCATAAATACAATGTACAGAACCGGTGACAAAGGGCGGAGTCCAACATGCACCGGAAACAGGTCCAACTTACTACCGGCAATGCGAACACAGCTCCTGCTCCGGTCGTACAGGGACCGAGCAGCCCTTAGCAAAGGGCCCCGAACCCCGTACTCCCAGAGCACTCTCCACAGGACCCCACAAGGGACACGGTCGAATGCCTTCTCCAGATCCACAAAGCACATGTGGACTGGTTGGGCAAACTCCCATGCACCCTCGAGCACCCGATGAAGAGTATAGAGCTGGTCCAGTGTTCCCTGGCCGGGACAAAAACCACACTGCTCCTCCTGAATCCGAGGTTCGACTATCGGTCGAATTCTCATCTCCAGCACCCTGGAATAGACCTTACCGGGAAGGCTGAGGAGTGTGATTCCGCAATAGTTGGAACACACCCTCCGGTCCCCCTTCTTAAACAGCGGGACCACCACCCCGGTCTGCCAGTCCAGAGGTACTGTCCCCGACCGCCACGCGATGTTGCAGAGACGTGTCAGCCAAGACAGCCCTACAACATCCAGAGACTTAAGATACTCAGGACAGATCTCATCCACCCCCGGGGCCTTGCCACCGAGGAGCTTTCCAACCACCTCAGTAACTTCAGCCAGGGTGATGAATGAGTCCGCCTCCAAGTCCCCAGCCACTGCTTCTTCCTCGGAAGACGTGACAGTGCGATTGAGGAGATCCTCAAAGTATTCCTTCCACTGTCCGATAACATCCCCAGTCGAGGTCAGCAGCTCCCCACCTCCACCGTAAACAGTGTTGGTGAAGCACTTCTTCCCCCTCCTGAGGCGCCGAACGGTTTGCCAGAATTTCTTTGAGGCCGTCCGATAGTCCTCCTCCATGGCCTCTCCGAACTCCTCCCAAACCCGAGTTTTTGCCTCTGCTACCACCCGGGCTGCAGCACGCTTGGCCCGCTGGTACCCATCAGCTGCCTCAGAAGTCCCATGAGCCAACAAGGCACGATAGGACTCCTTCTTCAGCCTGACGGCATCCCTTACTTCCGGTGTCCACCACCGGGTTTGGGGATTGCCGCCACGACAGGCACCACAGACCTTACGACCACAGCTACGGGCGGCCGCATCGACAATAGAGGCCGAGAACAGAGCCCATTCGGACTCTATGTCCCCAGCCTCCCCCAGAATTCAGGAGAAGCTCTCCCGGAGGTGCGAGTTGAAGGTACCCCTGACAGAGGGCTCTGCCAGATGTTCCCAACAGACCTTCACGATACGTTTGGGCCTGCCAGGTCTTTCCGGCTTCCTCCCTCGCCAGCGGACCCAACTCACAACCAGGTGGTGATCAGTGGACAGCTCTGCCCCTCTCTTCACCTGAGTGTCCAAGACACGCGGCCGGAGGTCAGATGACACGACAACAAAGTTGATCATCGACCTTCGTCCTAGGGTGTCCTGATGCCACGTGCACTGATGGACACCCTTGTGCTTGAACATGGTGTTTGTTATGGACAGGCCGTTCCTCCCAATCACCCCTCTCCAGGTGTCACTGTCATTGCCCACGTGGGCGTTGAAGTCCCCCAGGAGAACAACGGAGTCCCCAGTCGGTGCACTGTCCAGTACCCCTCCCAGGCACTCCAAGAAGGCCGGGTACTCTGCACTGCTGTTCGGCCCGTAGGCCGACACAACAGTGATAGACTTGTCCCCGACCCGAAGGCGCAGGGACGCGACCCTCTTGTTCATTGGGGTGAACACCAACACTCGGCGGCTGAGCTGTGGGGCAATGTGCAGGCCCACACCGGCCCGCCACTGTTCCCCGCGGGCAACGCCAGAGAAATGGAGGGTCCAGCCCCCCCCAAGGAGTTGGGTTCCAGAGCCCAAGCTGTGCGTGGCGGTGAGGCCGACTCCCGCACGAGCTCAGGCTCCTTCCCCCCCAGCGAGGTGACATTCCATGTCCCCAGAGCTAGTATCCATGTCCGGAGATCCGGCCGCCGAGGCCCCTGCCTTCGACTGCGGCCCCGATCTCTTTGCACCCAGCCCTTATGGATCCTCCTGTGGGTGGTGGGTCCACATAAAGACGGCCCCACATCGCTCCTTCGGGCTTCGCCCGACCGAGCCCCGTGGGGAAAGGCCCGGGCACCAGACGCTCGCTGGCGAGTATCTCAGGTCTGGCTCCAGGGTGGGGCCCCGGTAATGCCAGTCCGGGCGACGTTTCTGGCTTTGTTGTCTGTCTCATCATAAAGGGCTTCTGAACCGCTCTTAGTCTGACCCATCCCCCAGGACCTGTTTGCCTTGGGTGACCCTACCAGGGGCATAAAGCCCCCGACAACATAGCTCCCGGGATCATTCAGGCACTCAAACCCCTCCACCACATTAAGGTGGCGGCTCAAGGAGGGGTACATGAGATCCATCTTGGCATACAAGATTTTGCCAAGATACATGAGATCCATCTTGGCAAAAACTTGTATGGTTATTATTAATAGTTGATCATTATTTATTAGTGAAATCTTTTTTTTTTTTCTGAGCTTAGCAGACTAGGGGGACATTCGACTATTCCCCTAGCTTTTCCTGTCTCCATGGTGATCGAAAGTTTTAATGTCATACAGTGGAACACGCCAGGTAAAGCATTAACAGCTCCATGGAGACAACCAGGTTACATCGTGCATCTAAAAGACGCTTAGAAAATACATGAACTTAAAACGCATGTACCTTTGCTTCATGTGGCTAACCTGCTGACATTTCTGTTCTTAAATGACCCCAAAATGCTGATTTATACGATTCTATTTTCCAATTTTGAGCTGTTTTACTTTGTTGCCATCTGCTGTGGTTAGCATGACTCTGAAATATAATTTACCTATCGACCTATGTTTTTGTTTTTAGTACCCCACATTAATTCAATCAGTCCATACCATAGTAAGTTGTATCTCTGTCCCCGATGTTTGTGCTGCTGATGCATCTTGTTACTTCTGATTGTCAATGGCAGGACCTTGACCTCCGTAGGTCCCCCATGTCGGACCCTTGAACTAAAAAAAAATAAATCATAAGTCATTCCGGAATTGCTGCATCTTGGTCAATAGTTTTTTGTTTTTTTGTTTTTCAGATAAAATGTAAAAATAACAGCATGCATCGGGCATTGGACATTGTGTGTTTGGTGTGGTTCCTGCATGGTCATTGGATGAGAATGACTTTGCTGTTTTTCGATGTTCCACTTGTGTCTGTATCTGTGGAATAGTACTGTGTCAATGCTGTGGGGCATTCACTGTACACACGATACAGCCAATTCTCCCAATAGCCACTTTAGCCAATGTTGATACTTTGCAGCTGATGTCGTGAACGTCTTTTGGGTTTAGACTTGTTTAGACTTTAATCCAAGCTTTATATTAACACAATTTGATGAGAAAAAACGGACTTAGCTGGACTGTTTTTAAAGGAGAATTAACGTTTTTTTACAATCTGAGCCTTATTTCGGTAATAAAACAAGTTGTTTTACTCACCCATAGCACTCTGGTGTCATATGGAGCACTTCCAGAGATGTTTTAGATTTGCGATCTCCGTAATGTGAGTTCTCGGGGCACATGTTTGCGGTCTCCAAATAACACAAACTTTAGCACTTTTCAAATCATAGATTTCATTACATTTCGTTTGAGTCAAAAGTGGCCTGTAATCCGAGATTTATCCATAGTTTCGAGTAGATGAGGACGCCAGTGCGCATGTGCGGAGTCACAGTTTATTTCGCTCTCAGCTCTCGGGACCCAAACATGAAACGCAAAGCTGTAAATTATGGATAAATCTCGGATTACAGGCCACTTTTGACTCAAACGAAAGTGTAGACTAAGACATTGAGCTTCTATGATTTGAAAAGTGCTCAAGTTTGTGTTATTTGGAGACCGCTCGGGGCATATACGCTCAACAAAAATATAAACGCAACACTTTTGTTTTTGCTCCCATTTTTCCTGAGATGGACCCAAAGATCCAAAATTCACTCCAGATACACAACACTACCATTTCTCTCAAACATTGTTCACAAATCTGTCCAAATGTGTGACAGCGAGCACCTCTGCCCCGCCGAGACAATCCACCCCACCTCACAGGTGCGCCACATCAAGATGCCGATCCGACATCATGACCAGTGCACAGGTGCGCCCCAGACTGCCCACAATAAAAGGCCACCCCGAAATGTGCTTTTTTTTTTTTGCTTTATTGGGGGTCTGGGGACTCAGAACCAGTCAGTATCTGGTGTGACCACCATTTGCCTCATGCAGTGCAACACATCTTCTTTGCATAGAGTTTATCAGATTGTCAATTGTGGCCTGTGGAATGTTGGTCCACTCCTCTTCAGTGGCTGTTATGGACGAAGAACACAGGTGCATTTTATTGATGGCATTTTGAATGCACAGAGATACCGTGATGAGATCCTGAGGCCCATTGTTGTGCCATACATCCATGAACATCACCTCATGTTTCAGCAAGATAATGCACGGCCCCATGTTGCAAGGATCTGTACACAATTCTTGGAAAATGTCCCAGTTCTTGCATGGCCAGCATACTCACCGGACATGTCACCCATTGAGCATGTTTGGGATGTGCTTGACCGGCATATACGACAGCGTGTACCAGCTCCCACTAATGTCCAGCAACTTCGCACAGCCTTTGAAGAGGAGTGGACCAACATTCCACAGGCCACAATTGACAATCTGATAAACTCTATGTGAAGAAGATGTGTTGCACTGCATGAGGCAAATGGTGGTCACACCAGATACTGACTGGTTCTGAGTCCCCAGACCCCCAATAAAGCAAAAAAAAAAATGCACATTTCGGGGTGGCCTTTTATTGTGGGCAGTCTGGGGCGCACCTGTGCACTGGTCATGATGTCGGATCGGCATCTTGATGTGGCGCACCTGTGAGGTGGGGTGGATTGTCTCGGCGGGGCAGAGGTGCTCGCTGTCACACATTTGGACAGATTTGTGAACAATGTTTGAGAGAAATGGTAGTGTTGTGTATCTGGAGTGAATTTTGGATCTTTGGGTCCATCTCAGGAAAAATGGGAGCAAAAACAAAAGTGTTGCGTTTATATTTTTGTTGAGTATATTATATGCCCCGAGAACTCACGTTACAGATATCTCCGGAAGTGCTCCATATGACACCAAAGTGCTATGGGTGAGTAAAACAACTTGTTTTATTACCAAAATAAGGCTGAGATTGTAAAAAACTTTAATTTTCCTTTAAACTTTTTTGTTAATGTATGCATACCATTGTGACTGCTGAACATCCCGCCCTACACATACATGTAGAACACCTCCAGCATGATGTCATCAACAATACTTTTGAGCTACCTGCTCTGTCTGAAGCTCTCTTACTCGGGTTAGACTTTAATCTGAGCTGTTTTTACACAATCTGACCATAAAGAACTGACTCGGAACTACAACCAGGGCTGTCGAAAAGTCAGATCATATCAGAAATCAGATACTAACTGATACTAAAGCTAGTATCAAAACTAGATCATTTGAGGAGGTATCGATACTAAAAAAAAAAGTTGCATTTACAGAACAGAAATGGACCTTTTCTGAATGTCTTTAGGATGATCTTGAGCTGTGTCAGAACAAGTATAAGAGACTTGCATATCTCCGATGTGATGTCACTGCAAAGTATCAATAACTTTTTTATATATTTGCAATTTTTACAAGTCGCATCCGAGAGTTAGCGAGCGAGAGGAGAGTTACTGTATTTGTGTGTTGTCCAGCCATCTAACATCGCCAAACTGCTCCTCAGGCAACTGCAACTGTTTCTATAAGATTCTGGTGAAAATATTGAAAATACGTCTTTATATTAAGATAGGAGAGGTTTCAAAAGTAATCATTTGGACAGTGTTTTTGAAATTGTGACATTCTGACTGCCTTTTGGAATAGGGATGCCAAAAAGTTTTGAGATTTTGATTAGATTTGTGATACAAGTTTAAAACGTAGGATTCTGGTTCAGAGTGCAAATTGTAAACTAGTCAAGATTGACATATGAACAGATAAACCAAAACAATCCCATGCATTTCAGAACCTGTTGTAGAGGTCTAAACTACAGGATTAGCAGCTTTTTTCACAGAATAAGACCCCATGGACACACAGGGAGGGCATCTGATACACAAAGACATTTCAGAACATGTTTGTAGAGGTCTAAACTACAGGTACAATAAGATTTTTCATTAAAAAGACAGGATATTTTGTCTTTGCAGATGGCATTCTATTAACCAAATAATAGCATTTGATAACTCAAATTGCGATGTTGATTGTGATATATTGTGCAACCCTAATCTGGATGTAATTTTTAATCAAAAAGTACTGTACTAGAGATTGAAAATGATTTTTGGATGGCAATCCAAACGTCTCGATTTCAAATCTATTGTCCATAAGACTACCTTTGAAACCTCACCTACCTTGGACCCCTCCTGGACAAATGAGGTATCACACCCAATCTTTCCATATTATCTGTTACCTCTCTCTCCGTCCCATGTGTAGAAATCGTTTTCAGCCCGTGCAGTGTCGCGCTCTCACCAGCGGGCCGAGCACATCCTGAAGAACCTGCAGCAGGAGGAGGAGAAGAGGCGTCTGGGCAGAGAGGCGAGCATCATCACAGCCATCCCAGTGTCGCAGGAGGCCTGCTACGAGCCCACCTGCAGCCCACCGCCTGAGCAGGAGGAGGAAGGTGGGGCTGGGACACACCCACACACCTGAATACAAACCCATAAACCATCGCCAGACTCCTTCAAAGCATTTCATTACAACTGCACGCTTACATGCAATGAGCACGTCGCCCATTAGCTACTTTATTTTCCCCATGGTAATTCCCTCTGCTGTAAATAGATGGTGCACTAACAGCAGATCCCATGGGAAACACTGCATAATGATCCATAATTTTAAGTTCCATTAACCATCCAAGTTAACCATTAAAAGTACCAGTACACATACTGTGTTGTAAGTGTAATATAAGCGATAGAGCTTTTAAGAGGAATTCCCCAGTGACTGCATGTGAATATTTGGAGAGTGAATAGACCCAGTCCTTAGCTTCCATATGTTTCTATGCCTCACTTATGTCACTGTTCTCTGACGGTGTTATTGGTCTGCCAGCAGAAGAAGTGGTGAACCTGGCGTCGCGCCGGCTCTCCGTGAGCCCCTCATGTACCTCCAGTAACTCCCACAGGAACTACTCCTTCAGGAGGGGCTCCGTGTGGTCCGTACGCTCACTGGCCAGTGCTGAGGGTATGTGACCTGTGACCTCTCTACCTGAGAGATAACAGACGCCTCCAGCAAACCATCACTTTGCATATTTGTGGCATTATAATAAAGAAGAAATAATGATGTTTTCAGAAGAGGAGAACACGACTGAGCACACCCCAACTCACCACATGCTCCAGCCCCCGCAGGCTGTATTCCCAGCATGCATCTGTGCTGCAGTCCTACCCATAGTGCACCTGATGGAGGATGGGGAGGTCCGGGAGGACGGGGTGGCTGGTAAAATACAAATACAGTCTCATATTTGTTTGTGATCCCAAGCAGACATTTTCTAACACCTTTTCTTCTCTCTTTAAAGTGAGTGCGGTTGCCCAGCAAATCCTGTGGAACTGTCTGATTGAGGACCCAGCTCTGGTTCTACGTCACTTCCTGGAAAAGTTAACCGTTAGCAACAGACAGGTAATGAGAAGATTAAAGTTGTAGAATAAGGTAAACATGTATTCTTACTTAAAGGTGCACGATGCAACTTGTCTGATGGACAGTCTGCTCAGTCTCCTGCTCACTTCTATGAAGATGTTTGTAGTTTTGCTTGAAGTTTTCCACAGTATGGCATTAAGCTGATCTATTTCTATGGAGACAAGCAGGTGGGCGTCACCTGCAAGATCAAATTATAAGTCAGAAAGGACTGACCAATGAGGAAACCCTTTAAATCCAGTCTGCTCCAGTTTACTAGAATGTACCAAACAATTATGATCTATATATTTTTATTTCCTTTTTATATTTAGAGGTGAAATAACATCATACAAAACAAAAACACACAGAAAACAACAACATAAAGGGTTAGGGTTATACTAGTACAGTATATGGGAAATATCACACTGCTGCCCTCTGTCTGTCACTCAACACATTCTGAATAGAACCAGCTGAAAAAAAATCTTTGTTTAGAAATCTGAAATAAACCAAACCTTATTGTCGTCCAGGATGAGCTGATCTACATGCTGAGGAAACTTCTGCTGAACATTGGAGACCTCCCGGCTCAGACCTCACACATCCTCTTCAACTACCTGGTGAGAAATCGACCGCTCTCCAGCCACTTAGACTGAAAAACACACTGATCCAGGCACATATGTTTTTGTTGTTTTTTTTCCCCTCAAAGGCATATCAAAACAGACAAACATGACAAAATATCAATATGTTTTATAATTTTATTTATTTTTACTAAAATCTGCATATTCCGTCTGGTTATTTTATGTGTTTGTGGGTGTAGAGAGCAAAGGGAGATGCACTGGCGAGAACCGGCCTTGTATTTTATTTACCGTATTTTCCGGATTATAAGTCGTACCAGCCATAAAATGCATAATAAAGACGGAAAAGAAGGGAAAAACATATATAAGTCGCATTTTGGGGGGAAATTTATTTGATAAAATCCAACACAAAGTACAGACATGTCATCTTGAAAGGCAATTTAAAATAAAAATAGAATAGAGAACAACAGGCTGAATAAGTGTACGGTATGCTAACGTTACATGACGCATAAACAACGAACTGAGAACGTGCCTGGTATGTTACCGTAACATATTAAGAGTTATTCAGATAGCTATAGCGTAAAGAACATACTAACAAGTTTACCAAACCATCAGTGTCGCTCCAAATCACTAAATCCAATTAAATCTTCATCCTCGGTGTCACTTTTAAACAACTCCGCCAACTCCGGAGGTACACGATGTGGCGCACTACTTGCAGCTTGTAATCTGCAGAATATGATTTTCTTTTCGGTGCCATTTTTGTTCAGCCCTTCTCATTTGTTTTTCTAAGTTACCGCCTAGAGCGCCCTCTTGCGGTTTAGTGTGAAAATAACATGTGAAATGATATAATGTGTTAATAATTTCACACATAAGTCGCACCCCCGGCCAAACTATGAAGAAAACTGCGACTTATAATCTGAAAAATACGGTAGTAACTCTTATAATTTAAATACAGTTATTTACAATTTCAGTGGCTAGAATTATACTCAGTAACAAGGACATTTTTAAAAATCTACTCAGTAATGTGAGTATGTAGTTACACCCCTGCAATAAGTTATGTATTGCATATTATAATGATTCAGGAGGTACAATTCAACTATTTTCTACAAGTTCCCATGAAATAACGACTTTTTGTCTTGTATAATTATTTATGTTATGTTGCTGTTTACATATGAGCGTTTGGTGAACCAAGTTTTCTCCGCTGTTTTGGACTTCCCTTGTGCTGTTGCTGCCCTCAGGTGGGCTTGATCATGTACTTCGTGAGGACCCCGTGCGAGTGGGGCATGGACGCCATCTCGGCCACGCTCACGTTCCTGTGGGAGGTGGTGCGGTACGTGGAGGGGCTCTTCTTCAAAGACCTCAAGCAGACCATGAAGAAGGAGCAGTGTGAGGTCAAGCTGCTGGTCACCGCCTCCATGCCCGGTCAGTCACAGTATCACAGCTACTGATCAAATTAAAAAGTTCCATTGACTGTTAAATGTCCTTCTTTAAGGTGCACTATGTAACTTTTCTGGTGGAGGGTGCACCACCTGCTTCTCTCTGTGCAGATATTGCCTGGATTGTTACACAGTATGGCATTAAACTTACATTTGGCATTTATTTCTATGAAGACAGCAGGTGACACAACATGGCCAAGTTACTAGGAATACACCATTTTAAGTCTGGTATCGAATATTGGCACGGATCCTGAAAAATTTGCCTGATCGGGTATCGGCTTCCAAATATCGTTTCTGTCGATATCCTAACTGGACCTGTAAAATTATGTATTAAGAATATTTGCAGTAATCCCTCGTTTATCGCGGGGGTTAGGTTCCAGAAATAACCCGCAATAAGAGAAATCTGCGAAGTAGGACAACTTTATATTTTACAATTATTCTACATGTTTTAAGGCTGTAAATGCCTCACCACACACATTATACACTTTTCTCAGACTGGTATTAACATTTTCTCACATTTTTCTCTAGTTTAAACAATCAAACTTTCATAGATTTTCAACAAAATGTATTAATAGTGACGCATGGGGGGAGACACGGCTCCGGGAGCCCCGCCGGACGCGCGGACGCGACGCGCACCAACCCCTTGGAGAAGTGCGTGACACGTGCTGCTCTGTCACGAATTTGTCCACAATGAGGGGTTCATCATGGACAAATCCATGAGAGAGCAGCACGTGTCGCGCGTACACCGGGGCTGCGAGCACGAGATAGAACCGCGGCGCCCGGACCGCGTGCTCTCATCCCGAGCCACAAACGAACGCAAGAGCTGCACGGAATGATTTAATCCTGGTTTAATCCAGGTCTAGACCTGGTCCAGTCCTAGTTTAGTCCAGGGCCAGTCCAGGTTTAGACCTGGTTTAGTTCTGGTCTAGACCTGGTTTAGTTCTGGTCTAGACCTGGTTTAGACCTGGTCTAGACCTGGTTTAGTTCTGGTCTAGACCTGGTTTAGTTCTGGTCTAGACCTGGTTTAGACCTGGTTTAGTTCTGGTCTAGACCTGGTTTAGACCTGGTCTAGAAATGGCTTAGTCCACGTTTAGTCCTGGTCTAGTCTCTTAGCCAATCAGGATGCAAAACACAATGTTACACTATAAAAAAAATGTTACACTATTAAAAAAAAAAAAAAAAATCGGAAAAAAAAAAAATCAGCGAAACAGCGAGGGCGCCAACAGTGAACCGCGATAGAGCGAGGGTTCACTGTACTGATGGTAGATGGAACAGAAACTCTCGTAAAGTTTCAATTTGTATTTACACAAAGTTGTTCTGTTCTGTTCTGCCTTTTCCGGTCGAGAACCGAAAAAAAAGTGGCTTGCCCCCTCCAGGTGGGTGGAGAGTCCTTGCTTCAAGTGGAGGAGTTCAAGTATCTCGGGGTCTTGTTCACGAGTGAGGGGAGGATGGAGCGTAAGATGGATGGAACAGGTGGATCGGTGCAGCGTCGGCAGTGATGCGGTCGCTGTACCGGACCGTTGTGGTGAAGAGAGAGCTGAGCTGAAAGGCAAAGCTCTCAATTTACCGGTGAATCTACGTTCCTACTCTCACCTATGGTCATGAGCTCTGGGTAATGACCGAAAGGACAAGATCTTGGATACAACGGCCGAAATTAGTTTCCTCTGTAGAGTGACTGGGCACTCCCTTAGAGATAAGCTCAGTCACATGGGAGGAGCTTGGAGTAGAGCTGCTCCTCCTCCACATAGAGAGGAGCCAGTTGAGGTGGCTCGGGCATCTGTTCTGGATGCCTCCTGGACGCCTCCCTCGGGAGATGTTCCGGGCATGTCTCACCGGGAGAAGGCCCCGGGGAAGACCCAGGACACGCTGGAGGGACTATGTCTCCTGTCTGGCCTGGGAACACCTTGGGGTCCCCCCGGAGGAGCTGGAGGAAGTGTCCATACTGGTTTTTTTTAGTTAAAATTAGGGATGTCAACAATTAATCGACTTACGATTAATTGTCGATCAAGACGTTGGTTGAACAAAATGCATTAATTGTAATTAATCGCTAATCGCCAAGCTCGACTCACAGCCGGCCGCAGGCGCCAACAGCACTGCCCGGTGTATGCGTGGGCATCGCGCGGGGCTGCTGAGCACGAGATCGAACCGCGGCGCCCGGAATGCGTAGTCTCAGCCCTAGCCACAAACCAGCCGCACGAAACCAGCAGCGGCACGTGGTGGTTTAGTCCAGGTCTAGACCTGGTCCAGTCCTGGTTTAGTCCAGGCCCAGTCCACGTTTAGTCCTGGTTTAGTCTCTTAGCCAATTAGGACAGAGAACAGAATGTTACACTATAAAAAAATGTTACACTATAAAAAAAATTGAAAAAAAAAAAAAAAATCAGCGAACCGCGATAGAGCGAGGGATTACTGTATGTTGTTATTCAGCATCAATACATTTGTCTGCTTTTTACTAAGGAATAATTAATTGAGGAATATAGCCTACAATATAATAATTAACGATATATACATAACACTCAGTGTTATGTATACTATAGCTTATATTCTTAAAGACCCTATTGAAACACTAAAATTCAGGTGAAAAACACAGCTTATCAGTTAATCGTTAATCGATGGATAAGGTCAATCAACTATCAATTAATGAATTAATCGATAATTTGCATCCCTAGTTAAAATATGAATAATGACTGTACTGAATAAATAAAGCAAAAAATGAAAACAACCAGCTATGTACAGCTGTTTCAATGCTTTTTTTCAATATTTGTTATTATTGCAGGGACTAAGACACTGGTGGTCCACGGGCAAAATGAATGCGACATCCCAACACAACTCCCTGTGCACGAGGACACCCAGTTTGAAGCACTGCTCAAAGTAACGCATTTTTTTAAATGTTTAAACGCTCAAGCTGCAATGTTTAAAGTGTGAAAACGATTCATGTATTTTGTTCATTTAGGAATGTCTGGAATTTTTCAACATTCCCGAAGCCCGGTCTGCTCACTACTTCCTCATGGACAAGAGATGGAACCTGATTCACTACTCCAAGGTCAAATCATCATATAACTCAACATTTTCATCAAAATATAGTGATTGAACTAACTTTTACCTCTTATCCAGACTTACGTGAGGGACATCTACCCGTTCAGGAGGTCCGTGTCTCCTCAGCTCAACCTGGTCCACATGCTCCCTGATAAAGGCCAGGAGCTCATCCAAAAACAGGTCCTAATGTCTGTACTTTTGATCAAAATAAAATCAAATAAAATGATAGATAGATAGATCCAAGAAAGAAACACAGCGTATGAACAGGAAGTTTGCGTTTACAGTTTCACCTACAACTTACTGTATAAATAAGCAACAACGTAAACATACAGTAAAACCAAACAATGCGTATTTCATTCATTCCAGAGCTCTATGACTTTCAAAACATAATCATTTACATCCCGTTTTAAAGGCTTCTACAGTGTTAGACTTTTTTAAAACTCGTCATTCAGGTTGGTCCATACTAACCCCTCTTACAGAAATATAATAACTTTCTTTTCTTAGTTCTTATCTTCATTTTTATTTAGAGATATCTGTTTTTCTAAGGTTATACTGACCCTCTCTACTCAAATAGGCCTAGTAGAGAAATAGATAGATGTTTTAAAAGTTCTGTTTGTGTAGGTGTTCTCCCGTAAGCTGGAGGAGGTGGGCCGTGTGCTGTTCCTGATTTCCCTGACTCAGAACATGCCCGCGGTGCACAGACAGTCCCACGTGTCCCTGCTCCAGGAGGACCTGCTCCGGTTGCCCTCGTTCCCCCGGACCGCCGTCGACGCTGAGTTCTCCCTCTTCAATGAGCCACAAGGTGAGAGGCCGGCACAGGGAGGCAGTAAGAATAGAACACAATTCATTTCACTCCCACAAGTATCGTTTTTCAAAGTTTCACTGAATCTACTAAATAAAAGTAAATATAAGTATATATATGAACTTAACTACCTACGTCTGTATCTCTTCTCTCATTAAGGCTAAAACAATCTACTTTAGTTAAACGTGACCTGAGATATTAATTTAAGATAATATTTAATGCACTGTTGTAATTTTACTTTTTAAGAAACATTCAGGATTTCAGGATTTAAAAATTATTTTGTTTAAAAAAAAAAAAGAAAAACTGTCTGCCATATACAAACTAATAGAAGATTGTAACCAGAAGATTGTACATTAAAGCATTAAAGGGACAGTGTGTAAGATTTTTACCCGTTAGTACTGAAATTGAAGATACCCATTCAAAAATACATTGTTTTCCAAGCCTTTTCACTTCCATCATGAAATCAAAATATTCTTTTGGACTTAGATATACCTGCATAAAAGGGGGATCTTCCCCATGTAGAGGCAGCCATTTTGAATACGAGAGCCGCAGAAGGACATTTGGGCTCATCCTTCGCCTAGGCTCCTGCTAACAGCTGCTCAGCCGCGCTGCCTGAGGGAGCGAAGGAGAGAAAGGGAGGGGGAGGGGGGAGCCTCGTGGTTATGGGTAAACAACGACAAGCATGCTGCTGTATCACGTCGTAATGGATCTAACACGTGTTTTGGACTAAATTGTTTTACTGGATTTTATTCGCTGGATCCTTATGGACAGATTGAGGCCAAGTTTATGGTGAAATACAGAGTTTGACCTGTCCAGAGCCTTCAAAGGTAAGCTAAGTAACAAACCTCGTTTTGTGCTTTTCTGTATAAAAGCCCCATGTGGTCGGGGAGTGATTGTTGTGCAGGGAAATGAATTGCATAGTCAAAAAGAGGAGACTGTAAGGTTTCATTTGATGTGTAGAGTGTCATGGTACACGATCGGGAATGTGTGTTTTCATGAGAAAAGAAAAAAAAATGTGACCGCGGGACCGCGTTTTATTTATACCGTAGTTGTCGGCGAGAGCTCGCACAGCGCCGGGTGCGCGCGGGAACGCGAGCTGTCTGCGTTACGGCGCGCCCGGGTGACCCTCGAGGTCTGCCGTAGCCAAAAGAGGAAGTGGAATAGCTACTATCCACCTATGCGCCACGAATCCTACACACTGTACCTTTAAAGTAAATACGCATGGGTCTAATGATTAAATAAAACTAGTCAAAACTAGTCAAAATCACTTAAAGCTAAATAAATCATTTTATATTTATTAAAATGACTTTAAAAAAAAAATCATGTACATATTTATTAAAAAATATAGGTTAGGTTAGGTTTTTTTAATTACTCTCCACCAGGGAGAAAATTGTCTTAGAGGTACCGGTGTATATATGTGTGTGTGTGTGTGTGTGTATATATATATATATATATATATATATATATATATATATATATATATATATATATATATATATATATATATATATATATATATTGACATTAATGTAATGCTTATTACTAAATAAATGACCCTTAAAATATCCTTTGAATGTATCTTAGGCAAAGAGCTGTTTGGCCTGGACACCCTGCACAAGGTGCTGTGGATCAAACTCCTGGAGGAGATGTTTCTGGGCATGCCCAGCGAGTACCCCTGGGGAGACGAGATGATGCTCTTCCTCAACGTCTTCAACGGAGCTCTGCTGCTCCACCCAGAGGATAGCTCCCTCCTCAGGCAGTACACCGCTACTGCCATCAACACGGCCGTGCACTTCAACCACCTCTTCTCGCTCAGCGGCTACCAGTGGATCCTGCCCACCATGCTGCAGGTTTTAAACTTTTTACTATGTATTTTAGTGCAATGCTTCGCCCACAATCTACATCACCCATGGTCCCACACGACAATTCTCCATAAATATACAAAAACATGATACAAAACGGTACACTACAACTTGACAAACCTAATGTGCAGTAGTTTCATTGGCGGGACGCACACTTATTGTGTTATGATAGTGCTCTGAAGGGAGAGGAGGGACTCAGAGCACCAAAGTGAAAGTAAAACTTATAAAACATGATAATACGTTGTTTTTTGTGAATATAGCATTTTGAAAAATAATAAACCATATCATAGTGATCTAAATACATTATGTGTTAGCAGAACATAATACTCCTGTGTAAGTAAAATACCTGTAATAATTCTAAATATGGAATAATCTTATGATATGACTTAAAGACTTATACATTTGCTGTGTTGTAGGTGTATGCAGACTATGAGAGTAACCCTTTACTGCGCCAGGGCATTGAGTTCTGCTGCCGACAGTTCTACATCCTCCACCGCAAACCCTTCATCCTGCAGCTCTTCGCCAGTGTCGCCCCCTTGCTGGAGTTCACCGTATGTGCACCCACACTGACATCACACGGACATTTAAATGAACCTAAACTACATATCGCCTTTTGTCCCCACAGACGAACACCAGCACAGGCCTGTCCAAGGGCGTGTCAGCCCAGTGTCTGTTCGACCTGCTGGTGTCTCTGGAGGGAGAGACACAAGACGCTCTGGATGCCCTGGAGCTCGTCAAAGCTGAGAAACCACTGCGATCTTTAGGTCAGGTCTCACTGGATTCAAAAAAATCATGTCTGTATTGGTTTTATGTTGAACGTTGTTAACCAGTTGTGTAATCTTATGCAGACTTCTGTTATGGAAATGAGGACCTGGCCTTCTCCATCAGTGAGGCCATCAAACTCTGCGTCACCGTTGCCGCCTACGCACCAGAGTCTTTCAGAAGGTAAGAGAAAAATAGGCGCTTATTTCACTTTTTCAACTCTAATATCTGCTGCCTTCAAAAGTTAAAGCTCAGATGTTAGAGAAATTAGATTCAAGAGGTTCTGGCATGCATATTTACTGAGCTGAAGTTTGTCAAAATGTGTTTGTGTCCTCATTGTAGCTAATTTGGTGTTGGAGATAGTTACTTTTTCTTTTATTGTATGTAGAGATGCACTGATACAACACTGGTATTGGATATCTCCCATTTTGGTGTATAAATTGGTGTAATAAGACGATTTTACTGGCCAATATTCGTCCAAAAGACCTCCTGATGTTGAAGTTGTATTTTTTTCAAAGCTGAAGTTACTTTTAATGATAAATAACACCTGACGCCTCTGCTCAACCTGAAGCTCCATTGTTCCATTGAAGGAAAAAGCCCCCCAGATCATGATGGCGCCCCCTCCACTGTGCCGTGTGGAAAACATCTCAGGTGGGATCTCCTTGTCATACCAGTAACGTTGGAAGCCATCAGGACCGTCAAGGTTAAACTTTTTCTCAATGGAGAATAAAACTTTCTTCCACATTTCAATGTCCCATGTTTGGTGCTCTCGTGCCAACTCCAAATGGGCAATTTTGTGATGTTGAAGGACAAAAGGTCTTTGAAGAGGTTTTTTGTTCTTAAAGGTCCCATGGCATGAAATTTTCACTTTCTGAGGTTTTTGAATGCGTTAATGTGAGCTCCCCTTCCCTGTTTAGAGCCCCCCCCCCCCCATGGCTAAAAGTTGCGAAATGTGTAAACTGAGCATTTGCGATCCTTTTCTACGTTTGAAAAAAAGGCAGCCCAAACGGGCGATTCTGAACAAGGCTGGTTTCTGACGTCACACTCACGGAAAAATGCCAATGCAGTTCCACCGCCCGTCTGAATGTCTACCCGCCGTCTCTGGAAATCACGCCCAGAGAGTTTGGACCGCAAACGAGCAACGCAATGCGAGATGCGTGTTTTTATTTGCCTGGAGGCACGTGAGAGTGTTTCCAGGCTCGGATGTAGAGCACTTGTCTAGTGGTCCAGGGATTGGCGGTTCGAATCCCGCTCTTGACGGGTTGACCGCGTGTGATCCCAGCAGATCCCACAGATGAGCGCTGCTGTTGTGTCCTTGGGCAAGACACCTCGCCCCCAGTGTCTGCGGACACTGGTAGCCCCTATGGCAGAAGATACATCAAGGCCCATTGTGACGTGAGCTGTGAGCTGGTGCATTGTGTTCTGGGCAGCAGAACACTGCTTGGACTGTTGCCCCCGCGACCCAGAAAATGGAAATACATACAGCGGAACTTATCAGGTAAAACAGTATCATCTCCATGGAAACAAACAGGTGTCAGACTCTAAACCACAACCGTGGCATTGCACCTTTACCGTGTGCCTCTTTTGCCTCTTAAACGGCCTTGATCCTGTTGTAAAACGTGTGTCTCTGTGCAGTCTGCAGATGTTGATGGTGCTGGAGGCCCTGGTTCCTTGTTTCCTGCAGAAGTTAAAGAGTAACACAGTGACCATGGAGTCTGCGTCCGCTGCCAGGGACGAGATCGCTGCTATCGCCGCTCTGGCCACGTCCCTTCAGGCTCTGCTCTACAGCTCCGAGACGCTCACACGGTCAGGACAGGCACCAATATATAATAATACATCATAAGAAATAGTAATAATATCTGAATAAATGAATATTATTTATGCATTAGGCCCATGACCGCTCCTCAAATGTCCCGCTGTGACCAGGGACACAAGGGAGGGACGACAGCCAACCATGCCATGTCAGGAGGGGTCAATACCAGGTAAGCACCTTAAGCATCTTTGCAATACATGCAGTGCAAAAAATATTATAATCTACAGTGGTAAAGGGAGAAATACAATTTGTTAACTGGACAAAGTTTATTTGGTCGAAGACGTTTCGCAGCTCATCCAAGCTACTTCGTCAGTTCTGGCTAGAGTGCTGGTGGACACTGCTTATATCTGCCTGAAGGGAGGACATTACTATGAAACTATCACACCTATTTGTTTTCAGTTTCTGTCTGGGGTCTTGTTTACAATAACCATTCAGTACCATAATGTTTTGTTTTTTTTTGCCCCCTACCTCTGGACCTGGCCTGGCTACCCTATTGTTTTCTGTTTGTTTTGATTTAGGATTGAGAATGGATAATTCCAACGTCGAACGTCTTCGACTAAATAAACTTTGTCCAGTTGACAAATTGAATTTCTCCCTTTACCATGGGTTCTACCTGGACGACTGAGGGATTCTTCTCACATTATAATCTACAAAAAACTGTAATTTTGTTAGATTTATTTTTTTTTCACCAGTAGATGATAGTAGATGGTCCTGTATTATACAACATTAACTTCTTAACTCCATTAACTCCAACATTAAATCATTTATTATTATTCTGTCTACATTTACACAGCTCAAAATGCTCTAGTGGTGGTTTTTCAAGATAACACATTTTTACCTTTAGTTACCTTTAGATTTATTTTTTTTAATTATTTTTATTTAAAAGAGCCAATGCATATTCATGACCATAAACTTGTAAATACACCAGAATTAGCCCGAAGGTACTTTACATCTGTAGTCCTTCGCAGGTCAGAGAGGAAAAAACAAGAAGAAACAACTTCACACAACAGACAAACTGTCAATGACAATTCATAGGACAAACATGATAGAAACATCACAATAATAACACAATCATGACAAACAACACTGACATTTGCACATCTCTTAAGCCATCGTTTTAGATTTCAGGTCTTAAATGTCCTGATTGTGGTAAAATCTCTTATTGCAGGTGGATGTTGTTCTAGATTTCTGTACCTTGACTGAAAACACCTCCTGACTGAATGTTGTGCCTCTATAAGGTGTTGTGCGTTTTAAGGTGTTACACAGTGGCTCTGGTAGAGGTTCTTGTTGCTGAATTTGGGCAAAATGAACTCACCCAAAGGACGTGGAGCGAGTCCATTTAAGACATTATCAGGGCTCTCAAGTTTTGAGCGGGGTCGTGCGTGAGACTGTAATTTCCGAGGAGGAATTGCGTGTTGAGAGCCCTGTTTGTCTAAAGAGCAAACTTAAACTACAAAGCAACTAATGAGAGTTATATAAATGAAGTTATTACCTGATGGTTCTCAGTTTGTTTTATCATCACTGCACTTTGTCAGTGCGCGCTGAGAGGGGCGGGGAGGAGGGAGCGGGACATTTTTAACGGATTCATGTAAGACTCTGGTCAATGCACCGGGCCCGCGTCTCACCGCGTCTCACCGCGACTCACCACGGGCAGTTCGGCTCTGGGCCGCGCGTATTCCGCGCGTAAGCCGTCAGGGGGGACACGTTACGCACAGACGGAGACACCGGGACCGGAGTCGGTGCGTCTCAGAGGAGACGTGGCACCAGGACTGAGGCTCAGGACGTGCCCGGGGGACGGCGAGACGCGCCGCCCCCCCCTCCCCCTGTTCCCCCTGCTCGGGGGAGCAGGGGGAGGGGGCGGCGCTGAAAACGCGCGGAGCCTGCATAAACTAGCCACACAGACCGATTTTCTGGGCACAAAAAAAAAATAAAAAAAAATAAAACACTAATCAGCGTGAGAAATGCCATGTGTGGCGTGTGCGCGTGTGAATACGTCGAATTGCGTGTGTCACACTCTCAATGCGTGAGCCTTGAGAGCCCTGCATTATATACCAAGCAGGCTAGTTAAAATTTTCTAAAATTTTCAAAACTTAAAGATATTATAATTCTGAAGCATGAGACAATGATGAAAAGATAAAGATTTTCTGTCAAATATTTTTAAAGCTTTATTAAAAACTGATTCTGTTGCTTTTAAGGTTGTCCTGCTTGTCAGTGACCAGTTAGTAATGCAGTATTCAATGTGAGAAAAAAAATCAGGCTATGGAGAAATAATTTGGCTGCATTTGATGATCTAATTTCAGTTATGAATATTAAAATTAAGAATTTTTAATATGTTTTTTGACATGTTTTTTAAAAGTTAATGTTGAGTCAAAGGTAACACCAAGATACTTGAATTCACTTACAAACCGGAGCCCCTCTCCCCTCAGCACCACATTTAAACACTTTGATGGACGTTTTAAAAAGAAGATTGTAAATTCCAGGGCTGAGATTATCCAAATTATCGTAGTGAAGGCACAATGGAGCACTTCCTGTATTACCAGATGAGGAAGCAAGACTATAACATAGATCAGAAAATAGAGTAATATGAGTCCATTACGTTCATTTCACCTGATAGACTACCTATTTTAGCTGTCCATTCTTGTCTAAAAACGTGTGAATATTACATAGGGACAACCTGCACCTGCTGGAGGAGGGCCAGGGCATGCCCCGAGAGGAGCTGGACGAGCGCATCGCCAGGGAGGAGTTCCGTCGCCCCCGAGAGTCCCTCCTGAACATCTGCACCGAGTTCTACAAACACTGCGGTCCCAGACTCAAGATACTGCAAAATGTGGCCGGAGAGCCCAGGGTCATTGCACTGGAGCTGCTGGACATCAAGTCTCACATGAGGTGGGTCTTGTTCTGATACAGCTCCAGATTATTCTAAAGACGTTCAGAAAAGCTTAATTTCTGTAATTTCTGACTTTTTTAGTATTGACACCTGCTCAATGGAGTATCCAGGTTTGAGTTTTAGTATCGATTAGTATCTGTACTGTTAGTTTCAAGTAATGTGAAGGTACTTTTGAAACGACACAATAGAGCTAACTGTACTAGTTGTTGGTTGACTAAAGATATGGCCTGATGGTATGATAACTAAACATACAGCGTCTTCATAACTGTAAAAAGGGTGATTAAAGTCGATTCACTCTTAAAACTCTCAATAACGCACAATGCCTTCTCCTTTCTCTTTTCTGTTGTTAAAAAATACTTGATAATCTCAAATAAAATACTTAGTCAACAGCCAAACAACTACTACTATTGAATGCTGACTAACAGTTCCACTGATTTCTATTGGGTCAAATCTAATTTCAGTTTTCTATGCCTGCATTGTGGCACAAGAACGACCTGATTTTGATTCATAGTGCGGATTTAGTTCTTCTGTGTGGAGTTTTCTCTATCCACCTAAACACACACTATAGTCTACTAATACAGCACAGGCACTCCTGACCTTTAACTGGACACCTGGACATGTGTCCCCACAAACCTCTCTCTCGGTCAAATCCTTTCTGTGACTTTTTCTGCTGGGGTGATTGGCTCTGTGCACAACGGTAGCTGGTTAGTTCCAATAAGAGGGACACTCAGCTCAAACATTTCCACATAATGTAATGTCTATGTGTATTTGCTGAATCACGCTAAATCATTCAATCCTGACAGATGAGGTGGTGGACAGGGGGCTGCAGGTGGAGCTCACTGACAACATGTTAAACACTTGAACAAATGAAGAGAAAACTTCAGCGGAGGACAACTTCAAATTTTATTGACCATAACATCAAACATAACAAAGTTAAGTTTGTTGTAAGGGCAACCCAATTATCTTTGATTAAAGATCTAACGGCAGATCTAGCTCAGTTGGTAGAGCGTTTGCCTACAGATTCAGGGGTTGACGGTTTGAATCCCACTCTCGACGGGATGATCTGTTGTGATCCCAGCTTCCACAGATGTCACCCCTGAGCTGCACCGTTGTGTCCTTGGAGACACTTAACCCACTTCGCCCCCAGTGTCTGCCCCCATGACAGAAGCATCAAGGCTAATGATGAGAGCCGTCCTCCTGTGGACCCACCACCCGCGGGAGGATCCATGGGGACTGGTGTATTGTGTTCTGCTCCGCGACCCAGAAATGAAAAAAGATCTGTGCTGTATCTTGGCCTGGTGATCTGCTTGTCTCCATGTTGATAAATACTTACATTTAATGTTTCCGAGATGGCGCTGGAGAGGCCAGCTGCCTGTTACAGAGCTCCGACCCTACCTTACCTTTTTTTCCTCTTTTTACCTGTATATAGTCATTTTCCTCATTTTTTCTTTAGAGTAGGTGAAACACGGCGCAGTTGTGCACCTGGGAAGCCTACTCTTACTACAGCTTTATCATCAGCTGTAGTGCTTTTTTGCACTTTGTAAATCAGCAAGGAGATGTGCAAGGGACTGTCGCACTCAACCACGGCTCGTATCACATATGCGTGCGATCACCTGCTCAGTCTACGGGGGCCTTCTCTACTCTACGCCGGGAAACCTGAAGTACCAGCGGAGATACAGAGAAGGAAGAGAGGATGCAGGGGTGGACGAAAGAAATGGAGACCGGGTTTACCGAATTTACCTGAGGTAATCACGGGGAATGTGAGGTCCATCTGCAACAAGATGGAGGAACTGATCGCGCTAACTCAGCAGCGGAGGGAATATCAGAGCGGCAGCATTGTGTGTTTTACAGAGACGTGGTTGAATGGGAATATACCGGACAATATCATTTCCCTGAATGGATTTACTGTAAAGCAAGCGGACCGGATGGTGTTGGGAAGCGGAAAAACAAAAGGAGGTGGACTGCTTGTTTTTATTAATGACCGCTGGTGTCATCCCGGGAACGTCAGCTGTGCTCCTGGGACATTGAACTTCTTGCTGTGGGTATGCAGCCATTCTATTTGCCACGGGAATTTTCACATGTCATTGTACTTTGTGTTTATATCCCTCCATCGGCGGATGGAGTGGCAGCATGCGAGCAGCTCCATAGCGTAGTGACGAGAATGCAGACGGACCATTCGCGCGCTCTAGTTCTCATCACCGGGGACTTAAATCACACTTCCCTATCCACTACTCTTCCCACATTCACGCAATACGTCACATGCCCCACGAGCGGCAATAAGACTCTGGACCTTTTTTATGCAAATGTCAAAGACACTTACACCTCCGCCCCCCTCCCCCCGCTCGGACGCTCAGATCACTGTCTGGTTTACCTGCTCCCTGAATACACACCCAGGGTGCGAAGAGGACCTGTGCAGAAGCGGTCTGTGAAGGTTTGGACTCAGGAGGCCTGTGAGAGTCTGAGGGACTGTTTCCAGAACACAGACTGGGACATGTTCAGCGGCTCTTACGGAGACGACATCAATGGCCTGACCCATTGCATCACGGAGTACATCAACTTCTGTGTGGAGAACACTGTGCCAACCAGGAGAGTACGGTGTTTCTCCAACAATCACCCCTGGGTCACCCCTGAGCTTAAAGCCCTTCTGAACCAGAAGAAAAGAGCTTTCAACTCAGGGGACAGAGAGGAGCAAAAGAGGGTACAGCGGGAGCTCCAATGGAGGATCCGACGGGCCAAAAAGGACTATGGGAGGAAGATGGAGGAGCAACTGGCCCAGAACAACGTACGGGGGCGTGTGGAGAGGACTGAGGAACATGTCTGGATTTGGACAGAGTGGCAGAGGGACAGCTGATGGTGATCTGCCCCTGCCCCTCTGCCGACTAACCCCTCCTCTCCACACCTCCCCGGGCCAGTAGCCACATCCCCCTCCCCCTTCACACGGACCCAACCCAGCACCAGCCCCCCTCCACCCCCTGCCACCACCCCCAGGTCCCAGGACCCAATGGTATCTGCCTCAGGCTGCTGAGAACCTGTGCAGACCAGCTCTGTGAGGTTCTCTGCCACATCTTCAACCTGAGCCTCAGCCTGGAGAAGGTCCCCGTCCTGTGGAAGACCTCCTGTGTGGTCCCGGTTCCCAAAACAACAAACGCCAGGGAACCGGCCCACTACAGACCAGTTGTTTTGACCTCCCACCTCATGAAGACCATGGAGAGGGTGATCCTCAGTCACCTTCGCTCTGTGGTGAGCCCCACCCTGGACCCGCTGCAGTTTGCCTACAAGCCAAACGTAGGAGTAGAGGACGCCGTCATCTACTTGCTGCAGCGGGCGCTCACCCACCTAGACACAGAGTGCTGTGAGAGTCATGTTCTTTGACTTCTCCAGCGCCTTCAACACCATCAGGCCGGCGCTGCTGTGGGGGAAGCTGGAGGACGCGGGAGTGGATGGACATCTCGCTGCCTGGACCATCGACTACCTCACTGACCGTCCACAGTACGTGCGGCTGCGCGGCTGTGAGTCAGAGGTGGTAGTCTGCAGCACTGGGGCCCCCCAGGGAACTGTCCCCTCACCCTTCCTCTTCCCCATCTACATCTCAGACTTCACCTACAACACAGACAGCTGCCATCTCCAGAAGCTCTCCAACGACTCGGCCATTGTGGGCTGTGTGTCTGAGGGGAACGAGCTGGAGTACCTCTCGGTCATCAGTGACTTTGTGGACTGGTGTGGGCACAACCACCAGAGCCTTAACACCAGTAAGACAAAGGAACTGGTGATCGACTTCAGGAGGAGACCACTACCTCACTCACCGGTGAACATCCAGGGGCAGGACATAGAGACTGTGGACAGTTTCAAGTACCTTGGTGTTCACCTCAACAAAAAACTGGACTGGTCCCACAACACCGACCTGTACAAGAAGGGCCAATGTCGCCTCCACCTCCTGAGGAGACTGAGGTCCTTTGGAGTCTGCAGGCCTCTGCTCAAGACTTTTTATGACTCTGTGGTAGCCTCTGCTCTCCTCTACGCTGTCGTCTGCTGGGCCCCGAGCAGCACAGAGTGGGACAGGAAGAGACATAATAAGCTGGTCAGGAGGGCCAGCTCTGTCCTGGGCTGTCCTCTGGACTCTGTAGAGGAGGTGGCTGAGAGGAGGGTGCTGGACAAATTCACGTCCATCATGGACAACACCTCTCACCCTCTGCACCGGACTGTAGAGGAGCTGAGCAGCTCCTTCAGCAGCCGACTGAGGCACCCCCAGTGCAAGAAGGAGCGCTACCGCAGATCCTTCATCCCCACCGCCATCAGACTGTATAACTCCACTGTATAGTCCAGGGGTGGGCAAAGTTTTTGACTCGTGGGCCACAAAGGGTTCTAAAATTTGACAGAAGGGCTGGACCAGGAGCAGGTGGATTTACTGTTTTTTAACAATCCACCTCATAAGAGCAAAAAATAACATGGCATATGTAGAAAACTTATGCTTTATTTCAGTTAAAAATAAACAAAAGCATTACAACAATATGTCCATCTTTCAAGTTCCACGGTATTTAGCTATTTATTGAAATGACTCTTAAAACACAGAAAATTTAATTAATAAAATAGTTTAATTAATAAAATATACTCAACAAAAATATAAACGCAACACTTTTGTTTTTGCTCCCATTTTTCCTGAGATGGACCCAAAGATCCAAAATTCACTCCAGATACACAACACTACCATTTCTCTCAAACATTGTTCATAAATCTGTCCAAATGTGTGACAGCGAGCACCTCTGCCCCGCCGAGACAATCCACCCCACCTCACAGGTGCGCCACATCAAGATGCCGATCCGACATCATGACCAGTGCACAGGTGCGCCCCAGACTGCCCACAATAAAAGGCCACCCCGAAATGTGCATTTTTTTTGCTTTATTGGGGGTCTGGGGACTCAGAACCAGTCAGTATCTGGTGTGACCACCATTTGCCTCATGCAGTGCAACACATCTTCTTCGCATAGAGTTTATCAGATTGTCAATTGTGGCCTGTGGAATGTTGGTCCACTCCTCTTCAAAGGCTGTGCGAAGTTGCTGGATATTAGTGGGAGCTGGTACACGCTGTCGTATACGCCGGTCTAGCACATCCCAAACATGCTCAATGGGTGACATGTCCGGTGAGTATGCTGGCCATGCAAGAACTGGGACATTTTCAGCTTCCAAGATCCTTGCAACATGGGGCTGTGCATTATCTTGCTGAAACATGAGGTGATGTTCATGGATGTATGGCACAACAATGGGCCTCAGGATCTCCTCACGGTATCTCTGTGCATTCAAAATGCCATCAATAAAATGCTCCTGTGTTCTTCGTCCATAACAGCCATTGAAGAGGAGTGGACCAACATTCCACAGGCCACAATTGACAATCTGATAAACTCTATCCGAAGAAGATGTGTTGCACTGCATGAGGCAAATGGTGGTCACACCAGATACTGACTGGTTCTGAGTCCCCAGACCCCCAATAAAGAAAAAAAAAAAAAAAATGCACATTTCGGGGTGGCCTTTTATTGTGGGCAGTCTGGGGTGCACCTGTGCACTGGTCATGATGTCGGATCGGCATCTTGATGTGGCGCACCTGTGAGGTGGGGTGGATTGTCTCGGCGGGGCAGAGGTGATCGCTGTCACACATTTGGACAGATTTGTGAACAATGTTTGAGAGAAATGGTAGTGTTGTGTATCTGGAGTGAATTTTGGATCTTTGGGTCCATCTCAGGAAAAATGGGAGCAAAAACAAAAGTGTTGCGTTTATATTTTTGTTGAGTGTAGTTTAATTAATAAAATAATTAAACAATATATATATATTTTTTTTTTTTTAAATTAATAACAGTTACTATTCTAAAGCACTGAAAGTTCTGTTCTCCTTCAGGTTCTTTTGTTCTTTCGTTGACTGCTTGCTAGCATAGTTAGCATGTTTTGTGGCAAAGTGACGGCTGATATTATATTCTTTAAAAACCGCTACAGTCTCCTGGCATATCCGGCATACAGCAGCTGATAAGTATTCGGTGAAAAAATATTTACTTGTGCACTCCTTATTAAACACTCGACATTCTCTGTCCACTTTTCTTTTCTTAGCTCCGCTCATCTTCACAGGAGGACTGAGGGGTTAAAGAGTAAAGCACAAACGTGGAGCAAAACGCCACACCTCAACAAAGGTCGATGTATCTAGTGCGCCAGCTATTAGAAAATGCCAGAATTGCAGGGAAATTAAAACATTAAAACATTAACAAGGTTTATTAATATAATTTCTTCAGGTTCGGCGGGCCGGTTAAAAAGCTTAAAAATGGGCCGTAGTTTGCCCATGCCTGGTATAGTCCAAACATGCAATATCGTTTTTCCAACGTGCTATATCGTTTTTCAATACTCTCCTTGTTACTGTGTTATTATTATTACTTATTCTATTATTACTTATTTTATTATTATTATTACTTATCTATCTTTATGCTATTCTTGCCTGCATGCACAATTTCTTTCTTGTTCAAACTGTCCCTACCTGAAGCTACTGTGACAAGTAAATTTCTCCTGTGTGAGATCAATAAAGTCTTATCTTATCTTATCTTATCTTAATGAAACATAGGCAAAGCAAAAACATGCGGGCAGAGTACCCTCCACCAGAAAAGCTACACAGTGCACCTTTAACCTCTTATCATATCTAGCTGATAATATCATTTTAGATGTAAAACTGTAGCTCTGTCTCCAGACTGGCAGAGATCGCCCATGCCCTGCTGAAGCTCGCCCCCTATGACACCCTGACCATGGAGAGCCGGGGTCTGCGCCGCTACATCATGGAGATGCTGCCCATCACAGACTGGTCTTCTGAGGCCGTGCGCCCCGCTCTCATCCTCATCCTCAAGAGGCTGGACCGCATGTTCAACAAGATCCACAAGATGCCCACGCTCAGGTGCGCGCGCCCGCAGGCTCTGTGCACCAGGTCTGGTACCTCTCCTTCTCTGCGTGTCGTGGTGGCGCTGTGGCGTGCTGTGCAGTGCTGTGTGCGCATCCATAGACACTTTAGAGGCTTTGGCACTGGTCTGGTGGCGCTGCTGTGCCGTAAGTGCTGTACTGTAAGTGCTGCTGTGTTGTGGATGTGGAAGGGCTGCACAATATTACGACAAAGATGCAATATTTCATCACTATGTTTGGACTACAATAACAATATCATTTGGTACCACTTTATAATAACTGCACTTTAAAGGATAATTAACGTTTTTTACAATCTGAGCCTTATTTCGGTAATAAACTCACCGAAAGCACTTTGGTGTCATATGGAGCACTTCCGGAGATGTTTTAGATTTGCGATCTCCGTAATGTGAGTTCTCGGGGCACATGTTTGCGGTCTCCAAATAACACAAACTTTAGCACTTTTCAAATCATAGAAGCTCGATGTCTACACTTTCATTTGAGTCAAAAGTGGCCTGTAATCCGAGATTTAGCCATAGTTTCGAGTAGATGAGGAGGACAGTGCGCATGTGCGGAGTCACAGCTTATTTCACTCTCAGCTCCCGGGACCCAAACATGAAATGCAAAGCTGTAAATTATGGATAAATCTCGGATTACAGGCCACTTTTGACTCAAATGAAAGTGTAGACTAAGACATTGAGCTTCTATGATTTGAAAAGTGCTAAAGTTTGTGTTATTTGGAGACCGCTTGGGGCATATATTATATGCTCAGGGCATATAATATATGCCCAGAGAACTCGCGTTACGGATATCGCTAATCTAAAACATCTCCGCAAATGCTCCATATGACACCAAAGTGCTATGGGTGAGTAAATCAACTTGTTTTATTACCGAAATAAGGCTCAGACTGTAAAAAACGTTAATTCTCCTTTAATTAGCCTTAAAGGGATATGCCACCCCCAGGTCAAACTTGGGCATCTCCCCACAGTCCAGAGACTAAAATAAGTGGTGGAAAGCGTTTTTCTGGTGACCCAGCCATTGTCCGAGTCTGTCGCCACTGACCGCCGCGGTATCTGCAGCTACTCCGCGTTAGACTGGAGTCTAACGGCGCCAGAGAAAGATTTCGGCCAAAAGGAATTAATTTGCTCGATGCGTTTCCCAATTACTTTCTGTGTAGTGCGCATTCATATCGAGTGCAAATAAATGTGCAAATCAACACGGAGAGCTTGACTTGGTCATTTTGGGTGGGAACTATTTTTCAGTGCGGAAAAAGAAAGCCGAAGCACACGCCATGCTGACAGGGAAATCCCAGTTACGCACCAGGAAGGGAGTTCCTCTGTTACGCAGCGTTTCCACCACTTATTTTAGTCTCTGGACTGTGGGGAGATGCCCAAGTTTGACCTGGGGGTGGCATATCCCTTTAATAAAGCATGGACAAAGGCGTAATTCATAATAAACAAATGTTTATATTCAGGTTTAGTAAGGATTACATGACTCACCACATACATATGTTTTGAATATATTGAATTACATAGATTGAAATACTTGAGTTTTGGGAGTATTTATTCAAAGCATAAATATGCCTGATGATAAGATGCATACCAATACTTCATGCCAATACTTCATCCAATACTTCAACTAGTCTAGAAAGTCATTATTGTACCACATCAGTTTACTCAGATTAGGTATACCAAAAGGAGAAATTCAATTTGTCACCTGGATAAAAGTTTATTTGGCCGAATACGTTTCGCAGCTCATCCAAGCTGCTTCTTCAGTTCTGGTCAGACCGCCTTATGTCCACCAGCGTCTTCTACCTGGACGACTGAGGGATTCTATACACACCAGATTAAGTATGTTCTTTCCCCAAATAAATTGTTGCAGCGCACTGCGAGATCCTAAACTGATCCATGGTGCTGGATCGACACCTTTGGTCTCCCTACAAATAATCTTTCTGTAAAACTTGCACAGGATCTGGAATACACACTTGTCCAATACTTTATGAAGATGAAAGTGTGATCACGGGTGAATCCCCCCAATTCAAATGGGCGTGATTGACAAGTGGATCAGTTGCGATATCTGTATTTTTGCAATCTATTGTGCAGCCCTTGGGTAAGTGCATACTGTATCATCAAATACACAGACGTTTTACTCAAAAATACAGACCTGAATTTAGAATCTTACATTCTGTAGTTTTGACTGTTTTTTTTTTTTTACTTCAAATTTTTTTGTCTATATTTTTTTCTTTCTTTTATATGTTAACCTCAAATTTGAAATAGTAAATATAAATGTAAATAAATAAACATAAACCAGTCAAAACTACTTAATATACAACATTTGAATTTATTTTGCAGCATACTAGTGGCAAACAACGACCTAAGAATTAACTAAACATCCAAATATGGTTAGTCTCCATTCCTTACTCGAAGGTAAAAGTGTTTCATGTGCAGTTTCAGTGTCTGTGAGCTTTTGATGTTTATAAATGTTGTATTCATTTTTATATGGCATTACTCTAATGTCTTATTCCAAATGTGCTAGAGTGATCTGTCTGTGTTAAATACTGTAAGAGAATAGTTTTAATCCGTGGTACTATCTCAAAGTGTGCATGGTCAGATATTTGCTGAAGCGGTAACTGCATGTGCTGTGCTGTACGCGGTTGCCGTAGGAGCAGTGTTGGGAGTAACTCATTACAAAAGTAATTAATTACTGTAATGAATTACTTTTTGGTGTAACGCAGTAATGTAACGCATTACAGGGAAGAAAATCGGTAATATATTACTCGTTACAATGCCAAAAACCTGCTTTGTTTTTGTGGGTTTTGCGTTTTCTTCATACAAAGTCAGCTGAATCTGATAAGTCCGCGCAGAACATTACATTTCACACAAAGTTCCGCGAGATCAGCTAGTGATATAAAAGTCCACGCAGACCATTCCATTTCCTTTTACTTCGTCTCGAACTGGCAGACTGACAAAGGATGACAGAACCAGAAGAATCGGATAGTGCTTGCTCCTAGAGGGCAATACAGCTGGAACTATCTTAATAGCTATACATATGGGCTATATTCACAGATGTGTATACCAAATGTGAAAATGCCATTTGCTACAGAATTGAAGAGGATGGCAGTGAACAGGTGCTGGAGTGCATGGTAAGGTGTGGCAAGAAGGGAAAGGACGATTTATCTTTGGTATTGTAAGAAGCAATTACTGAACATGTTGGTTTTCAGTCTGCAGCTCCCCAAACCTCCTGGATGGCAGGTGAAAGTCATGACACATGAGAGATTTGCACTGTAGATTGCCAAATCCTTATTTCCAGTCATTTTGGCGAGAGTAACTAAAGTAATGCAAAAGTAGTGTAATGCCTTACTTTTTATTTAGAGTAATATTGTAATGTAAGGCATTACTTTAAAATGACAGTAACAAGTAATAAGTAGTGCATTACAGTTTTTGAGTAACTTGCCCAACACTGCGTAGGAGACAGGTGGAGTGGGAGGCGGCCAGTAACCTGATAGAAGGAATCTGCCTGACCCTGCAGCGACAGCCAATCATCTCCTTCCTCCCTCACCTCCGCTCGCTCATCAACGTCTGCGTCAATCTGGTACACACACACATATACGCACGCACACACATGCACGCACACTCTGTACTCTGGAGTAGATGGGGTCTTAGTGCCCTCCACCAGCACCCCACAGGATTTTGGATCTTTGAATTTACGGCTTGAATTATTTCTACTTATTTTACACTGGTAATTCGGTCGACTAACATATTTATTATCAGGGTTCTGTCAATTTTATATTTTGCTGATTTAAACTAAATAAAGCATTAAAAAGTAATTTTACTATTTAAATGTACTATAATCACAACTGAACCTGTTTTGCCAGTGCTTTAACCTGCAGATAGACAGACCATGTTTTATGTGAAAGCTCAGAACCTCCAGAATTCCCTCCCTGAGCTGCAGAGGCTGCACTAGCACTGACTCATGACTGATGCAGGTGCTGGGGTTGACATAGAGACCGTTCAGATCAGAAAAAGACATTTTAGGTTTAAACACACTGGATTTCAGCATGGAAACTGGCAACACAAATGAGAGAGTCACGTGAGGCTCATTCTGCTTTCTGATTGGATAATCGTCTTGAGAACCAAAACACTAAATGATAACGTAAATAAATGGGACATCATGTCCAGTGTTTTAAGAGTAAATCTGGGACACAGATTGGTCAGGTGAATGAAATTTAAAATAAAAAGCTTTAAATATATTTTTGTTCACTAAAGCTATGAGTACAAGTATTATAGATATTTTTCATCAAACAATAAAATCTGAACATAAATAAATGAAATAGGAGATAGAGAGCACATCTGTGCATGTCCAATCATATACAAGTTCAGTCAAAATGAAGCTCATGGGCTGTTGAAAGACTTGTGCGTGTCTTCTGCCAGCACACGACATGTTATTATCCCTTTAGACTAACTGTGTGTGTGTGTGTTTGTAGGTGATGGGTGTGGTGGGGCCCTCCAGTGTAGCAGACGGCCTCCCTCTGCTCCACCTCAGCCCCTACCTCTCCCCCCCTCTGCCCTTCAGCACTGCAGTGGTGCGCTTGGTGGCTCTGCAAATACAGGTATATATACAGTATGTGTGTATATATATATTTTTTTTTTACATTTCAGGCAAATCAGAAAAAAGATACTGACCCTACTGACAATACCATCCATCCATTTTCTTCCGCTTATCCGGGGCCGGGTCGCAGGGGCAACAGTAGTACTGTACTGACAATACATATATAGTAAATGAATCTGGTCAAGTGTCTAATAATTAAAGTTAAGATTTAACTACTTAGATTTACTTTTTCTGACCTTTCTGGTCTCCACGGAGGTCTTATTGCTTGTAATGTAATAAAAACATCAGATTCATGAGGCCAGTGGGTGTCCAGCCAGAAATGAAAATGTAGACAGATGACACCTGGCATTAAAAATAGATGTAAACAACATGTACAAAATGTTATATTTTTTTTTCCAAAAAATATATTTTTTAAAACAAAATTTTGCTTAAAGGTGCACTAGTCCAGCGACTTTCTGTCTCTAAGGAAGGTTTTTATTATTATCAAAAAACGGCTGAGTGGCATTTTTGAACTCTAAAAATATGACAGAGTTTGAATTTTTTGAATGAACACAAGTAAACACAGGAAATAAGTGGAGTTAGTGGTTAGGTGAAAACAGATTTTTTTTGAGCCCTCAAGTCTCAAATGCAGGACATGTCTTTTGTATGTCTCATGCAATCAAGGACTAATTGCTTTGCACACCTTCATCGCCTCTATCCAAACTTTTTTCACTAGCTAGGACCACGCCATCAACATAATGCAGAGAAGGTGTTTATTATTGAATGATAGTGGATGTCTCGGTGAATAGGTGGTGATGGCTGGGTTGAGACATTGGGTGGGGGCTCCGTCTCAATCTTCGATTGGCCCAGCGGAACGGGACCCCCCCTTTTAGGAGATGTCTTGTGGCTGAAAGACAAACGAGATAGGGGTGGGAGGGAGGGGTCGAGATAACCGAGACGAACTGGAATGAAGGGATGAGTGGCTATAAATGGCTCCGGGAAATTAGAGGTGTGGTTATGGTGAACTGTGATTCGCTGGTGAGGAGGAGAAGGTGGTTGAGGCGTGGTCCTGCTCCTGAATTTCAGTTAATCACATTAACTCCATTTCACTAGCTAGGACCACGCCATCAACATAATGCAGAGAAGGTGTTTATTATTGAATGATAGTGGATGTCTCGGTGAATAGGTGGTGATGGCTGGGTTGAGACATTGGGTGGGGGCTCCGTCTCAATCTTCGATTGGCCCAGCGGAACGGGACCCCCAAAAGTTTTTGAAAGAGCATAAAGTGGAATGGGTCTGGAGGAGATCGTTGAGGTCGTGACGATCGTACACGAGGTAGGTGCTGGAGACCCGACAACCAAGGGTTCGAATTTTTCCGGTCGGGTACATCTGCCCTGGCCGTGGACATAGTGGCGCCAATGCGAAATAAATGAATGGAGAATGGATGGGGTGTTATGCCAGAAGAGGTCCGTGAAAGGCGAGAGGTTGCCAAAGCGCAGAGTGAAAGTGCAACGGTAGAGAAGGTCCGAAATAAGTGGTAGGCGTTTCAGAGGAAGGCGAGGTTCAGTTTTTTGCAGTCCTTTAATCAGGCACGGGAACATGAAGATGAGACTGGCAGTCTTCACCAGAAATCAGCTTGTATATGAGATTTATCCCTGAGAGGTAAGCCTGGACCCACTCCCGTGGGAGGATTCATGGGGGCCGGCGCATAGTGTTCTGGGCAGCAGATTTGCTGTCCCCGTGACCCAGAAATGGAAAAGCAGAAGATGGATGGATGGATGGCAAGCCTGGACGGTGGAGACGCAGACATTCCTGGAGTGGCGTGAGAGGGTGCTGAAATTGCAGATGATGGTGACGTCAGATGAGCAGAGGGGAAGCTGATGAAGGTGGTGTTGACGGATTTATTATTGTTAGAATGAATGGGAATGCCTGGATTAATCAGACCCCCCAAAAAATGGTGGAAAAGTAGGACGAAGTTTCGATGAAACTGAAGGCTAATTGTGCGATTCGAGGGCTCTGGAAGCAATGCAGAATCCGACTACTGCCGAAGATTCGGATTGAACACTGGAGAAACTGGAGCTGCGTCGTGAAGGTGCCGTATGGCGAATGAGTCAGGAGTGATGTAGAGAAACCGTGACGTGGAGGGTCTTCTCCCCTGACTGAGGAGTTGGACCTTTGCTGGAGTGGGGTCACACGCGCCAGCGCAGATGGTTGACGGACGTGACCATGATAATGCTGATGTGCGTCCTTCAGCATGGGTTCGGATGGCAAGCATAGGAACCTGTAGGTGAAGAAAGCCACGCTCGAATGTTGAGGGTTGGATAGGTGAGGGATGAGGGTCGGAGGGATGGGGGGGGTCGGAGTGATGAGGGTCGGGGGGGATGAGGGTCGGAGGGATGCGGGTCGGAGGGATGAGGGTTGGAGGGATGAGAGTTGGAGGGATGAGGGTCGGAGGGATGAGGGTCGGGGGGGGACCTGTCAGGAGCGAGACCTGACGGGAGGAAGATCTCCTATCGTGAGTCGAGAGAGAGGTAGAGAAAGACCCGTCGTGGTTCGGGAGGGAGGGAGACCCGTCATGGGTCAGGAGAGGGAGGCAGAGAAAGACCCGTTGTGGGTCGGAAAGAAGTGAGACCCGTTGTGGGTCAGGAGAGAGGGAGACCGTCATGGGTTGGGAGGGAGGGAGACCGTCATGGGTTGGGAGGGAGGGAGACCCGTCGTGGGTCATGAGAGAGAGAGGCGGAGAAAGACCCGTCATGGGTCGAGAGACCCATCGTGGGTCGAGAGAGAGACCCGTTGTGGGTTGGGAGACCCGACGTGAGAGCTGGGTGAGCCGTTGTGAGACCCAGGCGTATTGGCATGCCGTCGACCTGACGGGAGGAAGACCTGTTGTGGGTCAGGAGAGAGGTGGAGAGAAGAAGACCTGTCGTGGGTCAGGAGAGAGGCAGAGAAAGACCCGTCGTGGGTCAGGAGAGAGGGAGACCCGTCGTGGGTCAGGAGAGAGGCAGAGAAAGACCCGTTGTGGGTTGGGAGGGAGGGAGGGAGACCTGACGGGAGGAAAGGAAGCTATGCCTTTATTAGTCCCACAGTGGGGAAATTCCCGTTCTGCATTTAACCCATCCTGTTATTAGGAGCAGTGGGCAGCACATTACTGCACCCAGGGACCATCTCCATGATCTTCTTGCTTCGGCTTGGTCAGGACCTAAGCTGGAGGATTTACCTATGGTGCATGTTTTGGGTTGATGGGGAAACCGGAGTGCCCGGAGGAAACCCACCCAGACATGGGGAGAACATGCAAACTCCACACAGAAAGGCCCAGGCGACCCGGGGATCGGACCCAGACCATGCACACAAACTCCACACAGAACACACGCCTGAAGACCTGTTGTGGGTCAGGACAGAGGTGGAGGAGAAGACCCGTTGTGGGTCGGAAGACTCGACGTGAGAGCCGAGCGAGCCGTCGTGAGAGCCGTCCTGAGAGCCAAGTGAGCAGTCGTGAGAGCCGTAGTGAGAGCCAGGCGAGCCGTCGTGAGAGCCGTCAAGAGAGCCAGGCGAGCCGTCGTGAGAGCCGTCGTGAGAGCCATCGAGAGAGCCAAGCGAGCCGTCGTGAGAGCCAGGTGAGCTGTCGTGCCGTCGTGAGAGCCAGGCGAGTTGTCGAGCCGTCGTGAGAGCCAGGCAAGCTGTCGAGCCGTTGTGAGAGCCAGGCGAGCCGTCGTGAGAGCCAGGCGAGTTGTCGAGCCGTCGTGGGAGCCAGGCGAGCTGTCGAGCCGTCGTGGGAGCCAGGCGAGCTGTCGTGCTGTCGTGGGAGTTAGGCAAGCCGTCGTGAGACCCAGACGAGCTGTCATGCGGTCGTGAGAGCTGGGTGAGCTGGCGGTCATCATGCTGTCATGAGCCGGTGAAACGTTGTGACAATCGGCCAGTCGGCAGTCGGATTGGAACCTGTGGAAAAGCCAAGGACCTGAGGGTGGAGGTGCATATTGGGGATGTTCACAGGGCAGGTACGCGTTGAATGCTGGACAGATGAGAGCGGTCGAATTTGGAGACTGTAATAGTAGTCGCGACATGAGAGCTGAGAATGATGAAAGAATGCAATGATGTAGCATGAGCAGGAGAAGATGAGGATTAGATGGCGAGAGCATCGCTGAGGACGCGTATAGGATAGAATGGTGAAGTCGTGAGCTGACGTCGATGGTAGGATCCTCAATCGGGAAAGGGGTGGTGAGCCGAGATGGTGTAGCTCAGGTGAGGGCGGAACTGGGAGGAGCTGAATAGTGTGACACGTGGTTATGATGGCTTAAGCTCGCTTGTAATGGATGACGTGAGCTGCTCGAGCTATAATAGCGTGAAAAAGCAAGGGCTGGAATATGAATTGATGGCGAGCGGGTGTAAAGACAGCTAGCGTACGTCAAAATTGCGTGAGCAGCACGAGCTGAAATTGAGTGAGTGACGTGAGTCGATGGGTGCTGAATATTGGAATAGCAGAAAGAGGATGTAGAGACTGCTTAGCTAGCATGTGATGGAATGGTGTGAGCTAGCATGAGTTGCATGAGTTAGAATGGTCGGATGCGAGTCGGTAGGAGAGGTTGAATACGAGATGACCATGTGCCAGTGCAGAGAGGAGTTAAGCGAACAAAAACATTCGTACGACGTTTCGGAGTGTGAACGAAAATGGTGTGAGTGGGCATGGTGACTTGTGTAGGCTGCAACGACAGATAAAACATTTGGGTGTTGGGGAAGGGGGGGGGGGATAGAGCAGAAGACGGGAAATGGATTAGAGGCCCTGCCTAAGTGGGTAGGGCACGAGAGCCATCTAGCTCGTGATGACTGAAAAGAGAGAAATGAGAGATGGGGAGAAGATGCATGTGCATGGGAAATTGTGCAGCCTGCGAGATGGGGACAAGAATGAGACACGAAGGGTGCAGGCACAGGGGGAGATGGCCTGCTTGAAAGCAGGCTGAGATGATACAAGATAATTCAAATGAAACTGCACAGTAGACAGAATATGTTTACTGGCCACTGGTGGTGATACTACTTAGCCCCCAGCAGGGGGAGCTATGACACTGTAGTGGAGGAGAGGAGGGAGTGACGACATCTGCAGCTGCACGCGGGAAACTTGATGGGAACCCGGAAGCTCGTTCGTCTCGTTCCAGGGCGCCGGCTTACATTCTTGATCTAAACTGTTGAAGGTCCTGTCTTGATGTGTCAGCCTGAAGGGGAACGGCGGGTGCTGGGCGGTACCGAACGCTGTGGTCGCTGGAGGCCGGGCCACGCTGTGCCGAAAGCCGTGGTTGCCAAAGCCGGTGTACTGTCGCCGAGAGCCGTCTCACTCTGACAGTACACCGGGCTGCGCCAGGCTGCGCGCTCACCTACACGAGGAGGAGGAGGCGACGAGAGGGACAATGTGGATATCCCGTATATGCCTCCAGCACAGAGATATTGACGGTGGATGCTCCTTAGAGGTGGAGGTCCGCTGCGTGAGCGCGCGCCTGGAGCGTTCACTGGGCGGCGCGGGCCGTGGGCTGGACGCCGCGGATATGCGATGGAAGATCCTCCGGCTGCGGATTCCTGAATAGAAATCCGTTGCGGCGTAAGGAATTGCGGACTGGAAGGAACGAGGAGACGTGAGGCAGGTCGGTGTTTGAATGTGACGGGTTGTTAACCCAGCTCGAGCGAGCTGACGCGGTTGAGCTGTCGAGATAACCGAGACGAACTGGAATGAAGGGATGAGTGGCTATAAATGGCTCCGGGAAATTAGAGGTGTGGTTATGGTGAACTGTGATTCGCTGGTGAGGAGGAGAAGGTGGTTGAGGCGTGGTC
This sequence comes from Paratrypauchen microcephalus, assembly GCA_036785185.1. Lineage (NCBI taxonomy): Eukaryota > Metazoa > Chordata > Actinopteri > Gobiiformes > Gobiidae > Paratrypauchen > Paratrypauchen microcephalus. The sequence continues at coordinate 931,817 of JAVJIX010000147.1, read as the reverse complement.
CTGCTCCTGAATTTCAGTTAATCACATTAACTCCATTTCTTTAGCATACGATTTTGGCAAAATTTTAAAATACACAGACAGACATTAAATCAAATTTATTGATATGGGACCACTGTAAATTGGATTTAAACTATTCATAAATTCATATGCAGTATCTTTAAAAATATAATTCAGCTTTTGCAAATAAAAATGATTCTTTTACAAACATACAAATGGACATGATAATAATAATAAAGTAATGTCGGCAGGGATGCGAGCCTCTTCCAGGCCTCATGTACTCTACAGTCACAGGGGGCGCGGGCCTAACGCCGCATACAACTTTAATTTTTGTTTGTTTTTATTTCCAGGCTTTGAAAGAAGACTTTCCTCTTAGTCATGTGATCTCCCCTTTCACCAATCAAGAGCGACGGGAGGGCATGCTGCTCAATCTGCTTATTCCCTTTGTGCTCACTGTGGGCTCTGGAAGCAAAGGTAAACACAAATATGAAAAAAAGATTTTTGTCATGTAATAAAAGACTAGTCTGCAAACTAGGAAATGCGCTGTTTGCATGCTAGTTTTTGTTAGTTTTACTGTAAAACTCTGCTCTGGTCTCAGAGAGTTGTGAAAAGTGCTTTTGCTTATTATGATGCAGAGAATGCATTAGGGAAGTGAGGAATAACTCTGGAGCACTTCAGACTGTTTGAGATGAATTATTTCTGTTTTCCGTGATTTAAAGAGTAAAAATCAGATGTGTGTCTTTTGTATTCCAGACAGCCCACATCTTGAGCCTCCAGAGATCTTCCTGCTCCTTCAGACAGTCATTAACATTCTACTGCCTCCTCGGATCATCTCTACATCTCGCACTAAGAACTTCATGTTGGACGCCTCCCCAGCTCACTGCTCCACCCCAGGAGACACGGGCAAGGACCTGAGGAGAGAGGGGCTAGCCGAGTCCACAAGCCAGGCCGCCTACCTCGGTCAGTGTACAATTATAACATGAGGTAACAACCAGTATGAAAAAACATCCAAGATACACATTTTCATATTTTACAAAACAAAAATAAACAATATATGAAACCTTGTTTTTCCTCAAGTGATGCAGAAAAGAAGGAGCCGCTGTCTGTGTGACTGTTCCTGTATTTGAAACAAACATCTGTTTAAATAGATACCAGCGACTCCACCTGATTGTAAATATGTGGAGAATATACAGTATTTGTGCATTACGTTCATATTTCTGCGTTATGTTACGTACGTCAAACCTCCACTGTTATTGACTGTCACAATTTCATACATTTACTTGTGTTTTGGAGTTTCAAATGGTAAAAAAGAAAAAAAGCAGATGGAGGTGTCTGTGGGCAGGAGCAGACAAGTGCATGGGAGTCGAGGGGAGAGGGGACCCAAGGCTTGTTGGTCAATTAATGCAGTGTAGTTTTGCATTTAAAGGTCCCATGGCATGAAATTTTCACTTTCTGAGGTTTTTGAACATTAATGTGAGCTCCCCTACCCTGTTTAGGCCCCCCCATGGCTAAAAGTTGCGAAATGTCTAAACTGAGCATTTGCGATCCTTTTCTGCGTTTGGAAAAAAAACAGCTCAAACGGGCGATTCTGGACAAGGCACTTTATTGACGTCAGATCGAAAAAAGAAATGCAAATGCAGTTCCACCATCGTCTGGATCTCCACCCCCTGTCTCTGGAAATCACGCCCAGAGAGTTTGGACTGCGGAGGAGCTACGCAATGCGAAATGCGTTTTTTTATTTGCCTGGAGGCACGTGTGAGTGTTTCTAGGCTCGGAAGTCCTTTACCCGACCCTCTGGACCTCTGAAACAGCAGTGGTTTAATTTTATTTTCTGTGAAAATGTGTTTTTTTCACTGAAATGGCTCTCCTTTCTGTCTTTGTGCTTCAAACGCGGAAGTTGGGAGACAGCGCAGAGCAGCGCACCAGCGGCTTAGAGGATCCCACCCGCTCCTCTAAGCCTATCTGTGTCCTTCTCATTTACATTCAAGCAGGAAGGCCCAGAATGAGTTGTTCAGAGAGTGAATTTGTGACCATGTCTGTGTAAATGGGTCTTTCTCATGCACTGAGTGTTGATTTTGAAGAAGGATTCATTTACAGTATTAGGGAACCATTAAGGCACCATATAAAAGCATCAAGAAGTACCATGTCATGGGACCTTTAAATCAGCTGAATTCACACTTTTTTAATAATTGAGCTTTATTTGATCTCTTGTCACATTGTGTATGTGCTATTTAAGGAAAAGTGTGAAAAGTCCCTCAGTCGTCCAGGTAGAATCCATGATAACAGGAGAAGTTCAATTTGTCAACTGGACCAAGTTTGTTTGGTTGAAAACGTTTCGCCGCTCATCCGAGAGGCTTCGTCAGCTCTAATAAGAATACTGGTAAGACACTTGCTTATATCTTGCTGTAGGGAGGAGCTACCTAGCTAACTACTTTCCGGAACTATCTCATTGGTTTCGGTCTTTTGTTTTCCATGCCTAGCTTAACGATCCCTATTCATCCCTACACGCCTGCTTTTTCACACCTTCTGGCCCTGACCTGGCTAGCCCCATTGTTTCCCTGTTTGTTTGATCTAGGCTTAATAATGGAATTGTAGATGGGATGCAAATTATATCTTACGCCACCATTTCTGTTCAGAGAAGGATTCTCTTTTTTGACAAAAATAGCCTCTTTAACTCCCCTCTCAAACCAATTTTTTCCCTGGCTAAGATCTGAACCTCACTGTCCTCAAAAGAATGTCCCGTGGCTTCTAGGTGAAGATATACGGCAGAAGACGGTCCACTCTGGCACGCCCGTCTGTGTTGGTACATCCTCTCGTGAAGTGGCTGTTTGGTTTCTCCAATATAGCGCTCACTGCAGTCTTCACTACACTGAATGGAGTAGACCACATTGCTTTGTTTGTGGCTCGGTGTTTTGTCCTTTAGGTGGACGAGTTTTTGTCTTAAAGTGTTTGTGGGTTTGAAATAAACTGGGATTTCATATTGTCTGAAAATCCTCTGTAGTTTTTCCGACACGCCGGCCAGGTACGGAATCGCTACCCCTTTCCTCCTGGGTTCGGATTCTCTATTATCTTGTTTCTTGCCCTTGTCTCTCTTGGTTTTGTTAACAGCCCATTTGGGATAACCACAAACAGAGAGGGCTTCCTGCACATGTTGTTCTTCTTTTTCCTTACCCTCTGTGCTTGTGGGAACCACTTGGGCCCTGTGTTGTAATGTCCGAATAACACCCAGTTTGTGCTGCAGTGGGTGGTGTGAATCAAAAAGCAGGTATTGGTCTGTGTGTGTGGGCTTCCTGAAGACTTCTACTTGGAGTCCCCGGTCTCCTCCTATCGTTACTGCACAATCTAAGAACGCCAATGTGTTATCCTTGGCATCTTCACGGGTGAATTTGATATTAGGATCTACAGAATTGATATGTGCAGTAAAAGGTTCCAAATCTTGAATTTTGATTTTTGTAAAATTATCATCAACATAACGAAACCAGTGTGTGGGAGGAGTGCCTGGATATGAGGCTAAGGCACTCTGTTCAAATTGTTCCATGTATAAATTAGCCATGATAGGGGAGACCGGTGAGCCCATCGCACAGCCATGAATTTGCCTGTAGAAGTTCCCTCTGAACTGGAAATAGGTGGTATTTAGACAAATTTCCAGCAGTTGGCAGATTTGGTCAGGAGAAAGTTTGGTTCTCTCTTCTAGCTTGGAATCCTGTAGTAAACTCCTTCTCGCTGCTTCGACCGCTACAGCTGTGGGGATACAAGTGAAAAGAGAGGTTACATCAAAGGAAACCATTGTCTCATCCTGACCAAACTGGAGAGACTTAACTTTGTTTACAAATTCAGCTGTGTTCTCAATGTGGTGCTCCGTGTTACCCACCAATGGAGCCAAGATGGTTTTTAGGTGTTTGGCCAAATTATATGTGATAGAGTCAACACTACACACAATGGGTCTGAGTGGTACTCCTTGTTTGTGAATCTTCGGGAGGCCATAGATGCACGGGATAGCATCACCAGGGTACAGTCTGTAATACAGTTGTAGATCAATGACTTCTTCTTTCCTCAACTTCTGTAAGAAATCAATGATCTTCTTTTTGTACCCATTGGTGCCCATTGGTGGGGTCAAGTTAAGTCTCTCCAGTTTGGTCAGGATGAGACAATGGTTTCCTTTGATGTAACCTCTCTTTTCACTTGTATCCCCACAGCTGTAGCGGTCGAAGCAGCGAGAAGGAGTTTACTACAGGATTCCAAGCTAGAAGAGAGAACCAAACTTTCTCCTGACCAAATCTGCCAACTGCTGGAAATTTGTCTAAATACCACCTATTTCCAGTTCAGAGGGAACTTCTACAGGCAAATTCATGGCTGTGCGATGGGCTCACCGGTCTCCCCTATCATGGCTAATTTATACATGGAACAATTTGAACAGAGTGCCTTAGCCTCATATCCAGGCACTCCTCCCACACACTGGTTTCGTTATGTTTATGATTATTTTACAAAAATCAAAAATCAAGATTTGGAACCTTTTACTGCACATATCAATTCTGTAGATCCTAATATCAAATTCACCCGTGAAGATGCCAAGGATAACACATTGGCGTTCTTAGATTGTGCAGTAACGATAGGAGGAGACCGGGGACTCCAAGTAGAAGTCTTCAGGAAGCCCACACACACAGACCAATACCTGCTTTTTGATTCACACCACCCACTGCAGCACAAACTGGGTGTTATTCGGACATTACAACACAGGGCCCAAGTGGTTCCCACAAGCACAGAGGGTAAGGAAAAAGAAGAACAACATGTGCAGGAAGTCCTCTCTGTTTGTGGTTATCCCAAATGGGCTGTTAACAAAACCAAGAGAGACAAGGGCAAGAAACAAGATAATAGAGAATCCGAACCCAGGAGGAAAGGGGTAGCGATTCCGTACCTGGCCGGCGTGTCGGAAAAACTACAGAGGATTTTCAGACAATATGAAATCCCAGTTTATTTCAAACCCACAAACACTTTAAGACAAAAACTCGTCCACCCAAAGGACAAAACACCGAGCCACAAACAAAGCAATGTGGTCTACTCCATTCAGTGTAGTGAAGACTGCAGTGAGCGCTATATTGGAGAAACCAAACAGCCACTTCACAAGAGGATGTACCAACACAGACGGGCGTGCCAGAGTGGACCGTCTTCTGCCGTATATCTTCACCTAGAAGCCACGGGACATTCTTTTGAGGACAGTGAGGTTCAGATCTTAGCCAGGGAAAAGAATTGGTTTGAGAGGGGGAGTTAAAGAGGCTATTTTTGTCAAAAAAGAGAATCCTTCTCTGAACAGAAATGGTGGCGTAAGATATAATTTGCATCCCATCTACAATTCCATTATTAAGCCTAGATCAAACAAACAGGGAAACAATGGGGCTAGCCAGGTCAGGGCCAGAGGTGTGAAAAAGCAGGCGTGTAGGGATGAATAGGGATCGTTAAGCTAGACGCCAGAGAAACAAAAGACCGAAACCAATGAGATAGTTCCGGAAAGTAGTTAGCTAGGTAGCTCCTCCCTACAGCAAGATATAAGCAAGTGTCTTACCAGTATTCTTATTAGAGCTGACGAAGCCTCTCGGATGAGCGGCGAAACGTTTTCAACCAAACAAACTTGGTCCAGTTGACAAATTGAACTTCTCCTGTTATCATATTTAAGGAAAAATCTAAATTTAACACAGATTTGCCTTCATTAGATGGACAGGCGTTAATACCTTGTATCGTGGTATAATTAGAGGACAGTATGACAATGTTAAAAAATATCGCCCAGCTCTAGGTCATAATGATCTCTGTAGGTTTTTAGTTTGGTGTATGTTTCTCTGCTCACACAAACAAGTTTAACTGGTCTGAGCTGTGAAAAACATGGAATGCTGGATAATAAAACTTGCAAGATTCAAGTGGGATTTGAACCCCAGTTCTCAGAGCTCAATCCAGTGCCCAGCTACACATACAAATATCAAGCAGATTACCTACTAACTTACTAAATTTGCCAGCATCTGCTCATACAATCAACTGAAGTTGCTCCGTGATTGTTGTATTCTGCTGTAGCCCTGAAGGTGGTGCTGGTGTGCTTTGAGCGCTCCCTGGGTAACCAGTGGTACCGCCTGAGTCTCCAGGTCAAAGAGATGGCCCTGAGGAAAGTAGGAGGTCTGGCCTTCTGGGACTTCATCGACTTCATCGTCCGCACGCGCATCCCCATCTTCGTCCTGCTCAGACCCTTCATACAGTGCAAGGTCAGTCACAGCAGACAAGAAACACAAAGTCTGTTTGAAGTTTTTGGTGCTAACATGAAAACATGAGGATGAGTAAGAATAAATGTTTTATTCGGTCATATTGATTTTGTGTTTCTTTATTTTGTTCTGTTTGTTAGTTGTTGACCCAGCCAGCTGACTCCCAGGAGGAGATCACAGCGCGGCATCACATCGCCGACCAGCTGGAGCGGCGCTTCATTCCCCGCCCCCTCTGCAAGAGCTCGCTGTTCGCTGAGTTCAACAACGAGCTCAAGATCCTGAAGGAGGCTGTGCACAGTGGATCTGGTCAGACTTTTTCACTACTTATCACAACTTTTATAACTATTTCTTACATTTTCTTTATTTAAAATCTAAATCTTAAAATTCTATTTGTGTATTCATATTTTTGGTTTTCTGTTTTGTTGTGCAGCGTACCAGGGGAAGACCTCCATCAGCACGGTGGGCACCTCCACCTCAGCGTACCGCCTGAGCCTGGCTACCATGTCACGCTCCAACACAGGCACAGGGACAGTGTGGGAGCAGGACAGCCAGCCCTCCAGACAACCATCCCAGGACACGCTCAGCCGTACCGACGAGGACGATGAAGAGAGTACGACACCATTTCCTCTTGTCATGTTTAACTACAGGCTCTAAAGTGTGTTTCTGCTCTGCAGATGACTCCATCAGCATCCCCAGTGTGGTGAGTGAACATGACGCCTTCCTCCCCAGGACCATGTCCCAGCGCCGCTTCTCTAGCCACGCCACAGGCTCCGCCTCCTCTCAGGCTGAAGCCCACCGCAGCACCATGCTGCCCAGCCACAGGTAACTGCTCTCACCGATTACATCTCCCTTTGGAGGGGTAATGTAAAGCTGCATTAGTTTTATACAACGTCCAATTTTTATTACAAGTGTATATATTTTTATCCACTTCCAAGTCATGCTTAGAGTATTCACACAAACACATAGGAATCAGGTGGGTGAAGTGTCTTGCCCAAAGACAAAACAACAATATACAGTGCTGACCTGCCAATGACCCACAGCCGCCCCACTGTTTTGTTTTAGCACCATTTTCAGTGTTCTCAAAGGTATACAGCACCATCTACATGTTTGTATATGTTCCTGTCTAGACCAAGTTTAATGAAATGATGTACTGCAGTTTCTGAGATAAAAAAAAAAAAAACTCTTTAGTTGAGGCAACTATCTCAACTAAAGATTTAGCAGACTGAAATAATGCATATTTGCATTTTGCATTTGCCCTGCTTATGAGCACACAGAAGGACAAAGGAACTGATGCACTGATGAGCAGAATTACAGCATATTAAATTAGGTTAAAAACAAGTCGACTCCAGAACTGAGCACATCTTAGAGAAGACCATTCAAGGTCTAAAATGATCACAAGGAGCTAGGAACTCATGCAGGAGCAATGAGGGGCACTTCTGGGATTACCCCCTAATCACATCACTTGTGTTCATGAGAAGGAGATGCACTAATTATGTTGGCTTCTCAAACATGTGAATGAAACAGACTTCAGGTATGTTTCTGATGAACATTATGAAGCTTAAAGTTTGAGAATGTAAAGTAATCATGATTTTGGACTGCAAGTAGCTGATTTGTTTGAATCAGCAGTAAAAGGGGCTTCTCTGCCAGGTAGCTCTAATCTTGAATGTTTATCCCATGATAATAGGGGGTGGGCACATTGTGGATGTGGACTCCTCCCTAAACTCCCGTCTTTCCCCTCCTCCCCCCTCCCCTGCGCCCCTCTCCACAGTGAACCCAATGTGCTAGATGAGTCCCAGGCCCTCCTGCAGGACAGTAACCTCTCTAGGTACAGTGTGTGCGCTGTGTACAGTGTGTCCTGCTGGTGCTCACCATCGAGGAGGCTGGCTCACCACATCCACCCCCAGTCTCCAGCCCTCTCCACCTCTGACATATGTGTGTATGTGGGTGTGCCTCTCACCTCCTGTCTCTGTCCTCTCTCTGTGGGTCTACCCCCTCTCTTCTCTGACATTTCTTTGTGGGTCTGCTGCTCCTGTCTCTGTGCTCTCTCTGAGCTGCTGCTCTGACAGGTCCCTCTCTCTACACCTGACATGTCTGCAGGCGTATGGGACTGTCCCTCTCTCAGCTCCTGTCTCTATCCCCTCTCTTATCAGGACCACCTCTCCTCTCTGATAAATGTGTGTGTGGATCTGCTCCACACAGAAGTGCACTAAGTGAGTGTGACGTCACCCACAGCCTCCAGTCAAATGAAGAGAATCGAGGCTAGCAGTTATAAGGCTCAATTGAGACTTTCATAGTTGGAAATGAGACTGCAAATACCATAGCAACCAAAGAATGAATCTGGAGCGAGGGTGATGAAGATAATGCCCCTTCCGGCTTGCTGGTTTAGTGTTGTCAATCAAACCTGTTGCTAACGTTAGCGGGAGTGACCTTGAGGAAAGGTCTGTTATTAATGTTCATAACTTGATTTACAAACACAACAGTGCAGTGAAAACACCAGGATCATGTAGAGCAGGTTAATAGAAACATTTTAAGACCAAAATGACGATCCTGAAAGCAGCAGTTACAGAGAGAGGGACAATGATTTTTCAATAGAAAGTGAATTGGGAGTCGATGGAGCCTGGAAGCGCACCCAGACACACTTCCTGTTAGGAGTGCAGAGGCTAGTGGGCTAGCTATATGTCCATAGATACAGTCTGTCTATGGTCTGCTCCTGTCTTGGTCTCCTCTCTCAGCTCCTGTACTAACACCCCACCTCCTCCTCTGATGTGTGTGTGTGTGTGTGTGTGTCCTGTCCTTCAGGCCCCTCTCCTCTCAAACACGCCCAGGGACCCTCCAGGCCCGGGCTACGGCACTGCCACCTCTGCACCTGCTCTGATGCTGTTGGTGTAGCAAAGTAGTTCAAAATGTGTTTAGTTGATGATACAATTTTGAAGTTTGGTATGAATAATCATATAATCAATAAGGGTACTTTCTTTTTTCTCAATGTTTTAGTCATCATTTGGAAATCTTAGAAAGTAGCCCCGTCATTGGAATTCCAAATGACTTGCATTGATTTCTTAAAGGGATATGCCACCCCCAGGTCAAATTTGGGCATCTCCCCACAGTCCAGAGACTAAAACAAGTGATGAAAAGCTATTTTTATCACTTTTATCACTATTTTTCAGTGCGGAAGAACATGGCCGAATCACGCACCACGTTGTGCCACAGGGGAACTCCCTTCCCGGTGCATAACTGGGATTCCTCTGGCAGCGTGCTGCGTGATACGGCCATGTTTTTCCGCACTGAAAAATAGTTCCCACCCAAAATGACCAAGGCAAGCTCTCCGTGTTGATTTGCACATTTATTTGCACTCGATATGAATGCGCACTACACAGAAAGTAATTGGGAAAAGCATCGAGCAAATTAATTCCTTTTGGCCGAAATCTTTCTCTGGCGACGTTAGACTCCAGTCTAAGGCGGAGGAGCTGCAGATACCGCGGCGGTCAGTGGCGACAGACTCGGACAATGGCTGGGTGAGCAGGAAAACGCTTTTCATCACTTGTTTTAGTCTCTGGACTGTGGGGAGATGCCCAAATTTGACCTGGGGGTGGCATATCCCTTTAAAAAGAGATTATTCCAAAGTTCAAAGTCAGCTTTATTGTTAAAAACCATATTATGTACAGGTTGCACACACAGAATTTGAAATTGCAGCGCTCCCTAGGCCCACAGTGAACATTAAAGGAGAATTAACGTTTTTTACAATCTGAGCCTTATTTCGGTAATAAAACAAGTTGTTTTACTCACCCATAGCACTTTGGTGTCATATGGAGCACTTCCAGAGATGTTTTAGATTAGCGATAGCCGTAGCATATAATATATGCCCCGAGCGGTCTCCAAATAACACAAACTTTAGCACTTTTCAAATCATAGAAGCTCAATGTCTTTGTCTAGACTTTCGTTTGAGTCAAAAGTGGCCTGTAATCCGAGATTTATCCATAGTTTCGAGTAGATGAGGACGCCAGTGCGCATGTGCGGAGTCACAGCTTATTTCGCTCTCAGCTCCCGGGACCCAAACATGAAACGCAAAGCTGTAAATTATGGATAAATCTCAGATTACAGTCCACTTTTGACTCAAACGAAAGTGTAGACTAAGACATTGAGCTTCTATGATTTGAAAAGTGCAAAAGTTTGTGTTATTTGGAGACCGCTCGGGGCATATATTATATGCGATATATTAGCGATATGGAGATGTTTTAGATTAGCGATATCCGTAACGCGATATTGCTAATCTAAAACATCTCTGGAAGTGCCCCATATGACACCAAAGTGCTATGGGTGAGTAAAACAACTTGTTTTTTTACCGAAATAAGGCTCAGATTGTAAAAAAGGTTAATTCTCCTTTAAATGTTAACATGATTAACATTTAAATGTTAACATGATTAACATTTAATAGGGTAAGGAGCTCAGTCACGTGGAAGGAGCTCGGAGTAGAAGCAAAAGTTTGTGTTATTTGGAGACCGCTCGGGGCATATATTAGCCCTACGGATATCGCTAATCTAAAACATCTCTGGAAGTGCTCCATATGACACCAAAGTGCTATGGGTGAGTAAAACAGCTTGTTTTATTACCGAAATAAGGCTCAGATTGTAAAAAAACGTTAATTCTCCTTTAATGTTCACTGTGGGCCTAGGGAGCGCTGCAATTTCAAATTCTGTGTGTGCAACCTGTACATAATATGGTTTTTAACAATAACAATAACAAACGTTAATTCTCCTTTAAAGATCTTATAAACATGACAATAGAACATAATGACTAAAACGTCACATACACATAGCAAAAAGGTAACGTTAGGATGGACTTTGTACCAGAGTTCACATTTGTGTCATCAACTGAATAATTTGTGCAAACATGGATACTACACTACACTTTGTACATGTTGGTTCTATGTGGGTCTTACAGTCTGCTCTTCCATCATGGTGTTTCATACTGTTCTTGTGTCTATCAGGCTTTTCGCTGATCAAATTGGGCGTCCGATTCTGGAGACCAATCTGTACGGGCAGAAGGGAGCTTGGAGTAGCAACCACAGGAATCAGAATCAAACATAAGACAATTATTCATAACATGATTCAAGTACAGTATAATGTTGATAAAGAAGTAAACACACACAGTTGTTTCCAGTGTGCGTTGCTACCTGAGGTCCTGCTATCCCGTTGTGTTAGTGTTACTGTGTAGCGTGGTAGAAGCTGTTCTGCTGTCATTGGTGGCCTTGCTGTGGAGTCCGTGGACAGTAGAGTAGAACCTGGGCGTGTGGATCATCTCATGGACTTTGGTGTTTGTGTGGTGTCCTGCTCAGGGTGGCCAGTGTGCAGAGTGAACCAGGCCAACAGAATCTACTCATCCAACCTCCACTGGGAAGAAAGAGAGGACTCCGACAGGTAAGGCTGAGGATCACACTACATTTTCCATTACTCCACTCTCGACACATTGTTCCAGCTTGATTATGTACAATGCAAATCTCTTACATGTGTTCTATCTTATTACTGGGTTTCAAAACTGGCTCTTGCCCCCATCTGAGTGCATCAGAACATCCCATTGTAGAATATGAAACGTACCATTTAGAGTTAAAAATTACAAATGAGATCTGTGTCAAGGCTCATTTATGCTCCACTTTTGTACATGAACTAGGGATGCAAATTATCGATTAATTCATTAATTTATAGTTGATTGACCTTATCGATCGACTTACGATTAACTGATAAGCGGCGTTTTTCACCTGAATTTGAGTGTTTCAATAGGGTCTTTAAGAATATAAGCTATAGTAACATAACACTGAGTCATAAATATATCATAGTATTATTATATTGTATATTCCTCAATTAATTATTCCTCAGTAAAAAGCAGACAAATGTATTGATGCTGAATAACAAAATACATTCTTTATTGAAAATAAATTGAGGACTGGCTCAGTTGTTGCACTTGCAGCATGGAAAACTTGAAATTAAAAGGAACAGAAGAAATTAAATAACAGAATGTTATTTAGTCTACATATTATGATGAAACCAGTGAATCCAGGCTATTTTTTGGACATTCTCAACATTTATTTTGAACTAAGGCATCAACAATATTTCTCTCCCTTAATCTGTGAAGGGTTACAGTACAAAATATACATTTCACAGGGCCCCTGTACACAGCATAAAACATTACAGGGCCTCAAACCAGAACAATCAAGAAATGATAAAAGCATGTAAGTTACATGCTTTTATAATTTCAAAAATATATGGTTCTAGGTCCAGCTCTACTGTGAGTTGTACGGCAACATCCAGAGAGGAAAGGGTTACATGATGTAACGCTATGGTCTTTCTCGCGAGTGGGTTCGCACTCCTGTTCACATTCCAGAGTAGCGCCCTCTAGCAATTAGCTACAATGAATGCATTTTGTTCGGCCAACGTCTTGATCGACAATTAATTGTAAGTCGATTAATTGTTGACATCCCTAACATGAACAGATGCGTGCGTTCCAAGCACAGTAACCGTCACTGCATTTATACTTCCAAACCTTTGTCATGTCAAGGCTACATTCTCTTAAACAAACACCAGAGGGCGGTAAAAGTCAGTTTGAGAACAGACAAAATAGAACAAAAACAAAGAATGCGTAAGTTGTGTAATGCTTACTTACATATGTCAGTTTATATTACCACAATCCTCCAAAAGACAGTATTTAGATGTATGTATTTGGTGCATATTCCTGAGAGTAAGGTCAGAATGTGATTGTTGCAGTTACGGCGCCCTCTGCTGTCCATTCCAAAGACCGAGCCCCGTGGACGGTCAGGAGCGCGACTGTCGACGACGCGCCGGAGCATCCAGCCCAAGAACAAACCTCTGGGTAATGCCACAGGCTCACACATACACTGTACTCACCCAAGCTGAATGTTTGAGTGTTTTTGTGAGAGTGACACCTTCCCTTTCACACTCCTGTCTTTGTACCGATGTGAGCACCACACTGACTTCTCACTTTGTTCTGTCTCCTGTTTCAATATAAAGAGACTTTATTGGACTATGAAGGTGAGAGTCCAGCTTAACCCCGCCCTCCGTACCCCGACCTGACCCATAGGAAGCTCTGCATGTGTGTCTTGCTCGCCCCTCTGACCCCTGCTCCCTTACCCGTCACCCCTCCCACCCACCCTGCCTCTAGCGTCCATGATGGTGTTGCTCGCCATCTCCCTTCTCCCCGGTTTTGAATACTTCTGCATGGGTATGTCCCCCCACAGTGCACGGAGAACAAAAAGACCAAAAGAGATCCGTCACCTTCACAGAGACCCAGGGGCCAGCAGGGACCCCCGGCACGGCGGACACCCCGGCCGAGGCGCACAGGTCCAGTCCGGCCTCTCTGAAGTCCCCTACACTAGAGGTGCCCACCGCCATGTCCACAGTGACGGCTGACCTGCACCGACCTGCCACTGCACAGGTACAACTATAAATGATATGGCGTCTCTAAAGAGGAAGCTGAAACCTTTGGATTGGATCAAGATCAAGAGCCATTGGCAAATCTGATTGTTTTACCAAGTAGACAGGGGTCACAATATTCTAAACTTCCATTAGTTTAATTGTGAGTTGGAAGACAGGTCAAAATGTTTATGATTAATATATCTATAGTGAAAGAAAAATCAAATCTAGTGTTACTGCACTAGAATTACTACTGTTGCTGGTTGCAACGCGCTCCGTTATTTTCCAACTTTTTTTCTGCTCTTACCTGCTTGTTCGGTTGCACACTTTGAAGATTATGTGTATAAGGATAAGTGCTTCAGAAACACGATGTTTCTGCTCCATTTCAACCTCTATTTTGTCTGGATTTTAACTTTTTCACCGTTGCTATGTGCGTTGCTATGTGCGCTGCGCGGCGCAGTGTGCGCCGGAGGAGCTGCCACGGAGGACGCGCAGAGGCTGACGTTACTTTTTTGTGCTGTTCTTGATCTGTGCGTTGCAACACTGGAATTTCCCCACTGAGGGACTAATAAAGGCATATCTTATCTTATCTTATCTTATGACCAAGTCACTGCTGTATCTTCCATTGCACATTTTTGATGCACACTGCACACTTTGGAAATCTGTATATAGTATAGTTTATTTATTATGTTGCACTGTTTTAAGATTTTAGACCGTAGACTTTAGTTTTAACTTAGATCTCTGTCTTAGATAGTTTTTTGTTGTGTTTTGTCTTCATATTGTATTTTGTACACTGTCTTTTTGCACTACCTGGCCAGAGAGAAACAAAATTTCGATTCACTGTATGTTGAACACATATGGCAGAATTGACAATAAAGCTGACTTTGAACTTTTGAACTTTGAAATCTGTCATCTGCACAAAGGTTTTATAGTGACATTTTGCCACTCATGCAAGCGTCTTCTTCAGTTCTGGACAGGTTTCTGGAGGGCCTTGCCTTATATCTGCCTGAAGGGAGGAGTTAACTACACTGACACTAATACACTAATAGGTCAACTGAAGTCGATTCACTGTATGTTGAACACATATGGCAGAATTGACAATAAAGCTGACTTTGAACTTTTGAACTTTTGAACTGAAGTACACTAAGTGGGAACTGTGCCTGTTTTAGCATCTATTTAGCATAATCATTCAGACCCCTGATGAGTGAGAGAATCTCACACCTATGAGCAAACTGGCTGTCCCGGTTTTGATTTAGGTCTGTTCAAAGATGGATTAGATAATCAGTTTACAACTTGCATTACAAATACGTAATTTGTGTAGGTTTTGAAATAGTAGGATTGCTAGCTAAAAAAAACAAAAACAAAAAGATGGTAAAATGCTAAATGTTAATCATCCATCCATTTTCTTGCACTTATTCGGGGCTGGGTCACGGAGGCAACACTCAGGCACTCCCAGCAGGGACTCCCAGACTTCTTCAACCTGGAGATTTAATCCATCTCCTCCGGGGGGACCCCAAGGTGTTCCCAGGCCAGCCGGGAGGCATAGTCCCTCCAGTGTGTCCTGGGTCTTCCCCGGGGCCTCCTCCCGGTGGTACATGCCCGGAATGCCTCCCGAAGGAGGTGTCCAGGAGGCATCCGGAACAGATGCCCGAGCCACCTCAGCTGGCTCCTCTCAACCTGGAGGAGCAGCGGCTCTACTCCGAGCTCCTTCCACGTGACTGAGCTCCTTACCCTATTAAATGTTAATCATGTTAACATTTAAAGGAGAATTAACCTTTTTTACAATCTGAGCCTTATTTCGGTAATAAAACAAGTTGTTTTACTCACCCATAGCACTTTGGTGTCATATGGGGCACTTCCAGAGATGTTTTAGATTTGCGATATCGCGTTACGGATATCGCTAATCTAAAACATCTCCATATCGCTAATATATCACATATAATATATACACAAACTTTAGCACTTTTCAAATCATAGAAGTTCAAGGTCTTAGTCTACACTTTCGTTTGAGTCAAAAGTGGCCTGTAATCCGAGATTTATCCATAATTTACATCTTTGTGTTTCATGTTTGGGTACCGGGAGCTGATAGTGAAATAAGCATTGACTCCGCACATGTGCACTGGCCTCCTCATCTACTCGAAACTATGGATAAATCTCGGATTAGAGGCCACTTTTGACTCAAACGAAAGTGTAGACTGAGACATCGAGCTTCTATGATTTGAAAAGTGCTAAAGTTTGTGTTATTTGGAGACCGCAAACATAATATCTGACTAATAATACAAATAAAGTTTCTGATGTTGTTTCCATTGTGCCAGGTCTTCCCCAGCCTCAGCAGTAAGGAGAGGCGTGAACAGTGGGGCCTCCGGAGCAGCCTGTCCCCTCCTCCCTCCATCTCCCGGCCCTCCACGCCCACCCCGCCCTCCCGTAACTGCTCGCCCCTCCCCCTCTCGCGCACCTGCTCGCCCCTCCCCCTCTCGCGCACCTCCTCGCCCCTCCCTCCCCCGCTCCCGGTCCTGAGCGCCGCGCCCGCCCCCGGCCCTCCTCCGCCGCCGCCCCTGCCCCCGCCCGCGCCCATGGGACCCCCCGGGCTGAGGGAGAGCTCCGGGGAGGAGGACACGGCCGCCCTGCTCCCGCGCTCCGACACCCTGCAGCACCTGGGGGAGGAGGGGGGAACGGAGAACCCCCTGCTCACCCCGCTGCTGTCCCCGCCGTCGCCCAGGCGCTCCCCCCGGCGACTGCCCCTGCCCCTCTCCCCCATGGACCTGGACCTCGACGAGTCCCATGTTTGAGCCGTAGACGGTGTCAGCATCGGGCTGAAGGACAATCTAGAGAGAAAACACAGAGAGAGTGTTCTTATCCATCCATAAATCCTCTGTTTAATAACTACAGTGTCCTACAGAATGATGGTGGAATGTATTTTCAGCCAGAATCTCCCTTTTAGTCAATCTTCTTAACATTAGCATCGTTCAAATAGGAGCAGATCTATCTAGAAAGCGTATAGTCCACATATATTTTATATTCAAAGTATTTATGAATTGATATTTATCGAAACTGATCATTATTTTGTGCTTAGAATGGAAAAGTACTGTAACTAAATCACAATTTAACTTTATTTAATTTAAGAATATTGAAATGTTATTTAAAAGGAAAATTTTAATTCATATAAAATGTATTGAAATGTAAATCTAAATTGAAAGACATAGAATATCGAAATATCAAAATTATTTGAAAGCAGATTTTGACCATTTTAAATATTTTTGCTGAATAAATTAAATAAAATACGGAAGATTATAAGCATAAATAAACATGTAAATAATATTTTAATGTTTAAAAACTCTTTAAAAACTCAATGAACTACTAAAAGTAATACATTTGGAACTATATCAAATGGGCAGTTTGAATATGTTTGATATTTCTCTGATATGTAACTTCAAAATGGATTTATTCTTAGTATTATGACAAGGCAATACAGTGTCACTGATGTAAACCTTTAAACCTGTTTTTGAATGTCTTTTTATTCTTTGATACGTTGTCCTGTCTTTAGGGGGCGCTACAGTGGCAGTTCCACAGTTGTGTTTGAATACATGGCCAATTCTTGCTTCAGTCAGGTCTACCAAAAGCTAAAACACCCCCGTCGATATCCATCAATACCTTTTACTGTCATTTCTTCACAATATGTTTGTTAGAATCCTTTGAGTTGTGACCAAAGACTGTAATATTCTAACCAAACTTATTTAGCTGTTTCTTGACCATTTATCTTCAAATTGTATTGTGTATTATATTTCTGTATTGCCATATTACGTCAAAAGTTTGGACACACTTTTTCGTTTGTGTTTCTTTTTTATTTCCAGGCCGTCACTGAAGGCATCAAAACTATGAATGAACTCAAAATAACAACTTTTAAGCAGCCACCCTTTGCTTTGATCAATGCTTTTACACTTTTGGCATTTCTTGATCCTGACGTGGCACAGCGGTGAAGTGAAAACCATTTCAGGAGACTTAATAGTAATAATAATATAGCCGCAAGGGGCGATGATCGGCCCTCGCTTGCACTCGCGGTTATTTTCGGTTAAAGTTTATTTTCGATTAAAGTTTGAGTGAAATCAGCCAAAGTATGCACGGATTATCACTTGTCGAAATTTGATGGCGAGCTGCAAAAACAAACCTGAAATTTGTGGCGTTTGACGGAAACACCGTTCAGTCTTTTAGAACGCTTTTAATAACTTTTAATGTCCCACTTGTCTCGATGATCCAGCACGATTCTGGTGAGTCAAAAACCCGAGGAGGAGTTCGTTAAAATACGAGGACAGGAAAATTTGCCTTCGGCGCTGGGTCACGTGCCCGGTCCAATATGGCTGACTTCCTGTTGGTCGCCTAGCAACGGTGTAATATACTTTTTTGTTCCTATTCCCATGATGCATCTGTGTATCAAATTTGGTTTGGCTACGACAAAGTTTTTGCCAAACATCTGGCGAGGACAGATGTTTGGCCTGTTGCCATGACTACACAGGTATAACCATAGGCGCAATGTATTTTGATTTTCCAGGGGGCGCTGTCGAGCCATTTTTAAAGATTTTTTAATACAGATTATTTGTAAATTCATTTTTTGGCCTTCTTGAATTTGTGTGCAAAATTTCGTGAGTTTTCGTCGGTGGGAAGTACCCGAAACCTGCAAAAAGGGGGGGAGGAAAATAATAAGAAGAATAAATAAAAAGAAAAACCAGAACAATAACAATAGGCCCTACGCTTTAGCGCTCGGGCCTAATAATATTGCATTTTATTTATTGTGCGCTTTACTTTTGCAAACAAATCTCAAAACAGTTAAAAACAACAGAGAAAAATACCAAGAAGCTCCCTGAGAGACAGTGAAGGGTTTGCAGAGGTGTCAAAAAAGCAAAGGGTCGACAGTAGACATCAAGTATACAAATCCAATTAGGTTAAATATTTATTTTTATTTATTAATATTTATTTTTATATCTTATATTGCAATTCCTCAAAGTATCCACCCTTTGCTTTAACAGCACTGTAAACCCTTGGCCTTCTCTCCTGATTTTCATGATGAATTCTCCTTAAATGGTTTTCGTTTCCAGCCGTTGTCTTTAAGGTTTATTAGCGGAATACGACGAGAGCGAAGCGGTGATCAAAGCAAAGGATAAAGGCTGTTTTGAAGGATCGCGATTGAGTTATTTCTCACATCGTCGTCATTCATAGTTTCGATGTTTTCATCAGTTTCATCGATCTACAGCAGGGGCGTCAAACTCATTTTGGTCCAACCGACTTTGATCCCAAAAGGGCCGGATCAGAAAACTCATGGCAAATATACCCCAAAAATAGAAATAAGTCCAAATATTTGTGCAGAGAAACACAAATCTATTACAGAAGTATTTTTTATTTGATGAACTCTTTCTTTTAACAATGAGATCAACGTAACTACGAAGAGTCTCTTTAGGTTAATTTCCACTCTATTTTTGTTTATATAAAAGCCGAACGTTTTGCCATAGGCTATAGCGGTAGAGAAATACTTTATTTTGATTCAATTTGACCCGTTTCTGTACTTTTGTAACTTTTTTGACTCGGCGCCAATATAGCCATGAGGGTTTGAATGGAAGTTCTTATGGGACGCGCAGCATCTGAACCTTAAATGTTTTCTTTTTGTAACTTTTTTTGAATGAATTAGGCTGCAATGCCAATACTAATTGATTTATTTAATAGAACTTTGAAATTGCACTTTATTTTGTTTTTGGAATTAAAACTAGCTTGTTGAAATTATTGAATTGTTATTAAAGTCCATTTTGATGTGACCAAAAGTTTATTTATAGATATATGGCATGTATTTATTAATTGTTATTTATTTATTTATTTAAAGCATAGTATATTATACTGTACAATATTATGTGCAATACGAAATTCATTCAAGCAGTATTACCTCCTGTGAAATACTCCTTAAATACCTGTACCTTGGTATTTCATTACATGTTTTATTACTTTTTTAAAATTATATTACTTTGCTATGCTATTAGTACTTCCTGACTAAGTAAATTTTGTAGTTGTGCCACATTGACAGTCATGATGGGGGAGGGCTTAGCTTAATGTCATGCAAATTAGGCAAGGAGGGCTGAAGAGAAGGAAAGTTGGAGAGGCGTTTTCTGGGATTTCTGAGCTCTGCTACGGCTGCTTTCAAATAGAGATAACTTTTTTAAATGTGGTCAGATTTTCACGTGTAAGACATCATTGGAAAGCTTAGAACCTGTACTTTCAGAATCTGTGAATAACTCAAAACACCTCCGTGACGACTTGGTATTGGTTTTCCTGCGGTTGGACACATATGTTTTTTTGACAATGAAGCTAACTATGAACAGAGGCACTGGAGATGCTGCTATGCTAAGCTGCGCAGAAAATTACCAATATTTTAATAGGAAATTAAAATATAATTCAAATATTTTAATAGAAAATCGGCCAGATTAAAGGACTTGGAGGGCCAGATCTGGCCCCCGGGCTGCATGTTTGACACCCCTGATCTGCAGTGTAAATAATCTTGAAAATAATGAAAATATAAAATGAAAAAGTCTGTCCAAACTTTTGATTGTTTGTATAAGTATATTGTCTACTGCGGTTGGCTCTGAGCTCATTCCATGCCTTAACAAAGCACTTTTTTATGTGGTCTGTGTAGGAGATACATTTTTACATCCAGAAAGCCATTCTAACTGCCTGATCAGATTATTTTATCACCTTGAGTTATTACCACAATGTATACGTTATAATCCCGGCACAATTTTCTATGTAAATAACACAAATTAGTCCTGGTTTCTGTTTAAAAAGCTGAAATATTCTTAAATACTCTATACTACAATGTGCCATAATCACACCAATGCACTGTGAGGCTGCTTCTACACTTTAAAAGGTCCTGTATTATGCAACCATTATTTAAAGCTGCATTATCACTTTTCTGGCAGGTCTGGAGACTCCATCAAACGCTCGTCTCCGTGGAGATGTGATTGCTTTGCCTGGAATGTATTTTCGAGACTGCTTGTACAGTAGTTGAATAAATGTACTGTAAGATAGAGCTGTTTATGGTCATACTGTGGAACATTCCTGCCAAAGCAATAACATCTCCATGGAGACAAGCAGGTGGCGGACCCTCCACTAGAAAAGTTGTACAGTGCACCTTTAATATTGTGTTTTTTTGTCATAAAATACCTTGGGGTTTTTTTGTGTTTGAGTAATCTTGTGACATCATCGGGTGTCCCTCAGCGTTTTTAAAGTCCGTACGCTCTCAGCAGCCACATTCTAATCTTATCAACATTCCTTTCGGGGCTTGATGCTAACTAGAGGCACCGCTCTGTCTTGACATGTTACTCAAATCAGACTTTAATCCGGGTTTTGTCTTTTTTCTTTGTTTTTGACCTTAAAGAATTGTCTTAACTAGAACTACAGGAACAGGAGAGGCGATTTTTGCTGTTAAAACAAGCCTCTCCCAGCTTTTTGGTAAAAAATCAAACTCATAAACAGCACCGCAAACGCTCGTATTGATCACAGGCTCCTGAAAATGCTTTTAAATCCATTTTGTTTTATTATTTTTTTTAATCAGGCTAAACATTCCTCGGAAATTTTACAGCTCAACTTTGTCATTTTGACACTAGCAGCCAGCTACTATTGTTAGTCTGATTTAAACCGCTAAAGCAAAGTACAAGATTAGTTTAAACGCAGTAGTAAAATGCATACGATGAGACTTTATGCAATGACTGTTTTTGATTTCCGTTCGTTTTACTGCTATGTGAAAGCACACGTGTTTCTGATAGTGCCACATAGAGCTCCTGTTGAAATAAATGTGTCGGAAGGGCATCTGATCGTATCGCTCTAGGCCCGGTATTAAACAGAGTTCTCTTTGTATGTCTAATGTCTGTGTGCGCTACTGTACGTCAAGTTACTGTCGTCTATGTGGAGATATATTCCAGATTATGTACAAATATACGATTTATCATGTACACAGTGAGTCCTAAATAAATAAAGTTATTATATTGAAGTTCCCTGGTTTCATATTCTTGAACTAACTGTGCTTAAAGGGGCTATTTTCCGCTATTTTCTGATCTATGTTATAATATTTTCCTCATCGCAAACATGCCGGAGTTGTGTTTTGTGGTCCTCTCCGTCTTTTATTTGATTTTATTTTATTTGAAAGGTGCATTATGTCCATTGCCAGTTTCTCTTCATGAAGGTATGGCCTGGAATGTCCCGCAGTATGGCATTACGCTTATTTATCTCTACGGACACAGCAGGTAACCGGGCCAAGTCACGTGCCGGATCTGTGGAGAGACAAGCCCAGTCACGTGTTTTGCTGAGTAAATTTACGGTGGATACGTTTAATGCCGTACCGGGACATTCCAGACAAAGCAACGACATCGCCATGGAGACAAGCAGATTTTGAATGAACCCTGCGCACGAAAAGTTGCAAAGTGCACCTTTAATTTGATTTTTATTCATTTTATTAATAGTTTTAACAGTTTTTTGCTTTATGTATTCTAATGCTTTTACTTTTTAAAATTTTTGTACTGTTTTAATTTGTCCTTGCACCTGCTTTTGGTTCATATTTTATATAATAATACAGACTTTTCCTCAGCCTGCACTGGTTTTGTGGTTTGCCGCTGTCAGCTGAGCGGAAATTGCGTCATATAATTTCAGCAAAAATAATAAATAAGTTTAGAAATACAGTGGTCCCTCGCTCTATCGCGGTTCACTTTTCGCAGCCTCGCTGTTTCACAGATTAAAAAAAAAAAATGTTATAGTGTATCAACATTGTGTTGTGCGTCCTGATTGGCTTCTCCTCCGTGTCTCCTGTACAGTACAGAATGTGTTCAGTTTGACACATTTATATAGATGTTATAGAGGGGGGGATCCGGGGAAAAGGTGGCTCTGAGAGTCCCGCTGGATGCACGAGGAGCCGAGACATGAGTCACTGGATCCGTAGGAAGTCTAGACCGGGACTAAGACATGAGGACCAGACCGGGACCAGACCGAGACTAGACCGGGACCAGACCTGGAGTAGACCAGGACTAACCCATGAGGACCAGACCGGGACTAGACAGGAACTAGACCAGGACTAAACCACGTCTAAACCAGGTTTAAACCTAAATTAAACCAGGACTAGACCAGGTCTAAACCAGGATTAAACCTGGACTAAACCAGGACTAGACCAGGTCTAAACCAGGATTAAACCTGGACTAAACCAGGCCTAGACCAGGTCTAAACCAGGATTAAACCACCGGATGCGGCTCTTTGCCTTGTTTCGTGCGGCTCTTGTGCGTTTTTGCTTCGTGGCTCGGACTGCGTCGTTGGACGCGGTCCCAAGGGGGAGGCACGGTCCGGACACTGCCTCGGTCTCGTGCTCGCAGCCCCGAGTGGGACGGCGGTCATGCTGCTCATGGATTTGACCACGATGAGCGGGTGCACCTGTCCACTCGCATACCCCTCCCCCCACACTTCACTATTAATACGTTTTGTTGAAAATCTATGAAAGTTTGAGTGTTTAAACGAGAGAGAAATGTGAGAAAAGGTTAATTCCAGTCTGAGAAAAGCGTATAATGTGTGTGGTGAGGCATTTACAGCCTTAAAACATGTAGTATAATTGTAAAATATAAAGTCCTACTTTGCGGATTTCACTTATTGCGGGTTATTTCTGGAACCTGACCCCCGCGATAAACAAGGGATTACTGTATACTAGCACAAATGAAAACTGTCACAGCACAAACGAAATACAAACGTTTTGTATAGTTTTCTGCCTGTTTTGAGGCTAACATTTTTAACATTTTGAGGGGCTGGATGATGTTATTGGCTAAAAATAAAACTGCTAATATCCAAACAATTGACATTTTAAAAGTTTTTACACAACATATGCTATTATTTGGCCCACGATCAAATGAGTAGGTCGACAATCACATCATAATATATATCATAACAAATAAAGAAAATATCCATATAATATGTGGCCTGTGCTACACACTTAAAGTAAAACATGGAGACTTAATACAACAAAACGTTTATTTGTTAACTTTAAAATTGGACAATACAAATGAGTCTCTTAATGGACATATAAAAGCATTATCAGTGGAGGATGGGCTGCTACAGTACTGTCAGCTTCTTTTCATCATTCAAAAGCGCATCATTAAACAGTAGCCCTTATCCATCTTAATATAAGTTAGATTCAGTTGTATTTGTAACTATTTAAAGATGCTGTACCTGGTTTTTAAACACGTCAGTCTTAATGTGATAATGTGTAAAACGAGTTCATTTGAAACAGTCTGCAGTGGTCCGTAGTTCTTCCTCGCTTACCTTATGCCTCACCACGATGAGTTTATGAGAGCTTTTTACAGCACTCAGAGCGGACTTTTGCTGTAGCAGTAATACTTACAACAACTAGCATGCCAACAGTGCACTTCCTGGTTATCGGACAATAAAACACACTAGATGCAGCCAGTACAAAGTGGACTTATTTTGACTTCAAGAGCTTATACAGTATATCCATACTGGAGATCGACATTTGTGTCCCACCACGGACCCTGAGCCCACAAATCGGGATTACAGATTCTCAGAAAATGCAGTTTTTGTGGGGGTTTTTTTTGGTTTTTTTTTCAAAATTTGTGATTTTCGTTTTTTTGCAGAATGTGCTAGTTGAGATCATGAAGAAGCCTCTCCATGTTTCAGATAACAGCATTAGTGACGTTAAAAACATACATTGTTTTTGAAAGTGCCTTGTTTATCGGGAAAAATGTGGGTGTGTGTAAATTACCATAGTTACTACTGGCCAATCACGTGCACAAGTAGCGCTCTTTTGTTTTCCTTCTTCCGCCTATCAGCTGTGAGCTAGACGCAAAATCGTACATATGTACGCTGCATAGCTGCATGTTATTTCACTACTGAATGAAGATGGAGCAAGCTACATGTATCGCGGATGAGCTGAATCGTGGCTGTTTCAGTGCAGCTCTATGGCTAGTACTTCTAGTACTTCTGCGACAAACCGGACGGCGATCTCTCCTCTGATTCTGAAAGTGACTGCAGTGACGATGAAGGCGAATGTATTACATTGGAGAATATACCTAATCTTCAGCTAGCCGTAGCCGAAGATGAAGATGAGGAAGAGGAAGAGGAAGAAGTCGGGGGCTAGCTTAATGTCATGCAAATTAGGCAAGGAGGGCTGAAGAGAGCAAACTTGGAGAGGCTTTTTCTGGGATTTAGAAAATGTGGTATGGCTGCTTTCAAATAGAGACAACTTTTTAAAATATGGTCAGATTTTCACGTGTAAGGCATCATTGGAAATCTTAGAACCCGTACTTTCAGAATCTGTGAATAACTCAAAACGCCTCCGGGATGACTTGGTATTGGTTTTCCTGCGGTTGGACACATATTTTTATCAAATACATGGGGATAAAGGGCCTTTAAAATTGAAATAGCTACTCATATCACTTTTTATTTACCAATATTTTCTGATAAAGAAAAGTGTCTCTTGCCCATTGTGTAAAAGCTGTTTGTGTAACTCATGTTTTTACTCCTCTGTGACGGTGAGGCTGGCGCTGGACTTGGCTTTGCCCAGCGTAAACCTGACCGTCCCGCTCATGTGCACCGTGGGGTTCTTCAGGTAAAGTCTGTGCAGTGTCCTGAGGCTCTCCAGACGGACCCCGGGGCCCGGCTGGAGGCTCTCCCCGTTCAGGCTCCACACGGGGGCCTTGTTTATGTCCAGAGACACTTCACACTGGAAACAAGCCGTCTCCTGCTCCGTGACCTGCACGTCCTCCAGCTCCTTCAGCACCACCAGGGCCTGGCCTGGAACAACAAGAACAATTTGACATTTTTAAGGGTATACAAAAATGAGAACTTCGCACTTCAATTTCTCAAAACGGGTGCGTTGGAGGAGAGGGAGCAGCCCCAGAACATATGAAAAGAAAGTGCGGGATTATTTTCGTGTAACATTTTTTAAGGGCTCGTACTTAATAATAATAAGAGGAAGAAGAATATTTATTTATAAAGTGCCCTTTGTGCTTGTTAGCAATTCAAGGTGCTTTCTAGAGACATAATAAAAACAGAATTACAATATTAGAACAATAAAAAAAAAAAATACTGTGCAATACAAGACAATTACAATAAAGGAACAAGATAGTCCATTTATTGCAAATCAGAATCATTCAAATTAGCAATGCAATAAATAAAAATGGGTCTTAAGTTTAGTTTTGAACGATTCCAGGGAGCTGCTTCTCTGTCTGAGGGTCGTGAGGGCCACAGAGTTTGGGCGTAAATGATAAAAGCAGCTTCCACGACTTTTTTTTTTCCTCTGTTCTTAGGGATTTTCAATAGACCTGCACAGGAGGTGGACTTGTACTTGGTTTTACTTGCTTATCGTGGCTTTTCAAGAGTGAGGAAAAAGTACAAAGTGGGCAGAGGTTGACAAGAACCATGTGGGAACAAGTGCATGTAACAGTTCAAACTAAAACATATTCCTGACCCTTGGTTCAAAATCAGGTAGAGACCATTTAAATGCCATGTTGTTTTTTTTTCTAAGGAGAATTAAAGGGCCTTTTAAGCAGATCTGACTTGTAACTTGGCTTGTTGTCTTCTTCTTTCTCCATGGAGATGGATCTGTTTAATGGTGAAGGAATAAAATCTCTATGGAGACAAGCAGATGGCCGACACTACTTTATTTACTATTTGTTGATTTATTTATTCAATTTTCAGCAGCAGCAACAATGAAACAAACATAATAATATAACAGGACATGGTCTGTGAAGCTGAACAACTTTCAGAAACGATTACTCAAAGTTTGTTGCCTTTTTCTTAAATTTTGAAGAATTTTGCCGACGCCGTTTCATTTTCTAATTCCAAACTCACAACGCTCGTGTCTTTAAAGGTCCCATGGCATGACATTTTCACTTTCTGAGGTTTTTGAACGTTAATGTGAGCTCCCCTTCCCTGTTGTTCCCCTTCCCATGGCTAAAAGTTACGAAATGTGTAAACTGAGCATTTGCGATCCTTTTCCGTGTTTGAAAAAAAGGCAGCCCAAACGGGCGATTCTGAACAAGAGAACTTTTTGACGTCACACAAAATGCAAATGCAGTTCCATCCCCCGTCTGGATGTCTACCCACCATCTCTGGAAATCATGCCCAGAGAGTTTGGAACGCAAACGAGCTACGAAATGCGAGATGTGGTTTTTTATTTGCCTGGAGGCACGTGAGAGTGTTTCCAGGCTCGGATGTCCTTTATCCGAGCCCCCGAACCTCTGAAACAGCAGTGGTTTAATTTTATTTTCTGTGGAAATGTGTTTATTTTTCAGTGGAAATCATCTCATATCTTCCTCTGCGCAAAAACGCGGAAGTGGAGCCAGCGCACATCGCACTGCTAAAGGGGAAAGAGCGAAGAGTTTGGCCACATCCCACCCGCTGCACTGGCCTGTCTCTGTCCTTCTCATTCGCATTCATGCAACAACGCCCATAATAAAGTGTTTTAGAGAGATATTTTTGACTCTGACTGTGTTCATGAGGCTTTCTCATGCACTGAGACTTGATTTTGAAGAAGGATTCATTTACAGTATTAGGAAACCATTAAGGCGCCATATAAAAGCATCAAGAAGTACCATGTCATGGGATCTTTAACGTAACTGACCCACCTTCCACCAGGAGCTTCGCCTTGCACGTATGCTCCCCCACTCGGATGCTGTAGGTGCCCTCGTCCTCTAGCGCCACCGCCTGGATGATGAGCTTGTGCGTGCACCCATCCATCCTGATCTCCATCCTGTCCGAGGAGTCCAGCTCCTCGTGACCTTTGAACCAGACGGCGGTGGAGCGGGGAGAGGACATGGTGCACTCCAGGATCACACGGTGCTTCTCCAGGGCCGTGCGGTCACGAAGAGGTTTCACTATAGTCGCTGGCAGCTCTGAAAGTCAAATAAAGGTGGATTAAAGGGGAGGTGTCATGGGTTTTAATAGCCTCCTAAACTGATCTGCGTCACTTTAAGGAGAGCATTGTAAATTTAAAAAACTTAAAGAGGGCGTATTTTACTTCTGTGGGGTATTAACTGCTAACACATAACATATTTAGATCACCATGTTACCTTTAATTGTTTTGAAAATGAAAAATAGGCCTATTTATAAAAATAAATAAATAATCATAATAATAAAAATGAATATCCCTGCTCTTGACGCTAAGTCATCAGGTTTGTGAAGTTGTAGAGTACAGTTTTGTATCATGTTTTTGTATATTTATGGAGAATTCTTGTGTAGGAACATGGGTGATGTAGGCTTGTGGGCGGAGGGTTTGAATAGGGTCTGGGAGAGATCGCTTGATTACTCAAACATGCATGGGTAACATTTAAAAGTTCTTCAGGGATGTTTTTGATGATGGAGTGGCATTATAAAGCGGTGGAAAGCTCCCAAAAGTCAATATGATTATAAAAATGTTCAATCATTCCTGCATCGGTTCAATTCCAAACCTGTCGAATAGTCAGCAGATGGAAGCATTTTCAGGTAAAAGTAAAATATTACAAGAAAGACTAGAAAATATGTTTGTTATTATGGTATAAAATATATATTTTAGTGTAGTAAAACCATAAAAAGTTAAATATAGCCATTAGGGATGTCGACTTACAATTAATTGTCGATGAAGACGTTGGCCGAACAAAATGCATTAATTGTAACTAATCGCTAAAGGGCGCTACTCTGGAATGTGAACACGAGATGCGAACCCACTCGCGAGAAAGACCATAGCGTTACATCATGTAACCCTTTCCTCTCTGGATGTTGCCACACAACTCACAGTAGAGCTGGACCTAGAACCATATATTTTTGAAATTATAAAAGCATGTAACTTACATGCTTTTATCATTTCTTGATTGTTCTGGTTTGAGGCCCTGTAATGTTTTATGCTGTGTCCAGGGGCCCTGTGAAATGTATATTTTGTACTGTAACTCTTCACAGATTAAGGGAGAGAAATATTGTTGATGCCTTAGTTCAAAATAAATGTTGAGAATGTCCTAAAAATAGCCTGGATTCACTGGTTTCATCATAATATGTAGACTAAATAATATTCTGTTATTTAATTTCTTCTGTTCCTTTTAATTTCAAGATTTCCATGCTGCAAGTGCAACAACTGAGCCAGTCCTCAATTTATTTTCAATAAAGAATGTATTTTGTTATTCAGCATCAATACATTTGTCTGCTTTTTACTAAGGAATAATTAACTGAGGAATATACAATATAATAATACTATGATATATTTTTGACTCAGTGTTATGTATACTATAGCTTATATTCTTAAAGACCCTATTGAAACACTAAAATTCTGGTGAAAAACGCCGCTTATCAGTTAATCGTAAGTCAATTGATAAGGTCAATCAACTATAGATTAATGAATTAATCGATAATTTGCATCCCTAATAGCCATACCTTCCACCTCAAGATAAGCGATGGACTCCACGTCTCTGGCCACAAAGCGGATCTCTCCTGCGTCCTCTGGTTTCACATTGCAGATTAGCAGGAAGTGTTTCGTGCCTGGAAAAACACAGTTAATGTGCATTATTTTATTTTACTACACTCTTTTAAATGCAATTGTTGAATTCCTCACAAAAGACTCAGCTAAAAGATGGTGTTTTGTTTTTTTTTGTCTGGGAATCATGGTGTAATATTGTGTGTTTTGTTAAAGGAAAAGTAACATTTTTTTACAATCTGAGCCTTCTTTCGGCAATAAAACAAGTACTCACCCATAGCAGTTTGTCAATTGTTTGTCAATTGGAGCAGTATCGCAGATGTTATGTTGTAGCCGTTCTGTTCTACTAATGATCCCGTATCCGTTAGCGTAAGTGCTCGGGGCACTGATTTTCGGTGTCCAAATAACACAAACTTTAGCACTTTTCAAATCACAGAAGATCGCTGTGTCAGGGTAGACTTTTAGTGGATTCCAAAACGGCCTGAAACCCGATATCCAGCTATAGTTTCATTTGATGACGTCATCAGAGAGGACAGTGCACATGCGTGAACTCAGCTGTTTTGTAAACACCGCTAGTCCGAAAGAAGCTAACACCGCTCTGAACTTTACTTTTCTGTTGCGATATCGGGTTTCAGGCCGTTTTGGAATCTACTAAAAGTCTACCCTGACACAGCGATCTTCTGTGATTTGAAAAGTGCTAAAGTTTGTGTTATTTGGACACCGCAAATCAGTGCCCCGAGCACTCACGCTAACGGATACGGGATCATTAGTAGAACAGAACGGCTACAACAAAAGTTGTTCAAAACTGCTCCATTTGACACCAAACTGCTATGAGTGGTGCTAGGGTGAGTAAAACTACTTGTTTTATTGCCGAAAGAAGGCTCAGATTGTGAAAAAAAAACAAAAAACGTTACTTTTCCTTAATGGTGTTACTGTTCTTTTTTTCTTTTTTTTGTGCCACTTGGCCAGGACACACGGCAAAAAAAAAAGGATCTTTATTCTCATGGAGTTTCATCCTGTTCAAATACAGGTTGAATGAATGAGTGAATAATCATATTTCTCATAAAAATGCATTCATACATTACTGAGAATAGTCTACTTTTTGAAAGAAATATCAAATTTTACAGATTTCAAACAACATATCTGCAGTCTGACACACAGAACACACACACACACACACACACACACACACACACACACACACACAGGCCAACCTTCAGTCCTGATCTTGACGGTGCTGGTGGGTCTGATCCTGGTCCTGTCCTTGTACCACTCTCCGCTCACGTCCTCCAGAGACAGCTCACACATGAACACAGCGTTCTGCTCCTCCTGGATGTCCAAGTCCTCCAGGTCCTGCACGATCTCCAGCTTGTGCTCTACAAGAACCACCGACACTTTCAGTTTAAGGGTTAGCTACATTAGTGATCATCTGCTTTTGATGGCGTTTGTGATGATTTCAGATGGAGTGAAAGGGCCACTATAAGATGGAAGCATCAATTTCTTTGAATTAATTATAAAAACAAAGCAAAAAATATATATAAATTACTACTTTAATTATTATTTACAATTTTATTTATTATTATTAATACAAATCCTTTTCTACCATTTTCCACTACCATAGTCAGTGATTGGTGTATCTTTTCAGGTGGAGGGTTTGTCTCCACAGAAATTTTACTGTTGCCTAGAATATTCCACAGTATGGCATTAAATTTATCTGTGAGGCAACTTGGACAAGTTACACATCTGATCTACAGAAAGGCAACCCCGCTCACTGTAAGAATGCAGTATAAGTTTGTGAAATTGAATAAATGAAATATTTATATTCTCCTGACCTGAAGAAAAAAAGTGTATCTATATTATTATTATTATTACAGTGGTACCTCACCTTACGAAATTAATTCGTTCCAGAAGTGGTTTCGTAACGTGAATTTTTCGTAAGTTGAGTAGCTATTTCAATGGAAAAAGCCTGATTCGTTCCAAGGCCCCCGTTTTTTAATAACATTTTTTTATAGTGTAACATTGTGTTCTGCGTAGAGACTGTAAACCCAGGACTAAACGTGGACTATACCAGGTCTAGACCAAGCAGCAGCGGTGTACCTCACGAGGCTGAGGCGAGCAGCGTGCGTGGGGGGGAAGGGGGAGGGCGGTCTGTGTGTGCGCGGACACATGTGTGATAGCGCAGCATGACCCAGCGCGGGGCTGCGAGCAGAGACCCGTGCTCAAACCGTGCCAGGTCTAAACCAGGTCTAACACTAGAAGTCCCGGGAATTTTGACAGCCCCCCTAAAGTCCTGGAGAAGGGTCAAAAGACCCTTAGTCCAAACTGATGGCTCTGATGGCCACAATTAGCATCTCTTCATTTGTAAATGCGTCCATTACCTGTTGAATCAGCAGGGGGGAGGACTATCTGGTCTCCAGGTGGATTCAGACTCCGACCTGTCTCAGTTGTCTTCAGGTAATATTTCATTTCATATTATTTCCCATTTTACATTTCATTTCAGTGAGGGAGTAAATCACCTCAGAACTAGTATTTTTTTGCGTGCCAATGGGGCAAGCTTTTTTACTAGCTAAGATTTACTTGATTTACTCATTTCCAGCAAATGTTGTTTGCCTAGCAAATTTTGCCTGGCAAATTGGCTAGCAAATATTGCTAACCTAGTAAAAAAAATGCTTGCCCATCGGCAAATTTCTTAAAACAAGTAAAAATAGTCTAATTTGAGGTTTTTATTTCTATTTGAAAAATACTAGTTCCAAGGTGATTTTTACTACATTACTTGAAACTAGAAAAATAAACCAATTTTGCAGTGATTAGCTTCTATACTTGCATTTGTGATATCATTTGAATTTCCCGACTACTTAGCCGGAATTCAACCATCCTCGGCACAGTCAACAGGATTCGCCAAGAAATCCCACCGTCAACTCGACAGATGCACCGCGATGAATTTACCACCCAGGTGTTTTCATCCACTGGTGCCACACTGACTGTGTATGCACCCAAGCGGAAGAAGACTGTGTATATTCTCAGCAGCATGCACAGCACGATTCAGACACAGGAAACCACCAAAAAGAAGCCAAACACCATCACACTCTACAACACAACAAAGTGCGGCGTCGATATCATGGACCAGATGGTGCGGGAATACACTGTCCGCACAGGAACAAGGCGCTGGCCAGTAGCAGTGTTCTACAACATGATCGTGGCCATACCTGCCTGTCAAAGCCTGATCCCGTCAGATCTCAGAAGCTAAGCAAGGCAGGGCCTGGTTAGTACTTGGATGGGAGACCGCTGGGAATTCCAGGTGCCACAGTGGGGCGCCAGTTGCAAAAAAACTGTCGCTGTGTCCTTAGGCAAGACACTTCACCCACATTGCCTAGTATGAAAGTGGAGTGTGCGTGAGTGTTGGAGGTGGTCGGAGGGGCCGATGGCGCAGATTGGCAGCCTCGCTTCCGTCAGTCTGCCCCAGGGCAGCTGTGGCTACAGAAGGTAGCTTACCACCACCAAGTGTGGAGTGAATGAACGGTGAACTATGGAGCGCTTTGGGATGACAAGGCATGTCATGAAAAGCGCTATATAAATGCAATGGAAAAAAAAAACAAAACATGATAGACATTGCAGCACTGAATGCCCACGTGCTCTATCAATTATGCACTGGGAGAAAGGAAAGACGGGTGGATTTCCTGTTTGAACTGGCAAGAGAGTTGGCTCACTCCCACGTGGGTATGAAAAAGGCCCAAAAGGAGCAATTGCTTCGGCAACAACCCTCCACACCACAACTCGGACAAAGAGCCAAGTGTCAGGCTAAAATCAAATGCAAGGACAATCGTGCAACAGTGCGCTGTGATGACTGTTACAAATATACATGTGGGAAATGCCGAAAGGAGCAATGGCAGTGCCAGAATTGTTAGTGACTGCTCAAATGTATTTCACTCATTTGCATTCTTTGTAAATATGCTTTTTTCCTTTGTAATTTTTTTTCTTCTATTTTTGGCACACAAAAATAAGTTACTTCTGCAACAACCTTCCACACAAAAACTGGGAAAACAGTTGCTTTTGCATTCATTGTAAATATGTTTTGTTTTGTATTTTTTTAACAATAAATGTTTAGAGTTTTTGATCCCAAATTCTCGTTGATCCTGATGATTCACTGCATAAAAATCCACCATATGTTTATAAATCCACCATATGGGCGCACACGCACACACACACACACACACACACACACACACACACACATGCAAAAACACGCATTACCTACGCTTGCCTGGGGGTCCCCTCCCCCACACAGGCTCAAGCGACTCTGTGACTCAAGCGACTGCTGTGAGCCGCTAACAGCCACATTTTCACAACAAAAGGAGTGTCCACAGGGGGTCCAAAGGGTCAGATGACCCCTCTGTGGGTCTTTTAGGTAAAAAGGTCAATTGACCCCTCCGCGGGACTTCTAGTGCTAAACCAGGTCTAAACCACTGCGTGCGGGTCTATTTCCTGGTTTCGTTTCGAGTCACGGCTGAGGCGAGCAGCGAGGACTCCCCTCGGGACCGCACGCAGTCTGAGCGCATGAACGAACACAGGCAAGAGCCGCGGTGGTCTAATCCTGGTTTAGACCTGGTTTAGACCTGGCACGGATTGAGCACCCCCCCCCCCCCCACACACACACACACACACACACTTCACTATTAATACATTTTGTTGAAAATCTATAAAAGTTTGAGTGTTTAAACGAGAGACAAATGTGAGAAAAGTTTAAATCCAGTCTGAGAAAAGCTATAATGTGTGTGGCTGAGCGCGCATTATTTGAATTTTTGAGATTTTGCGTTTCGTAACTTGAATTTTCTTTTGTATCTAGAGACCAAAATTTAATGTGAAGGCGTTTCGTTACTTGAAATTTTCGTTTGTTGGGCCTTTCGTGAGGTGAGGTACCACTGTATTTAAATTTTCTATTTGGAGGTAAATGAACACCTTGGCATTTACATTTTGTTAATTTTATTTTTATTCATAATGTTGTAACATGCCTTCTGTAACGGACGTCAGGGACATTTTGGTGTTAAATCCATATGAAGTTAACAACCTCACAAAAACTATTTTCTTTTTGATTACCGATCTCTGACAAGCTTCTACAGTCATGTCAAATAGTTTTTAGTCTCCCTTTTAATTTCTTATTTATGTATTTATTTATTTATATTAGTATTTTTATTTTTAATTTTTATGTATTATTTATTTTGTATTCATTTATTTATTTTTTTTATTATTTATTTTTTTTATTTTTTTTTAGTATTTTTTAAATTTATTTTTATGTACTGTATTATTTATTTTCTATTTATTTTTGATTTATTTATTTATTTTAGTTTTTTATTTTTATGTACTATATTATTTATTTTCTATTTATTTTTTATTTATTTATTTATTTATTTTAGTTTTTTTTTATTTTTATGTACTGTATTATTTATTTTCCATTTATTTTTTTATTTTTGTTTATTTATTTATTTTAGTTTTTTTTATTTTTATGTACTGTATTATTTATTTTCTATTTATTTATTTATTTATTTTTATTTATTTTAGTTTTTTTTTAATTTTTATGTACGGTACTGTATTATTTATTTTTTATTTATTTTTTATTTTAGTTTATTTAATTATTTTTTATTTTTATATATTATTTATTTTCTTTTTATTTATTTATTTTAGTATATTTTTTAATGTATAGTTATTTTAATGTATTATTTATGTCCACTATAAAGGACACAAATGAATGGGCGGGTCTCAGGAGAATATAGAATATGTAGATATGTTTAATGCCACACTGCGGAACATTCCTGGTTGCGCAATAGAATCTCCGTGGAGACACCCCCGTAATAATAGTTTCAGGTTTTTGGTTCATATTGTATTTTTTAAATTGATTCAGGAACATTCGCATCTGATCTGCCAAATTAATCCCACTCATTTCAGAATGAGATCTAAACTACAGGGTTAGCAGCTTTTACACAGAATAAACCTCCATGGAGACACAGGGAGGGCATCTGACTTACCGTACACCTCTAGAGTACAGATCGTGTTGAGCTCTCCTGTGTCACACTTATAGACTCCGGAGTCAGATTTAGAACACTGCAGGATCTGACAGAAGCGCTTCCGGCCCATGGAGTAGATCCGGATGTTCTTCCCGGGCTTCAGCTCCTTCCCGTTCTGATCCACCGCACGAGGAAACACAGAACCGTTTTAATACAAGGGATTTGATTTGGTAAAAGGCACAAGTTGTAGTCTGATCGGTGGACTGCTCGCAAATTGAATAAATACAGATAAAAAAGTATTAAAAACAGTCACCTTGTACCATTTGACCTCCAGCAGCTGCCTGGAGAATTCACACTCCAGAGTGACCTGAGACTCCTCCTCCACACGAGTGTCCGACAGAAGCTGAGTGATGGACACTGGGGTCTCTGCAATATAGAAGACCTCATTACTACTACTACTACTACTACTACTACTACTACTACTACTACTACTACTACTACTACTGCTGTTGCTGCTACTACTACTACTATTACTGCTGCCACTTCTATTACTACTGCTACTACTACCATTACTACTACTGCCACAGCAACTGCTACTGCTGCTGCTACTTCTACTACTACTACTTCTACTACTACTACTACTGCTGCTACTTCTATTAGTACTACTACTACTGCTGCTACTACTACTTCTATTACTACTACTGCTGCTACTACTACTACTGCTGCTACTGCTGCTACTACTACTACTACCATTACTACTACTACTACCACTACCACTACCACTACCACTACCACTACCACTACCACTACTACTACTACTACTACTACCATTACTACTACCATTACTACTACCACTACCGCTACTACTACCGCTACTGCTACCATTACTGCTACCATTACTGCTACCATTACTGCTACCATTACCGCTACCATTACCGCTACCATTACCGCTACCGCTACCGCTACCGCTACCGCTACCGCTACCACTACCACTACCACTACCACTACCACTACTACTACTACTACTACTGCCACTTCTATTACTACTGCCACTTCTATTACTACTGCCACTTCTATTACTACTTCTGCTCCTGCTACTTCTATTAGTACTACTACTACTACTGCTACTACTACTACTACTACTGCGTTACCTTTGACGGTGAGCCTGGCGGAGGTCCTGAGCCCCTCTGCGGTGAACACGATGGTGCCTGTGTCCTCCTGGCTGAGGTGGGACAGGGTGAGCCCGTGCACCCGGCCGTTGCGGCTGACGATGAACTGGTTGTTGGGTTTGACTCGGATGCCGTCTTTCTGCCAGATGCCCTCCACGTCCACATGGGACAGCTCCAGCTCGAAGGAGGCCGTCTCACGCTCGTACACCTCCTGGTCCAACAGAGGCTTGCGGACTGTGATTTTTCGAGCTGTGGGGATAAATGAAAAAATAATGGAGGTGATTTTAGTTTAAGGTTCATTATAATGCAATATGCATCTTTTCTGGTGGAGGGTCAGTTATGGAGATGTTCCACAATATGACATTAAACTTGTCCATCTCTCATTTATTACAAATGTTTTTTCTGCTTGTAGAGAGTATGTTAAAGTTTTATTACATTATTACATTTCAGGAAAACCATGTCGGTTCCAGGCCCCTTTAAAGGGACAGTGTGTAAGATTTTTACCTGTTAATTACTGAAATTGAAGATACCCATTCAAAAATACATTGTTTTCCAAGCCTTTTCACTTCCATCATGAAATCAAAGTATTCTTTTGGACTTAGATATAGTCACATAAAAGGGGGATCTTCCCCATATAGAGGCAGCCATTTTGAATACGAGAGCCGCAGAAGGACATTTGGGCTCATCCTTCGCCTCGGCTCCTGCTAACAGCTGCTCATGTGGGAGAGAAGGAGAGAAGGAGAGAAGGGGAAGGGGAGGGGGGAAGGGGGGAGCCTCATGTAAAGAAGCATGCTGCTGTATCACACATCGTAATGGATATAACACGTATTTTGGACTAAATTGTTTTACTGGATTTTATTCGCTGGATCCTTATGGACAGATTGAGGCCAAGCTTATGGTGAAATACAGAGTTTGACCTGTGCAGAGCCTTCAAAGGTAAGCTAAGTAAGCTAAGTTTTGTGCTTTTCTGTATAAAAGCCCCATGTGCTCGGGGAGTGATTGTTTTGCAGGGAAATGAATTGCATAGTCAAAAAGAGGAGACTGTAAGGTTTCATTTGATGTGTAGATTGTCATGAATCATGATCGGGATTGTGTGTTTTCATGCGAAAAGAAAAAAAAAAAGTGAACGGGGGACCGCGTTTTATGTATACAGCGGTGCGCGGTTCGTGCGCGGGCACGCGCGATGTCGGCGCTGCGTCGCGCCCGGGTGACCCTCGAGGTCTGCCATAGCCAAAAGAGGAAGTGGAATAGCTAGTAACCACCTATGCGCCACGAATCCTACACACTGTCCCTTTAAACATGTTATAACATTGTTCCCTTATCAAAAACAAACCTTGTAATTAGCTTAATTAATACTGCTTTGAATATGCCCAGGATTGTTGCGTCACAGGTCCCGGTGCAGTTTTTAAGTCTATGTCCAGACTAGGGATGCAAATGATCGATGAATTCATTAATCTATAGTTGATTGACCTTATCGATCGACTTACGATTAACTGATAAGCGGCGTTTTTCACCTGAATTTTAGTGTTTCAATAGGGTCTTTAAGAATATAAGCTATAGTATACATAACACTGAGTCAAAAATATATCATAGTATTATTATATTGTATATTCCTCAATTAATTATTCCTTAGTAAAAAGCAGACAAATGTATTGATGCTGAATAACAAAATACATTCTTTATTGAAAATAAATTGAGGAATGGCTCAGTTGTTGCACTTGCAGCATGGAAATGTTGAAATTAAAAGGAACAGAAGAAATTAAATAACAGAATGTTATTTAGTCTACATATTATGATGAAACCTGTGAATCCAGGCTATTTTTAGGACATTCTCAACATTTATTTTGAACTAAGGCATCAACAATATTTCTCTCCCTTAATCTGTGAAGGGTTACAGTTCAAAATATAAATTTCACAGGGCCCCTGGACACAGCATAAAACATTACAGGGCCTCAAACCAGAACAATCAAGAAATTATAAAAGCATGTAAGTTACATGCTTTTATAATTTCAAAAATATATGGTTCTAGGTCCAACTCTACTGTGAGTTGTACGGCAACATCCAGAGAGGAAAGGGTTACATGATGTAACGCTATGGTCTTTCTTGCGAGTGGATTCGCATCTCGTGTTCACATTCCAGAGTAGCGCCCTCTAGCGATTAGTTACAATTAATGCATTTTGTTCGGCCAACGTCTTGATCGACAATTAATTATAAGTCGATTCATTGTTGACATCCATAGTCCAGACTCGTTCTAAGCACTTTTGCCACTAGGTCACATTTATTACAGACACATTTTTACATGAACATGTCAGAGTAAGTTACTAATTAGCTAACAATTGTTATTTTTCCCCAAGCTAATTCCCTCCACATCCCAGACTGGGGAGCGTTCCAGCTGGAAAATAATGTAATGTACTAGTAGCGGCAAAAAAGGGGTGCGGAGAAGCTAAAAGATTAAAAAGTCTCACAATAGACGCTGCAAAATGTTCTAAAATAACAGACATATTCTCTGGAGGAGCGGCTGGAGCTTCCACGTCCTCTGCAGCCCAGACTGAATGTGGACAGGGCGAGGAGCAGCAGAGACTGTGCTCCTGACCTTGTGTGCAAGATGCATTTTAAATAAACCACTGAATGTGTAGTTACTGCGAGTTTGCTGGTGGTTTTTGGGACCTGGGATTTTTCCTTTAAAGGGATATGCTTGACTTGGTCATTTTGGGTGGGAACTATTTTTCAGTGCGGAAAAACACAGCCGAAGCACACACCACGCTGCGTAACAGGGGAACTCCCTTCCTGGTGCGTAACAGGGATTCCCCTGTCAGCGTGGTGTGTGCTTCGGCTGTGTTTTTCCGCACTGAAAAATAGTTCCCACCCAAAATGACCAAGTTAAGCTCTCTGTGTTGATTTGCACATTTATTTGCACTCGATATGAATGCGCACTACACAGAAAGTAATTGGGAAAAGCATCGAGCAAATTAATTCCTTTTGGCCGAAATCTTTCTCTGGCGACGTTAGACTCCAGTCTAACGCGGAGTAGCTGTAGATACCGCGGCGGTCAGTGCTGACAGACCTGGACAATGGCTGGGCCACCAGAAAAACGCTTTCCACCACTTATTTTAGTCTCTGGACTGTGGGGAGATGCCCAAGTTTGACCTGGGGGTGGCATATCCCTTTAAATGTTGTGCCCTGGTTTCCCCTCGGCCAAGACGTAACAATAGTAAAATACTTTGCTTCGGGAAACATATACATAAATTAGTCCGTTGTGCTCTGCTAATTATGAGGGGCTGGTCTAAGCCAAAAATGCTGTTTTTCTGTCCCAGTCCAGCCCTGAATGTATGTATAATGTATGGCTATTATATTAAACATGCATTATTTAAACACAAATGAACAAAGTAAAGGTATTCAAGAGTGTGTTTAAAAGCCAATAAGAATACCAAGAGCACAGAATAGAACTTGTACTAAAGGACTTTCGGACTCAAATGGCCTCCCTGTTGTTTGTCCTGGCCTTGGAGTGGAGGTTACAGGGCGAGTCTGAAATAGCAGGAGCTTATCACATGACACAAGAACATCTCAGCACCTGGAGCTCCAGGATCTACTGTCCCTCTGCCAAACACTTTTACGTACACCTACTGTCTGCCAAACTGTTCTTAGAAACACTCGCACTATCCCCCCGCGAATAGAACCTGCAACTGGTCCTTTGTGCAACAGGCTGGGTTCATGCTGTACAATTGTTAAATCTCAAATGCAGGGCAGAGATGAATACTGAAAAATGACAAAACATTATGAAAAGATAACTGATTTTAAAATAAGCAAGTTTAAAAATTAATGTAATTAATCTGTTCATTTGCTCTCGCTCTGGTCTGGATTTGAACCTGCGACTTACTGAATTTTCTTCCCTTTTCTCCCCCCTTCTTCCCCCTTCCCTCCCTTCTTATACAAACGAATGTGCCCCAGCTTTAGCTCAGTTGGTAGAGTGTTTGTCCACTGATTCAAAGGTTGGCGGTTCAAATCCCGCTCTTGACATAAGAAACGTCAGTGGCTGAGCGGTCAGATCCACTGACCACAGGTTGGCAGGTATGATTCCAGCTCCCACAGATGAACGCTGCCATTGTGTCCTTGTGTAAGATAATTCACCCACCTCGCCCCCAGTGTCTGCATACACTGGTGTGTGAATGGGTGAGTGGTTCCTTGTTGTAAGGCGCTTTGGGTGCCTTGAAGGTGGAAAAGCGCTATATGAAGATGTGACCATTTAATAACATTGGCGTAATATAGGACTTTTTATTTAAATAACCTTTTTAGCAACTACGTACCTGGAGTTGTGTTTTGTTGTATTTTGGGTATGTTTGAGTAATCCTGCATACTTGGGCCTTACCAGAACAGCACATACCACTCTGTGATGTCATTAGGTGCTAGGTATATCCTCCTGAGACCCGCCCATTCATTTGTGTCCTTTATAATGGACATTGAGTTAACCGGTCTATCTGTGTGTGTTTTGAGATAGACTCTAGTTTGTGGCTGCACTATGATAAAAAAAAATATAATAATAATAATAATAATAATAATAATAATAATAATAATAATAATTCATTAATTCATGTATTTAATTATTTTTACTTATATATAATTTGTTTTTATTTATTTATTTTAAATAATAATAATAATAATAATAATAATAATAATAATAATTATTATTATTATTACTATTATTATTATTATTATTATTATTATTTAAAATAAATAGATAAAAACAAATTATATATAAGTAAAAATAATTAAATACATGAATAAATACTTCAATAAATAGACACATAAATAAATAAAAATAAATTATATATATATATATATATATATACATATAAATAAAAAATAATTAAATACAAAATACTTAAAGGGACAGTGTGTAAGATTTTTACCTGTTAATTACTGAAATTGAAGATACCCATTCAAAAATACATTGTTTTCCAAGCCTTTTCACTTCCATCATGAAATCAAAGTATTCTTTTGGACTTAGATATAGTCACATAAAAGGGGGATCTTCCCCATATAGAGGCAGCCATTTTGAATACGAGAGCCGCAGAAGGACATTTGGGCTCATCCTTCGCCGAGGCTCCTGCTAACAGCTGCTCAGCCGCCCTGCCTGAGGGAGCGAAGGAGCGAAGGAGAGAAGGGGAAGGGGAGGGGGGGGGCCTCGTGTAAACAAGCATGCTGCTGTATCACACATCGTAATGGATATAACACGTATTTTGGACTAAATTGTTTTACTGGATTTTATTCGCTGGATCCTTATGGACAGATTGAGGCCAAGCTTATGGTGAAATACAGAGTTTGACCTGTGCAGAGCCTTCAAAGGTAAGCTAAGTAACAAACCTCGTTTTGTGCTTTTCCGTATAAAAGCCCCATGTGCTCGGGGAGTGATTGTTTTGCAGGGAAATGAATTGCATAGTCAAAAAGAGGAGACTGTAAGGTTTCATTTGATGTGTAGATTGTCATGAATCATGATCGGGATTGTGTGTTTTCATGCGAAAAGAAAAAAAAAAGTGAACGGGGGACCGCGTTTTATGTATACAGCGGCGCGCGGTTCGTGCGCGGGAACGCGAGCTGTCGGCGCTACGGCGCGCCCGGGTGACCCTCGAGGTCTGCCGTAGCCAAAAGAGGAAGTGGAATAGCTACTAACCACCTATGCGCCACGAATCCTACACACTGTACCTTTAAATACATAAATAAATAAATACTTAAATAAATAGATACATAAATAAGAAATTAAAAAAAATTGAGGTGACTGTAGAAGTTTGTCAGAAAAAAAAGAAGTTTTTGTTAGGTTGTTAACTTCACATGGATTTAACACCAAAATGTTACAGAGGACATGTTACAACATTACGAATAAAAATAAAATTAACAAAATATAAATGCTAAGGTTTGTTCATTTACCTCGAAATAGAAAATTAAAATAATAATAACAATAATTTAGACACACTTTTTTTCTTCAGGTCCCAGGAGGATATAGTTTCTAGATCAATTTATCAGTTGGCTAATTATAGAATTGTATAGCTCATAGTTTCTTTAAAGTTATAGCCTGAAAATAAATATTGTTGAACCCAATTCTTTCTTTTATCTGTTTAGATTGTGAAAAAATAATAATTAGACCACCATATTTTGCCTGCATCTAATTATAATCATCCCCAGTGAACCAAGAAGTAAACCAAAGCGCTGTTAGCATGCTAGTTGCTGTTATTACTGTGATGTCAAAATTCCACTCTGGTCTCTTAAAGTTGTGAAAAGTGCTTATAATGTCATTTTGGTGAATAATTAGGATGCTCTGAATGCAAGCGGTAAGGTAAGTGAGGAAGAACAGTAAATTTAAAATAAGTTTGCTTTTCTTGGGTGGTATTTGGTGTGAAAAGTTTGTCAAATACTACTTTATTAAATCGTTTATAAAAATCCGACTCACGTTCCACATTGAGCTTGACCTGCGTGCGGTCGTGCAGGGTCTCACAGCGGTAGGTCCCCCGGTCGGACAGCGTCAGGTTGTGGATGGTCAGACCGCGGACACACCCGTTCTGCGCGAGCGTGTACCTGGGGCCCGGCTGTATGACCACCCCCTGCCTCATCCACTGCACCTCCCCCGTCTCCAGGCTGATCTCCGTCTGCAGCGTGGCGTCCTCAAACTCCTCCGCCATCACGGAGTCCATCCTCTTTGTGAACATGATCTGAGCCTCTGAAAATCAAATACAAAATCACATTAAATATGGCATTTAAAGGAACCGTATGTAAGATTTTGATTTTAAGTAAACATAAACATGACCAAAGCGCATGTCCCCAGATATGAGGTAAACATTTTCAAATCAAGTAGAGCTTTTACTGATAACAATTATAACAGAGATTTATTCTTAACTGAAAAAAAAACCAAAAAAAAAACAAAACATTGGATTTCATGAACAATTTGTTGGTTCTAAAGACGATTATCCAATCAAAAAGCAGAATAAATAAATCCTCACTATCTAAACTTGGGGGAAAAAATAGTCAAAATCATCCCTCTTCTAAAACGGGCATCCCTTCTTCCATTCCTTGTGGCATTTTATCAATCAGGCATGAAAATCCCTCACCTTTTGGCGAAATTTGCCATTTTGAAGTCAAAATAGGTGACCAACGTGAATCGTGGCCAGTTCCAAGAGCCAATCATAGGCCGAACTGCGCTCCGGCTTCCAATCATGTTGCAGCATAATTACCCAACAATTGTGCTCCCGCCAATCATGACAATTAGTGTTGTGTTTGCGCCTGTTCGCTGATCAGCTGTGAGCGAGCCCCGTTAATATGTACGCTATGTTAATGCTACGTAAGAAGGAACTCTCGCCTCGGGACTCGGGATAATTATGTCGGTTTCCACATGCATACACGTGGACACGTGAATTATCGGACAACACCGCAAACTACGGAGCTGACCGTGTTCTTATGGGGTGAGTTATATTATCAGATTATTTCTGCATCAAAGGGACATATTAGCTGACAGCAGGGGCCCGGGAACTAAACCGGGACTAAACCAGGTCTAAACCAGGTCTAAACCAGGTCTAACCCAGGTCTAAACCAGGACTTAAACCAGGTCTAAACCAGGTCTAAACCAGGTCTAACCCAGGTCTAAACCAGGACTTAAACCAGGTCTAAACCAGGTCTAAACCAGGTCTAACCCAGGTCTAAACCAGGATTAAACCAGGTCTAAACCAGGTCTGAACCAGGACTAAACCAGGTCTAAATCAGGACTAAATCAGGTCTAAACCAGGACTAAACCAGGTCTAAACCAGGTCTGAACCAGGACTAAACCAGGTCTAAACCAGGTCTAACCCAGGTCTAAACCAGGTCTAAACCAGGATTAAACCAGGTCTAAATCAGGACTAAATCAGGTCTAAACCAGGTCTGAACCAGGACTAAACCAGG
Source organism: Paratrypauchen microcephalus (assembly GCA_036785185.1). NCBI lineage: Eukaryota > Metazoa > Chordata > Actinopteri > Gobiiformes > Gobiidae > Paratrypauchen > Paratrypauchen microcephalus. The sequence goes on along the minus strand of JAVJIX010000147.1, from coordinate 887,603 downwards.
TCTAAATCAGGACTAAATCAGGTCTAAACCAGGTCTAAATCAGGACTAAATCAGGTCTAAACCAGGTCTGAACCAGGACTAAACCAGGTCTAAATCAGGACTAAATCAGGTCTAAACCAGGTCTAAATCAGGACTAAACCAGGTCTAAACCAGGACTAAACCAGGTCTAAACCAGGTCTAAATCAGGACTAAACCAGGTCTAAACCAGGATTAAACCAGGTCTAAACCAGGTCTAAATCAGGACTAAACCAGGGTTAAACCAGGTCTAAACCAGGTCTAAATCAGGACTAAACCAGGGTTAAACCAGGTCTAAACCAGGTCTAAATCAGGACTAAACCAGGTCTGAACCAGGACTAAGGTATGTGTGTGTGTGTGATAACATATATCCTGTGTATTATTCAATTATTGAATGATTATATGGACTTTTTGTTTTGCTGGAAAATATGTCACATAAATGAAAAATTTCACCATCTCCCCTGGTTTCATTTCACAACTCGACTACCTAAAAATTAAAGAGTGCAGGCTACATACACTTCCTTTAATTCTTCAAAACTTAGTATTTTCAGAATATATATTTTATTTGTTTATTTATTTAATTTGATAAGAAGTTTAATATTCAGTGAATGTAAAATATTATTTGCTCAGCATTCACCCAGGCCAAGCAGGTGAGGAGCAGGTTTGTTTCCATGTACAGCCTGTAGAAAACACGCTGGTGTAGCCCTACTCTTGATCAAAACATAAACCACTTTTTGCCCATTACCATGATCTGAGATTACAGTTTGAAAATGTAGTTAAAAATATATTCTGCAAAGTATCTCTTGGGCAAAAAACATTTTCATCATTGGGGGTAGTTGCAGTCGAGTAACTAGCATTCTTAAAATCTAATAATCTTCATTTGTGCAGGAAAGGTCCATGGTAGAAAAGGATTCTTTGGCCAAAAGTACAATCTCATCTTTGGCTTTTGGCTCAATAGCACCTGGCAGAAATTGTGGAACCTAACCAGTATTTGTGGCACCTGCCAGACCTTCTGCGACTCCTGTCATGTGAGTTCTCTTCTATGGCAGTGTTTCAGTGGTGTTTCAGTGTTACCCCTGGGGCTACATGAGCACCTGCCAGGGGGGACATCAAATTATTTCATAGTGAAAAGAAAGGTGGAAATGAATATAAAATAGTCTTTGACATACATTTTATATCCTTAAGAAGGTTTTGGCGTGATTTTAGAAAATATAATAGTTAAAATTGGCAATGTACTAGTAAACTGATTAATAATTACTAAAGAAACTCAAGCAGCATTAAAGGAGAATTAACGTTTTTTACAATCTGAGCCTTATTTCGGTAATAAAACAAGTTGTTTTACTCACCCATAGCACTTTGGTGTCATATGGAGCACTTCCAGAGATGTTTTAGATTTGCGATCTCCGTAATGTGAGTTCTCGGGGCACATGTTTGCGGTCTCCAAATAACACAAACTTTAGCACTTTTCAAATCATAGAAGCTTAATGTCTTACTTTACGCTTTCGTTTGAGTCAAAAGTGGCCTGTAATCCGAGATTTATCCATAGTTTCGAGTAGATGAGGAGGACAGTGCGCATGTGCGGAGTCACAGCTTATTTCACTCTCAGCCAGTGGTGAAAGTAGTTTTCATTTCTTACAGGTGCTATAATGTCCAGTGCATCACTTTACCGTTAAAAAAACAACAACAAAAAACACTCGTTTTACCCGGGTTTTTTTTTTTTTTACGTTTTACACCTTAAAATATAACTACAGTGGGGCCGTGGGGCGGCAGTAGCTCAGTTGGTAGAGCGTTTGTCCACTGATCCAAAGGTTGGCGGTTCAGTGTGTGAATGGGTGATTGGTTCCTTGTTGTAAAGCGGTTTGGGTGCCTTGAAGGTGGAAAAGCGCTATATAAAGATGTGACCATTTACAGTGCTGACTCAGCATAAACCCTCTTTTGCCGGGGGAGATTTGAACTCACAACCCCCAGGAGGAAAAATCAATGAGTTACCAGTTGAGCTAACCAGCCGGTAACTTTCACTTATTCTCGAAAGGCATAGTGTGGTTGTTTGTGTTTTTTACTGAAATAGCGCACCTTACTTTTTTTTTTCAAATGTGGGTTTTGGCCACGATTAACCATATTCTCTTAGCGGTGCTGCGTACCGGCTGTGAATTTTATACCGGTGCTACGTTCCGGTGCGCACCGCTTTACTTTCCCCACTGCTCTCAGCTACCGGGACCCAAAAATGAAACGCAAAGCTGTAAATTATGAATAAATCTCAGATTACAGGCCACTTTTGACTCAAACGAAAGTGTAGACTAAGACATTGAGCCTCTATGATTTGAAAAGTGCTAAAGTTTGTGTTATTTGGAGACTCGGGGCAAATATTATATGCCCCGAGAACTCGCATTACGGATATCGCTAATCTAACATCTCTGGAAGTGCTCCGAATGACACCAAAGTGCTATGGGTGAGTAAAACAACTTGTTTTATTACCGAAATAAGGCTCAGATTGTAAAAAAACGTTACTTTTCCTTTAAGTTTTTGTCTACATTATTAAATGGTTATCATTGTATGCAGATAGATAGATAGATACACAAAGATAGATACATAGATAGATAGAAATTAAGCAAATCAAATTTAAAAAAGCATTTCAAAAGCAGCAGTAAATACATGTGATGAAATAATCCTGTGCTTAGGAGTCCCCGGCGCTCTCTTACCCTGTATTTTGAGGCTGGCCTTGCTGAGCTTGCCCTCTGCCTCTGCGCTGATGCGGGCACAGTCTAACATCTGGCACTTGTGTATGACCAGAGTGTGGCACAGGCCGTTGTGCAGGGCCTCGAAGCGCCCGCCCAACACTATGGGCTCGTTGTCCATCATCCACACCAGGCTCACGTCCTCTGGGGAAACCACACACTTAAAGGTGGCATCCTCCCCTTCCAGCACCGTGGTGTTGTGGAGCTCCGTGAGGAACTCGACCACCCGAGGCACTGGGAGGAAACAAAAGAAACTGTTAAAAAGGACATCATCTTTTAAGGTCCTATATTACATCAAAATTGACTCTTGTGAGCTGTAAGTCATGTTAGAATGTTATCTCATCAAAAACATACCTGGAGTTTTTTTGTTTCATTCACGTTTGAGTAATCCGGAATTATTAGTCCATCTACATTTATTAGTCATTTTGTTGTGAAGCTGTAGTTTATGTTAACTGCTACGTTTGACCTTTAGTTCAGCAGAGATTGGAAATTCCAGGGCTGAAATCATCCAAATGATGCTAGTGAAGGTGCATGGAGTTTAAAAACACAATGGAGCCCTTCCTGTATTGGTGTGTATAGTGAGTGTTTGAGAAAACTCCGCTAAATATGCAGGATGTGTGTTAAAAATGTGAATGAAATAAAATACAACTCCAAGTACAGCTCTGGAAAAAAATAAGAGACCACTGCAAAAATATTAGTTTTTCTGATTTTACTACTTATAAGTATGTGTTTGGGCAAAAGGAACATTTTTGTCTATAGAGTCTATAAACTACTGACAACATTTCCCCCAAATTCCAAATAAAAATATTATCGTTTAGAGCAGAGGTCTTCAACAGGGAGGTCGTGACCCCTAGGGGGGTCGCGGAGGTACTGCAGGGGGGTCGCAAAATCTTTTCATTTCACTTTAAAATAATATAATTTTATATTTTAATATTTTTAAAAACAATATATTTTTTTCATTTTTCCCCAATCAATTTCTCCCTTGTCCCTCCACCCTCTTTGATGTCTTAAAATGCACATTAATGCGTACATGATGATCTTAATAAGCCTGTGTTATATGCAAGTTGTGTTTAAAAAGTAGCACATCCACCCCGTAGGGCCTATCTGGCCCATCTTTAAAATAAAAAAAACATGAAAATACAATAACCTGTGTATTATTTCCTTGTATTGGATGTACCATAACAGAGTAGCAATGTTTATACATGACACTAAGCTCAATTTAATATAAAACACAATTCTATGCCGACATATCACTCTAGACACTTTAAAAAACTGCTGCTAAGGACTACTGTTGCACATTTACATTTACTACTCCTGTTTACATTTACTACTCCTGTTGCACTGTTGTTTACTACTGTTATTGCACATTTAGGAGATGGTCCCCGGGCGCAGTAATGTGCTGCTCACTGCTCCTGATAACAGGATGGGTTAAATGCAGAACTGGAATTTCCCCACTGTGGGACTAATAAAGGCATAGCTTTCTTTCTTTCTTACTACTGGAATTTTTACTACTGTTGTTTACTCCTGTTATTGCACTAGAATTACTACTGTTGCACATTTATTTTATCTTAACTTCAATGCACATTCTATTGCACATGACCATTTCACTGCTGTATCTTCCATTGCACATTTTTGATGCACACTGCACACTTTGGAAATCTGTATATAGGTATTTATTTATTATGTTGCACTGCTTTAAGATTTTAGATCTTAGACTTTAGTTTAACTTAGATCTCTGTCTTAGATAGTTTTTTGTTGTGTTTTGTCTTCATATTGTATTTTGTACACTGTATTTTTTGCACTACCTGGCCAGAGAGAAACAAAATTTCGATTCACTGTATGTTGAACACATATGGCAGAATTGACAATAAAGCTGACTTTGAACTTTGATCTTTGATATATAGTAGGGGGTCCCTGGCCCAGTTCGCCATCTGTTTGGGGGTCCCTGGCCTGAAAAACATTGAAGACCCCTGGTTTAGAGCATTTATTTGCAGAAAATGACAAATGGTCAAAATGCAAAGAAACAAGATCAAATTCATTTTAAAACAACATAAAACTAATGTTTATAGTTAAGGAGAGTTCAGAAATCAATATTTGGTGCAATAACCCTTATTTTTAATCACAGCTTTCATGCGTCTTGGCATGCTCTCCACAAGTCTTTCACATTGTTCTTGGGTCATAGTTTAGACCTGGTTTAGTCTTGGTTCAGACCAGGTTTAGTCCTAGTTTGGTCCTGGTTTAGTCCCTGTTTTAACCTGGTTTAGTCCTGGTTTAGCCCTGGTTCAGTCCAAGCTTAGGCCTGATTTAATCCTAGTTTAGTCCTAGTTTAGTCTTGGTTCAGGCCTGGTTTAGTCCTAGTTTAGACCTGGTTTAGTCTTGGTTCAGACCAGGTTTAGTCCTAGTTTAGTCCTGGTTTAGTCCCATTTTTAACCTGGTTTAGTCCTGGTTTAGTCCTGGTTCAGTCCAAGTTTAGGCCTGATTTAATCCTAGTTTAGTCCTGGTTTAGTCCTGGTTCAGATCTGGTTTAGTCCTAGTTTAGACCTGGTTTAGTCTTGCTTCAGACCAGGTTTAGTTCTAGTTTATTCCTGGTTTAGTCCCATTTTTAACCTGGTTTAGTACTGGTTTAGCCCTGGTTCAGTCCAAGTTTAGTCTTGGTTTAGTCTTGGTTCGGACTTGGTTTAGTCCCAGTCTTTCACATTGTTCTTGGGTGACTTTATTCCACTCCTGGTGCATAACTGAAGTAGCTCAGCTTTGTGTTTGTGTTGGAATTCAACAGACGCTGGAATGGAATGGCTGTAATACATGTAGAGATGCTGATTTCAGAAAAAAATGCTGTGTTCTCTTATTTTTTTCCAAAGCTGTATGTTTATGATGAGGAAACAACACTATAACACAGATCAGAAAATAACGTGATACGGGCCCCTTAAAGCCCTCAGATTTTCGATACATTTGTCAGCCCCTGTCCACTCACTCTCCACTGCCAGTATAGCCGCTGTCCGGTCGTCCTTAGACTCGCACGCGTACTCCCCCGCGTCGTCCCGGGTCAGCCTGTGTATGGTCAGGCTCCTCTCCGTCCCGTCTGCCCTGATGGTGTACCTCCGGCTGGGCACGATCTCCTCTCCGTTCCTCAGCCACTGGACGTCTGCTTTGGGCTTCCCCACCTCGCAGCACAGGGTCACCATTCCATCTGCGTGGGCCACCGTGTCCTGCAGGGGGCGTGTGAACTTCACTCTCATTTCTGTGGTCAAGAAGAGCTGTGTTAAAATTTACAGTATTGTTCATCAGTCAGGCTTGTGGAGATGTAAACCCACTCAGAATAAGGACACAAGTTTTTCACTGTAATAAACAAAAAACAAATGCTATTGTCTATTATTTGGCTTAAATGAGAATTAACGTTTTTTACAATCTGAGCCTTATTTCGGTAATAAAACAAGTTGTTTTACTCACCCATAGCACTTTGGTGTCATATGGAGCACTTCCGGAGATTTTTTAGATTAGCGACAGCCGTAGCGCGAGTTCTCGGGGCATATAATATATGCCACGAGCATGTAATATTTGCCCCGAGTGGTCTCCAAATAACACAAACTTTAGCACTTTTCAAATCATAGAAGCATATGAAGCATAGAATCTTAGGGGCCGTTTAGACGAGGACAATTGCGACTGAAAACGACTAAATATTCTATCGGAAGTGTGGCGGCGCCATCGGGCTCTGAAAGCGCAAAAATCTGAAGACTCCTTCCAGAGTGTGGAGTTCTGAAGACGGCCCGGGTCGTGTCTCCGTCTAAACGGCAAGAAGCGAGCTTGGACAAGACCGGGCAGAACCAGTCAGTGGTGGGACAATTTTGAGAATGGATTAGTTGCTGACAGTGCTTGGGTGGAGACTTCAGAATGACTAAACAAGCTCTTGTTGCATTAAGCGAAGAGCTCCGACCCGACATCGAGGGTGAAACAACCGTGATGAGAGCCCCTGTCGGTGTCCTGAAAAAGGTAGCTCTGACATTATATTAGCGGCCTGGCATGCAGATTCAATCGAATTCGCCCACTTTTGCTTCTTCGTATAAACAAACATTTCCTGTTGAGAACGCTCGTCTAAACTGGCATAAAAAATTGAAGACGAGACGCCACTTTTGCGTCTTCTGTTTTGATCGTCGCCGTATAAACGTAGCCTTAGTCTACGCTTTCGTTTGGTCAAAAGTGGCCTGTAATCCAAGATTTAACCATAGTTTCGAGTAGATGAGGACGCCAGTGCGCATGTGTTGAGTCACAGCTTATTTTGCTCTCAGCTCTCGGGACCCAAACATGAAACGCAAAGCTGTAAATTATGGATAAATCTCGGATTACAGGCCACTTTTGACTCAAACGAAAGCGTAGACTAAAACATTGAGCTTCTATGATTTGAAAAGTGCTAAAGTTTGTGTTATTTGGAGACCGCTCGCGTTACGGATATCGCTATTCTAAAACATCTCTGGGAGTGCTCCATATGACACCAAAGTGCTATGGGTGAGTAAAACAACTCGTTTTATTACCAAAATAAGGCTCAGATTGTAATAAACGTTAATTCTCCTTTAAATGGTACATACTGTGACTTAGAATGGACATATGACGAGAAATCTGAACTATTATAAGCCTTTAAACCATGTTAAAATGGTGTTCCTGCAGCATTATCTTTCTCTAAGTTGTATTTGCACATTACATTACTGTAAATAAAACTGGTTGCTAACGCTAAATCATAGTCTGTATATGGACACAGCTAACCTGCCAGAGTGTAGTTTAGTGTAGTGTAGTGTAGTGTAGTGTAGTGTAGGAATATCTTTGACAAGGCTGAAGGCTGAAGTGTGGTGTGTGTGTGTGTGTTTGTACTGATATTGGAGTGAACTGGTGAACTCTAAACTTTGGATGGATAATTTTTGATCAAAGGAGAAGTTCAATTTGTCAACTGGACAAAGTTTGTTTGGTTGAAAACGTTTCGCCGCTCATCCGAGAGGCTTCGTCAGCTCTGGTTATTGTACTGGTTAGACCCTGCTTATATCTAGCTGCCGGGAGGCGCGTCCGACAATGACAAAAGCTCTGAAAACGATCCCCCTAATCTGTCTCTTTGTTTTTCAAATTACTCTGACGGCTGTTTCGACCCCCTATTCAACGTCTAACGACCCTCTCCACCCCTCTGCCCTGGCTCTGTTTGACTGGTCTAAGAATCCCATTATAAATGGGAGACAAGTTATATCTCACTCCCCCATTTCTGTTTAATGACGGATTCTCTTTTTTGACAAAAATAGCCTCTTTAACTCCCCTTTCAAACCAGTTCTTTTCCCTGGCTAAGATCTGAACCTCACTGTCCTCAAAAGAATGGCCCGTGGCTTCTAGGTGAAGATGTACCGCAGAAGCCGGTCCACTCTGGCACGCCCGTCTGTGTTGGTACATCCTCTTGTGAAGGATTCGGATTCTCTGTTGTCTTGTTTGAATCCGAACCCAGGAGGAAAGGGGTAGCGATTCCGTACCTGGCCGGCGTTTCGGAAAAACTACAGAGGATTTTCAGACAATATGAAATTCCAGTGTATTTCAAACCCACAAACACTTTAAGACAAAAACTGGTCCACCCAAAGGACAGAACACCGAGCCACAAACAAAGCAATGTGGTCTACTCCATTCAGTGTAGTGAAGACTGCAGTGAGCGCTACATTGGGGAAACAAAACAGCCACTTCACAAGAGGATGTACCAACACAGGCGGGCGTGCCAGAGTGGACCGGCTTCTGCGGTACATCTTCACCTAGAAGCCACGGGCCATTCTTTTGAGGACAGTGAGGTTCAGATCTTAGCCAGGGAAAAGAACTGGTTTGAAAGGGGAGTTAAAGAGGCTATTTTTGTCAAAAAAGAGAATCTGTCATTAAACAGAAATGGGGGAGTGAGACATAACTTGTCGCCCATTTATAATGGGATTCTTAGACCAGTCAAACAGAGCCAGGGCAGAGGGGTGGAGAGGGTCGTTAGACGTTGAATAGGGGGTCGAAACAGCCGTCAGAGTAATTTGAAAAACAAAGAGACAGATTAGGGGGATCGTTTTCAGAGCTTTTGTCATTGTAGGACGCGCCTCCCGGCAGCTAGATATAAGCAGGGTCTAACCAGTACAATAACCAGAGCTGACGAAGCCTCTCGGATGAGCGGCGAAACGTTTTCAACCAAACAAACTTTGTCCAGTTGACAAATTGAACTTCTCCTTTGATCATGGATTCTACCTGGACGACTGAGGGACTTTTCACGCATGGATAATTTTTGTTCAGTTTACTAGAAAATTTTGAGGTAATCGGTTTCCCCATTTTTTTCAAGTAATGTCAACATTTAGTTTTGTAAGCAACACTAATTTTTTGAGAACAGTATATTTTACTGTGGTCAGTTGAGTTTAAACTGAGGCTTAAACTGATTTTAGTAGTAAAGGCTACTAGCAATTTTAAATTGATGTTACTACACAGTTAGTAGTCTGTACTAACAGTTTTAGGTTTTACACACTTAAAACTTATGAGCTACTTAGAAATTTTGAAGCAATGTGAAACCGTGTGTGTGTGTGTGTGTGAGCGTGCGCGTTTGTGTGTGGTATGTACGTGTGTACCTTTGACGAGCAGGCTGAAGTGTGGTGTGTGTGTGAGTGTGTACATTTGACGAGCAGGCTGAAGTGTGATGTGTGTGTGTGTGTACCTTTGACGAGCAGGCTGAAGTGTGGTGTGTGTGTGTGTACCTTTGACGAGCAGGCTGAAGTGTGGTGTGTGTGTGAGTGTGTACATTTGACGAGCAGGCTGAAGTGTGGTGTGTGTGTGAGTGTGTACATTTGACGAGCAGGCTGAAGTGTGATGTGTGTGTGTGTGTACCTTTGACGAGCAGGCTGAAGTGGATCTGGTCGGTGCGGGCGTCACATGTGTACTCTCCTGCGTCAGATCTCCTGAGAGGGTCTATAGTCAAAGTGCGCTTGTATCCCTCCGCCTCACTCTTGAAGCGGTCTCCTTCCACCGGGCTCCAGTCCTTGAGCCAGCGCACCTCCGCATTGTCCCGGGACACGTAACTGCTCATGGTCAGACTCTCGGCTTCATACCCGATCAGAACTATATCCTCCTCTTTGTTTAGGAACGTGACCGGAGATTCTGCAGAGAAATATGACATATATGAAATCATATATGAAATATGACATAAGCAGCTCTGCAATTTTTTCATACAAATATTATAGTAAAAGGAATGACAACAGCTTTTAAGAATATAATTTAAGTACAGTGGTCCCTCTTTATCGCGGGGGTTAGGTTCCAAAAATAACCCGTAATGAGTGAAATCCACGAAGTAGGACAACTTTATATTTTACAATGATTCTACATGTTTTAAGGCTGTAAACGCCTGAAAACACTGGAATTAACCTTTTCTCACATTTCTCTATAGTTTAAACACTCAAACTTTCGTAGATTTTCAACAAAATGTATTAAGGGGAGCAGAGACATGAGTCACTGGATCCGCAGGAAGCACCGCGCTCATCCAACGGCACTGCCACGTCCCGGGACGCAACGCACACCGACCCCTTGGAGAAGTGTGCTTGGTCAAATCCATGACAGAGCAGCATGACCGGCGCGAGGCCGGGGCTGCGAGCACGAGATCGAACCGCGGCTCCCGGACCATGCCTCCTCCTCAGGACCACGTCCTCGCAGCCCGAGCCACAAACCGAACACGCACAAAGGAACGCAAGAGCCGCACGAAACCAGCAAAGAGCCGCACAGAGTGATTTAATCCTGGTTTAGACCTGGTCTAGTTCCGGTTTAGTCCAGGTCTAGACCTGGTCCAGTCCTGGTTTAGTCCAGGACCAGTCCAAGTTTAGACCTGGTTTAGTTCTGGTCTAGACCTGGTCTAGTCCCGGTCCCCCCTGCATCCCCCATCTATCAATCGGCAAAGGTCTACAGTCTCTTAGCCAATCAGGACGCAGAACACAATGTTACACTATTAAAAAAAATAAAAAATAAATAAATTAAAATCCGCGAAACAGCGAGGCCGCGAAGAGTGAACCGCGATAGAGCGAGGGACCACTGTACTCAAAAAGAAACCATTACCTACCCCAGATATACTAGTACGGGAAAAAAAATAAAAATAAAAATAAAACATACACAAACTTATACTTAGAATGTATGCTGTTAACAATCAGTGTCTTATTTTAGTTCAAAATGTATGAAACTTTTAAAGGAGGTCACCTGCCTGATTCCATGGAAACCAGTTAAACCCATACTTCGGAACATTCTCCATGTGCTTTATGCTATACTGTGGAAGATTATAGGCACCTGAATAACATTTCCATGGAAACAAGAAGGAGTCCCTCATTTAGGCCAACTAAGAGTCAGGTTTGTGGAGGTGCAAGCTCACTCAGATGAAGTACACGTGTTTTTGTACATTTTTCAGTGTAATAAAAACAATCCAAATTAAAATAAAAAATGCCAAAGTTACACTGTGGGCTTTAAATCCTACATCAATTTATTTATTTATACTGCAATTTTGATCCTCCATAAGACACAAGTACCTTTAGCTCTTACATTATACAGTATTACTAGTCCTTAAGATCTACTACTTTGCACTTGCGCTTGTAGTTTTTTGACGAATGACCATAAACCTCACATACCTTGCACTCTGACGATGCTCACCATCTTGTCGTCCCGGGCATCGCACACATACTTCCCAGAGTCGGAGGGCTGGACGTCGGGGATGATGATTTTGCGCAGAGTTCCGTAACTCTCGATGTAAACACGGGGGTCATCTGTGAGCAGTCTGTCGTTACAGAACCACTGCACTGGAGCACTGGCCCGGGACACCTCACAGGCTAAGATCAGCTCATCTCCTTCCACCATGTCCTGGAAGTCCACATCACACGAGTTTCCAATGATGCGCACCGGAGGCTCTGACAACAAGAAAACAACATGTGGGTAAAAAGAAAATACATGTTGTTGTGTCATTTTCTGTGGTTTCAGTTTCATTTTTGTACTATCAGTCAAAAGTTCTTTATTTATTTTTTTAAATGTTTTTTTCTATTATACTACTACATTGTAGATTAATATACTCATAAAAGACATCATATAAGAAGACATCATATATGACGCATGCAGGCCTGGATTGGTAATCGGGCATACCGGGCATTTTCCCAGTGGGCCGACAGTCCTAGGGGCTTTTTACTTAGAGGCTGGCCCACAATTTAGAGGAGGCAGCCCATTGGTCCATCTTCAATATAGACGAGAGCGGCCCCACCCCTTTCTCTACACTGATCCTCACCAGTGTCAGTGTTGAGCGTGGAAACATGGAGAAGTGGCAGAAAGGGGGTGCGGAGAAGTTATGGGCTAAAAGATTTTAAAAAATCTCGCTATAGACGCTGCAAAATGTTCTAAAATAACAGACATATTCCCTGGAGGAGCTGCTGGAGCCTGGAACCCGAGGGAACCTGAGGGAATCTGAGGGAACCTGAGGGAATCTGAGGGACAGAGTGACTAGGGAAGTGTCGCACAGGTACAGCAGGTAAGCAGGTAGTAATGTTAGGATAATACTGGGACTTTTAGGTGATGGACAGGCATGATAATCGCTCACCTTTCAGCGAAATTTGTCGTTTGGAAGCCAAAACAGGTGACCTACGTGAATCGTCTAGATTCGATGAGAAAAGGGTTTTTGTTTTTTTTTTGGGGGGGGGGGGTTTACGCTTCGTTTCCACAGGAATTTTGCCTGGGATGCAGCTCCTGTGCTCCTGACCTTGTTTGCAAGATGCATTTTAAATAAACCATTGAATGTGTAGTTACTGCTGACTTTGGTGGTTTTTGGGAGCTGGGATTTTCCTTTAAATGTTGCGCCCTGGTTTCCCCTAGGCCAAAACGTAACAATAGTAAAATACTTTGCTTTGGGGAACACATACATAAATATAGTCTGTTGTGCTCTGCTAATTATGAGGGGCCGGTCTAAGCCAAAAATGCCAGGGCCGTTTTTTTTTTGTCCCAGTCCAGCCCTGGAAGCATGCAAACTACTGCATTTGTGCTGTACAGGTTTGTATGGTTTTGCCCGTGAGGAAGCATGACGTAGCCTTGTGGGCTGAGAATTGGACAGGATTGTACAGCTAACTGTAAGAAGGGCTTGGAAAGGGCCTGGGAGACATGTACTGATGACATCTAAAACGTCTTCAGGCATGAATATTTTGGGGGGAAAAAAATCCTGTACTACCTTTCCATAATTTCATTTTTTTTGGCACTATACGTCAAAGATGAATTCTATTTTTGTATTCCTTACCTTCAACAGTGACTTGAAAGCTGATAGCATCATCCCCAGCATCAAGGAGGTACTCCCCACTGTCCTCCAGCTCAGCGCTCAGTATGACCAGAGAGCGGAAAGGCCCCTCCTCCTCCACACATAGACGATCGTGATTCTCTATGCGCTCGCCATTTTTGTACCATTTAGTCACAGCGTTGGGCCTGGACAGCTCACACTCCAGAACCACGTCATCAGAGAGGGTCGAGGTCACACTGGTTTTTATGTTGGACTTGTTTAAGATCTTCACCGGAAGCTCTGCAAAAGAAAGAAATTACGTCAAGTTCGCTAAATATATGCAGTGGTGGGGATGGTTCTGCGGCACTTTGTGTTGAATGCAGCTCTGCATATATTTTAAATATATCTCGATATTTTTTAAACTCAGTACAGATTTTGACATATTGCGTATCGATATAATGTTTATGTTTGATTCTGATTTTGCTGCTTCGCTTGTTTGCCTTCTCTGTGCCGTGCACGCCTCCGCTCGCCCCCGACCTCCTCCTCACATGGCTCATTCAACATGGCAGCGCCACAACCAGCCCAGAGGAGACAGAACTCCTCTCAAAAAAAAAAAGGACAACTGGCTCCATGATATGGTTTTAAGGCGTCGGACGAACAGCAGACAGATGTCTACTGCCGTGAATGCCCAAAGTTGGTGCGAACCAAAGCTTCTAGAACCACAAACCTTTTCCACCATTTACAGACTCATCAGCAGCAGATCCTCTGTCACAGAGAGAACACATCCTCTGTCACAGAGAGAACACACATATTCCACTGAGTCATATCCTTTAGTCCGACAGGAGCTGACCGCATCAGCGGCACAAGGACAGAGCTTTTTGTTTTCAGCATTTATAGTTTATGCAAATGAGCCATGTGGTGTTAAGATTTGTTTCTATAAAACGTAAACAAATGTGCACAAAGCGGCATTAAACACATTCTAATCTCATTAAACACATTCTAATCTCATTAAACACATTCTAATCTCATTAAACACATTCTAATCTCATTAAACACATTCTAATCTCATTAAACACATTCTAATCTCAGACGGCTGAAGTGGCTCTATAGTAGTTATGGTTTATATGTTGTAGTTTAGTAATGTAAAGTTTATTTATTATGCAGAAGATTTTAATTAATCTGCTGCAGTGCATAACTTGTACAACAGTATTTGGAAACGTTCAGTTTGATCTGCGCAGTGGCTTGTGGGATACCTCCGAGCTCTTGACCACTGGTGAGGAACTGGTGAGGAACATGGATCTATTAAAATAAGGAACATTGATATATTAAAATAAGAACATTGATCTATTAAAATAAGGAACCTCCCAAGCTTCCTCTGCTAAAGGAGCTCATGGTTATCCTATGGTTTACAGTTAATGCAAAGATGAGCTTGAGCTGAGTTGTTTTATTTTTGAATAAAAATGAGGTAACATGTATTATTTCTTCCTTTATTTTGCAGTTCATTTATTATTTTTCTATACAGGGATTTTATTTTTTTTAGAAGCACTTTGTTCCTACATGACCTGCACTTCAATTGCACTTCAGTAAAAGAAGACCTTGTGGAATTTGGCATATTTGCTTTTGCAGTAGTTTTGGGGGGTTATTTTTCCTGTACAGATATCCAGATTATATCCTATATCGAGATATAAGAAAATACATTGAGATATATTTTTTGCTCATGATGTACTACATCATGTACCTTTCTGTCTGGCACATCTCCTCATGATTCCAGTCAATCAAGTATGTTTTTTTGTTTAAATTTGAAGTATGAAGACTAATATTATCCAGTGTATATGCATTTTTACCTGAAACCTTCACTTGAAAATGTATCTGATCGTCACTGGCGTCGCAGGTGTATTTCCCGGTGTCAGAGGGGGAGGGGCAGTGGATGGTCAATTGTCTCACGAGTCCCTCCTCTGTCACGGTAACGTTTGAGCTCTCCTGTATCTGCTGACCGTCCAGGAGCCACGTCACGTCTGCGTTTGGGCGAGACACCTCCACCTCCAGAACTATGGGTTTGTCTGTGCTGCACTTCAGAGTCTCCGGGAGGTGTTCGGGGCGAGTGAGAGCAACGGCTGGTTCTGAAAAGGAAAATGTGACTGAGACTGATTCATTTTAAAGAATATCTGATTGCAAATTTCTTGACAAATAGCTACATACAGATTATATTTGCACTGCAGTTCATGCAGTAAAAATAAGTAGTGTTTTAGACAAAAAACTAAACTTTATCTCATTGCAAATGTTCAGACAATTATTCCATTGTGCAGTTATATTTGAACTTTTAATTTATTTGTTTTAATCCATTTCACAGTGCACATTTAAAAAACATCCAGGAGTGTTAACATCTGAGAGAAGACATAAATCTGAACTAAAATAACACAAGACTCAAGTAGCTTTTACATAGAGTAAAACCTCATGGAGACACAGGGAGGGCATCTGACACACTGGGTGGCCTACACATTCCTACCTGTGATTGTGACTAAGAAGGCCACAGAATCGTCCTCAGTGTCACACACATATTCCCCTGTATCCTCCATCGTGGCGACAGGGATGACCAGTGTGCGTTTAGCTTCATCCACTTCCAGAAAGAGGTTAGGACCCTCCTCCACCTCCAGCCCGTCCTTGTACCAGATGACCGGGGCATCTGGCTTAGACACTTCACAGCACAGGTCCAGTCTCTCCGAAGCCATGTGGGTCAGTTCTAACTCGGATTCAGTAGGGTAGATAAAGCGAACTGGTGGCTCTAGAAGAGAAATGAGAAATGTCAGAATTATTTACAAAAAAAAAAAAAAAAAATCATCATCATCATCATAAATATAGCCGCAAACAGTGATGATCGGCCCTTGCTTGCACTAGATAAGATTATCTTTACAAAAAAAAAATCAAATCTTTAAAAATAAGTAAAGAAATTAAGTAACTTTTTTTTTTTTTTAAGAAATAGACAAAAAATAGTGGAGATGCAAGCCTGCTGCATGTTTATCAATATGTATTTTTGAGAACACTCAACAGCAAAATGAACTCTTGTGAGCTTTAAGTCATGTTAGAATGTTCCTCATCAAAACAGGACAGGAAAATGTGCCTATGGCGCCAGGTCACATGGTCTATCCAATATGGCTGACTTCCTGTTGGTTGTCTATCAATGGCATAATATACTTTTTTGTTCCTATTCCCATAATGCATCTGTGTACCAAATTTGGTTTAGCTACACCAAAGTTTTTGTCTGGCATCCCATTGGCAAGGACAGATGTTTGGCCTGTTCCCATGGCAACACGATGGGAGATGGCATGGGGGCGTCTTTTTGAATTCAGACCATGTCACGAATGTGTGTACCAAATTTTGTATGTCTACGACAAAATAAAATTTTGCACTGCCATGCAATCTCCCTAGGTGGCGCCCATTTTAGATTTTCTTATATCAATTTGTTTAGAGCCGGGGTGTCCACCAACGATTAAAGTTCGAGTGAAATTGGCCAAAGTATGCACAAATTATCACTTGTCGAAATTTGATGGCGAGCCGCAAAAACGAACCAGAAATTTGTGGCGTTGTCACGGAAACACCATTCGCATGGTGCCCTTTTCTCTGCCCTTTTGTATCACTGCGCGCGTAGCCTAGCCTATAGCCTGTTCACTTGTAAACATTCCCTTATGCTGTACCGCATCTGCTGCATACAAGTGAACAGGCTAATAGAGCTAACGTGGGCGGAGTGATACGAATCTAGAGAAAATATGCGAATGCGAACTAGGCTGCTGGATTTTTTCAGACAACTGTTTGTGAGGGAAATATATATATCACTTTTTGGACAAATGTTGTTTATTACCTGCCCCCGCGAACTTACCAGACCTACTTAACGTGAGCTCCACACCCCGAGCAGAACTGGGCTGAGACGAGACTGCCAGAGGTAAGCCAGTGTTAACAAACAACACTTTTAGAAGGAAACCCATACAGATTAACATTAAAAAAAAATGCACTATCCCTTTAAACATGTGTGAATGAAGCAAAACACACCTCCAGGTATGTTTGTGATGAGGAAAGAACATTAGAACATAGATCAGAAAATGGCATAATATGGGCCCTTTCAGTAGAGGAATCAAGTAAAAATAAAAGTACACACTTAGGAGGAAGTAGGAAGTATCTCTCCAAAATTGTTCTGCAGTATCATAAACTTGACCTACCTGTCACATTGAGCTGGAAGAAGACAGAATCCCCGTCGGTCTCACACACATATTCTCCACTGTCCTCTGCTGTGGTCTCCAGGATGCTCAGTCTTCTGTATGGACCTTCTGAGATGATCTGGAGGTTGGGGCTCTCCTCCACATCCTGACCGTCTTTGGACCATCGCACTCGGCCACTGCTCCTGGACAGCTCACACTGCAGATGCACGTCTTCACACATGTAACACTCCACCACCTGGTCGTCTTTAGGCTCCACGATCATCACCGGGGGCTCTGTATGGTTGGGAGTGGGAGAATTACTCAAGATTTTTTTTTGTCTTTTTTAACTGATCAAGCCTTTTTGGCTCGGGTGCCTCAGCCTCAGGCCAGCACCATCCGCACCACCTTTGGCTGAAGCTAAGTTCAATACAATCCTTACTCTTCATATCCCACCAACGGGTTACAAATTTATCATATTTTAAATGACTAAAATTCCCAATAAATCACAAAAAACAAAAACTTTCCATAATTTTACATATTTGTCCCAAAAGCTGAATTTCCAGTACACTATCCCACAAACTGTAAACAACTAGAAGTTTTAAAAAATGTTCTGCCAATAAATATAATAAAAATAATGAGTAATTTTAGTTTGAAAATGCAGAATAAAAAATAAAAAAAATTACAGATTTATGAGAAAAAAATAAAAAAAAATAAAAAAAATAATAATAATATTAAATACATAAATAAATGTCTCTTGACCAAAAAGTATAATGTTTGTAAATAATATTTCTGTCACATGGTCTTAAATAAAAATAATGAGTAATTTTAATTTGAAAATGCAGAATAAAAATACATTTAAAAAATACAGATTTATGAGTTAAAAGTAAAAAAAAAAACACATAAAATTAACAATAATAATAATAATAATAATAATAATAATAATAATAATAATAATAATAATAATAATAATAATAATAATAAATAAATAATAATAATAAATAAATAAATAAATGTCTCTTGACCAAAAAGTATGTTTGTAAATAATATTTGTCACATGGTCTTAAGTCCTTTAAAAGGGCTCAGCGGATGGTATTTCATTATACTGATTGATTCGTTTATTTCGAGTTTGTGCCAAGACAGAAACAATAATCATATATATTATTATAATTATTATATATATATATATACATTGTAAACAACAAAAAAGCACATTTCTCAAAAAGGAGTGGGAAGAAGAAAAACTTATTAACCCACCCCTATTCGTTACATAATTTCAAAATGACGTGGTTGCTTATGTCCATTGATCACATCTTTACAAATATCTACATTATCTACATCTATACGCCCTGACAAAGACACAAGCCAAACTCGTTGGCTTGTCCCATGTAATAAATAAAGAGCTTGTATCTTCACTTCACTGCCTCTGACCTTTTTGACTGCTTTTTTAACTTAATCACTGTAAGTTTTTATGCTACAGGCATTGTCACTAAACATATTTCTCATGGGTACCTCTGATGTTGACGGTGAACTCCATGCTGTTGCTGCCTGCCTGGCACACGTACACTCCAGCGTCAGAGGCCTGAGCCGAGCGAATGATCAGCCTCCTCATGGTGCCCTCAGCCTGCAGGGTCAGGTGCTCATCGGGACAGAGCTCACAGCCGTCCTTTAACCTGCACAAAGGGAAGAATTACCGTATTTTCTGGAGTATAAGTCGCATCAGCCCAAAAATGCATAACTAAGAAGGAAAAAACATATAAGTCGCATTTTTGGGGGAAATTTATTTGATAAAATCCAACACCAAGAACAGACATGTCATCTTGAAAGGCAATTTAAAATAAAAATAGAATAGAGAACAACAGGCTGAATAAGTGTACGGTATGCTAACGTTACATGACGCAAAAACAACGAAGCTTTTTTTTGTTTTCTTCATTTCAGTAAGAGTAACCTCCGCTTTTCGCCAGTTTCTCGCTAACTCCAAACTTTCTTACTGCTGCTCGATTACCGTTTTCGGCTGCATATTTCACTACTTGCAGCTTGTAATCTGCAGAATATGATTTTCTTTTTGCTGCCATTTTTGTTCAGCTCTTCTCATTTGTTTTTCTACGTTACCGCCAATGTTGAAATGATCAACACCGGCCTAGAGCGCTCTCTTGCGGTTTAGTGTGAAAATAACATGTGAAATGATATAATAATGTGTTAATAATTTCACACATAAGTCACTCCAGAGTATAAGTCGCACCCCCGGCCAAACTATGAAAAAAAATCCGAAAAATACAGTATATTTAATTATTATATTAAATTAAATATTGGATTCACGTTTTCACAGTTTTTCTCAGTTTTTTTGATGATACATGCTTCATAGTTTTAATATACACACTACCGGTCAAGTTCAATGCATTTTCTTAATGTTTACTACTGTTTATATTCTAGATACAAACTGAAGACATCAAATATATGTTTTTAGAAGAGCATATACACTCAACAAAAATATAAACGCAACACTTTTGTTTTTGCTCCCATTTTTCCTGAGATGGACCCAAAGATCCAAAATTCACTCCAGATACACAACACTACCATTTCTCTCAAACATTGTTCACAAATCTGTCCAAATGTGTGACAGCGAGCACCTCTGCCCCGCAGAGACAATCCATCCCACCTCACAGGTGCGCCACATCAAGATGCTGATCCGACATCATGACCAGTGCACAGGTGCGCCCCAGACTGCCCACAATAAAAGGCCACCCCGAAATGTGCTTTTTTTTTTTTGCTTTATTGGGGGTCTGGGGACTCAGAACCAGTCAGTATCTGGTGTGACCACCATTTGCCTCATGCAGTGCAACACATCTTCTTCACACAGATTGTCAATTGTGGCCTGTGGAATGTTGGTCCACTCCTCTTCAAAGGCTGTGCGAAGTTGCTGGATATTAGTGGGAGCTGGTACACGCTGTCGTATACGCCGGTCAAGCACATCCCAAACATGCTCATTGGGTGACATGTCCGGTGAGTATGCTGGCCATGCAAGAACTGGGACATTTTTAGCTTCCAAGAATTGTGTACAGATCCTTGCAACATGGGGCCGTGCATTATCTTGCTGAAACATGAGGTGATGTTCATGGATGTATGGCACAACAATGGGCCTCAGGATCTCATCACGGTATCTCTGTGCATTCAAAATGCCATCAATAAAATGCACCTGTGTTCTTCGTCCATAACAGCCTTTGAAGAGGAGTGGACCAACATTCCACAGGCCACAATTGACAATCTGATAAACTCTATGCGAAGAAGATGTGTTGCACTGCATGAGGCAAATGGTGGTCACACCAGATACTGACTGGTTCTGAGTCCCCAGACCCCCAATAAAGCAAAAAAAATGCACATTTCGGGGTGGCCTTTTATTGTGGGCAGTCTGGGGTGCACCTGTGCACTGGTCATGATGTCGGATCGGCATCTTGATGTGGCACACCTGTGAGGTGGGGTGGATTGTCTCGGCGGGGCAGAGGTGCTCGCTGTCACACATTTGGACAGATTTGTGAACAATGTTTGAGAGGAATGGTAGTGTTGTGTATCTGGAGTGAATTTTGGATCTTTGGGTCCATCTCAGGAAAAATGGGAGCAAAAACAAAAGTGTTGCGTTTATATTTTTGTTGAGTATAGTTTTGATGCCTTCACTAAAAATCTGTTATGTAACCTAAAAAATATGAAATGAAATGAAAAAGTGTGTACAATGTCTTGGCCATGTAGCTTTGGACTAAAAACATTTACCAAACCACTTCTGCGTCGTCTCTGGAGACATGGCAGACCAGTACCACAGGATCCAGCTCCATACTGCTCTTATGCAGGTCCTCCTCAGGGACAGGGCTGAACAGCACTGGAGGGCCTGTACGCAAACACAACGGTTTGCACAATCACCACCACCAATTTGTACTCAAAAAGAAGGCATGTTTAAACCTTGTTCTATTTTTTAATATTGTGGACAGACCCCAAGCACATTATGCCATAGATTTCCTCACTGCCCTCAGAAAGTCTAAAGTTCTTACCAGCGACGTCCACCTTAAACTCAATAGTGTCGTGGTCAGTTTTGCAGGTGTAGACCCCAGAGTGCTCCTTGTCAGCCTGATGCACCACGATCCTCCTCATGGTCCCGTCAGACTGGATGTTCAGATGCTCGTTCACCTGCAGTTCTTCTCCGTCTTTGAACCACGACACTTTAGCGAACGGATGGGACACTTCACAGTACAGCACTATGGCATCTCCCGCGTCCACCTTTTTAACGCAGTCCGAAGGTGATGAGGGAGTGAAACTGAAAACAGCAGCTAAAAAGAAAGACAGAAATGACATTAGATCAGCGCTGTCTAACAGTTTGGGAAATTTACAGCTGCGTGGAGCTTTGGAGATTCTGTAGAAGGAAGGGAAGATATATAATAAGATATATTTGGTTTTTCTTCGCTCGACCCTAATGTCTCCGTACATAGGCGTGAAGCTCAGAGAAGTGCTGCAGTCATCGTGGAACCTTTGCTGTGTGTGTTTTTGGAGCGGCCAAGGCGTGCTAACTCGTGTAATCGAATCACGACTCGGATTGTTAGCAGGTGAGTGTGTTTGCACCTGGAATCACCACATCTGTCTTCTACCGCCTGTGTTCACTTGTGCTACATTTGACCGAAATGGACTGGAATGGGCTATATGGACTGCACTGTTGTTTAACCTCCTGGGACCCAAAGAAAAAAAGTGTATCTAAATTATTATTATTATTTTAATTTTCTATTTGGAGGTAAATGAACACCTTAGCATTTACATTTTGTTAATTTTATTTTTATTCATAATGTTGTAACATTAGGACAACAGATGTAAAGTAGCTATTGAGCTAATTCCAGCATATTTACATTGATGCTGTTTGTTCTATTGTTGATTAATATGCATTGTCCTAATTTAAATTAATGAAGAAAAAAAAAAGTCCTATGTAATGGACTGTAATAGTGTTAATAACCAAACAAAAACATTTTTTTTTTGATGACCAACATCTGACAAGCTTCTACAGTCACCTCAAAAGGTTTTAAGAAGAAGAAGAAAAGAAGACAGACTTTATTCATCCCTGTAGGGAAATTATTTCTCTGCATTTGACCCATCCTTCAGGAGCAGTGGGCAGCTCGTCTTTCAGGCGCCCGGAGACCCATCTCCATGATCTTATTGCTCGGCTTGGTCAGGACCTCAGCTGGAGGATTTTACCTGGAGCATGTTTTGAGTTGATGGGGGAAACCGGAGGAAACCCATCCAGACACGGGGAGAACATGCAAACTCCACACAGAAAGGCTCGGGCGACCCGGGGATCGAACCCATACCATGCATGCAAACTCCACACAGAACACACACAGAAAGGCGACCTGGGGATCGAACCTTCTAGCTGTGAAGCATGAGTGCTAGCCACTCAGCCACCGTGCCGCCACTTCACATGGATATTTAGACTCCCTTTTAGTTTCTTACTTATTTATGTATTTATGTATTTATTTGTATGTATATATATATATATATATATATATATATATATATATATATATATATATATATATATATATATAAATGTTTTATTATTTATTTATTATTATTTATTTATTTTTTATCATAGTGACGCCACAAACTAGAGTCTATCTCAAAATTTAACTCAATGTCCACTATAAAGAACCCAAATGAATGGTCCAGGTCTCAGGAGGTTAAAATGGAAATGTGTAGCCTATTAATACATTGTCAATACTATTTAATAACCTAATCAATGTCTCAGTGTCGGTTTAATTTAAAAGACTTGTTCTTATAGTGGATAGGCTATTCATACTAGCCCCCCCATCTCCACTTGGTTACATAAATAAATACAAAACAACAACTCTATACTATACGTAAGATGACAAAATCGGTGCTACTTTTTTCCAGCTTTCCTTCATTAAAGATCCCATGACATGGTACTTCTTGATGCTTTTATATGGTGCCTTAATGGTTCCCTAATACTGTAAATGAATCCTTCTTCAAAATCAACACTTGGTGCATGAGAAAGACACATGTACACAGTCAGAGTCAAAAAATAACTCTCTGAACACCTCATTATGGGCCTTGTTGCTTGAATGCAAATGAGAAGGACACAGATTGGTTAGAGGAGTGGGTGGGGGTGGGAAGGGGGGCAAATGCGCCTGCTGGTTCCTTGTTTTAGCGCTGCGCTGTGCCTGGCCCCACTTCCGCGTGTGTAAGCACGAAGGCAGAAATGAGAGGCATTTCAATGAAAAAAACACATTTTCACAGAAAATAAAATTAAACCACTGCTGTTTCAGAGGTCCAGAGGGTTGGGTAAAGGACTTCCGAGCCTAGAAACACTCGCATGTGCCTCCAGGCAAATAAAAAACGCATTTCGCATTGCGTAGCTTCTTCTCGGTCCAAACTCTCTGGGCGTGATTTCCAGAGACAGGGGGTGGAGATCCAGACGGTGGTGGAACTGCATTTGCATTTCTTTTTTCGATGTTACGTAACAAAGGTGCCTTGTTCAGAATCGCCCGTTTGAGCTGTGTTTTGTTCAAACGCAGAAAAGGATCGCAAATGCTCAGTTTAGACATTTCGCAACTTTTAGCCATTGGGGGGGGGGCCTAAACAGGGTAGGGGAGCTCACATTAACGTTCAAAAACCTCAGAAAGTGAAAATTTCATGCCATGGGACCTTTAATGTCTGAAAAAATTCCAAGTGATCGAACACAAATGTCTGTACTCACGTTTGACTTTGAGCATCGCGGAGTCCCTCACTCCGTTGGCTATGAAGGTGATCTCCGCTCCATCCTCTGTCGCCCGTGTCTCCTGGATGACCAGCGTGTGGTGAGCCTGAGACTGCTGGATGAAGTAGCGTCCCCCGTTTTGGAGCTGAGAGCTGTTCAAGAACCACGTCCCGACCATGGAGGCGGACAGCTCTATGGAGAAGCGAGCCTCCTCTCCCTCCACCACCTCACAGGCCCGGAGAGGACAGTGGATCTTGGGACCGGGAACTAGAAGAAAGGTCCAAATGGAGAGAGTGAAATTTTGAAATCAATGTTTCTGAAGGCGCAACCATGCCACAGTTCTGAATAGAAGAATCAAAATCCAGTCAACAGGATTTTCTAAAGCCAGTAGGGTTGAAGTACATGTAACTGCTAACGTCACACACGCAGATTCCACACGGAGCAGGCAGTGACATATTGTTTTTCGATGGCTTTTCATAGATTTTAATGAGAAGACAGCTCAAATGAAAATAATTACTTAAATAATAAAGTACTATTGACTTTTGAGAAGCTGATGCATGTTTTACTAGCAACCAGAACCGATATAGTGGCAGGTAGCAAAAACTATTCATGGATTTTTGCTTCTTCTGAGGACTTTGCATTGAAAAGACATCATATTTTATTTTAAATTATAAATCTCTTTAACAACAGCTCTAGAAATTCATCATCAAAAATAGTATTCCTCTCAGTAATTAATCTCCTCAATGGGACTCCTCAGGGCTGTGTGCTGTCACCGTTGATCTACATTATGTACAGCCGGCTACAGAGCCTCCTCTCTCTGTTAATACGAGGATCATTCAATAAATAAGGTGAATTTTTCGGTATAAGCACTGCTAATACCGATAGAAGCTTACTTTTTTAAATGTTTTGTTTTGTTTTACTTCTTTTTCACATGGATTTCATTTCTTTTGCAGATTTAAAAAAACTTTGAGAGTTTTGGCGATTAACAAAGAAGCATGCTCCAGGATTGAACAGTGGTCAGTTATCAAGTTTTTGATTGCTGAAGGGTGCAAAAACCCGTTGAAATTCATAAGAGAATGTCAACTGTGTATGGTGCCGCATGTTTCAGCCAAAAAAATGTCTACAAGTGGGCTAAATAGTTTAAAGAAGGACGGAGCAGTGTTGAGGATGAAGACAGGCCAGTGTCAATGACGTCATTCAGTCTGACAGAAGGGCGACAGTGGATGATATTGCAAGGACTTTGAGCTTATCTGTTGGTTTGAAAGTGACGATGAAGTCAAAAGTGTTGTGAGCGACTGGCTGAGACATCAGTCCAAAGATTTTTACGCTGAGGGAATACGGAAGCTTGTGCACAGATGGGAAAAGTGTGTGACAGTGCTGGGAGACTACGTTGAAAAATTAAAAAAAAAAAAAGTAAGCTTCTATCTGTATTAGCAGTCCTTATACCCCGAAAAATTCACCTTATTTATTAAATGACCCTCGTATTTACTGAAGACACAGTCCTTTTTCTGATCATGGACCAATTCATTATCATGATCTAGACATGCAGAATTCCATACAGTCACAGGACTACTATATCCAAGGAAATGTGTTATAGATTAAAGGAGAGGTAACTTTCTCCAACAAGCCTTCTAAATAAAACCTGTCTGCCTGCTTAAGAAAACTGTGTGTGAAAATAATTGGACTTCCTGTCAGATCTCTCTCCCTGCATGAGCAACAGATGCTGTGGAGCAGGTGCACTGCCCGACCTGCCAAAAGTGTACCACAGAGACCTTTGTGGTTGATAAAAAACTTTATTTACTTTACTTTGAGGCAGACAGCGTGCAGCAGTCAGATGTTGTTGCAAACTGCAAAGAAATGTATTCAACTGAAAAAAGTTTTATACACTACAGTCATGGCCAAAAGTTTTGAGAATGACACAAATATTACATTTTCATAAAGTCTGCTGCTTCCGAGTTTATATATATATATATATACAGTGCCGTGAAAAAGTATTTGCCCCCTTCCTGATTTCTGTGTTTTTTGCATATTTATCACTCAAAACATTGTCAGATCATCAAACCAATTTTAATATCACACAGAAACAACCCAAGGAAAGACAAAATTCAGTTTTTGAATGATGATTCCATTTATTAGTGCACAAAAAAAATCTAAACCTATCTGGCCCTATGTGAAAAAGTAATTGCCCCCCCTTGTTAAATCACAAACTAACTGTGACTAACCACAGTTTTGAGAAAACTTAGTTCAGTTCTACATGCCACACCCACACCTGATTGTCACCACCTGTGTTGAATCAAGAAATCACTTAAATAGTTCCTGTCAAACAAAGTGAAGTTGGCTACAACATCTCAAGAACAAACACATCATGCCACGATCCAAAGAAATTCAAGAACAAATGAGAAAAAAAGTGATAGAAGTCTATAATTCAGGAAAAGGTTACAAAGCCATTCCCAAAGCTCTGGGGCTCCAGCGAACCACTGTCAGAGCCATTATTCAAAAATGGAGGAAACTGGGAACAGTTGCAACCCTTCCCAGGAGTGGTCGACCAACTAAGATTACTCCAAGAGTGCGACGACGGCTCATTCAGGAAGTCACAAAAGAACCTAGACGCACATCGAAAGAACTACAGGCCTCGTTGGCCTCAGTTAAGGTCAGTGTTCATGACTCCACCATTAGAAAAACACTGGCCAAAAATGGCATCCATGGAAGAGTTCCCAGGAGAAAACCACTGCTTTCACAAAAGAACACAAAGGCTCGTCTCACCTTTGCCAAAAAGCACCTTGATGACCCTCAAGACTTTTGGAGAAACATTTTGTGGACCGATGAGTCTAAAATTGAACTTTTTGGAAGGTCTGCAGCCCGTTTCATCTGGCGTAAAAATGGCACAGCATTTGATAAAAAGAACATGGTGCCCACAGTAAAGCATGGTGGTGGCAGTGTGATGGTCTGGGCCTGCTTTGCTGCCTCAGGACCAGGACAACTTGCTGTGATTGACGGAAAAATGAATTCTGCTGTTTACCAGAAGATCCTGAAGGAGAATGTCCGGCCATCAGTTCGTGCCCTCAAACTCAAGCGCTCTTGGATCATGCAACAGGACAATGATCCAAAACACACCAGCAAGTCCACCTCTGAATGGCTCAAAGAAAACAAAATTAAGGTTTTGGAGTGGCCAAGTCAAAGTCCGGATTTAAATCCGATTGAGATGCTGTGGTGTGACCTTAAACGGGCAGTTCATACAAGAAAACCCTCCAATATGGCAGAATTGAAACAATTCTGCATAGAAGAGTGGGCCAAAATCCCTCCCCAGCGGTGTGAAAGACTCATCACCAATTATCGCAAACGTTTGGTTACAGTTATTGCTGTCAAAGGAGGCTCAACTGGCTATTAGATTAAGGGGGCAATTACTTTTTCACATAGGGCCAGATAGGTTTAGATTTTTTTTGTGCACTAATAAATGGAATCATCATTCAAAAACTGAATTTTGTCTTTCCTTGGGTTGTTTCTGTGTGATATTAAAATTGGTTTGATGATCTGACAATGTTTTGAGTGATAAATATGCAAAAAACACAGAAATCAGGAAGGGGGCAAATACTTTTTCACGGCACTGTATATATTTGTCAGATGTTTCTATGTTATAATGAAATACAATTAAAAGCATTTCATAAGTATCAAACGCTTTTATTGAGAATTACACAGAATTCATGCAATAAGTCAATATTTGCAGTGTTGACCCTTCTTTTTCAAGACCTCTGCAATTCTCCCTGGCATGCTGTCAATCAACTTCTGGACCAAACCCTGACTGATGGCAGTCCATTCTTGCATAATCAATGCTTGGAGTTTGTCAGAATTTCTGGGTTTTTGATTGTCCACCCGCCTCTTGAGGATTGACCACAAGTTCTCAATGGGATTAAGATCTGGGGAGTTTCCTGGCCAAGGGCCCAAAATCTTAATGTTTTGTTCCCCGAGCCATTTTGTTATGACTTTTGCTTTATGGCAAGGTGCTCCATCATGCTGGAAAAGGCATTCTTCATCACCAAACTGCCCTTGGATGGTTGGGAGAAGTTGCTCTCGGAGGACGTTCTGGTACCATTCTTTATTCATGGCTGTGCTTTTAGGCGAGATTGTGAAAGAGCCCACTCCCTTGACTGAAAAGCAACCCCACACATGAATGGTCTCAGGATGTTTCACTGTTGGCATGAGACAGGACTGATGTTAGCGCTCACCTCGTCTTCTCCAAACAAGCCTTCTTCCAGATGGCCAAAACAATCAGAAAGGGGTTCATCAGAGAAAATGACTTTACCCCAGTCCTCAGCAGTCCAGTCCCTGTACCTTCTGCAGAATATCAGTCTGTCCCTGATGTTTTTACTGGAGAGAAGTGGCTTCTTTGCTGCCCTCCTTGACACCAGGCCTTCCTCCAAAAGTCTTCGCCTCACTGTGCGTGCAGATGCCCTCACACCTGCCTGCTGCCATTCCTGAGCAAGCTCTGCACTGGTGGTGGCCCGATCCCGCAGTCGAAACACCTTCAGGAGACGGTCCTGGCGCTTCCTGGACTTTCTTGGGCGCCCTGGAGCCTTTTCCAGCATGATGGAGCACCTTGCCATAAAGCAAAAGTCATAACAAAATGGCTCGGGGAACAAAACATTAAGATTTTGGGCCCTTGGCCAGGAAACTCCCCAGATCTTAATCCCATTGAGAACTTGTGGTCAATCCTCAAGAGGCAGGTGGACAATCAAAAACCCATAAATTCTGACAAACTCCAAGCATTGATTATGCAAGAATGGACTGCCATCAGTCAGGATTTGGTCCAGAAGTTGATTGACAGCATGCCAGGGAGAATTGCAGAGGTCTTGAAAAAGAAGGGTCAACACTGCAAATATTGACTTATTGCATGAATTCTGTGTAATTCTCAATAAAAGTGTTTGATACTTATGAAATGCTTTTAATTGTATTTCATTATAACATAGAAACATCTGACTAAAACATATAAAAACAGCAGAAAAAAGCAGCAGACTTTGTGAAAATGTAATATTTGTGTCATTCTCAAAACTTTTGGCCATGACTGTACAGTAAAAAAAATTGTATCCTTGGCCTTAAATCAATCAAACATATTTCTAAACTGCTTTTCATACACAATGTAACACAAAGCACCTACATTATGGGCCCATATTACACTATTGATATGATATAATGTTCTTTCCTTATCACAAACATACTTACACATGTTTAACACACAAAACCTGTAAGTTGAGGTTGAGTCAGTTTTGCGTAATATGGGGCCTTTACTTCAGCGTGTTTACATAGCTTACCCAGATGAACTGTTTTGGGGAACTCCACGTGCCCACTGCGCCCATACTTGTTGATGCAGCACACTCTGAAGCGGTAGTGCCCCTCCCCTGGCACGCTATCCCCGGACACTTCAGCGGAGGTGGCGGTCTCCGAGCTGAAACATTTCTGCCACTCCTGGGACCCCACCTCCTGCCTCTCCAGCACAAACATGGAGCGTGTGGTGGTCTGGCTGTTAGGGGCCGGGGACCAGCTAAGCAGAGCGCTGTTGGGTCGGTCGTCGTCCATTTTGATGTTGATCGGGCAGATGGGTGGGAGGTGTCGTGTAGCTACAGGAAAGCAAAGATTTATTGAGAAATGGTGGTTAATGTAATAAAAAGGGATGCACAATGTTTGATATTGATATTACAATGTTGGCAAATACACAACATAAATACAGCATAATAACACGATTTTACCATCTGAATGAAACTGAATAGTTTTTAGGAAAACGTAAACAGATTTTACTCATAGTTGTCGTTCCTTTGTCTCATATCAGTGTATGAGCTTCAGCAAGCACCCAGCTCTACAGGCTTTTTCCAAGGACGAGTTTGTTACTCCACAGTAGTTTACTAGCTTATTTCATTTACAGTTTGTGACAGATGGCACATTTAAAATGTCATTTGCAGTCTGCGTAACATTTAGATCACCATCAGCCATTTTATTGTTTTGAATGAATACTATATTTGCCGAAAACAATGTATTAACATGTTTTATAAGTTTGAATAGGGGCTGGGAGAGATTGCAAAATTACTTGAACTTTATAACTTGGTAGAGAGGTAAAAAATATATATATATATATATATATATATATATATATATATATATATATATATATATATATATATCTATATATATATATTAGGGGTGTAAAGATTAACCGATTTGGATCGGTTATCGGTCTGTGACCTCTGCGATCTGAGTGTACCGATCAGCGGAGCCCGGATCGGTCCAAATTCACTACGAAAGGTCCGATGCACCGGATTTACAGCCAAGAATCGGTTCTCGGCTCCTGAGTGGTCTCTCTCATGGCGCAGAAGCCGCGCTGTGTGTGTTTGCGTTCTTTAGCGAACGGTGGGTGGTTCACTTACCTGGGGTTGAAGCTTATTGGCCGGTTAACTGCCAATCATGCGAGCGGCACGGGCTGTATGCGGAAGCGAGCACAAAATGTTTGCACTGTATAGCCGTGTCCCAATTCGCATTGTGCGGAGGGCGGGTTTCCCGCCGCCTCGTCTCGTCAGGAGATCTACTCTATGGGTAAGCTAAGCTAAGTTTCCTTTTATTGAGCTGTTGTTTAAGTTAATTTTGTGCGCTACCGCTATTTATGGACATGGTTCCTATACGTGGTTAACTTTTGTGCCAGTGTTGTGTCGCGTTGATAAAACTTTCACTGTCGGTCTGATGTTTCACTTTGCCCAGTAGTCTGCATGGCAGCTATAAACCATAACAATTGTATGATACTAGCGTTTTTATTGTCACGGTTAGTGGATTGGGTGATTTATTTAGACAACATTCATGTATTGGCAATGTATATTTGATTTGGGCTAAAATTGACTTGGTTAATTTACTTTTGTGTGGAAAATACAATGTATAATCAGAATTGGTGCATTTCTGTATTAAATACTTATGATTTGTGTGTATAGAAACATACTTCACACACACAGATGATTTTTGTCTCAAAGGAGACTGAGGTAATGTTATGAGATGGAGAGAAAGTATTATTCAGTGTTAAGAGCTCTCTCTGATTTTCTTTTTTTTTTGTTAAGAAAAGTTAATTACAGGCATAAAAAGACATGTTGGATTTAACATGCTCGTGTTTTCTATAACTGCCTAGTAATATCTATCTTCTTGTCAGTGATATGTTGCACTTTTATACAGTTACTGAAACTGTGACTGAAGCACTAATTCTGATTCATTCAGATTTTTGCCTTTAATAGGCAACTTGCTTGTTTTATAACTACTTTTTTTATTTTTGATATCTACCTTATCTACCTTTGTACTGAATCGAAATTAACCGAACCGGATCGGATCGAATCGTATCGAATCGAATCGTACCGGATCGTTTACTAATTTTATGAATCGTCCCTGAATCGAATCGTAGCCTGTGAATCGAGATTCGAATCGAACCGTTTTGTGAGTGAAAGATTCACACCCCTAATATATATATATATATATATATATATATATATATATATATATATCCTCCTGAGACCCACCCATTCATTTGTGTCCTTTATAGTGGACATCTTTTAAGTTTTGAGAAAGACTCTAGTTTGTGGCTGCACTATGATAACAACATTTTTTAAATAATAATA
Source organism: Paratrypauchen microcephalus (assembly GCA_036785185.1). Lineage (NCBI taxonomy): Eukaryota > Metazoa > Chordata > Actinopteri > Gobiiformes > Gobiidae > Paratrypauchen > Paratrypauchen microcephalus. Next base: position 856,032 of record JAVJIX010000147.1, on the reverse strand, counting down.
AAATATAATATAATAATAATAATAATAATAATAATAATAATAATAATGCATAAAAAAATAAAATAATAAAATACATTAAAAATAAAAATATATAAATAAATAAGTAAATAAATAAATAATACATAAAAAAATTTAAATAAAACAAAAAATAATAAATAAAAATAAATAAACTACTGCCGGGGGCGGCAGTAGCTCAGTTGGTAGAGCGTTTGTCCACTGATCCAAAGGTTGGCGGTTCAAATCCCGCTCTTGACATAAGAAACATCAGTGGTTGAGCGGTCAGATCCACTGACCCACAGGTTGGTTGGTACGATTCCAGCTCCCACAGATGAATGCTGCCGTTGTGTCCTTGGGCAAGACACTTGCCCCCAGTGTCTGCGTACACTGGTGTGTGAATGTGTGTGTGAATGGGTGAGTGGTTCCTTGTTGTAAAGCGCTTTGGGTGCCTTGAAGGTGGAAAAGCGCTATATGAAGATGTGACCATTACCATTACCAAATAAATAAATAAATAAATAATAAATTAAAAAGGAGTCTAAAAACTTTTTGAGGCAACTGTAAAACCGACTGAAAAAATGTTTTTGTTAGGTTTAGGTTAGGTTAACTTGACATGGTACAGTCCATTACAGAGGACATGTTACAAAAATATGAATAAAGATAAAATTAACAAAATGTAGATGCTAAGGTGTTCATTTGCCTCCAAATAAAAAATTTAAATAATAATAATAATTTATTTACACTTTTCTTCTTCGGGTCTCAGGAGGATATATACATTTTGCAGAACACCCCCTCTTTAATTTTTGCAGTATATCAATCAACCCAATCAATCAATCAATCAAACAAACATTATTTATAAAGTGCTTTTCATACCAAAAATGTAACACAAATGTAAAAAAGGTATTGAGTGCTTTTATTGTAATTTTCCAGACATACCTTTAACCTTGAGTCTGGATGTGGTGGTGGACCTCCCCGCCACAAAGGTCACGATCCCAGAGTCCTGGTAGGTCACGTTGACAAAGACGAGGATGTGGGTCTTGCCGAAGGACTTGAGGATGGTCTGGTGGGTCTCGTGTTGTTTGAGTCCGTCTTTGAACCAGTGGACCTCCATGTCGTCCTGGTCCACCTCCACACAGAAGGCCGCGTTCTCCCCCTCCAGAACCTCCAGTTTACGAGGCAGTTTACGCACTATGGGGCCTGGAGGGAACAAAGAGAATTTACTCAGATGTGTTAAGTTTTGAAAGAAAAAGAATCAGCTAAAGAATTATGGGCGTTGTGAGCATTTACCAGGGGGTACTTGGAATGATTTTACATTTAGAAAGAAGTTAATTAATCGAATTTGATTAGAAAATGTACTTTGTGGGACAATTTACATCCCTGAGATTTTTGTGGGATATTTTGGACAAATTGTGATTGTTTTTTTTTGTTTTTTTAATTAGAAAACAGATTCATACTTAAAGCAGATCATCATCACAGAACTGACGAAGCAACTCGGATGAGCTGCGACCAAATAAACGACCAAATAAACTTTGTCCAGTTGACAAATTGAATTTCTCCTTTTACCACTATCAATAAGTTAATTTTTCGTACTCGGCCTGTGTAGATTTTAAAATAAGGTGCTATTGAATAGCATTTGAACATAAAAGTTTGCAGGACAGCTTACACCACTAAAAATATTTTGTTGGATATTTTGGACATTAAAACAAGACAGTAAAATTGTAAAATAAATATATGAATAAAAAGATAATTTACTAGAAAACAGATTACTATATACTTATAGAAATCACCATTATTGAAGATAGGGGGTTCTTCACACATCACAGTTTGGGGAATAGTCCTCATGACTTCATGGTATGTGGGAATGGTAGAGGTGTTGATAAGGTTCCAGTCATGATGAACTCATGATGAAGTCATGCATGAATCATGATGAACTAATGCATTATCTCATGTACCATTATTAAGTGTTACACAGTAATTGTACACGTAAACATAAAATACACTGCAAATAATTAAATTTTGCTGTACAGTGGTACCTCACCTTACGAAATTAATTTGTTCCAGAAGTGGTTTCGTAATGTGAATTTTTCCTAAGTTGAGTAGCTATTTCAATGGAAAAAGCCTGATTCGTTCCAAAGCCCCGATCCAAGTTTTTTTTTTTATAGTGTAACTTTTTTTATAGTGTAACATTGTGTTCTGCGTAGAGACTGTAGACCCAGGACTAAACGTGGACTATACCAGGTCTAGACCAAGGTCTAAACCTGGACTGGACCAGGACTAAACCTGGACTAAACCAGGACTAGACCAGGTGGATTAAAGCGCCGCGCGCGGGTCTATTTCTATTTCTGGTTTCGTTTCGAGTCACGGCTGAGGCGAGCAGCGAGGGGGACTGCACGCAGTCTGAGCGCATGAACGAGACCCGTGCTCAAACCGTGCCTCCTCTAGACCTGGTCTAGACCAGACCAGGTCTAGACCAGGTCTGGAGGAGGACCTAGACCAGGTCTAGACCAGGTCTAGACCACCGCGGCTCTTGCATGCGTTCGTTCATGCGCTCAGACTGCGTGCGGTCCCCCTCGCTGCTCACCTCAGCCGTGACTCGAAACGAAACCAGGAAATAGACCCGCGCGCGGCGCTTTAATCCACCTGGTCTAGTCCTGGTTTAGTCCAGATTTAGTCCTGGTCCAGTCCTGGTTTAGTCCAGGTCTAGACCTGCTGGCAGCCCCGCGCCGGGTCATGCTGCGCTATCACACGTGTCCGCGCGCAGTTTTCTCCCCCCTCCCCCTTCCCCCCACACTTCACTATTAATAATTTTGTTGAAAATCTATGAACGTTTCAGTGTTTAAACGAGAGAGAAATGTAAGAAAAGTTTAAATCCAGTCTGAGAAAAGCGTATAATGTGTGTGGCTGAGCGCGCATTATTTGAATTTTTGAGATTTCGCGTTTCGTAACTTGAATTTTCTTTCGTATCTAGAGACCAAAATTTAACGTGAAGGCGTTTCATAACTTGAAATTTTCGTTTGTTGGGTCTTTCGTAAGGTGAGCTACCACTGTATTCTGAATTTATCTTGAGTTTAGACCAGGGGTGTCAAACATGTAGCCCGGGGGCCAGATCCGGCCCTCCAATACCTTTAATCTGGCCCTCGGCTGATTTTCTATTAAAATATTTTAATTATATTAAAATTTTCTATTAAAATATTGTTAATTTTCTGCACCTCTTTTCTGCGCAGTTTAGCATAGCAGCGTCTCCAGCGCCTCTGTGCGTGGCCCCTCCCACCAGAGCAGCACAAATGAAGACTCGCCTCTTTCCAAACGCTCTTAAAGGACCATCATTTTGACTGTTGACCGTGACACCCTCATCAGCAAAATGTCAAAAATGAGAAAAGTGGTGCAAGAGTGCAGGATTTTCCAAGAAAAATGGACCAATTCCTATTTGTTCAGGAGGTGAATGGGAAACCTGTACGCTTGTGTTGAAATTGCATTTTTCTTCAAGTTTCAGTTCGTAATATTATAATATTTTGTAAAAGAAAGTGTTCATCAAATAAAAAAGACTTCTGTAATAGATTTGTGTTTCTCTGGACAAATATTTGGACTTATTGCTGTTTTTTGGGGTATATTTGCCATGAGTTTTCTGATCCGGCCCCTTTAGGATCAAAGTAGGTTGGATACGGCCCCTGGACCAAAATGAGTTTGACACCCCTGGTTTAGACATTTGAACTTTTTGTTTAACTTTGTTTTTGTGCTGGTTTTGTGTAAATGTTTCAGTGCATTTCTGCTGATTGTCTGTGGAATGTCTCAGTCGTCCAAGATCCATACCAAACAGAGGCTGAATTTACCAGATGGACAAAATTCTTATGCAAATACTGCAATGAACTAAAACTAACCCTGGAAATTAGGGCTAGACCAGGACTAAACCAGGACTAGATGTCTACTTCAGGACCAAACTGAGTCCAAGCCAGGAGCAACGCAGAATGAAAGCATTTTGTCATCATCTCAAGTAGCTTCAGAACTGGGCCAAAATGTATTCACAGAATTAAACCTTCTTTTGCTATTATTATATTGTCTTGAAACTATAGTCTAAAATTATGATTATTAATCTGAATTAAAGTCATCATTACAGGTACTTACATTGCAGCACTTGTACATAGTTTACATTTTTGTTTAAACAATAGCAGTGCATACCTTTGACTGAGAGTTCGGCGATGCTCTTGGCTCCATCGGGCATCTCGCACAGGTACACCCCGTCGTCGTCCATGCCCACATCCCGGATGGTGAGGCGTCTCCTGGTGCCTTTCTGCTCCATGCCGTACTTCTGGTTGGGCATGAGCCTCTGGTCCTCCAGGTACCAGGCGGCGGGAAGGGTCTCATCGGGCACCTCGCACTCCAGCACGGCCATATCGTTCTCCGACACCTCCACGTCTTTGAGCTGCTTCCTGAACCGCACAGAAGGGCCTAACCACAGAAAAGCAAGAGTTTTTATGTTTTATCGAGTCTCGCACATTTGGTGCATTTCACAAACAGCATTCAGTCCAGGGGTGCTTGTGTGATCAGCAAAATTAACTGTAAAATTAAGTTGGAACTGCAATGGTTGTGATTGCATGACTCCTAATGTGGTAAGCAGAAACTGGATCCCACGATCGCCCATGGACTTTTTGTGCATGTAGTTAATATGTACCGGTGTATTATTTCAGCACCTCACTACACAGTATTACGTTCTGTCAAACTGTCACATAATTATGATGTAAGGAATGTAAAATATATTCTTTAAATTGAGGTGAACTGAAAAATTCATAGATACAGGGGGTCCTCGGGTTACGACATTGATCCGTTCTTAAGACGCGTCATAACCCGAATTTCGTTGTAAGTCGGATTTTGCCTTTGATCTTCCAACCAAAGCACCAATAACCTTTCCATCTCAATAATTAGACCACTACGCTGCTTGGTTATCACTGCCGCTTTCATAGGAGCAGATCAGAGCCCACATCAGGTACTTCTGCCCACATTGGGCACACACACGAGGCCGTCTTCTTCTCCCTACAACCACAACAGAGCGTATTCTTCTGCCGTGCGCCGCGCGCCGTTCGCGTTTGTTTACATCTCTTACCACGCTAAACCGCATAAGACGGAATGACGCGTAACATATATATATATATATTTTTAATGGGGGCGCATTCGTAACCACGAAACGTCGTAAGTCGAGACCGTCGTAACCTGAGGACCCCCTGTATTTTGTTTTATTATGGTGCAACTTTACTCTAACCTACTGCTAGTTCTGCAAATTATCAATCTGGGATGGATCTCATTAAAAGTGTGCAGTCTATGCAATATATATATTTTTTCCTATCCACAATCAAATATCTTGCTAAATATGGTGTGACCACATTTGTTTTGCTTTGTCATCTAGTTACAGAGGGTGTATTAGACTTAAAGTAGTAAAGTGGTTGTACCTGATTTTTCTAATGTAGCCTCATTGAACAAAATGTTTTGTAGTTTTTTGTCTCAGTACAGATTTATTGTAGAAGCAGCTCTTAGAGTAGAAATCAGACCACTGTGTGCTTTCAGCATCTAATAATAAAACATTTTATTCTTTATTAATAATCAGAAAGTGTGCTTGTTGTTAGTTTTACCATGATGGAAAAAAATCCCCCAAATGAATAACTAGACTGTTTTAAATGAACTAGTTTGAAGACAGTAAAAAATCAGGTACAGTCTTTAACTACTAACTTTTGCCCACTGCAACCAAAAATATATTATTTATATACATTATTAATAATGGAAATGGAAATATAGGTAATCCTTAAAACAAAGACTTATAGTAAAATTTAGTAGTCATAATTTATAGTAAAAATATGGTTTATTAAAAATAAAGCAAATTTTATTATTATTATTATTATTATTATTATTATTATTAATAATAATAATACTACTACTACTACTACTACAACTACTACTACTACTACTAATAATAATAATAATGGGGGGGGACAAAAAAAATCTTTAAAGGTCCCATGGCATGAAATTTTCACTTTCTGAGGTTTTTGAACGTTAATGTGAGCTCCCCTACCCTGTTTAGGCCCCCCCCCCCCATGGTTAAAAGTTGTGAAATGTCTAAACTGAGCATTTGCGATGCTTTTCTGCGTTAGAAAAAATCAGAGCTCAAACGGGCAATTTTGAACAAGGAAACTTATTGACGTCAGCTTGAAAAAAGAAATGCAAATGCAGTTCCACCCCCGTCTGTCTCTACTCAGCGTCTCTGTAAATCACGCCCAGAGAGTTTGGACTGCGGAGGAGCTACGCAATACGTTTTTTTATTTGCCTGGAGGAACTTGCGAGTGTTTCTAGGCTCGGAAGTCCTTTATCTGAGCCTGTGGATATCTGAAACAGCAGTGGTTTAATTTTATTTTCTGTGGAAATGTGTTTATTTTTCAATGGAAGGCTTCTCATCTCTCCCTCCGTGCAAAAACACAGAAGTGGGTCACAGAGCGGAGCGGAGAGTTTGGCCACGCCCCCACCCCCTACTATAGGCCATCTCTGTCCTCCTCATTTGCATTCAAGCAACAACTCCCATAATGGACTGTTCCAGAGTGACATTTATGACTCTCATCTTATCTCTCTTTCTCATGCACTGAGTCTTGATTTTGAAGAAGGATTCATTTACAGTATTAGGGAACCATTAAGGAGCCATATAAAAGCATCAAGAAGTACCATGTCATGGGACCTTTAAATCTTTAAAATTCTGCTTTAAGATTATAGTAAAAGACGATGAAAGAAAATGATGAAGGTGAAAATAATATTAGTTAAGTATAGTGATTAAAAGTGTTAAAAATTCAAAAAAGAGAAAGGAAAATTAAATTGGCCGAAAAATTATATACTGTATGTATAAGAGGGCCTAGCAGTTGTGGTTATGCTGCACTACCACATTATTTTGTGTTATTTAATTAAATTTGTGGGGGTGTGTGTTTGGAGGAAGGGGTGGGTTAGGGGTAGGGAGTTTTTCTTTTAATTATTTTTCTTATTAATTATTATTATGTTGTGTTATTCTATTTTGTTGAATTAAAAAAACAAACAAAACTTTCACACACTGTACAATCGTACTGCATTATTTGTTCATGAAATTTACCTTTGACGGAGAGATGCACTGCACTCAGCGTATTCCCCAGCGCGTTGGAGGCAGCGCACACGTATAGCCCCGTGTCTTCTCTCTTACAATACAGAACCTTGAGCGTGTAGTACCCCTCTCTGTCCTCAAACATCAGGTGCCTTCTCCCCGGGTCCAACGGAACGCCATCCTTCTTCCACACAATCTCCGGTTTGGGCTTCCCCGTCACCAGGCAACGGAACTTAGCGTGTTTTCCCTCTGCCACCGCAAACTTCTTCACTTTTGACGGATTGACGGATGTTTCGTCTTTGTTACGGAGTATGCCTAGCCTCCCTCCTCGTAGCCTGGGTGAGTTTTGGCTATTCGTGTGCCCGCTGGACGACCTCTTGCTGTCTTCTCTCTCCGGTACAGGTTCTATGAGTAAAACTGCACCTGCCAATGCTTCGCCGAGACGGTTAACTGCCTTGCACGTGTACACCCCTTTGTCCGGCATTCTCGTTCGGTAGATCTTGAGTTGGAACCATCCGCCTTCTTGACTGCTCACACTAAAATGGGAGTTTTCAAAGATATCTCCGAGCTTTTTACCGTCTTTCTCCCACTCAACTTCCGGTAACGGAGAACCCCAGATCTTACACGAAAAGGCAGCGTCCTCTCCCCGGTCCACTCGCAGGGACAGCGGTTTGATAAGGAATCGTGGACAATCAGAACTCAACTCATCATCGTTGCTCTTTTCCATCAACATGTTCGACTTCTGCTCTCCATTTGCTGACGTTCCATTTTCATTCACGCAATTTCCGTTTTGTAATTTGCTATATCCGTTCACCTGTCTCAAATCTCCATTGACGACTGACTCTTGAACTTGTTGTTCTTCCACTTTTAAGGTAGCAGCTGCGCACGTTTCGCCCACATTGTTTTTGGCCTTGCATATATACTGGCCTGCATCTTCTGGTGTTACTGAGGTTATAGTTAGAAGAAACGCTTTGCCGTCCTCTGATAGCTTATAGCGCCCCTCGGAAAAGATCTGGACATTTTTGCGTTCCCAGATTACATCCGGGCGAGGGTCTCCGCCGATTTGGCAGCGTAGTGTGGCATCGCTTCCACAAGGGGCCAGCACGGGACGCGGATACCCCAGTACACGTGGGGCACCTCCGAAAATATCCATGATCAGTCTTCAACTTGTTCTGTGTCTGTAAAGAAGAACACAGGCCCATCAACAAATATTGTGGTATGCCTATAAATTGTATTGTTAAGTTCTACATTAGGTATTTTTTGGTGTACAGATTGTATTTATTACAGATTTTTATATTTTGCATTCTTTGTTTATAAACTACCTTTGGCCAGCTTAGCCTTGTTATTTCACATTTTACCACTTATATTAAAAAAAATATATATATATTTATATTATACATAGGGTTACGTCCAGTACTCGACTTGAGGGGGGATGGGGGGGGCATCCCACCTGGGGGGAAAAAATACTCAAAATCATCCCTCTTCTAAAACGGGCATCCCTTCTTCCATCCCTTGTGGCATTTTATCAATCAGGCATGAAAATCCCTCACCTTTTGGGGAAATTCACTGTTTTGAAGTCAAAATAAGTGACCTACATGAATCATGGCCAGTTCCACGAGCCAATCATAGGCCGAACTGCGCTCCGGCTTCCAATCATGTTGCAGCATATCCACCAATCGTGCTCCCGCCAATCATGATGATTAGCGTTGTTGTGTTTGCGCCTGTTCGCTGATCAGCTGTGAGCGAGCCCCGTTAATATGTACGCTAGGTTAATGCTAGGAAGGAACTCTCGCCTCGGGACTCGGGATAATTATGTCGGTTTCCACGCACATACACGTGGACACGTGAATTATCGGACAACACCGCAAACTGCGGAGCTGACCGTGTTCTTATGGGGTGAGTTATATTATCATATTATTTCTGCATCAAAGGGACATATTAGCTGACAGCAGGGGCCCGGGACTAAACCGGGACTAAACCAGGTCTAAACCAGGACTAAACCAGGACTAAACCAGGTCTAAATCAGGACTAAACCAGGTCTAAACCAGGACTAAACCAGGTCTAAACCAGGATTAAACCAGGTCTAAATCAGGTCTGAACCAGGACTAAGGTGTGTGTGTGTGTGTGTCCGCTGGAAAATATGTCACATAAATGAAAAATTTCACCATCCCCCTGGTTTCATTTTACAACTCGACTGCTGGTTACCTCATACTTATTGGTATTAGTTGGTATTAGGTATTAGTTACAGGATGACAGGGTTATCCTATTTCTCAGCTGTTTTCTTGTTGTTGTTGTTGGTTTCATATTTATTTGACCTTTTTATATACTGTACATTGCTAATCAATAATTATTTGATCATTCTAAAAATAAGAATCAGTTTTGTGATAAATTAAATGCCAAAATGATGTACTTTCAGTCATTGCTTTGCATTGACATAACTGAAGCTGGATCTTTGCATCTATTTGTTTAGAATTTAGGCTACAAAAGTACAATAAAGGTGTATAAAAATAACCACCCCATGACATCAGCAGGTGTAACAGCGCAATTTAAAATCTTAAGAGGGAAAGAACCTAAACCTTATTTTAGAATGACTAAGTATAAAACAAAATGCTATGTAAGTTTTAGAAAATATTAGCATAATATTGGACCATAATATTGGTTACTTCCTGGTTGATTGTACATCGGTGCAAATCTGTTTCACATGACTTGAATGGCTCTGGATGTAGCGGTTAGCGCAGACTAGCATGTTTAGCTGCTTTTGGGGCTAACCCTCTTTACAGCTGGCCCTGGACGTCACTGAAGGAGGTATTTATAAGTCCACTGTCCTAAAAATGACTGCCCCATGTGTCAGGCTAACTGCGAAATCTCCCACCTGAAGCCACCGCATTCACCATTCAAACACGTGGAACTGATCTTGGTGGTCAACGTCAAGTAATCGCCACTTCGAAAATCAGTTTTATTTCATAGTATAATTTGATTTGTACTTTAGTTAGTCATCATGAGGCATTGTGTTGCGTTTGCCTTGTGACAAATGTTACCTAACATCATGGATCCTATGGTTTGAAAATAATGCAAGCTTAAAGGAAAATTAACGTTTTTTTTTTACAATCTGAGCCTTCTTTCGGCAATAAAACAAGTAGTTTTACTCACCCATAGCAGTTTGGTGTCAATTGGAGCAGTATCGCAGAAGTTATGTTGAGCCGTTCTGTTCTACTAATGATCCCATATCCGTTAGCGTGAGTGCTCGGGGCATTACTTTGCGGTGTCCAAGTAACACAAACTTTTCAAATCATAGAAGATCGCTGTGTCAGGGTAGACTTTTAGTGGATTCCAAAACGGCCTGAAACCCGATATCCAGCTATAGTTTCATTTGATGACGTCATCAGAGAGGACAGTGCGCATGCGTGAACTCAGCTGTTTTGTAAACACCGCTAGTCCGAAAGAAGCTAACACCGCTCTGAACTTTACTTTTCTGTTGCGATATCGGGTTTCAAGCCGTTTTGGAATCCACTAAAAGTCTACCCTGACACAGCGATCTTCTGTGATTTAAAAAGTGCTAAAGTTTGTGTTATTTCGACACCGCAAATCAGTGCCCCGAGCACTCACGCTAACGGATACGGGATCATTAGCAGAACAGAACAGCTCAACATAAGTTCTGCGATACTGCTCCAATTGACACCAAACTGCTATGGGTGAGTAAAACTACTTGTTTTATTGCCGAAAGAAGGCTCAGATTGTAAAAAAAACGTTACTTTTCCTTTAAAGTGACCAGATTTTCAAAATAAAAAAAATAAAAAAACTGGGACACACCGGGTTGAGATGGTTGGTATAAATAAATATTGTCCATTCTCGACAATGACAATATACTCCCCTCTTTACTGCGGATGGAATCAAATTAGTAAAAATAAGGACATTTCTTGTATAAAACCGGGACAAATCACTGTTTTTGGATAAATCTGCTGGGACAGAGGATGCAGGGCTCAAAACTGGGACTGTCCCGGGTAAAGGGGGGCGTCTGGTCACCCTTTGCTAGCTTTAATTACGCAACAAGAAATAATATCTTAAAAACATATTATATTACGTGGGCTGAGAATCCAAAGGCATCAAAAACAGCTCACATTTTGGACTCATAGATGGATGGATGAATGGATGGATGTTTTGTCCACAATTATTTCCCCTTCATCTTCATAATACATACTTCCTAGACATGTTTATATAAGTTAATTACTTCACAAACATAATTTTGACACTGGCTTTTCATGCCGATTCTACCAATTCAGCAGTAATGGCCTTACAACCTTTTAGCATTGCATAGTGTTGTGTTAAGAGGTAGGGTTATCAACTAAGCCTTTTGTTTTATTTTGAATGGTAAACATGTAGAAATTGGTAGTGAGTAAAGCATTCCAAAAGGCAGCACATTACAATAACTACACATTAATTAGCCATAATAAAGCACGAAGACTTAATTCAAAATTACAAATAGTTTATTAAGAACGTTACTACAGTAAGCTTGAATCATTCTTAAAAAAGTATTTGTTCATTATGAATGAAGTCATGCTTTATTAAAGATACAATGTGTAACTTTCTGGAGGTATGATGATATGATGACAACATTTCTATGGAGACGGGCATGGCTCACCTATGTCAAACAAGAGTCAGGTCTGTGAGGATGCAAGGTTTTTCATCCGAAATTTAAAACACTTTTATTTATTTATAAACGCCTTTGCTTTTTAAAGTCTATTTTAGGCTACAAAGCTACATAGTGTGGCTTTAAGGCTATTTAAAGTGTAACTATTTTAAAACCATATATCTGAACATTCCACTCCATAGATTAGTTTGATTCCATTCACAAGCCAGAGAGGCCCTCTCCTGATCCAAATCAGAGTCAGGTTTGTGAAAAGGCAAGCCCACACATACACTTCCATGACAAAAGTATTAGGACGATTGTGTATTTCTGAACTCTGGACGAAACTTCTGGTTCCAACAAGATAATGCCCCAAAGCACTCGTTCAAACTGTGTAAGGGTCATTTGGAGACGTGTGAACAGCGTCATCGACTGCAGGTTATGACATGGCCGCCCCAGTCTCCTGACCTGTCACCCATCGAAAAACTGTGGGATTATTTGGATATTAAAGTGCGCTCCAGGAAGGTTAGGCTACGTTCACACTGCAGCCTGAAACGACCCAAATCCGATTTTTTTGCCTCTATGCGACCTGTATCTGTTCTTCTAATGACAGTGTGAACGACACAGATCCGATTTTTTCAAATGCGATCCAGGCCACTTGGATATATGTGGTCCTAAATCCGATACATATCCGATCTTTTGACATGCGACTGCAGTCTGAACGGCCAGGTCGCATTCATCCGACCTGAGTGTGTTTCCTCCAATGAGAGAGGTACAAGTAGGCATGTCTCGCGCATGCGAGACACTTTTGGGGAGTTTAGCGTTCACACTGGAGATCACATACAAGTCGCATTTAACTGAAAATGTGAACGGCCTTGCAAAAAAATCGGATTTCACAAAAAAATCGGAATTGAGCATTAAGCCCTGCAGTGTGAACGTAGCCTTAAACACCTGTGGAAATGTCTTCAGGATGAGTGGAAAACTATAGAGGATGGATATCTTGAAAAATTGTTGGACAGAACGTCTCGAATTTGTAAAGCTGTGATTAAGGCCAAAGGTGGTTATTTTGATGAAAAAAGCTGTTTAACTTGATTTTGTTACATTTTTGCAATAATATGCCTTTACACATGATGAAATTTGCTTTAATATATCAATAAATTGATTTGTTGTCATTACCAATATGTCTTGTTCTCATTATGAAAGTTCAGAAATACACAATCGTCCTAATACTTTTGTCAGGCAGTGTAGTAAAGACACTTTTTTTAAATCATCATTTTTAAAAACATGCTTTTATTTTAGCTTATGTTGCTAAAATCTTACATGCTTTTAGGAAAATTAAAGTAGTTATTCTAGTGTTACGCCCACCATCAAAAACACCACGTACCTTGATTAGTGTGACCGCTAGCTCCCCCTCTGCACTTGACAGACTTGAGTAATACTGAAGCTGGCAGTTACTCGAATGCAGATGTCTTCCCCAAAATACTCTTGACCTGTATCCGTCTGTTTAGCGATCGTCACGAAGCTCCCATCCACTTCCTCAACCTTCAACCTTTCCTTTTCGTTTCGCAATAGCCTTAACTTGAACGAGCCCCTTATTTCTTAACAAAGTCGAGAACACATCCATGGAGGAGAACTCGTATCTTCACTGGAGTTCCTTGATTGCGTAGTCGCGTGGCAGAGTGGAAAACATGTGCAAATGGCTATCGTCTCGGTTCTGTCATTGTCTGTAGAGAGAGAGGTGGAATGGTTGGAGTAGGGGGGTATAAAATGCTTTGACAGTTGCTCCTGCCCCAAGCCCCCCCTCACCTCCTCTAAAAATAGCCCCGGCTTCCATGGCAGCGCGCCGATAAAGTTAGACACTCCATTCAGGATAAAGATAGGGTTTGTGAGAGAAGGAGGGGCAGAGGGTCTATGGTGGATAGCTTCAGCTTAAGAGATGGACTCAGTTAAACCTCTGCACAGAAAAGCGGCAGCTGGGAACCCAATGGCGTGACTCATGGTGGACTATCAAACCGAAAATAAAGCATGGTAATTCTCCCGCTAGGTACTCCTGACCATGAACCTCGCTTAAAGGGACTGTATGTTAGCCTGTGTGCTTACTGGTCTAAAAAAAGGTACTACAATCACACGTTTAAAGAGGGGGTATTACACTTATCTGGGTTATTAACTGCTAACAAATAACACATAATCTAAGTAAGTCCCCCTTCATAGCGCTATACCAATACAATCGGTGTACATCACGCTGCACATTGTGTCAGGTTTGTGAAGTTGTATTGTATCGTCTTGTATCCTGCTTTTGTATATTTGGCTTGTACTGGACAGCACTGGACAGACTCTAAATCCTCTTCAGGCATATTTTTGATGAGGGAACAAACATGTCACCCACGCTCCCACATGACGATTCTCCATAAAAACATGACATGGTACTTCTTGATGCTTTTATATGGCTCCTTAATGGTTCCCTAATACTGTAAATGAATCCTGCTTCAAACTCAAGACTCAGTGCATGAGAAACAGAGATAAGATGAGAAAGAGTAATTTTTCTCTCTCTGAACAGTCCATTATGGGAGTTGTTGCTTGAATGCAAATGAGGAAGACAGAGATGGCCTATAGTAGAGGGTGGGGGCGTGGCCAAACTCTCCGCTCTCAGCTCTCAGCTGTGCCCTGTGCGCTCTGACCCATTTCCGCGTTTTTGCGCGGAAGGAGAGATTTGAAGCGTTCCATTGAAAAATAAACACATTTCCACAGAAAATAGAATTAAACCACTGCTGTTCAAATGTCCAGAGGCTCAGATAAAGGACTTCTGAGCCTAGAAACACTCGGACGTGCCTCCAGGCAAATAAAAAAACGCATTTTGCATTGCGTAGCTCCTCCGCAGTCCAAACTCTATGGGCCTGATTTACAGAGACGCTGAGTAGAGACACAGACGAGGGGTGGAGCTGCATTTTTCGAGCTGACGTCAATAAGGTGCCTTGTTGAGAATCGCCTGTTTGAGCTGTGTTTTTTTCTAACGCAGAAAAGGATCGCAAATGCTCAGTTTAGACATTTCACAACTTTTAGCCATGGGGGTGGGGGGGTAGGGGAGCGCACATTAACGTTCAAAAACCTCAGAAAGTGAAAATTTCATGCCATGGGACCTTTAACGATTATTTTATAGGTCAAATTGGGGTCAGCCAGCCCCCACGAAGCTTAAAAATGCTCTAAAATGGCCCAAAATGGTGTCAATCGTTTGTGCTTCGTTTGTGCTGTTTGACCAATTTGGCAGCACAAAGCAGCACAAACAAAACTTTTTGCAGCACAAAACAGCACAAACGAAGCACAAACGATTGACATAGTTTTTGCGTAGGTGTGCGTTTGATGGGGGCCCACTTCACGCAGGTGGTTGATTGTGTTGTGATGGCGCTCTGAAGGGGGAGTGACTTAGCAGGGGGAGCAAAGGGAGGTGGGACCCAGAGCATCAAAAACAAAAGTGAAACTTATGAAACATGCTAATATGTAGATTTTGGCAAATTTTCAAAACAACAGGCTCTATTCACACTTACCGGAAGACGTTTGGAAACATAGATGGATGTTTCCAAACGGATGGATCGGATGACGATTTCCGGTGGAGTTACCGACACTGGGCATGCGATAAAACCGTGGATTCAACGACAGCGTCTTCACAACCCGCCAAAGCTTTTCATGGAGGACTGGACTCAAGTCACATCGACGTCATCTACAGGCAGATGTCATAACTGTTGATCTGCTGAACATAACGGAACATTACAATGACATCTTTTTTTAAATTATTATTATTATTATTATTAATTAAGTTAGACAAATGATAATACACAAATGAATAGCCAATTTATAAAAGGTAAAAAGAAAGAATACAATGACATGTAGATGAAGAAAATCTACAGAAGTCGACAGAGGCCATATTCATTCTTCTTTGTTATCCCGAGATAACGAGATAATTAATTTGTGATCTCGAGAAAACAAAACAGTTATTTCGAGATCTCGAGAAAACGAAACAATTATTCCGTGATTTCGAGAAAACAACTGAACCGTCTACCACCACGTTGTGACAGGCTGACTTCGGGGCTATTTCTCATTCTGAATAGATGCGCTTTTGGTGATTAGAATGTCTGGAATAATAATCGATCAGCTGATAAGTCAATATTTTGGTCAGGGATTGACACAGGGGGAGATTGCATTACGTCTTTTAATTCGGGATAATTTCAAGATTAGTCTTGTTTTGTTTTCTTGAGATCACGGAATAATTGTTTCGTTTTCTCAAGATCTTGAAATAACAGTTTTGTTTTCTCGAGATCATGAATTAATTGTGTCATTATTAAGGTGGAAAATAATCATTACGAACGCGGCCTCCGACGGCTTCCGTAAAAAACGGGCAATTTTTTAGTTCAGTTACGAGTACTGTTACTTCAATAAAAATATTTCTGAAGTAGAAGGAAAAGTACGCTGCTAGAAAAGTACCCTTAAAGTACAATTTGAAGTGAGTCATTTCAAGCTACTCCATTTAACTTACCCACTTCTGCCTGTACTTGTAATGATTTTAGATTACCAAGAAAGATCTAAACATAACTAGCCTGATTGTGTTCGCCTCACAGTGGGACCATAGTTATGTGCTGTTATCACCCATGACGACGGTCCAGCATCGCGTTAGCTGCCCCGTGGTGTGAGTACTTGAGTGTGAGAGGGACTTTATCGTCTGAGAATGCACCAGCGTGTCACCACCGGATCCAGACCTGTGCTAGTCCATCCCCGCCTATCTCTGAGCGCTGATAACAACGGAAATGAATACCTAAAGCGTGTAGGCTACTGGGACAGGAACAGGGAGGATTCAAAGTTTTGTATTTGATCAACTTTTGTTTTTTTTTTAAAGAAGTTAAAGGAGACATAGTATGTAACTTCAACTTTAAAGATGGGGCATTATGAAAAATCAAGGTTTAAAATGTCATCCATGCACGGCGAGTAATCTAGCAATCTCTCCCAGGCCCTCGTCGAACCCTTCTTACGCTTAACTGTAAGATTCTGTGCAAAGCTCCGCCCACAGGCCTACGTCACCCACGCTCCCACTTGACAATTGTCCATAAATATACAAAAACATGATACAAAACTGTACACTACAACGTGACATACCTGACGCGATGTGCAGTGGTTTCATTAGTGAGATGCATGTTGATTGTGTCGTGATGGCGCTCTGAAGGGGGAGTAACTTAGCGGGGAGAGCAAAGGGAGGGGCAACCCAGAGCATCAAAAACAACAGGGAAACTTATAAAATAAAACATGCTTATATGTAGTTTTTGGCAAATATATCATTTACAAAACAAAATGCTCTAAAGTTAGACCAATTATATCTCACAAATTAATAAAAGGTAAAAAGAAAGAATACAATGACATGTAGATGAGGAAAACTGGAAAATTTTCTCAGTTTTCCCGGATTTTGTCAGAGTTTCACCAACAGAACCCAAAGGAAGTCGTCATCCAGGTTTCCAAACTGATTTCAGTTTTGCGATGTAAGCGTGAATCGAGCCCATAAGCGCTAACGTGGTGATCTAAATGTCTTAGGAGTCAGGAGTTAAAGGGATATTCCAGGATTTTTGACATGGGGGCTCATTTCCGAGTTAGCCAGAGTGCTGCAGAGATGTGGAGACACTTTTTACCGAATTTCATGCAGTCCTTCCAGCTGCAGAGTTTTCAGTTGCTAGGCTAGCGCAAGTCAATGGTAAATGGTAGCCGGATTTAAATCAGGGTTACCTACTCCATAGAGCACCCAAAACAAGTCAACTATAACGCCAGACTGTCGATGTAAATGTATGTTGATTGAGTAATTTTTGAAATCAAACTTGACTGCGAATAGCATGAATCATTCCATATCTGAGGGACTAGCTTCGCAGAAGCAGCGGAATTTTACTTTACTCTAGTTGGTTGTGAAGTGACCAATCACGTAAACAGAGAAGCGAGAGAAGTCGTAATAGGGAAGACCACAGAGTGAAGAGGTGGATTTTAAAAGAACTACCGGGCAAAATGTTTTTTCAGTGTGCATTTAGAAAATGTACAGCCCGCAGGTGGGCACCACAAAGTTTTCACAGCTTTCCGGTGCACGATCGAGAAAGGACTCGACTGTGGCTTGTAGCTGCTGGATTAGACATCAACACACCGGTGGAGACGCTACATAAACAGAAGATTTGCAGTGATCATTTCAGACAGACGACTACACCAAATCCCTTGGAAAGCCTAGTATGACAACCACTGCAGTACCATCTGTCTTTCCAAGCGCAAGATCCCGTGATGAAGAACAGGTTTGTACCTTTTTTACCCAAGCTTGCTCCTGTCGTTGTTAGCCTGCTGGTCAAAAGGCATGCACGCTCATAAAGTTGTTGCTAGCCCGTGAACATTCATGTTGAGCACGGAACTGAAAAGACAGCCCCGCATTGATCGTTCATTCCAACGAACAATGCAACAACCCGGTTTTCTGTAGCTGTAGCGGGGGCTAACTCACCGACACTCTCTCGCGTTCTGCCCTTTCAACATCCATCTCTCTCAACTCTTCGTCTGTATATTCCAAGCATCGGGGAGACCTCCAAACGTGGCCATGTCTGGATTGTAGAACAGGGCAGGCTACTGCCCTGCTACTGTACTGTACTGCTACGGCTAACGATGACAGCTGAAGGTAAACAAATATCAGCTGGAAACCTAACTGCAAGGTGATATCACTCCGCCCATGCCTAGCTAGATCGGGAAAAAACGCGCTGTTTCATAAGGACATAAATCCTTTAAAGTACAAGGTTGATTATATTTCTAAAATTGTTCCATCAACACAGACATTTGCATCGACAGTCTGGCGTTATAGTTGACTTGTTTTGGGTGCACTATGGAGTGGGTAAGCCTGATTAAAATCCGGCTACCATTTACCATTGACTTGCGCTAGCCTAGCAACTGAAAACTCTGCAGCTGGAAGGACTGCATGAAATTCGCTAAAAAGTGTCTCCACATCTCTGCAGCACTCTGGCTAACTCGGAAATGAGCCCCCATGTCAAAAATCCTGGAATATCCCTTTAATAACCTATAGAAGTAAAATACCCCGTCTTTAAGGTGCTTTTAACCACGATAGGCTGTTCCCACATTGTTAGCTTTGTCAGAGTTGTATATTTATTGAGCTTTCATGGTCAAAGGTTATTAAAAGCTGTATAAAAAAGGGTAAAAGTAGTTCATTTTGAAGTGTCCGGGGTGAAGGAAGTCTGGGAGTCCCTGCTTAGACTGTTGCCCCCGGGACCTGACCCCGGATAAGTGGAAGAAAATGGATGGATGGATGGATGGTTTGTGGAATTTGAACAAACAAGAGCAGGTACTGGATTGGGAAGTGTTTTCATCTCTGAGCAGGGAGATATATAAAATATATAAAATATACATACAACAAAAATGCATTAATAGTATTTTTTCTTATTGTTATTGTAGTATACTATTATGTCTGCTATATTAATACATTAGGAGACGTGACATAAGGCCCCCATGAGCTCCATGGTATGTACAGTTATTAAAGGAGCTCACATTAAAGGTCAGTTAGTTAAACAAGACCGCAGAAGATGAGCTTAGCCTGTAGCAATGGACAAAGTGTAGAACTAAGAGAACACATGCAAGACTGACAAATTTAATGCCATACTGTGGAACATTACAGACCACGTCACAGTCCTCTGAGGACTCTACCATGTTGGAAGCCATGTGTGTGCCTCCTCACATCGTCAGCTGTTCACAAAGAATCAAATGTATCAGATTAGATTTCACGATTCACAAAGACCGCAGGCTACTTCACAGAACTCCCGTAAAAAACAGCGCTATTGTTAGGCTGCCGTTTGATACACGAGGAAGGTTTAACTTGTTAACTTGTAACTTGTCGTTGAACAATGCACTGAAAGCGTTTCAGATGAGACATTTTGTGTATATACATATATAGGCTAATGGAGTGTATTTTGAGATATTAGATAAGTTAAAGAGAGGGCATTATTATTATTATTATTATTATTATTATTAATTTATTTTTAGCTTTCTGCCATATTATAACATTATTCCCTCACCAAAACATGCTTGAAGAGGTTTTTGCTCAGAATGTTTTTGTAATAGAGTGATCTCTCTGTGGCCCTATTCAAACTTTATTTATGGTGAGCCGTAAGATTGTGCACAATGCTCTGCCCACAAGCCTACGTCACCCACGCTCCCACACGACAAGTCTACATACTGTATATATTAGGGGTGTAAAGATTAACCGATTTGGATCGGTTATCGGGCTGTGACCTCTGCGATCTGAGTGTACCAATCAGCGGAGCCCGGATCGGTCCAAATGCACTACGAAAGGTCCGATGCACCGGATTTACAGCCAAGAATCGGTTTGCTAGCTCCTGAGCGGTCTCTCTCATGGCGCAGCAGCCGCGCTCTGTGTGTTTGCGTTCTTTAGCGAACGGTGGGTGGTTCACTTACCTGGGGTTGAAGCTTATTGGCTGGTTAACTGCCAATCATGCGAGCGGCGCGGGCTGTATGCGGAAGCGAGCACAAAATGTTTGCACTGTATAGCCGTGTCCCAATCCGCATTGTGCGGAGGGCGGGTTTCCCGCCGCCTCGTCTCGTCAGGCGATCTACTCTATCGGTAAGCTAAGCTAAGTTTCCTTTTATTGAGCTGTTGTTTAAGTTAATTTGGTGCGATACCGCTATTTATGGACATGGTTTGTATGCGTGGTTAACTTTTGTGCCAGTGTTGTGTCACGTTGAGAAAACTTTCACTGTTGGTCTGATGTTTCACTTCGCTCAGTAGTCTGCATAGCAGCTATAGACCATAACTATTGTATGATACTAGCGTTTTTATTGTCACGGTTAGTGGATTGGGTGATTTTTTTAGACAACATTCATGTATTGGCAATGTATATTTGATTTGGGCTAAAATTTACTTGGTTAATTTACTTTTGTGTGAAAATACAACGTATAATCAGAATTGGTGAATTTCTGTATTTAGATGCTTATGATTTGTGTGTATAGAAATGTACTTCACACACACACACATGATTTTTGTCTCAAAGGAGACTAAGGAAATGTTATAAGATGGAGAGAAAGTATTAGTTATTCTCTGATTTTCTTTTTTTTTTGTTAAGAAAAGTTAATTACAGGCATAAAAAAGACATGTTGGATTTAAAATGCTGGTGTTTTCTATAACTGCCTAGTAATATGTGTCTTCTTGTCAGTGATATGTTGCACTTTTACAGTTACTGAAACTCATATGCGTGACTGAAGCACTAATTACTAACTCATTCTGATTCATTCTGATTTTTGACTTTAAAGGGATATGCCACCCCCAGGGCAAATTTGGGCATCTCCCCACAGTCCAGAGACTAAAATAAGTGGTGGAAAGCGTTTTCCTGCTCACCCAGCCATTGTCCGAGTCTGTCGCCACTGACCGCCGCGGTATCTGCAGCTCTTCCGCCTTAGACTGGAGTCTAACGTCGCCAGAGAAAGATTTCGGCCAAAAGGAATTAATTTGCTCGATGCGTTTCCCAATTACTTTATTTGTAGTGCGCATTCATATCGAGTGTAAATAAATGTGCAAATCAACACGGAGAGCTTGCCTTGGTCATTTTGGGTGGGAACTATTTTCCAGTGCGGAAGAATACAGTCGTATCATGCAGTACGCTGCCAGGGGAATCCCAGTTACGCACCGGGAAGGGAGTTCCCCTGTTGCACAACATGCAAATTAATTCCTTTTGCCCGAAATCTTTCTCTGGCGACGTTAGACTCCAGTCTAATGCGGAGTAGCTGCAGATACCGCGGCGGTCAGTGCTGACAGACTCGGACAATGGCTGGGTGAGCAGGAAAACGCTTTCCACCACTTATTTTAGTCTCTGGACTGTGGGGAGATGCCCAAATTTGACCTGGGGGTGGCATATCCCTTTAATAGGCAACTTGCTTGTTTTATAACAACTTTTTTATTTTTGATATCTAACCTTATTGTTTTGTGTTGCTTGAGGGAAGGAATGTGTTGTATTTTAAGTATGAGCAGAGTTTTGCAAACCGGATTGCCAGTTTTTCAGTAGCCCTGGTGTATTGTCTGTTGGACACTAAATAAACAAAAGGATACTATTTTGAAATTTCATTTTTGTTTCTCTCCTTTTCTTCTCAATAACTTTAAAGCACTTGGGAGTAAAGTTGTCAATTTGTATTGAATCGAAATGAACCGAACCGGATCGGATCGAATCGTATCGAATCGTACTAATTTTATGAATCGTCCCTGAATCGAATCGTAGCCTGTGAATCAAGATTCGAATCGAACTGTTTTGTGAGTGAAAGATTCACACCCCTAATATATATACAAAAACATGATGCAAAACTGTACACTACAACTTCACAAACCTGATGTGATGTGCAGTAGTTTCATTAGCGAGATGCTGATTGTGTTGTGATGGTGCTCTGAAAGGGGAGTGACTTAAGACAGAGGGCAAAGGTGAGGGGAGACTCGGCATCAAAAATGGAAGTGAAACATGTTAAAGGAGAATTAACGTTTTTTACAATCTGAGCCTTATTTCGGTAATAAAACAAGTTTTACTCACCCATAGCACTTTGGTGTCATATGGAGCACTTCCAGAGAAGTTTTAGCAATCTCCTTAACGTGAGTTCTCGGGGCACATGTTTGCGGTCTCCAAATAACACAAACTTTTGCCAGTGTGCGTGTGCGGAGTCATAGCTTATTTCGCTCTCAGCTCTCGGGACCCAAACATGAAACGCAAAGCTGTAAATTATGGATAAATCTCAGATTACAGGCCACTTTTGACTCAAACGAAAGTGCAGACCAAGACATTGAGCTTCTATGATTTGAAAAGTGCTAAAGTTTGTGTTATTTGGAGACCGCAAACATGTGCTCCGAGAACTCACGTTACGGAGATCGCAAATCTAAAACATCTCCGGAAGTGCTCCATATGACACCAAAGTGCTATGGGTGAGTAAAACAACTTGTTTTATTGCCGAAATAAGGCTCAGATTGTAAAAAACATTAATTCTCCTTTTAATATGTTGTTTTCGGTGAATATAGCGTTTTCTAAACAATAAAAGGTAACACGGTGATGTAAATGTTATGTGTTAGCATAATACCTCATAAAACCATGAAACCCCATAAAATACCCCCTTTTACATAAAGTTTTAATTAAAAAAAAGAAGAAAAGAGAATCCAATCAAATGTATAATGTTTTCTTTTTTATCTGTACTTCATAGCAGTGGCCAGTAGATGGGGCTGGTGGATCATCATAAAACATACAGGCGACGCTGTAATACAAATATTCCATATACTGTACTATTTTACAAAATGAATGAAACTTGTGCTCCGAATATAAGTGTTTTTGATTGAAAATTAAGTAAAAATATTTGTTAAAAGTTATTCCTAACTTCTGTATTCTGAACATCCTAATTATTCACCAGATGAGTTGAGTTTATAAGCGCTTTTCACAACTTTTAGAGACCAGATCGAAGAATTGCTGACACAATAATTCTACTAGCAACAACTAGCATGCTAACAGAGCACTTCCTGATCATCAGACAATAAAACACTTCATAATTAGATCCAGACAGTGCACAGTGGACTGATTTTGACCTCAAGAGCTGCTTATACAGATACTTATATATCTACTGGGCCAAGACACATGAGCTCAGATACGAGAGGAAAATCGTGTACCGGGCCTGTAAGTGTGTAGTGCACAGTTGCATGCTGGGAGAAACAGTGATTCTGGGAACATCAGGAGGAGGCTCTTGTCAAATATAAACAGCATCTGTGAGGCGCGAGATCCAGCAGTGCGAATGTTTTTACTGACACCATGCAAATTTTCAACTGAGCCAAGCTGAAAAAGTCTGTGTGCTGTTTGGGGAAGTCTAAATAAGACTACAATCATCCAGGACTAAACCAGGACTAAACCAGGACTAAACCAGGACTAAACCAGGTCTAAACTAGGACTAAACCAGGTCTAAACTAGGACTAAACCAGGACTAAACCAGGACTAAACCAGGTCTAAACTAGGACTAAACCAGGTCTAAACCAGGACTAAACCAGGACTAACCCAGGACTAAACCAGGACTAAACCAGGTCTAAACCAGGACTAAACCAGGTCTAAACCAGGGATAACCCAGGACTAGACCAGGTCTAACCCAGGACTAAACCAGGTCTAAACCAGGACTAAACCAGGTCTAAACCAGGTCTAAACCAGGACTAAACGAGGACTAAACCAGGGATAACCCAGGACTAAACCAGGACTAAACCAGGAATAACTCAGGACTAAATAAGATCTAACCCAGGACTAAACCAGGTCTAACCCAGGTCTAACCCAGGTCTAACCCAGGACTAAACCAGGACTAAACCAGGACTAAAACAGGGATAACCCAGGACTAAACCAGGTGTAAACCAGGACTAAACCAGGTCTAACCCAGGACTAAACCAGGACTAAACCAGGACTAAACTAGGAAAAACTCAGGACTAAACCAGGGCTAACCCAGGACTAAACCAGGGCTAACCCAGGACTAAACTAGGAAAAACTCAGGACTAAACCAGGGCTAACCCAGGACTAAACCAGGACTAAACCAGGACTAAACTAGGAAAAACTCAGGACTAAACCAGGGCTAACCCAGGACTAAACCAGGGCTAACCCAGGACTAAACCAGGTTTAATCAAGGACTAACCCAGGATTAAACCAGGTTTAGCCCAGGACTAAACCAGGTCCAACCTAGGATTAAACCAGGTTTAACCCAGGACTATACCAGGTCTAACTCAGGTCTGAATAAGGTCTAATTTAGGTCTAAACCAGGTCTAATCCAGGACTAAACCAGGTCTAACCCAGGACTAAACCAGGTCTAACCCAGGACTAAACCAGGTCAAACCCAGGACTAAACCAGGTCTAACTAAAAGACTAAACCTCAGGAGTTGTCAGATGCCCCGCCTGTCAGCCTCTGTAATGTTTTGTGTAAACTCACACCAGTATTTTCCATCAGCCTGTCACTAATACTTTTTGTTCATCTCACGTTTAACCTTGACGTCGGCTCGTCTGTCGCCTCGCCATCTGGACGCAGAGCGGTTTGAATATTATTTTGTGTTTTATGAGCACAAGCAGCTGGTTGTGGCGTGAATGAGACTCATGGTTGTGGGTGCGTTCTACAGATGCCGGATAGAGGGCAGAAAAGCACCAGATTTAACGCATCGTACGTTCAGCTCATTCACCACTTTCTTACATCATTATCCAGGGCTGGGGAAGTGCATTTGGAGTATGTCGGAATACTTTTTAACATTTACTTGTTTTCACTTTTACAACTCGAGCTGTTTTTTGCGTACAAGGAAATACACTTAACTTTTTGCCATTTATGTATTTTATGTTAAATTAGTGTACGTATATATTTAAGTAGATGCTCATAATGCAGGTATTCAGTGTCCGTAACCAGAGACATGTAGTACTCATACATTTATATTGTCATAGTTTTATTTTTATTGAAGTAACAGTATGTTGACAATATGAAATGAATTGCGTTTCTTGCACCACTCCTTATGTTTGATTGATTGATTTTTTTGTCTCTATCATTTGAAAATACCAGAAAAATCAAATTTCATAAGTTCTTGGACCTCTACTTTGTCTTTCTACTTGAGTAATATTATTTTGAAGTCATTTTTGGCTGCTTTACCCCCTCTGCACTCTGTAATTAAATACATTTACTAATCACATTTGTAGAGAAGGCATTTTGAGTGCTTTTTGAGTCTAGTTGGCAGTGTATAAATTTAAAGAAAAAACACTTTCTGGAAAATAAAGGCAGCACATTATGACATCAGCAAGTGGAACAGAGGATTTTAACTGGATTAGAATATAGAATGTAAAATAGAATATAAAATAGAATGCCTTTTATTGTTACTATTCATATGTAAAATTTACGTCATGCATACTCATAGTGAGATTGAAAGCATCGCACTTCAGTGCAGACATTTAAAGGAGAATTAAAGTTTTTACAATCTGAGCCTTATTTCGGTAATAAAACAAGTTGTTTTACTCACCCATAGCACTTTGGTGTCACATGGAGCACTTCCAGAGATGTTTTAGATTAGCGATATCCGTAACGCGAGTTCTCAGAACATATAAGACATGCCCCGAGCGGTCTCCAAATAACACAAACTTTAGCACTTTTCAAATCATAGAAGCTCAATGTCTTAGTCTACACTTTCGTTTGAGTCAAAAGTGGCCTGTAATCCGAGATTTAGCCATAATTTACAGCTTTGCGTTTCATGTTTGAGTCCCGAGAGCTGAGAGTGAAATAAGCTGTGACTCCGCACATGCGCACTGGCGTCCTCATCTACTCGAAACTATGGATAAATCTCAGATTACAGGCCACTTTTGACTCAAACGAAAGTGTAGACTAAGACATTGAGCTTCTATGATTTGAAAAGTGCTAAAGTTTGTTATTTGGAGACCGCAAACATTTGCCCCGAGAACTCACATTACGGAGATCGCAAATCTAAAACATCTCCGGAAGTGCTCCATATGACACCAAAGTGCTATGGGTGAGTAAAACAACTTGTTTTATTACCGAAATAAGGCTCAGATTGTAAAAAACGTTAATTCTCCTTTAAGTACGATATATACAACACAGCAGGATATTTACAACACAGTATAGAAAAAAAAAAAGTGCAAAAAAATTGTTCCCAGGTTATTCCAAGTCTTGTATTGCAAGATTGCTCAAACAAGTGTGAAATTGCAGATTTGCCATTCACTAGGTAATAATGAAAGTTTAAAAAACTGTCAGTGGAGCATGCTCTGTGCTCTTTAAAGGTCCTATACATGTATTACCTACACAAAATTGACTCTTGTGCACTTTACGTCATGTTATAATGTTGTTTCCTCCTCAAAAACATGCCTATTTGACCTTTTTGTTTACTTGAAATTGGCACTTTCAGGGCTAAAACCATCCAAATGGCTCTAGTGAAGGTGTGTAGAGTTTAAAAACACAGTGGAGCACTTCCTGTATTAACGCGTGACGTCACAAGGCGGAACGGTGTGTCTTCAAATGCAGGATTTGTGCGTTAAACATGTGTGAATGAAACAAAACACAACTCCAGGTGTGTCTGTGATGAGAAAACAACATTATTAAACAACATAAATGAGAAAACGGGCCTTTAATAAATCCTTAAATTTGTAGGGAGAAGTGTATTTTGTAACACAGTTTTATAATGTTATGATTTAATCTGTTAATGTCAATCAAAATGATCTTAGCAACTAACGGCTATGAATAAAACTGCCCTTACACAACAGATTGCATCATGGGAGTCGCGGTTCAGTGACAATTTAGGCCACTGCTGTGAATTATGCTAACCGTACGCACGAGTTACAGGACGTCATCTGTCCCAGAGTGACGGGGAGCTAACCACAAAGCTCTCACGCCGACACGCTAAACCGATGTAGCGCACAAAAGGGCTTTAACAGCAGATGTGGTCAGATATCCCGTAGGCCGGCGCACATATACAGTACATTCGCCTCTGGACGTTTCTTCCGACAGATGTGGGTGGCGTCACGTGGTCCCGGTGGCCGCTGGCAACCATCTGGCGCCGCCCTGACCCCTGCTGAGCCGCCTCGCCCTCCGCTGGCTCCTTAGCGCTCTCACTTCCTCTTGCAAACACACCCGGGGTTAGACAACAAGCTGTTGTTTATGATTAAGGATTAAGATGTGGTGGAATTTGAAGTTATTGTTTCGGGAATAGGACGATCTATGTTGGAAATTCACCCGGAAATATTCTTTTTACTTTTTTTTTGTATGGATTGGGTCTACAATATCTAAGTTTAAAGTATTTTTTTTTTTAACTGGCAAAAACGTTTTGACACTTAAAGGTGCACTGCGTAACATTTCTAGACAAGGGTCGCCACCTGCTTATCTCCATGGAAATGTTGTTGCTTTGTCTAGAATGTCCCACAGTACAGATTAAGATAAGATAATATATGCCTTTATTAGTCCCACAGTGGGGAAATTCCAGTGTTGCAACGCACAGATCAAGAACAGCAGGAAAATATAGCATGCAATAAAGGCCTGATCTGTTCCAAGGTTTTTTTTTTTTATAGTGTAACATTTTTATTTTATTTTATTTTATTTTATTTATTTATTTTATTTATTTATTTATAACGGACAGTGCATATTGACCAACAATTACTGTATAACATGCCAGAATTAGCCAAAAGGCTAGTTTTCATCTGTTGTCCGATGCCTGGTGGACACATGGCTCCCTGGAAAAAGTGCAATAATTGTTATACATCAATAAAATACATATTAATTAACACATAATCACAAATTTGACAGTGTAGTAAAAGTTGCAGGCAAGGATTAAAAGTATAAGAATCAGTAAAATGAGCAGTGGCAGTGCAAAACAAGGGGCACAAGTTAAAAAGAAAATGCAGGATAAAAGCAATACAAGACAGAGTTAAAAGAACATTAATACAAAAAAATAGTAAAATATTAAACAATAAAAAACATGCAAGGGTGAACACAAGATGGCAGCGGCAGTAGTTTAGTGCTGACAGGTCTGGTTTGTTAAGAGAAAGCGTTTGAGCTGGGATCGAAATGAGCTGTATGTTGGGCTTTCCCTGATTATTGTTGGGATGCTGTTCCATTCTTTGGACGCTCTAATGGAAAAGGCTGATTGGCTGAATGTTGTCTTCCTAAATGGGATTAGACAGTCTCCTCTTGATGCACCTCTGGTGACACGACTGGAGCTGGATCTTAAGCTAATAAAATCACTAAGGGGTGGAGGAGCAAGACCATGGAGGATTTTATAAACCAGGTAAGTATCTGTGAATTCAATGAGATTATCCAAACTTAAAAGATTGTATTTAGACAGGATGTTGCAATGATGAAAGTGACGTGGTTTCTTGTCCAGTACTTTAAGTGTCTGCTTGTACAGTGATTGTAATGGTGTGAGTGTGGTATGGTTGGCCTGGGATAGACTTCTGAGGCAGTATGTCAGATGAGAAAAAATCATGGAGTGCATGTAAATCTTGGCTGCTTGTGTGGACATTGAATTTCAAATAAATCTGAAGTTTGATAGATTGAATTTGATCCTTTTGATAGTTTGTGAAACGTGTGACTTAAAATTGAGGTGTGAGTCTATAATGATTCCAAGGTACTTATATTCTTCAACAATTTGTAGTTTTTTTTCCAGATACTAATATGTCAGGGTGAGCAGTAAAGTTAACCGTTTTAGTGAAATACATACCAACTGTTTTGGACACATTTAGTTGAAGACAACATTGGTTCAGCCATGTGGTAACTTTAACCATTGCGTTTGTGAGTTTGTTTGCAACTTCTGTTTTTGATGAGCCTTGAACAAACAGGACCGTGTCGTCTGCGTACATTTGAATGCTGACTTCAGGACACACAAGTGGTAGGTCTTTTATGTACATACAAAATAAAAGAGGGCCCAGTACTGACCCTTGTGGCACACCAGTTGACAAGAAGAGAGGGACAGATTGATGATTTTGGATTTGTACGGTTTATGAGCGATGGGACGGGTAGGTTTCCACCCATTTTATTGCATTATTTGAAAAGTTAAAGTAAGAAAGTTTTGACAGTAAAATCCTGTGATTAACTGTATCCAATGCTTTTTTGAGATCTAAGAATATGGCACCAACAACACTGTTATTATCAAGTAAGTATTTGAGTTTCTCAATAAAATAACAATTTGCTGATTCTGTTGAATTATTGATCTGAATCCAAATTGTAGCGGATGAAGATATTGAGTGTTATTGAGGTGGTCTTTAATCTGCTGTGATACCCACTTCTCAAGGACTTTTGACATGATTGGCAAAATGCTAATGGGTCTATAATTAGAAACTAATAGTGGATCCCCCTGATTTAAAGATTGGGGAGACTACAGCTGATTTCCATGCAGTTGGGAACTCATTTTGGTTAATAGATTGATTAATCAGTTTTGTAATAGGACAAGCTAAGGATGAGCTGAGATTTTTCAGTATTGAGTAGTGTGAAGTAGTGTGCTTCGTCAGAGCTGACGAAGCCTCTCGGATGAGCGGCGAAACGTTTTCAACCAAACAAACTTTGTCCAGTTGACAAATTGAACTTCTCCTTTGATCAAGTATTGAGTAGTATTTATAGTGTAACATTTGTGTTCTGCTTCCTGATTGGCTAAGAGACTGTAGAGCCAGGACTAAATGTGGAATAAACCAGGTCTAGACCAGAACTAAACCAGGTCTAGACCTGGACTGGACCTGGACTAAACCAGGACCGGACCAGGTCAGGCCCGGATCAAACCGGGACCAGACCAGGATTAAATCACCCTGTGCGGCTTTCCTACCTCGTGGACCTCTCCCACCGCGGGCCACCTCTGGAACCTAACCCCGTGTGTGTTGATAAAGTGTATTTACGTTTCGGGGCATGCACCTGAGCGTGCATTAATTGAATTTTTGAGATTTTGCGTTTCGTAACTTGAATTTTCTTTCGTATCTAGAGACCAAAATTTAACGTGAAGGCATTTCGTAACTTGAATTTTTCGTTTGTAGAGTCTTTCATAAATAATGGCTTAAAATAATTTAAAAATAGACCTAAAAATAGAGTCTCGAGTATAGCTGAATATTGTAGTGTAGATAAACCTAACACAAGGGAGACAAGCACATTATAGCTTTACGCTATATTACAAATCAGATCTGTGGAGTGTCGTCCCCTCAACAGAAGGAATTATTGGATTTTTGAGCAATAGTAACACCCGTAATGAATAAATACTAGACGAGGGGTTTCAAACATGCGGCCCGGGGGCCAGATCTGGCCCTCCAAGACCTTTAATCTGGCCCTCAGCTGATTTTTTTATTAAAATATTTTAATTATATTTTAATTTTCAATTAAAATATTGGTAATATTGCGCGCCTCTTTTCTGCGCAGCTTTGCATAGCAGCGTCTCCAGCACCTCTGTGCGTGGCCCCTCCCACCAGAGCAGCACAAATGAAGACTCGCCTCTTTTCAAACGCTCTTAAAGGACCATCGTTTTGACTGTTGACCGTGACACCCTCATCAGCAAAATGTCAAAAATGAGAAAAGTGGACGCCGAGTGCAGGATTTTCCAATAAAAATGGACTAATTCCTACTTGTTCACAGAGGTGAATCATGTGAACGCAACTTATTAACGACAAATTGTGGTTGTGTCTTCTACGACACCCGTGGATCATTATGTTGTAATTTGCATTTTAAATCACAATATTCTCAGTAAATGTCAACACAATCTGATGGATAACCACACATCGCACAGCACAACGAGCTGCAGATTTATTTGTTATCTGTACCAAAATGACTACACAACGCTGCTGAATCCTAAGTGCATCACTGATTAAGAAAACAAAATTGGAAAAGGAAAGTACAAAGCAGAGTGCAGCGCCAGTGACAGAGAAAACGGGAGTTGACTGCAATGTGGCGTCTTGAAAATAAGCGATTAGAGGACTCAAACATCCCTCCAAATCCCTCCAAATACAACTTCAGAGGATAATGAGAAGGAAGCAACTAATAACTCCAGTCTATTTTGTATAATAGAGCTGCTTTAAACAATAATCTTAACCCTAGAACACTTTCGCTATTAAAAAGTAACACCATCACTTTTGCTGGGTAATATAATATATCCAACAAAAAGTACTTGTGATGAAAAATAGATCAAAATATGACAACACATGATAAATTAGAGTGGTTTTCTTTTATTTTCAACTGTGGTATGTGTAACAAAATGGAAAACAAAAACATAGGAAGACCCTAAAAATATGCTCCAAAATTGCTGAAAAATTTGGAATTTGAGAACAAAAAATTCCTAAAAAAAAAAAAAAAAGATACTGGAAACTTGGTGTTTGGTCCACCCATTCCTGGGACATGTGAGACTTCCCTGGTGAAGCACAGACTCCTCGACACACGAACAGTTGCAGGAGAGAGGAACAAAAAATAGTATTTTTTCAGTGGGTAAAAATGACCAGTTGACTAAAATAAGAATTCCCTT
Organism: Paratrypauchen microcephalus; assembly: GCA_036785185.1. Classification (NCBI taxonomy): domain Eukaryota; kingdom Metazoa; phylum Chordata; class Actinopteri; order Gobiiformes; family Gobiidae; genus Paratrypauchen; species Paratrypauchen microcephalus. The sequence goes on along the minus strand of JAVJIX010000147.1, from coordinate 824,286 downwards.
TGAAATCATCACTTTGTGATAATTTATTCATAACCACTGCACTAAATAGGGATAGATACACATTCCAGGACCACGCTTACTTACCTATTTTTTACATTAAATTCATTACATTCTTACATTCCTCTTTCACTGTTGCCAGGTGAAAATCACCCGAAATCCTGTAGGAAAAAGTGGGCTTTGGGGTCGGGAAACACCTACACCTTCAAAGATGTCAAAAACAATGGTGAAGCTCCCCAGGGACCCATAACACTCAAAAAAATGCAACATATTGAAAATCATGTAAATACATTTGCTCGGGTGAACATCCCCCAGCGATAGTGCTCTAGTGTTAATAATGTTATAATATGTTTGTAAGGACTTGGTAAGAATGCTATCTGTTTTTTAAATGGTGGCATGCATGTGCTCTGAGCACGTAACGCATGCCAACACCACAAGAACAGAGTTCATTGTGAAGCAGTTTGTTAGCCCTAATGAAGTGAACGAGCTCATTAGTGCCTGGTTTTCTCAAGTGTGAGGAGTGTGAGAACATGCTACAGCTCAGGTACGCCTATGGCAATGCAGCGCATGTGCTCTTGGGATTCTTATTAGCACTTCAGATTTCTGTTTTCCATCCAGTGTGAATCTTTCTAGATGGGTTTAAAATGTGAACTGAATCTTAGATCATTGGGTGGTCATCCGGTAAATGCTCCTCTGTGTTTTTAAAGGGCCCATATTTCGGTATTTTCTAGTCTATGTTATAATAATGTAATTTCCTCCTCAAAAACACACCGAGAGTTGCGTTTTGTTTCATTCACACATGTTTCACACACAAACTTTGCATATTTAGGCTGAGTTCTTCTCTCATACAGAAAATATTCCACCTTGTGATGTCATGTGGTAATACAGGAAGTGCTCCACTGTCTTTTTAAACTGCACAGACGTTCACTTGAATCATGATAATTTCATCCCTGGAATTGCCAACCTTTATTAAACTAAAGGTAAAAGGTAGCTGTTATCTTGAAAACGACCACTTTGTGACATCACAAGATGGAACAGAGCATTTTGAGGTTTGGCGTAATAATACAGGGTTATTCAAACATGTGTTGATGAAACGGCACCATACCATGGCTTAAAGGAGAATTAACGGTTTTTTACAATGTGAGCCTTATTTCTGTAATAAAACAAGTTGTTTTACTCACCCATAGCACTTTGGTGTCATTTGGAGCAGTTTCGTAGATGTTGTGGTGTAGCGTATCCGTGAACGTGAGTTCTCAGGCCAAATGTTTGCGGTTTGCGGTAGACTTTAAGTGGAGTTAAAAGCGGCCTGAAACCCGATATCCAGCTATAGTTTCATCTGATGATGTCATCTTAGAGGACAGCGCGCATGCGTGAAGTCACAGCTGTTTAGCAGATAAACACCACTAATCCGAAAGAAGCTAACACCGCTCTGAACTTTTCTGTTGCGAGACATGGATGAAGATTCGGACTTTGAGATTGAAGAGGACTTATTTGAGTATGATGGCCGTCCCTATCGTTTTGAGTATACGGAGGAAGAGATATTAGAAGGAAGCGGAGACAGTTTGAGGAGCAGCGCACAAGAGAACAACGAGCGACGGCCCGTCTACGAAAAGACAGTATCTTGTGGTGTTTATGTGGACATTGTATGTCGATGGCCACAGAGGAAGAATGCCTTTGCTGTCTCGAGTGGGATATTGGGTTTCAGGCCGCTTTTGACTCCACTTAAAGTCTACGCTGACACAGCGATCTTCTGTGATTTGAAAAGTGCTAAAGTTTGCGCAAACATATGCCCTGAGCACTCACGTTCACGGATACCGCTACACCACAACATGTACGAAACTGCTCCAAATGACACCAAAGTGCTATGGGTGAGTAAAGCAACTTGTTTTATTACCGAAATAAGGCTCAGATTGTAAAAAACGTTAATTCCCCTTTAAAGCTCCCAAGACAATTGAATTAATAAGTAACATAGGACCAGCAGTCAAATGGCCTCTAATCCATAAACTGTATATAAATGGGCATATCTAACCTGCTAGCCGACGCGTTCCAAATGGGAAGTGTTCATGGGCATGTTTCCGGCTCCTTCGACTTTGGCTCCAATTGACTATAAATTGAAAAATTGTTGCCCCTCTCTCTGTAACTGCCGCAGTGTGCCTCGTCATTTTGGTCTTAAAATGTTCACATTAACCCGCTCTACAAGAAACGGTTGTTTTTATTTTCAATATTTTATCCATAAATAAATTCTGAATATGGACCTGGCTTCAAATTTGTCCCTATAATCCCTATATATCCAGCCTCAATTAGCTTCATTTGACTGGAGTCCAATGCTATGGGTGACGTCACACTCCCTTAGGCCTCTTCTTTATCCAGTCTATGAGCTAAGCAACCATCTGTTCTTAGACTCATTTAAACTGCTCTTTTCCTTGGTTACATTCTTGTGCTGGCGGTTCAGATGACACATTGTTCAAAAAGTATCTTAAATATTTCATGTAAGCCACGTGTACATCAGTGTGACTTTGAGCATCCCTGGTTAGTGAGACATACACGTACACAAGGGTTATTTAAGGCTCTTATCCTGATGCTGTATCCTGCGTTACCATAGCAACCCATACAATGTGTGAGCGAGTGTCCTCCGCATGAACCTAGCAGCTATTTACTCAAGGTTCTACGCACCATTCACAATACGAGACCAAAATCACTTCTCACCGTCTCACGATGTGGCTGAAAAGGTATGAGCGGGATTTTTTGAGAGGCCATATTTGAGTTAAAAAAATCATGCAAGAAGTTAAAAGATCTGTATCCTGAACCCCCCAAAAATGTAAAATTGTCAAATACCTCTAGGGGTGACGCGATATAGTAATTGTAAAACGTCTTTTGCTAATGCTACATTCATATCTAATGTATTAACCCATGAGAACCCTTGGTAACAGTGTAACAAACACTTTGAATGCCCCAGTCTTTTCCTTACAAAACTTCTGACCTGAACTCATTAAGGCCCCGTTTACACAAACCCGGGTATCTGTAAAAACGGAGACTTTCCCCTTCATTTTTGCCTTTCGTTTACACACAAACTGAGATTTTTCCTCTGAAAACGATTCTTTCTAAAAACTCCGGCAAATGTGGAGATTTTGGAAAGCTCCGGTTTTGCATTTGCATGTAAACTGAGGAAAACAGAGTTTTAGGCAGCTGAGGCACCAAAAGTGTGATTCTGATTGGCTTGCAGAGCGTTCTTCGTTTTCAGAGGCGAATTCGCCATTTGTGTGTAAACGAAAGGCGCAAACACAGGGAAATGTTAAAAATACCAGTGTACGTGTAAACGGGGCTTATTTTGGAAAACGGAGGGAGAGAAATATTCGTTTCTCAAAATACCCGGCTACGTGTAAACGGGGCCTAAGTCCCTAAGCGACATAAACATCATGATATGATGACCATGTGACAGTCATGTGACTCTAACAGGAAGTGGCCTCTCCAAAACGCTGCTGTATCCTGTGTGCAAATTTCAAGGAAGCAGATAATTTCAAAAAGCTGTTTTTTTGATACTACAGGTCACATTAACACATTAACAGTTCCAAAACTTTGATAACATGTCCTATATCACATTCAACCTCATCTGACCATATTTGTTGAAGAAAGTAATATCAAACTAGTTACGGAAATATCGCTATAACGTGAAATAAGAATGAAAAACCTGATAACATGGTCATGTTTATGGACAATACTCTGGTCTGGTCTGTGGTATATCCCACATAATTGTCCTTTAAGGAAAATGGGTCTGGGTTCTTATAGGTTTAAAGTATGTATACCTATCTTCTTTATAAAGTGTTTAGTTGTCTGATAATCAGGAAGTGCCATTAGCATGCAGGTTGTTGTTAGCAATACTGTGACTGTAAAACTCCCCTCTGGCCTCGGGAAGGGAAAAGCACTTATAAACTCATCCTGGTGAATAATTAGGATGCTCTGATTGCACAAGATGAGTGAGAAATAATTTTTAAAACTAGTTCTGTTTACACGTTTTCAAGGCAATAAACATAAGGTACAAAGACTTCAACCACTTTTACTCTATGAAATCACAACAAAACAACCTTGTTCAGCTCTTCTCTCGTGGCTCTCAATCTTTTCACAGTCATTACGAGAAAGTATTTGACTTTCCATGTACTATCAGGTGTAAACCAACTCGACCAACAGGACTATTCCAGATCATGTACTCCACCAGTGTCAGTACCATCTTAGATAATATTTGGCTTTCTGACTACCACCAGATCTAAACATAGACAATATAAAGGATAAATTAGGGCAAAACATGGCCTAAAATACACAATTCAAGGTGTAAAATAGAGTAAATGATAGATAAGGTCATTCTAATGTATGATTAACCCAAAAGAAGACAAAAACATGAAAAGATTGTCTCGAAGTAATAAATAAATATCAATAGTCAAACTATTTTAAAGTGGTTTGTGCCAGTTTTTGTTTCATGTGGATAGTAGGGATGTGATAATAACCGAAATATTGTAATATTTTATGGTAAAATGTCTCACAATAATAATCAGAGGCCCTCACAATATACTGAAATACAAGTCTCTTTGCTTAGATTAATAATTATGATGATTTTAATGCCTTACATTGTGATTTTAATGTCTTTCTTATTCTGCAAAGCACTTTGAATTACTGTGTATGAATTGTGCTATACAAATAAACTTGTCTTGCCTTGCCACGGTGCAGCAATAACTAAAAAACAGAGGGAACTACATAGACCATGATCCTTTGGCGTTGTCAGTGCAGACTACATGAATAACTGTTATGAAGCACTTAAAAATCTGAATCCTTCATATTATATCTGTACTAAAGGCCTTTCAAGGATTTTAAAAGGAAATGTAGCATATTCACAATTTTGTACAGCTCTGCAAAATAGTGTGATAAATATTGAACTGTGAGATGCATATCATAGAAATATCGTATTGAGGGATTTTGATATTGTTACATCCCTAGTGGATAGGCCCAGTAATTACAGAGATATTAACCATAAACCAGGAAAAAACATGCATTTCTACAACAGATTTTTTACATTCACCAAAACTGTAGCCTCAAATTAGTCTAATAGTTTTATATTGTTTGATTGATTGATTGATAATAGTTGTAATTGTTATCCCCATTGCTGATATCGGCAGAATTCACAATTACAGTATTTATTGAGTGAATATAAAATGGTTTAGCCTCATTATAAGATCAATACTGCTGCATTATTTATACTGGCCTTTCCTGCTCTCACTCAGAATCTTATTAAAGTTCATTAGATTAGCATTTTGCATATTTTACTTTCATACACCTAAACGTAAAAAGTAAAATAACTCAAAACTATAGTTCTTACAGCAAACTGCTACTAAACTATGATCAGCTAAAATGAGCCATTTAAAGGGACAGTGTGTAGGATTCGTGGCGCATAGGTGGTTACTAGCTATTCCACTTCCTCTTTTGGCTACGGCAGACCTCGAGGGTCACCCGGGCGCGACGTAGCGCCGAAATCTCGCGTGCCCGCGCACGAACCGCGCACCGCTGTATACATAAACCGCGGTCCCCCGTTCACTTTTTTTTTTTCTTTTCGCATGAAAACACACAATCCCGATCATGATTCATGACAATCTACACATCAAATGAAACCTTACAGTCTCCTCTTTTTGACTATGCAATTCATTTCCCTGCAAAACAATCACTCCCCGAGCACATGGGGCTTTTATACAGAAAAGCACAAAACTTAGCTTACTTAGCTTACCTTTGAAGGCTTTGCACAGGTCAAACTCTGTATTTCATCATAAACTTGGTCTCAATCTGTCCATAAGGATCCAGCGAATAAATTCCAGTAAAACAATTTAGTCCAAAATACGTGTTATATCCATTACGATGTGTGATCCGGCAGCATGCTCCCCCTCCCCCTCCCCTTCCCCTTCTCTCCTTCCTTCGCTCCTGGCTGCATATGGGAGCAGAGGACCGAAGGAGAGAAGGGGAAGGAGGGGGAAGGGGGACCCATAAGCAGCGCGGCTGTGCAGCTGTTAGCAGGAGCCGAGGCGAAGGATGAGCCCAAATGTCCTTCTGCGGCTCTCGTATTCAAAATGGCTGCCTCTATATGGGGAAGATCCCCCTTTTATGTGACTATATCTAAGTCCAAAGGAATACTTTGATTTCATGATGGAAGTGAAAAGGCTTGGAAAACAATGTATTTTTGAATGGGTATCTTCAATTTCAGTAATTAACAGGTAAAAATCTTACACACTGTCCCTTTAAGGTTTGAGCATCCTGGCTCTTTAAATGTTAGCAGCCAATGGCTGCAAACTATTTCAAATGCTACAACTGTACTTGATAGAAAACAATACATTTGACTGGTGTATGGTTGGTATGGTGGGCGGGGCAATGCCGCACTTAAATACTACTGAAGAGAACTGTGAGTAAGAGGCCTGGCAGACAATTCTTTCTTGAAACTTATAAGGTTGGTAAATCATTAAAAAAATAGGCTAAATGCATGTTGTGTTAGCCTTCATCAGATATGATGCTGCTTAGCTAAATTATTTTTCATGAAATAATATTTTTTGGTGGTGGCACAATTTACCTTAATGTACTGAGGTAAAATGAGCCATGCATTTCAGCTGAAATGAGCCACCATCAGAGTTAGCTTTAGCTAATATTTTGATGGTATAGGCTATGAGCATAGCATTTTGATGATATGTATTACATGCTTATAATAATAATAATAATAATAATAATAATAATAATAATAATAATAATAATAATAATAATAATTAATAATTCATCACATTTATATAGCGCCTTTCATGACACTCAAAGCGCTTTACAGTTCATTGTTCATTCACTCGACACTTGGTGGTGGTAAGCTACTTTTGCCTGGGGACAGACTGATGGAAGCGAGGCTGCCAATCTGTGCCATTGGGCCCTCCGACCATCACCAACACTCACATACTCTCCACTTTCATACTAGGCAATGTGGGTGAAGTGTCTTGCCTAAGGACACAACAACAGTTTTTTTTTTTGCAACTGGCGCCCCACTTATCCACATCTTCTGTTCTATTTATCCCTCCTGGATATACTTTTGGGTTCAATAAAGTACTAAAGTGCCTGTGCACTCACTCACACACACACGCACACACACACACACACACACACGTGACAGGAAAATGACTTATACACACTGTAGCTAACAGGTACGTAAATAACATGAACGTATGTGTAATATCTCCAGATGATGGCAAAGAAGGAACAGCGAGGAGACGAGAGGAGAAAGAAAGAGAGACAAAAGGAGAGGGGGAGAACAGAATGCAGAGGAGACAAAGGCAAGAGAAAACAAGAGAGAGGAGAGGAGGAGAAAAGAACAGAGGAGAAGAAGAGAAAAGAAGAGAGAGGGAAAAAGAGGGGAAGTCGCAAGTACAATCAGTGGTTAGAGGAGAGAATGCAGGGAGCATTGGAGGAATACAAAGAGGGAATTGAGAAAGGTGTAAATTTAAGTGTGCGCTTCCTTTCAAGGGCGTGGAATGTTCCACGGGCCACACTTGTAAGACGTGTGAATGGGAAGATTGTTGCGTCTGCCCACTTTGCTGGAAGGAAACCATATCTTCCTGCAGCAGCAGAAGAGGAGCTGATGATGAATTGCTTACATTTGAATGAAATTTTATGAATTGTTGTCTGTAATGTGATGTTATATTTTGTTTTGAGTTTTAGAATTACTAATATGTTTTTATAATAGATAAATGAATGTTTTGCTTTGCATTTTTGGTGGCTCATTTAAGCTGATAAGTGGCTCATTTTAGCTGACCGGGTGGCTCATTTTACCTGAACATTGATCATTAACAAAATGTGGGACAGCTGATGTTTTATAAGCTGTAAAACAGAAATGATTACATTTTATACAATAATTCAACCCTAAAATATTAAAGATTGTATTTATTAACAAAAATAAATATAAACCAGTGTCATAAATAGTTTTTTTTACTAGTTTCCTAAGAAATTAACCAAAATGTGGCTCAAATTACCTGATGTCACTTTATATATTTTTACTAGTATTCAAAGTTTTCTATATTCAGCATTGTGCTGGCAGAATCAAAAAGTCTAAACAAAGACTATATGACTTTATTGTTCTGATATTACTGATCAGGCCTACTGTATTGTTCTTTTTAAATTAAACTGCAACATTTCTACAAGCTAAGATGTTAAGATGAATGCTAAGAGATACTAAAATGCTAAGATTAATGCTACCAGATGCTAAAATGCTAAGATGAATGCTAGCAGATTTCATACTTTTAGAATTGAAAACATGTTGTTGACAGACATATGGTCTAAAAGTCAGTAAAAGTAAGCAAAAATATATTTTAAATGGTCTACTTTTATGTAAACGCATACACTGCCCCGTGGAGTTCCCCAAGCATCAGTGCTAGGACCATTGTTGTTTGCCTGGTACTTATTACATTTGTGCAACTGAGAAAAGATTAAGTATTTAAATTTAAAGAACACATATGAATTCCTTTAATTCTCTTTTAAGCGTGCTTAGTATTTCCCATTTTCTAACTTAAATTTATGTGTCTATAATTCAGCAATGGGATTTGAAATTTCGCAATGTAAACTAACGACTGCTCTGTTAATAGAGCCATGTGTTCGTGAGCAGCACAAATGAAGACTCGCCTCTTTCCAAACGCTCTTAAAGGACCATCGTTTTGACTGTTGACCCTGACACCCTCATCAGCAAAATGTCAAAAATGAGGAAAGTGGACGCCGAGTGCAGGATTTTCCAAGAAAAATTTAGTAATTCCTCTTTGTTCAAGGAGGTGAATGGGAAACCTGTATGCTTGGTGTGTTTGCAACAAGTGGCGGTGCTCAAGGAATATAATCTTAAACGCCACTACGAGACATGGCATGTCGAACAATACAAGAACTTGAACAGAGAAGTGAGAAGACAGAAGATAAACAAATTATTGCTGGGACTGAAACAACAGCAGCCTGTAATAGATTTGTGTTTCTCTGGACAAATATTTGGACTTATTGTTATTTTTGGGGTATATTTGCCATGAGTTTTCTGATCCGGCCCCTTTGGGATCAAAGTTGGATACGGCCCCCAGACCAAAATGAGTTTGACACCCCTGCTCTAAACGATAATATTTTATTTGGAATATGGGGGAAATGTTGTCAGTAGTTTATAGACTCAAACAAAAATGTTCCTTTTGCCCAAACACATACCTACAAGTAGTAAAATCAGAAAAAACTGATAATTTTGCAGTGGTCTCTTATTTTTTCCAGAGCTGTACATCAGAATAAAAGAATTGATGATATACTGTGGAACACTCCAGGTAAAGCCTAAACTCGCCATGGAGACGAGCATTTTTTAAGAGAAAAGCTACATAGAGCACCATTAAATTGTACTGGATAGCTGAAGCTACTTATTTGCTATACTATGTCTATCTATGAAACTTGAGAATATACCATCTCAGTCTATGAAACTGTCATTTGAATTTTGCTCCAGGCTATGGAGGCTATCACTTCTGACATATTTTTTTACATAAATTCAGACAAGATATATAAAAAAATCAATATGCAAAGAAGCAACTTGTCAAAAGTTGGGACATGTGTCAAAGTGACTGAAAGTTCACCACGGTGTTTGGGTATAATGTCTGGAGTCTGCATAGGGATGTCAAAATGTAGCCATTATAGTGAAGACATATTGTACTATGCTGACAAAATACGCCGCACTACTACCATTTTAGTACAATAGCTGTGAATTACAAAATGTACAATGTTCAGTCAGAGCTGAAGGATCTTTTTTTTTTATCAGTAGTGGAAGAAATACTCAATTTTGTTACTTAAAGGTGCATTGTGTAACTTTTCTGGTGGTCCCTCAAATCCTTTTCTCCATGGAGATTTTATTGCTTTGTCTGTGTGGTATTAAACCTTGCTATCGTCATGGAGACCAAACCGGACAAAGGTATTTCTAGGTATTTATAAAACCTGAGTTGTTTAATGTTACACTGTGGAACATTCCAGATGGAGCAATGACATCTCCATAGAAACAAGAACGTGACTAACCCCCAACCACAAAGTTACATAGTGCACCTAAGTAAAAGCACAGATACTGGAGCAAATAAAAGTAAAAGTACACTACCGTTCAAAGGTTTGGGATCACTTTGAAGTTTCCTTATTTTTGAAAGAAAAAGCCTTGTTTTTTTCAATGAAGATAACTTTAAACTAATCAAAAATAGACTCTATACAATGCTAATTTGGTAAATGACTATTCTAGCTGCAAATGTCTGTTGTTTGGCGCAGTATCTACATAGGTGTATAGAGGCCCATTGCCAGCAATGATCACTCCAGTGTTCTAATTAGAAATGCACGATATATCGGCATCAACATCGGTATCGGCCGATATTGCCCAAATTTTAACATATCGTTATCGGCCCGATGTGTAAAAGTGGGCCGATATTAACGACCGATATTTGACAGTACAGTAATCCCTCGAATTAACGTTTTCTCACATTTCTCTCTTGTTTAAACACTCAAACTTTCGTAGATTTTCAACAAAATGTATTAATAGTGAAGCATGGGGGGGGGAGTGTGCGAGCACGAGACCCGAGGTTTGATGTGCTCGGACTGCATGCGTCGCATGCTTCGCTGCTAGCCTCAGCCGTGACTCAAAAACACGACTAAGAGCAAATCAGGCAGGAAAAGAACAGGTAGAGATCGTTTACAGAGGGATCCATACGCCGGCTGCATTTCCACAAACTCACTCACCTCTGTTCGGTTGGAAAGGCTCAGGGTACACCGGTGCTGCTGCTGCTAATAGCAGAGCTAGCACGAAACCAGGAAAAGAGCCAAACGCTGTGCTTTAATCCTGGTTTAGACCTGGTCTAGTCCTGGTTTAGTCCAGGTCTAGACCTGGTTCAGTCCTGGTTTAGTCCAGGTCTAGACCTGGTTCAGTCCTGGTTTAGTCCAGGTTTAGTCCTGGTCCAGTCCAGGTTTAGACCTTGTTTAGACCTGGTCTAGACCTGGTTTAGTCTGCGTTTAGTCCTGGTCTGGCAAAGGTCCCTTAGCCAATCAAGAAGCAGAACACAATGTTACACTGTAAAAAAAAAAAAAAAAAGTTACACTATAAAAAAAAATTAAATTGAAAAAAATAAAATAAAATCAGGAGTCAAAACACATTTTGAAAATAAAAAGACATTCAAAAATTCATTTGGCATGATTTTCAGTCTGTATAAAATGTTATCTTAGAATTTAAAATAAATAAATATCGGTATCGGCCGATACCAGCAACATTAATATCGGTATCGGCCAAAAAATGTTCACATGGGTGCATCCCTAGTTCTAATGGTACAATGTGTTTACTCATTGCGTCAGAAGGCTAATGGATGATTAGAAAACCCTTGTGCAATCACGTTAGCACAGCTGAAAACAGTTTAGCTGGTTAGAAAAGCTATAAAACTGACCTTCTTTGGAGCAGGTTGAGTATCTGGAGCATCACATTTGTGGGGTCGGTTAAACGCTCAAAACGGCCAGAAAAAGAGAACTTTCATGTGAAACTCGACAGTCTATTCTTGTTCTTAGAAATGAAGGCTATTCCATGCGACAAATTGCCAAGAAACTGAAGATGTCCTACAACAACAAGTGTGTACTACTACTTCACAAACAGGCTCTTACCAGAGTAAAAAGAGAAGTGGGAGGCCCCGCTGCACAACTGAGCAAGAAGATAAGTACATACAGTAAGAGTCTCTAGTTTGACAAATAGACACCTCACAGGTCCTCGACTGGCAGCTTCATAAAATAGCACCCACAAAACGCCAGTGTCAACAGCGACAGTGAAGAGGCGACTCCGGGATGCTGGCCTTCAGGGCAGAGTGGCAAAGGAAAAGCCATATCTGAGACTGGCCAATAAAAGAAAAAGATTAACATGGGCAAAAGAACACAGACATTGGACAGAGGAAGAAAGTGTTATAGATGGATAAATCGAAGTTTGAGGTGTTTGGATCACACAGAAGAACATTTGTGAGATGCAGAACAACTGAAAAGGTGCTAGAAGAGCGCCTGACGCCATTTGTCAAGCACGGTGGGGGTAACGTGATGATCTGGGGTTGCTTTGGTGCTGGTAAGGTGGGAGATTTGTTCAGGGTAAAAGGGATTTTGAATAAGGAAGGCTATCACTCCATTTTGCAGCGCCATGCCATACCCTGTGGACAGTGCTTGATTGGAGCCAGTTTCATTCTACAACAGGAATATGACCCAAAGCACACCTCCAAATTGTGCAAGAACGATTTAGAGAAAAAGTAGGCAGCTGGTATTTTATCTGTAATGGAGTGGCCAGCACAGTCACCAGATCTAAACCCTATTGAGTTGTTGTGGGAGCAGTTTGACCATATGGTACACAAGAAGTGCTCATCCAGCCAATCCAACTTGTGGGAGGGGCTTCTAGAAGTGTGGGGTGAAATTTCTCCAGATTACCTCAACAAATTAACAGCTAGAATGCCAAAGGTATGCAATGCTGTAATTGCTGCAAATGGAGGATTCTTTGATGAAAGCAAAGTTTGAAGAAAAAAATGATTACAGTGGTCCCTCGTTTATCGCGGGGGTTAGGTTCCAGAAATAACCTGTAATGAGTGAAATCCGCGAAGTAGGACAACTTTATATTTGACAATTATTATACATGTTTTAAGGCTGCAAACGCCTTAAAACACTGGAATTAATGTTTTCTCACATTTCTCTCGTTTAAACACTCAAACTTTCGTAAATTTTCAACAAAATGTATTAATAGTGAAGTGTGGGGGCTCCGCCTGGAGCCCCCACCGGGGCTGCGAGCACGAGATCGAACCGCGGCGCCCGGACCATGCCTCCCCCTCAGGACCGCGTCCTCGCAGCCCGAGCCACAAACCGAAAACGCACAAACAAACGCAAGAGCCGCATGGGGTGATTTAATCCTGGTTTAGACCTGGTCTAGTCCCGGTTTAGTCCAGGTCTAGACCTGGTCCAGTCCTGGTTTAGTCCAGGACCAGTCCAGGTTTAGACCTGGTTTAGACCTGGTTTAGTCCACGTTTAGTCCTGGTCTAGTCCTGGCATCCCCCATCTATCAATCGGTAAAGGTCTACAGTCTCTTAGCCAATCAGTAACACAATGTTACTATAAAAAAAAAAAAAGTTACACTATAAAAAAAAAATAAATAAAAAAAAAAAAAAATAAATCTGCAAACAGTGAACCGCGATAGAGCGAGGGACCACTGTATTTCAAATACAAAAAAAATCATTATTTCTAACCTTGTCATTGTCTTCACTATATTTTATATTCATTTTAAACTCATGGTGGTAAATAAAAGTGTGACTTTTCATGGAAGACACAAAATTGTCTGGGTGACCCCAAACTTTAGAATGGTAGTGTAAATGCAAAAAAACCTAAAAAACAAAAACATACTTGAGTATGTTGTTAAAGTGCCAGTTTAAAAATGTACTTAAAGAGTAAAAAGTTTAAGTATTTCATGCAGATTTTCAGCTCTAACAGAGCTTCAGTTGTAGTGTTTTTGATTCAGAATACTTTGTTCAATGGAAACAACTGAATCCCTAGGTTTTTTTTCTAGTTGTGTTTCTTTGTATATTTTTGTTTTCTCAAACTATGCACATGTTAAAATAAGCACTCAGCCTTATCAGCATGTCTCAAACTATAATAAAGAAAAATTTTACTTTCAAGTCCTGTTCAAAAATGTAATGGAGTAGAAAGTAGAGAAACCTGCTCTCAAATGTAGTGAGGTCAAAGTAAAAAGAATCCACTTTAAAATGTACTTAAAGGCAAAGTAACGTTATTTTACAATCTGAGCCTTCTTTCGGTAATAAAACAAGTCGTTTGACTCACCCATATCACGTTCGTGTCATTTGGAGCTGTTTAAAGAAAGTTATGTTGTAGCGTAACCATTAGCATTTGTTTTCGGGGCATTACTTTGCGGTCTCCAAATAACACAAACTTTAGCACTTTTCAAATCATAGAAGCCCGATGTCTTAATGTAAGAAATCGTTTGAAGCAAAAGTGGCCTGTAATCCGAGATTTATCCATAGTTTTCAGCTTTGCGTTTCATGTTTGGGGCCCAGGAGCAGTCCGCGCATGCGCACTGGCGTCCTCATCTACTCGAAACTATGGCTAAATCTCGGATTACAGGCCACTTTTGCTTCAAACGATTTCTTACATTAAGACATCGGGCTTCTATGATTTGAAAAGTGCTAAAGTTTGTGTTATTTGGACACCGCAAAGTAATGCCCCGAGCAAATGATACAGCACCATGTTAAAAGATACGGGATCATTAGTAGAACAGAACGGCTCAACATAAGTTCTGCGATACTGCTCCAATTGACAGAAAAATGCTATGGGTGAGTAAAACTACTTGTTTTATTGCCGAAAGAAGGCTCAGATTGTAAAAAAAAACGTTAATTTGCCTTTAAGTAAAGCACAGATATCTAAAAGAACAATAGCCTACTCTACTTTGGGGTCACCTGCTCCATGGAGAAGTTTGATGCCATACTGTGGGATATTCCTTGCTAGAGTAATAAAACATAAAACCTCCATGGAGACAAGCAGATGGTGCAGCCTCCAACATAAATGTTACATAACATAGTGGAGCTTTGAGATAATATCACAATTGAGGTTACTCCATGATTTTGCCCAAATTAAAATGACCAAATATTTATTTCATTAATATTGTTCAGTAATATTGACCACAGGATCTCATCGAACCAGGACCTCCAACATGCACTGGGCGGTTTGCAGCTGAGTGTTTAGCGGCTGGGATGAGGATCAGCTCCTCCAAATCCGAGCCCATGGTTCTCCAGGTGGGTGGAGAGTCCTTGCCTCAAGTGGAGGAGTTCAAGTATCTCGGGATCTTGTTCACGAGTGAGGGGAGGATGGAACGTGAGATTGCCTGATTGCCAGATCGGTGCAGTTTCTGCAGTGATGCGGTCGCTGTATGGGACCGTTGTGGTGAAGAGGGACGCGAGCTGAAAGACAAAGCTCTCAATTTACTGTCAATCTACATTCCTCCACTCACATGAGCTTTAGGTAATGACCGAAAGGACGAGATCGTGGGTACAAGCGGCCGAAATCAGTTTCCTCCACAGAGTAGCTGGGTGCTCCCTTAGAGACAGGGTGAGGAGCTCAGTCACATGGGAGAGGCTCAGAGTAGAGCTGCTGCTCCTCCATGTTGAGAGGAGCCAGCTGAAGGAGGCACGAGGCATCTGTTCCGGATGCCTCCTGGAGGGAGGTGTTCCGGGGATGTCCCACCGGGAGAAGGCCCCAGGGAAGACCCAGGACACGCTGGAGGGACTATGACCTGGGAACGCCTGGGACTACCCCCAGAGGAGCTGGAGGAAGTGTCCGGGGTGAAGGAAGTCTGGGAGTCCCTGTTTAGACTGTTGTCCCACGACCCGGCCCCGGATAAGCGGAAGAAATGAACGGATGGATAATATCATCATACAGTAGCTTACTAATGAAAAGTTGCATAGGACCAGGACTTCCAACATGCACTGGGCGGTTTGCAGCCGAGTGTTTAGCGGCTGGGATGAGGATCAGCTCCTCCAAATCCGAGCCCATGGTTCTCCAGGTGGGTGGAGAGTCCTTGCCTCAAGTGGAGGAGTTCAAGTATCTCGGGATCTTGTTCACGAGTGAGGGGAGGATGGAACGTGAGATTGCCTGATTGCCAGATCAGTGCAGTTTCTGCAGTGATGCGGTCGCTGTATGGGACCGTTGTGGTGAAGAGGGACGCGAGCTGAAAGGCAAAGCTCTCAATTTACTGTCAATCTACATTCCTCCACTCACATGAGTTTGGGTACTGACCGAAAGGACGAGATCACAGGTACAAGCGGCCGAAATCAGTTTCCTCCACAGAGTGGCCTTAGAGACAGGGTGAGACAGGGTGAGGAGCTCAGTCACATGGTGAGCTCAGTCAGCGGCCAGGACTGAGTGGCCATGTGGAATTACATTTGCATTTGTCTCTAATCCTCTTTTGTTCATGTCAGAGCTAGTGCACGAGTAATATTTCTCATTTTGGATGGAGTAAAGGGGTTGTACTTCTATGGGGTATTCACATAAAATATTTAGATCTCCATATTTAGACCTTTTACTGTTACTACTTTTACTCAAACTACGTATTGACATGTTTTATATGTTTCACTTTTGTTTCTGATGCTCTGAGTCTCCCCTCCCTTTGCTCTCTGCGCTGTCACTCCCCCTTCATCACATCCAGACTCGACTACTGCAATAGCCTTCTCTACGGACTTGCCTCTACTGACCATTAATAAAAATGTACCTGTCCAGACAAAACTTTACAAAGACGAGTGGGTCTGGAACCGTATCCGATCTCCCTGTTGACAGTCCCTTCAGACCCTTCAGAGCGCTGTCACAACACACTTAACGAAACTTACTGTGTACTGTTTTGTATCATGTTTTTGTATATTTATGGAGAATTGTCGCCTGGGAGAGATTGTTAAAATACTTAAATATGCCATCTAAAACCTCTTTAGACATGTTTTTGATGTGGGAACAGTGTACCGGACCGTTGTGGTGAAGAGGGAGCTGAGCCAAAAGGAAAAATGAGTTTCCCCCACAGAGTGGCTGGGTGCGCCCTTAGAGATAGGGTGAGGAGCTCAGTCACACGGGAGAGGCTCAGAGTAGAACCAGCTGAAGGAGGTATGAGGCATCTGTTCCAGATGCCTTCTGGAGGGAGGTGTTCCGGGGATGTCCCACCGGGAGGAGGCCCCGGGGAAGACTCAGGACACGCTGGAGGGACTATGTCTCCCGGGACTACCCCCAGAGGAGCTGGACGAAGTGTCCGGGGTGAAGGAAGTCTGCGAGTCCCTGTTTAGACTTGTCCCACGACCCGGCCTCGGATAAGCGGAAGAAAATGAACGGATGGGTAATATCGTTCATCATACAGTAGCTTACTAATGAAAAGTTGCATAGGACCAGGACCTCCAACATGCACTGGGCGGTTTGCAGCCAAGTGTGAAGCGGCTGGGATGAGGATCAGCTCCTCCAAATCCGAGCCCATGGTTCTCGATCAGAAAAAGGTGGCTTGCCCCCTCTAGGTGAGTGGAGAGTCCTTGCCTCAAGTGGAGGAGTTCAAGTATCTCGGGATCTTGTTCACGAGTGAGGGGAGGATGGAGCGTGATCGCTGTACCAGACCGAAGAGGGAGCTGAGCCAAAAGGAAAAATGAGTTTCCTCCACAGAGTGGCTGGGTGCACCGTGCGCCCTTAGAGATAGGGTGAGGAGCTGTTTAGACTGTTGTTCCACGACCCGGCCCTGGATAAGCGTAAGAAAATGAACGGATGGATAATATCGTTCATCACACAGTAGCTTACTAATGAAAAGTTGCATATATTAACATATTTACCAGTCCGTCCTTACGATCAAAGCTGTGCATATTTTCAACTCTAGCTCGTTATGTTGAAGCAGTCTCCTGTATCTCTTTTATCTCCCATCCTTCCCATGTACTTTGAAGCCTCTCATTCCCCCTTCCTGATCTCCTCTCCCTGTTCCATTAAAGACAAACACGACTGACCCAGCTGTGAGCCGCTCCCAGCCCAGATAATGACTCCTCTCCCTGGGCACCCTGACCTCGCGCGATCCCCTCTGCTCCTCTTCCTCCACCGTCACCGCTCAGTTGTACCTCCGGCCGAGCACGAGCCAGCAGAGCTACCACATAATGATGCAACGCCGCTCGAAATATGAGATCAGCACAAATACAAAATGTCATGTGTCTAGTTAGTGAAAGAAAGGGAGGAAAAACAGCGGCAAAACAACAGAACAAAACGCGATGTGGAGAAGTTTGCTAATTAGCTTTCCAAAATATCACTGACTGTATTCATGACAAAACTTCTATAAGGTGAGATCTTCTGTTAAACTCTTCAAAGACTTTTCAAAGTTTTGGTCATGCTCCGGTTGTATCCCCATCAACTGTTACCTGGGGGTGTTTCAGTTGTGTCTTTCTGCGTATTTTCACTGTTTTAAAATCGACAGCTAAAACACTTAATTCCACCTTGTGACGTCATCAGGTGGCAATCTAGGAGGTACTGGAATTTAGCAATTGTGGGACATTTAAAAGGTTATCTTGTCTTTATTTTCTACAGGTTCTGTAATGTTGTTTGGCCTGCTTGTTTCCATGGTAATGTTGTTCCTTTTGTATGGTATAAAACTCGTTTATCTCCATGGAGAATGTTCCGAAGTATAGTTTTAACGTTCTGCCCTGCCTGGAATGTTCCACAGTATGGCATTAAACAGCTTTAACTTACATTTATTCAATTATAGGTGGTTTTATTACTCAGAAATACTTGTATACAAATGCATCTGTACTGTGAGTGGGCTCGCTCTCCACAGATCTGACCTGTACCTCGACCTGGCCGTGTCATATGTTTGTCTTTATGGAGATGTATGAGTTTAACGCTATACTGTGGAACATTTTGAGGAAGACAATAAGATGGAGGACCCTTCATCTTTCTTTTTTCTTAAACACTTTAAATCACTACTTTTAGTCACTAATATTATTTTCACCATTTTTAAAGCATAATTTTAAAGGTAATTTCCCCCATTTCTTTCCTTTTTTTTTATTAATTGATGTATTTATTTATGAATTATATGAGATTTTTTAAACTAAATTATACATTGTTTTAAGGGTTACCTATATTTTTTCTATTATTAACTCCATTTTAGGTCACTACTTTTCCATTTCCACTAAAATGTTAAGATGTCACGCGACCCCATCCTTTGCACACACTCGCAGATGTAGCTTACGTAACGGTTCACCAAAGACTCCCTGATCTTTTGAACTCGGTTCCCTGACACTAATGCCGCAGCTGCCGGATTTACTCGCTAAAAATAGCCTAATCATTGTGCGCATTAATTTCTATATTTTCCCTGCAGCTGAAACCGCTAACAACCACTTGGAGGGACCCTCGCCACTTTGAAAAATCTGATTCTAAGCGTGTGATTTGTGGCGAAATAGAAAGTGAATGAATGGATGAGAGAGTTGAATGTAGTGGTCTGATTGAACGCTCGCTAATCTGCGCCAAATGTCCCAGATTCACATTAGGTAGGAGATTAAATAATGGTCGCCACTTTGAGTTTCACAGCGGCGAGGACTGAGTGGCCATGTGGAATTACATTTGCATTTGTCTCTAATCCTCTTTTGTTCATGTCAGAGCTAGTGCACGAGTAATATTTCTCATTTTGGATGGAGTAAAGGGGTTGTACTTCTATGGGGTATTCACATATAGATCGCCATATTTCAACCTTTTACTGTTACTACTTTTATTCAAACTACATGTGGATATGTTTTATGTTTCACTTTCGTTTTTGATGCTCTGAGTCTCCCCTCCCTTTGCTCTCTGCGCTGTCACTCCCCCTTCAGAGTGTCACATCTTCATCACATCCAGACTCGACTACTGCAATAGCCTTCTCTATGGACTTGCCTCTGCTGACCATTAATAAAAACTTACCTGTCCAGACAAAACTTTACAAAGACGAGTGTGTCTGGAACCGTATCCGATCTCCCTGTTGACAGTAGGGATGGGCGGATCGATACCAAAGTATCGATATTTCGATCCTGATGGGGTATTTAATATGGATCGATCCTGGTATTAAAATATCGATACCAAGTCACGTTTTCTTACTGACTTAACTTTCAGTTTATTCAGTTCAAATTCATATGTGTTTTGTTCATTATTCAACCATTGCCACTTGTCAGGCACTACTTTTCCTTCCGCGTTCTCACCAAACGTGGGGTAGTACGTCATCCCGCAATAGACTCACTGCTGTGAGATTTCAGTCAAAGCGGCGCGGGGCTGCGGGAGCCATGGGAGACCGCAAGTGAAGTGTGGTGTGGAGTTACTTCCACACCGTGGACGACAATGTTGCAAAGTGCAGTGTGTGCCAAAAAATGATCCGATATTGTGGCAATACCACAAATTTAAATTTAAGTAAATTTAAGTTTTGATGTCTGCATTGCCATTTTCATCAAAGCATTTTTTTTTCAGATATCTGGTGTTAGAATGTGTGGAGCTAAGCCCCCTGGTGGAGCTTTGTGAAGCCAAGGTATCTAGTTGGAGCCAGTTTAGTGTTTTTCTGCAGTATTAAAAAATGTATGAAAGTATCGGTATCAGTAGCGATATCAGGATTCTAACCCTAGTATTACTTGGTATCATATCGAAACAAAAATAACTGGCTGTGTACTGTTTTGTATCATGTTTTTGTATATTTATGGAGAATTGTCGCCCGGGAGAGATTGTTAAAATACTTAAATACGCCTGGATGTCATCTAAAACCTCTTCAGACATGTTTTTGGTGAGGGAACATATGACACAGAAAGTTCAAAATATTTTTGGCAATAATGCAGTGGATGTAAATCAGCAACGTTTGAATAAAATGCCATTTGTCATTCAGCTTCAGCTTCAAAATTACATTCAAAGTTCAAAGTCAACTTAACATATACATGTTGCACACACAGGATTTGAAATTGCAGCGCCCCCTAGGCCCACAGTGAACATAAAACATCTGATAAACAAGACAATAAACACAATGACTAAAACATCACATATTCACATAGCAAAAGTGCAGTAAACTTATATATACAGTGGTCCCTCGCTCTATCGCGGTTCACTGTTCGCGGCCTCGCTGTTTTGCAGATTTTTAATTTTTTTTTTTTTTTAAATAGTGTAACATTGTGTTCTGCGTCCTGATTGGCTAAGAGACTGTAGACCTTTGCCGATGGATAGATGGGGGACGCGGGGAGGACCGGGACTAGACCAGGTCTAGACCAGGTCTAAACCTGGACTGGTCCTGGACTAAACCAGGACTGGACCAGGTCTAGACCTGGACTAAACCAGAACTAGACCAGGTCTAAACCAGGATTAAATCACCCCGTGCGGCTCTTTGCTGGTTTCGTGCGGCTCTTGCGTTCGGTTTGTGCGTGGTCGGTTTGTGCGTGTTCAGTTTGTGGCTCGGGCTGCGATGATGCGGTCCTGAGGGGGAGGTATGGTCCAGGCGCCGCGGTTCGATCTCGTGCTCGCAGCCCCGGCCTTGCGCCAGTCGTGTTGTTCTGTCACGGATTTGACCACGCGTACTTCTCCAAGGGGTTGGTGCGTGTCGCGTCCCGGGACATGGCAGTGCCGTTGGATGAGCCGCTCCCCTCGCGCGTCCTGTGGGGCTCCCGGCGGAGCCCCCACGCTTCACTATTAATACATTTTGTTGAAAATCTACGAAAGTTTGAGTGTTTAAACAAGAGAGAAATGTGACGAAACGTTAATTCCAGTGTTTTAAGGCGTTTACAGCCTTAAAACATGTATAATAATTGTAAAATATAAAGTTGTCCTACTTCGCAGATTTCACTCATTACGGGTTATTTCTGGAACCTAACCCCCACGATAAACGAGGGACCACTGTAATACAAATAAGTAAAACACACAATGTGTAGCGGAATAATGCTCAAATGGTGTCATTTAAGCAGCAGTGTCAGTGTCCTTCAAGTGTCACTAAATTCACTCAAATTAGCAGAATGAAACCTTTCAATCCGGCTTCCTCATCCGCTATAGCACCGAAACAGCACTAATTAAAGTAACCAATGACCCCCTTATTGCCTCTGACGCCAAACTCTCTGCATCCTCCACTGTCTTTGCTCCAGTTTGCATCACTATCTCAGCTCTCTCCTGGTTCACCTGCTACCTCTCCAACAGATCTCAGTGCGTCAGCATAAACAACTGAGTCCCTCAAGGCTTGGTCCTCGGTCTCCTCCTCTTTATTCTCTACATTCTTTGTAGATTTGATCACATCATCCGCACATCAGCTGGACTCAAATTTCATTGCTACGCCAAAGGCACTCTGTAACTTTATCTCTCCATTAAAATCATCGTCTTTGCTCCCACAGCTCTCTCAGACTGCTTCTGTGCCATAAAATCCTGGATGACCTCCAATTTCTTCACACTTAACTACAATAAATTTGAAATTATGATAGCAAGTCCGGTGATCTTCCTTTCCCCCGTTTCACAGAATTTCACACTCCTTCAAACCCCACATCACCAAGACTGCTCTCTTTCACCTCCATAACATCCGCCCCTTCCTCTTCGTTGCCGCTGAAACTCATCCACGCCTCCGTCACATCCAGACACAACTATTGCATTAGCCTCCTCTAGAGACTTCCCTCTACTGACCTCCAATAAAAACTTCAATATGTTCAGAATTCTGTTCCAAGCTTAAAACTCCACTGGCTCCCTGTGCAATACCAAATATTACCAAAGGACGTGATTGACAGGCGGATTAATCAATCAGAGAGACGCATTCCATTCATGTCAAAACAACAACAACCTCAACATAAAAAAAGAAAACAAAAAACCCCCCACTGCAACAAAGAAAAAACACAGCAAACTAGGGATGGGCGATACCAGTTATTTTTGTTTCGATACGATACCAAGTAATACCAGGGTTAGAATCCCGGTATCGATACCGATACCGATACTTTCATACATTTTTTTTAATACTGCAGAAAAACACTAAACTGGTTCTAACTAGATAGCTTGGCTTCGCAAAGCTCCACCAGGGGGCTTAGCTCCACACATTCTAACACCAGATATCTGAAAAAAAATCTTTGATGAAAATGGCAATGCAGACATCAAAACTATTGTAAGTTGGGCACTTGCAGCCTATGAAAAAAGACAACAAATGACATATCAGAAAGTTTATTTTCACATAACAATGGCACTCACAAACATGACTTAATATTTCTGACTTGGCTGATGAGCTCTCCCATGTTTAACCATATACTAATGGCAACTTAAGGCGTATGGATCCACAAACAACACAATTACAAAAAAAGTGCCTCTTACTCTTTTACACAGACAAAACGTACAGAACGTAATAACGCTTGCGGTCTCCCATGGCTCCCGCAGCCCCGCGCCGATTTTGACTGAAATCTCACAGCAGTGAGTCTATCGCAGGATGACGTACTACCCCACATTTGGTGAGAACGCGGAAGGAAAAGTAGTGCCTGACAACTGGCAATGGTTGAATAATGAACAAAACACATATGAATTTGAACTAAATAAACTGAAAGTTGAGTCGGTAAGAAAACATGACTTGGTATCGATAATTTAATACCAGGATCGATCCATATTAAATACCCCATCAGGATCGAAATATCAATACTTTGGTATCGATCCGCCCATCCCTACAGCAAACTGAGAAACAGCAGATTTATGCCCAATCAGAGCTCCAAACTTGTATTTATCTTATGGTCACATATTAGCCTGTTCACTTGTAAACATCTCCACTTACAAGTGAACAGGCTAATAATAATAATAGGCGCGCAGTGATACGAATCGACAGAAAATAGCACCAAGCGAATATGACTTCTGACTTTTTCGTGGGCAACTGTTTTGCAATGCAAATATATCACTTTTTGGACAAATATTGTTTTGAGAAGAAAAACAAGCTTTATTAACTATCCTGGTTAACTTGCCGGACCTACTTTTGTCAACACCAGAACCGGAGCAGAACAGCAAAACAAATAAGCCAGGAAGAATGGAGAAAACCACAGAAAGCCCCAGGGAGAACAAAAGAAGACTGGTGGTCGAACCGAGTCTATGAGAATATGAGAAGTATTGAACAGGAGAGCATCCAAATGATACAGCCTCCTAAGGAAACCAGCATCAGCAAGAAAAACGAAGAAAATCAGATCCCCAAAAGTTGGAGGAGAAACAGATGCAGGATCTATTAAAAAGTTATCATGAACAGTTGGTAAAGATGAAGCTCAAATATGAACAAGAGGTCCGAAAAGAGGCAGAAAGATTCAGTGAGTTTAAGGAAAAGTACAGTGGAGATTTTGACGTTCTACTGGAGAGACACATTGAGGAAATATCAACTCTGAAGCAACGCCAAGACAGAGAACGTGTTAACATAAACATGCAACACCCACATTGGCTGTTCATACATGAAATGAATAAAGTGGCAAGAAATCAACATATTTCGACTTTATTTCCATGATTATTTACGCTGTAGAATTTCACTGAAGGGATCAGCATTATGAATGACACATTTGGAACACACTAAATAACTCAAAACTTAAAAATAGCCACCCTTTGCTTTGATCTCTGATTTACACTTTTGGCTGTTACATGGTGCAGCTGTAAAAGTATTTCAGGAGACTTCATCAGGAAGCTCACTGACAGAAGGCCAAGAATTGGCAGCGCTGTCAACAAAATAAAGGGTGGCTACTTAGAGGCTAAGTATAAAAAGTATAAAAAATATAAAAATGTATTCAGAATTACAGTAATCCCTCGTTTATCACGGGGGTTAGGTTCCAGAAATAACCCGCAATAAGAGAAATCCGCGAAGTAGGACAACTTTATATTTTACAATTATTCTACATGTTTTAAGGCTGTAAATGCCTCACCACACACATTATACGCTTTTCTCTGACTGGAATTAACCTTTTTTCTCTCTCATTTAAACACTCAAACTTTCATAGATTTTCAACAAAATGTATTAATAGTGAAGCGTGGGGGGAGACACGGCTCCGGAAGCCCCGCCGGACGCGCGAGGGGAGTGGAGACATGAGTCACTGGATCCGCAGGAAGCACCCCGCTCATCCAACGGCACTGCCACGTCCTGGGACGTGATGCGCACCAACCCCTTGGAGAAGTGCGCGACACGTGCACCCCTCATCGTGGTCAAATCCGTGACAGAGCAGCACGACCGGCGTGAGGCCGCACGTACACCGGGGCTGCGAGCACGAGATCGAACCGCGGCGCCCGGACCGCGTCCTCTCAGCCCGAGCCACAAACCAGCCACACGAAACCAGCAAAGAGCGGCACGTGGTGGATTAATCCTGGTTTAGACCTGGTTTAGACCTGGTTTAGTCCAGGTTTAGACCTGGTTTAGACCTGGTTTAGTTCTGGTCTAGACCTGGTTTAGTCCACATTTAGTCCTTAGCCAATCAGGATGCAGAACACAATGTTACACTATAAGAAAAAAATTTACACTATAAAAAAAAGAAAAGAAACAGCGAGGCCGCGAACAGTGAACCGTGATAGAGCGAGGGACCACTGTAAAACAATTTAAGACAAACTTTATTGACGCACAAAAGAAATTATTTGGCTTAGCTCACTCATCACAATATAAACCAGAGAGTAACAAAAATATGTGAACTAAAACAGTATTTCAGGATAAATGAATTATTATTTGACCTTTTACCAGCTGGGTTACAAGTACAAATAAAACTATAGAAACAGTAATACAAAATATATGCCTGAATTCCTCCAGTGCTGAATTATTCTCTCTGATTAGACGGTTATGTAACATGCTGCACGTGCCCACTATGTTAAACCTCCGCAGCCTGGTGATTCACGGCACACATGGCTAACCAAAACTGAAAAAAATATAAAAATTATGTAAGCTAGCGTCCATGTGCCCTAACCCGGCTAAGTCCCTCATTGAGTTGACAGGTTTGCGTGTTTGTGTGAGCACGATCGGGCTGTTTGGAGTTCACATGACCGCTCACCTCGCTCCAGCGCTCAGGACACTCGCAGTGAAGTGCCACGGTGGATTATGTCGGCCGTGTGCGAGCCAGTGTCTCATTCATAACACACTGTGCCAGGGGAGAGGAGGAGGAGAGAGAGGGGGGGAGAGGGAAAGAAAGGAAGAAGGGTAGAGAGAGTGAGAGGGAGAGAGAAGGAGGAGGAAGGCGAGAGAGAGGTGGGTAGGAAGGGTAGAGAGAGTGAGAGGGTGGGATTAGGCTGAGAGAGAGGAAGGGAGGAGAGGAAGAGAGAGGGTGGAGGAGCAGACAGGGCAAAGACATGTGGAGTGTAGAGAGAGGGAGAACGGAGAGAGAGAGAGAGAGAGAGGGAGGAAGGAGGAGGGTGAGAGAGAGGAGGGGTGGAGAAAGTGAAAGGGAGGAAGGAGGTGGGGCAGAGAGAGGAAGAAGCAGGAGGGTGAGAGAGGAAGGGAGGAGAGGAAGAGAGAGGGTGGAGAGATGTGGAGGGTTGAGAGAGGGAAGGAGGTGAAATGGGGAGAGAGAAAAAGGGATGAGGTGGAGACAGAGGATGGACGAGGGGAAGATAGGGAGGGAAGGAGGAGGGATAAAGATAGTGGGAGGGAGAAGGAGGAGGGTGGGAGAGAGGAGGGGTAGAGAGAGTGAGAGGGAGGGTTGAGGTGGGGAAAGAGAGAGAGAGAAGGAGGAGGCTGAGAGAGAGGAAGGGAGGAGTGGAAGAGAGGGTAGAGGAGCAGACAGAGGGCGAAGACATGTGGAGTGTAGAGAGAGGGAGAAGGGAGAGAGAGAGAGAGGAAGGGAGGAGGTGGGGAGGAGAGTTAAAGAGAAGGAAGAAGAAGCAGGAGGGTGAGAGAGAGGAAGAGAGAGGGTGGAGACATGTGAAGGGTTGAGAGAGGGAAGGAGGAGAAATGGGGAGAGAGAAAAAGGGATGAGGTGGAGGCAGAGGACGGGAGGAGGGGAAGATAGGGAAGGAAGGAAGAGAGATAAAGATAGTGGGAGGGTGGGAGAGAGGAAGGGTAGAGAGAGTGAGAGGGAGGGATGAGCTGGGGGAGAGAGAGGGACGAGGTGGAGATAGAGGATGGGAGGAGGAGAAGAGAGAGAGGGGAATGGCGGTGGGGGAAAGGCAGGGGGGTTCGGAGAGAAGAGGGGGATGTAGAGGGAAAGGGAAATGGTGGAGGGGGATAGAGGTGAGTGAGGCAGAGAAGGAGGAGAAAAGAGAGATGAGAGAGGGAGGAGAAAAGAGATAGGGACAGGGAGAGAGAGGGAGCGAGAAGGTTGGAAAGAAGAAGGAGGGAGCGCTGTGAGGAGAAAATCAATCGAGAATGTGACAAGGTGTTCAAGTTTTTACCAAGTCCACTCGATGTGTCCACACGCCGCTCACTGCACAGACGCTCGCTAGATTTAATAAAAACTAGAGTAAGAACAGACTTAAGACGAGCTCAGAATAACTTTATTGATCCATGAGAGAAATCACTCGGACACAGTAGAAAACTAAGCCTAAAGCAAAAAATAAATGGTTGCAAAATAATCAAAGTTACAATGATAGTAAAAGATTGTATCAAATAAGGTTAAACAGAAGGTTAAAACCAACATTCTCCATGGAGACAAAAAAGTTTTGTGCCGTACTGTGGATGATTATATCCAAAGGAACAACATTTCCATGGAAACAAGCATGAGAAGGCGCAAGAAGTGTCAGGGTTGTGGAGATGCAAGCCACTCTGAGTAAAGGCATGTTTTTATATATATATATATATATATATATATATATATATATATATATATATATATATATATATATAATGTTTTTTGTTTTTTTGTTTTTTCCTTTCAGTGCAATAAACACAACCAAAAAAGTTAGAATGTTACATACTATGGCTTTAGGAGGGAGGAGGGTGAAAGAGGAGAGATAGGAAGAGAGGGATGAGAGAGAGAGGGAGAGAGGGAGGAGTGGAGACGGAGGGAGGAGAGAGAAAATGATTTATATGTTATAAGGCTATTAATGGTTTTCAGATAAAAGATTTTTATTTTTTTTTTCAATATTTTTTATAGTGTAACATTGTGTTCTGCGTCCTGATTGGCTAAGACACTAGACCAGGACTAAATGTGGACTAAACCAGGTCTAGACCAGAACTAAACCAGGTCTAAACCTGGACTGGACCTGGACTAAACCAGGACTGGACCAGGTCTAGACCTGGACTAAACCGGGACTACACCAGGTCTAAACCAGGATTAAGCCACCACGTGCCGCTCTTTGCTGGTTTCGTGCGGCTCTTGCGTTCGTTTGTGCATGTTCGGTTTGTGGCTCGGGCTGCGAGGACGCGGTCCTGAGGGGGAGGCATGGTCCGGGTGCCGCGGTTCGATCTCGTGCTCGCAGCCCCAGTGTACGCGTGGCCTCGCGCCGGTTGTGCTGCTCTGTCACGGATTTGACCACGATGAGGGGTGCACGTGTCGCGCACTTCTCCAAGGGGTTGGTGCGCGTCCCGGGACGTGTCAGTGCTCCTTGCGCATCCGGCGGGGCTTCCGGGGTCGTGTCTTCCCCCACGCTTCAATATTAATACATTTTGTTGAAAATCTATGAAAGTTTTGAGTGTTTAAACGAGAGAGAAATGTGAGAAAAGGTTAATTCCAGTCTGAGAAAAGTGTATAATGTGTGTGGTGAGGCATTTACAGCCTTAAAACATGTAGAATAATTGTAAAATATAAAGTTGTCCTACTTCGCGGATTTCTTTTATTGCGGGTTATTTCTGGAACCTAACCCCAGCAATAAACGAGGGATTACTGTATCACCGATTAAAAATGAATAAAGTAATTACAGAGCAATGGCCGTGTACCGGTGATGGTGAAAACGAGCAGATTGGAGCAAACGTCTTGAATATGGGAGAATAAAGATGACTCAAACACACACGAATCACTCTGAATACAACTTCAGGGATAAATGAGGAGGAAACAACTATAACATGGCTAAAAAGGCTCTGAAAAGTCTATTTTGCAGAATAAGTCCTCTTTAAAGCCTTACTTTGGAACATTCCAGACACATGACCCACCAAAAAAGTGACATAATGCAAGTTTAAAACTCAATATACCAAAATGTATTGCAATAAACTGTAGTGTTTCAAAATGAGTTATGCTTTATAGTGAAATCACCCACTAGTTTTTACTTTTAGTCTCTCTAAAACCCATCGAAATGGCGCAATTTTGAGTAACTTTCAAATGTATTTTCACACTTTACTTTTAATTCATGAGCTGTTCAGTATTCTACATTACGACCTAAATTATTCATGTATTTGCATCTTACATCAGGCCACTTGAGTGTACACGAAGACCAGGGGGAAGTTGCTGGGGAGCTGGCGGTGTACAGTACAGCGAGGCAGCGCGGCGGACATCTTGTAGTCCTCTTCATCGAGGACGACCCTGATCCTTCATCATCGCACCTGCTCTCACCTCACTGTGTGATCGTCTCCTATTTTTACCCACAAACATGTCAGCGCTCTCAGGATGGGGTAGTTAGCGTCAGGGTGTGAGGAGTCGTCATAGCAACTAAATAATGAGGCCCGCTGATCTAGTAAGTGAAGTGAGTATTTTTTTAAAGAGAATATTTTAGCTTTCGTACTATGTTATAATGTTGTTTCCTCATCAAACATGTGCCTGAAGAGGTTTAGAAATCATCCACGCATGTTTGAGCAATTTAGTGATCTCTCCCATGCACTATAGACCTGTTTCAAAGCTACGTCATCACTGAATGTGCGCGCATTGTTGACTCAAAACAAAGCCACTGCTGCCATAAAACCCCCAGCGAAGGTATAGAAGAGAAGAGAAGAACTCGAATAAAGAGAAACAGATGGAATATCATTCGACTGACATACACACAAGTGAACACCTGGGCAAATTACCCTAAACAAGCAGCATAATCATGCTGCTTGTTTAGGGTAATTTGCCCAGCAAGCACAGGACACCGCAAAGCTCACAGACATATTAACCGGGTAACCTCTACGACAGACACATGTAAACGAACACAAATAACTTTGTTAAAATGCATGATAAGTTTTCGTATGACCATCATAAATGGCATTTGACATGACTGAGATCACATTTGTGACTCGTGAATTAAGTCGTAGTATGTTACTTACCCCGCAACGCAAGTGCAGTTGGCGGTCAGAACGTAGTTCTCGCGCTTTTTGATGATAGCCCAAGCATTGTACATGGTCGTCTTGTGGCCTTGTCTTTGACTGGGGAGAACATCAGATGCCAACACGCAAAACTCCCCATCGATATCGTGGTATTTTACCTCCTGTACATGGCCACACACGGCAAACTGGTAGGCATCCATGGATTTGTATGCCCGCACTTTCTCTCTTGTATACACTCTGGGCTTCTCGACTAAATAACAGTGGATATCTGTCCACTGTAAATCTGGCCACTTTCTGCGATCGTACTGCCATTCCGTGATCGCATAAGGATCTGGTAGTCGAACCCCGTTGCCCAACGTGAGCTTTTGAATCCCTCCATATTGTTCATATTCAATAACTTGCTATAATCCAGTGCTTCTCAAATAGTGGGGCGGGCCCCCCTGGGGGGGGATGGCGTGATGCCAGGGGGGGCGCGTATGACCCTGGGAAACATGTTTTTTTGCTGTACTGTACTAGAACTAAGTGTAATTGCACATCAACAACGGTAGTTGTCAGTGGAGTTCTCACATGCGATTTACGCAGTCTCACCATTAACAGAACATCCTCTGTCACAGAAAAAACACGTATATTCCACTGAGTCGTGTCCTTTAGTCCGACAGAAGCTGACGCATCAGTGGCACAAGGAGAGAGCGGTTTTTTTCAGTGCTTTTAGCTTATGCAAATGAGGTGGTTTTAAGTTTCATTTCTGTAAAACGTAAACAAATCTGCGCAAAGCTGCATTAAAAACACATTAATATTTGAGTCCTCAGTGCAGTCTTTGTTGTAAGTTTTTTTCTTTTTTTTGTTTATAATGTTAATAAAAGGATACAATGGTGTTCTAATAACAATTTTCTAGACAAATAATACTATTTATAGTCGCGCGCAGGAAGGGGGGCGTGAAATTTTTTCTTCTTCCTAGGGGGGCCGTCACAGAAAATAATTGAGAAGCACTGCTATAATCAGATACTCCGCTATGGTCTGCCATGGTTGATTCTGGGTCAACAATGCATGCACATGCCGGTGACGTCACGTCTGTTTACTAACGGTAAAGGGGTCTGGACCCTCCTTACGTTTAGCGATGTTTAGATCAATATAGACCACAATGCATTGCGAGTGTCGGAAAAACTACGACGTACAGTGAGAGGTGTTTAACTGGACACAACACGACTGAATGAAAGCGCTGGTTTATCGCACTCTTGATTCCTGATTATGAATAAAACCCTCTTAAAAGTTGTATAGAGGATTTTCCAAGCGACCGTTTGTCCTTTTTCAAAACCACCACCCTCCTCCTCCACAGCTCCCTAAGTAGAAGCGCCTCCTCCTTACACTAGAAATTGTGTTTGTTTACAGCCGGTGCGCTTCAGAATTGCTTAATGAATTGCTGTTGGAGTTCCCTATCCATAAGTAATTTAGCGACCAACGTGTCAGTTTTTAGAGCCTTCGCCTGCTTCAGTGCGCACCATCGCTGGAAAGAATTTCCGAGAATTACCTTAGTTTGGCTTCGCTCCATTTCCCCTTTTCTTATTCTTTCAGCAACCTCAAAAACTGACTTTCTTTTATGGCAAACTGGTAGTGGATTCTTGTCTGCCATCGCAACAACCTTTGTACCAAGCTACAGTTGGAAAAAGTCGCTAAGAACCACTGCATTGGTTGAGTAAACAGCATCTTGCGTTGCGTGAGAAGCGTACGTAAACCATGTACGTAGGGAGTTTGATCGACAACCCTAATGTTTATCTGGCCCCACCACGTCCACAGATGATGGATTGTCTTTTTTTTTTCCGCTCACACTATCACTGGTAACAATGGAACTTGTCCGGACATGTTTATCGTTCAAATGATCCGTCAGGCTGGAGCAGCTCCAGTGATCGGAAAATTCTTCTTGACAAAAGCTCCAAATCACCGCGTTCTCATTGATAGTGCCGCCTTTTTATAAATAAAGTTTTTATAAATAAACTTGCCGTTTAAATGCCTGAGCAGCTATTTGCTCGCCGCACGCCAAATTTAAAATGCGTGCATTGAATTGCCACTCATAATTAATTGCGTTAACTTTTATAACGTGTTAATTTACAGTGTAACTAATTAATCTAATTAACACGTTAAACTGACAGCCCTACTTTAAATACAACAAAAAGCAAATAATTCAGTCCTTTTGCGTGAAAATCAGCTTGACAAAAATGTGTATGATTATTATTAGTCCATAAGTACTTGTGTGCCAGTTTGATCTGAACATTATTTATAACAGAAATCAAGTTATATTTGAGTTTATGTAGTATCTAAGTGGATCTATTTGGCTAAGCGGAATTACTCCCCGAGTTATTGGTTTTACCTGTAAGTAAGATAAGATAAGACTTTATTGATCTCACACAGGAGAAATTTACTTGTCACAGTAGCTCCAGGTAGGGACAGTTTGAACAAGAAGACAAGGGCATGCAGGCAAGAATGGCATAAAGATAGGTAATAATAATAATAAAATAAGTAATAAATCGAATAATAATAATAGTAGTAATAATAATAATAAAAACAGTGACAGGGAGAGTATTGAAAAATTGGAAAAAGGATATTGCACGATAGGAGTATTGAAAAAAAAAACAATATTGCCTGCGCACTGATATGTTTATGTTGCAGTGAACCAAAGTAAAGTGAGGATTCACGAGTTAATCTACCTCCGAGTTTGGATCATTTATTTACATTTAATATGTTGTAGTAAAGACACAACAAATTGGCGATGAGTAATTCGGATCCTACAGAACCGCACGACAAGTTAACCGGAGGGAAAGAGAAACGAGAAAATGAAAATAAAGGCATCACTAGAGGAAAAGTGAAAATTAGCAAAGGATGTGTGAGTAACCATGAATAGCACACAGAGAATCAACGCAGATAAAAAAAAAAAGGCTGGATTTGATGTCCGAAATTGCTTCGGGAAAGTAGATGAGTTTGATAGCGCAAGTGAAGACTGGGAAGCTTATATTGAGAGAGTTGTATTGGAGTTGTCGAGGAAGAGAAAAAAAGTTTCAGTCCTCCTCAGTCTGATAGGAGCGAAAACTTACAATCTACTACGGAATCTAGTGAGCCCGAACAAACCGCCCAGCAAGTCATTTGACGATATAGTTAAGATTTTGCAAAGCCTCCTGAACCCCAAACCCCTAGTGATAGCGGAAAGATTCAGATTTCATAAAAGGAAAAAAATGCATATCTGAATACATGGCTAAGCTGCGCAAGCTCTCGCAGAATTGTGATTTCAAAGATGGACTCTCTGATGCATTACGAGATAGACTGGTATGTGGCATGCACTGTTCAAGCACACAAAAACAGCTACTGTCAGAAAAGGAACTGGATTTGGATAAAGCATTAGCTATAGCCATCTCAATGGAAACCGCAGCTAAAGATGCTTCAGAGCTACAAAAGAAGACTGTAGAAAATGAGGTGCATAAAATGTGCTTAAATAATGCGAAAAAACAGGAATGCTACAGGGGTGGTAAATCCTCTCATAATGCAAATGACTGTTCAAAGAAAAGACCTGTAGGAAGTGCAATAAGCAAGGCCACATAGAAAGAGCATGCAAAACGGATCAAACCAACATCCGAAAAGAGAAAACTGAAAAGAACAAAGATTTCAAACCCAAAGCAAAACAAATGCACAAAGTAACAGAATGTGAAAATTCAGACAGTAGTGATGAGGATGACCTGTCATGTTTAGAGCTGCACAGCATAATAGAAAAGAACAGGAAAATAATATGGATAACCACAATGGTGTGTGGCGTGAAACTTAAAGGAGAATTAACGTTTTTTTTACAATCTGAGCCTTATTTCGGTAATAAAACAAGTTGTTTTACTCACCCATAGCACTTTGGTGTCATATGGAGCACTTCCGGAGATGTTTTAGATTAGCGATCTCCGTAATGTGAGTTCTCGGGGCACATGTTTGCGGTCTCCAAATAACACAAACTTTAGCACTTTTCAAATCATAGAAGCTCAATGTCTTAGTCTACACTTTCGTTTGAGTCAAAAGTGGCCTGTAATCCGAGATTTATCCATAGTTTCGAGTAGATGAGGACGCCAGTGTGCATGCGCGGAGTCACATCTTATTTCACTCTCAGTTCCCGGGACCCAAACATGGAACGCAAAGCTGTAAACTATGGATAAATCTCGGATTACAGGCCACTTTTGACTCAAATGAAATCGTAGACTAAAGACATCGAGCTTCTATGATTTGAAAAGTGCTAAAGTTTGTGTTATTTGGAGCCCGCACATGCTCGGGGAATGCCCCGAACTATGGCTATAAGTCGCGCTAGGCTAACGGCGTTAGCCTAACGGTAATCTAAAACATCTCCGGAAATGCTCCATATGACACCAAAATGATATGGGTGAGTAAAACAACTTGTTTTATTACCGAAATAAGGCTCAAATTGTAAAAAA
Organism: Paratrypauchen microcephalus; assembly: GCA_036785185.1. NCBI lineage: Eukaryota > Metazoa > Chordata > Actinopteri > Gobiiformes > Gobiidae > Paratrypauchen > Paratrypauchen microcephalus. Next base: position 790,170 of record JAVJIX010000147.1, on the reverse strand, counting down.
CGTTACTTTTCCTTTAAAGTGGATGTGGCCTATGGTGGCAAAACACACCAGTTAGAGCTTTATGTGCTGAAAACCACAGGGCCAGCTCTTCTTGGACGCGAGTGGTTAAGGAAGATTCAGCTTGATTGGCATACGATTAAAGCTCTCAACAGCTCCAACTGCAGCTCTGACCAAAGACTGTCCCAGCTGTTACAGGCTAATGCTCAAGTGTTTGAAAAAGGCATTGGTAAACTTAAACACCTAAAGGCAAAAATTGAAATTGATAAAGATGCCACACCGAGATTTCACAAAGCACGTCCAGTGCCCTATGCACTACGCCCAAAAATAGATGCTGAACTACAGAGGTTAGAGACATCCGGCATCCTCTCAAACTAAACTAAACGTAAAAGGTGGAACGAGGTGGAGCATTGTGAGCTTTGGAGATGCAGACAAACTAATAATGCGGCGGCAAACTGAAAACACAACTCCAGATCTGTTTTTGATGAGGTAACAATATTCTAACGTGGTTTAAAGCTCGCAAGAATCAATTTTGTGCACTATAGAAGCTCCGTGCTGATACAAAACCACAAAACCAACCCCAAAGTGCGACAGATGAGAATGAAAATAAATGTAAGGACTTTAGCGGTAAAACATATGGCCTAATTTCGCAGTGCAGGGCTGGAGGAGGAGACAGATGAGGCAGCTCTCTCTTGCTGGGCCGGGTTGGCGTAATATTGATTTCTCTGTGGCGGTCGTGCTGATTGTGTGAGCGTGGAGAAGGCATCCATCATAGCCGCCGTTCCTCTCCTCACCCCTCCTCCTCCTCCTCTCTTCTCCTCCTCCTTCTTCTCCACAGTGAATCCATCGCATTGGCTCTGATATATTTAAGAGCCCACGATCGCTCCCTGGGGTGGCTACAGGAAACCTTGCGCGCCCAAATGGCTGTGCAGGTTTGTGATTTGGCGTGATGGAGTCAAAGAAAGTCAAATACAATAGCTGCTTGTTTGTGAATGCAATTTGAGCTCTGAAATGATTGGAAAGAGTTTTTTCTGGAACATCAGTGAACTAAAAACGCAAAGGAGCACCCCTGATGGTGTCATTATGTGGAATAGTGTTTTGAGTGAATGAAACAACTACTCCAGAGCAAAATTTCAAAACTGTAAGTCATTTTAAAATAGGATAATCTGTCAGGCACACAATGATTCTGAAGAAGAATACAGGAAAACATGCAAAGCAGGTACAGAATTCTGCAACTTTTCTGGTGGAGCGTCCATCACCTGCTTGTCTTCACGGAGATGTTATTGCTTTATCTAGAATATCATTTACACGGACCATGAACACGTGGCAATGGCAATGGAAAAAATTGCAATATGGTTGAAGGACTGCTTGGACTGTTGGTAAAACAGCAACAATGTTTTTCTCCACAGAACAAAATAAAAGAACATATCCCTTTAATCACAGTAAATAGTGAAACTATTAAAAATGTTGATGAATACAGATACCTCGGCATCATTTTAGTTTTAGTTTTAAAAAACACATTAAAAAGGTTTGCCATAAAATAAAATATGATCTGTCTACTTTTAGATCCATACGAAATTTCCTGACAAAACAAGGAGCAAAAATCTATCTAAATGCAATGATACTACCTGAGTTAATTTTTGGTGTTTCATGCTGGTCACAAGCCAAAAACCACAATAAAACATTTAGAATCTCTTTATAAGCACTTAAGATTCTAGATCGGAAACCACGGAAATACCATCACTGTCAGATACTAAAGGAGAATTAACGTTTTTTTTACAATCTGAGCCTTATTTCGGTAATAAAACAAGTTGTTTTCCTCACCCATAGCACTTTGGTGTCATATGGAGCACTTCCAGAGATGTTTTAGATTAGCGATATCCGTAGCATGAGTTCTCAGGGCATGTAATATATATATATATATATATATATATATATATATATATATATATATATATATATATATATATATATATATATATATATGCCCCGAGCGGTCTCCAAATAACACAAACTTTAGCACTTTTCAAATCATAGGAGCTCAATGTCTTAGTCTACACTTTCGTTTGAGTCAAAAGTGGCCTGTAATCCAAGATTTATCCATAATTTACAGCTTTGCGTTTCATGTTTGGTCCCGAGAGCTGAGAGTGAAATAAGATGTGACTCCGCACATGCGCACTGGCCTCCTCATCTACTCGAAACTATAAATAAATCTAAAATCTCGGATTACAGGCCACTTTTGACTCAAACAAAAGCGTAGACTAAGACATTGAGCTTCTATGATTTGAAAAGTCCCGGCAGCCCCGGCCTTGCGCCAGTCGTGCTGCTCTGTCACGGATTTGACTACACGCACTTCTCCAAGGGGTTGGTGCACGTCGCATCCCGGAATGTGGCAGTGCCGTTGGGTGAGCGCGGTGCTTCCTGCGCTGGCGCTCACACAGCGCTCATGTCTCCGCTCCCCTCGCATGTCCGGGGGGGTTCCAGAGCCATGTCTCCCCCCACGCTTCACTATTAATACATTTTGCTGAAAATCTACGAAAGTTTGAGTGTTTAAACGAGAGAGAAATGTGAGAAAACATTAATTCCAGTGTTTTACAGCCTTAAAACATGTATAATAATTGTAAAATATAAAGTTGTCCTACTTTTTCACTCATTGCGGGTTATTTCTGGAACCTAACCCTCGCGATTAACGAGGGATTACTGTATACAAATCCTCGCCATTTTCCTCAAAATATAAAAATAATATACATTTTTGCCCAAGCACCTTCGTACACTTTCCACCAATATAAGCCGGGTGAGGTCCGTCGGAGAGCTTTTGGCAGACACCACTCGGAAGACACCACCGTAGCCCCCCCGAGTCACCACCATCGGTTTTACACTTCTAACTGCACATGTAAGCGTTTTAGTTCTCAAGACTTGCTAATTACCCGCTGCCTGTGCTTTACAGCATGGCCGACTGAATACAACGTGGTGCTCCCGGCCTCACACAACCTACCACCAAGCCCCTGACCCACAAGTTTACAACAATTTCCTTACAACATATATTGAAAGTCATTTAAAGTGACCATGACAGGGACCCCACTGTAACAATCCCTTTAACGTTCCTTTAGCAGCAGGTGGAGAAACATTAAATCCTTGCCTCAAGCCATGACCTTCAGATCAGATTCTTGTTTTTAGTTTCAGAATCTCCTGGGGCGTTCCATGTCTGCTCCTCCACACACGTTTTAGGACGGCCCATCTGATCATCTCCCCGGAGACCTTCTTCTACTCTTTTTCATGAATAATCTTCAAAATATCCACTGGCCTCTGTCAGCAATTAGCTCATTTAGTCACAGCGGCTTATACAGGGAAGGTTATCAGGATTTAAGTGTCTAATTTTCAGAAATGGAATTTGTAACAGTTTTGGCACATTTTAGTTTAGTTCAGTGAATAAGGATAAACCGACTGAAGATAAAAATGACATTATGAGTCAAGTTGCCCCACGGTTTTGATTTCACAGCAATTTTGAAAGCACTTTCTGGTCAATTTATGTCTTGGTCGTGGATGATTTAAAATGACTTGTGGAACTGGAGGTGGATAGAGTAGGCAAAATTTTACTCACAGTAAAAGTTGAAGCAAAATTGACTTTTAGTCATGTTATAGTGTTATTATCTCCGCAAAAACAGACCTGGAGTTGTGTTTTGTTTCATTCACATGTTACATGTCCTACATTTTCTACATTTCCAAAGCTCCAAATGGTCTGTTCCACCTTGTGATGTCATGAAGCTGTAGTTTTCAGGTTGACAGCTACCTTTTTACTTTTTGTTTTTGTTCAGTAGGTTAGGATTGGAATTCCATGGCTGAAAGTACCGAAATGGTTCTCGTGAAGGTGTGTTGAGTTTAAAAACACAATGGAGCACTTCATGTATTATCACAAGGTAGAACAGAGTGTTTCTTCTTCTTCTTCTTCTTCTTCTTCTTCTTCTTCTTCTTCTTCTTCTTCTTCTTCTTCTTCTTCTTCTTCTTCTTCTTCTTCTTCTTTTTCTTCTTCTTCTCCTTCTTCTTCTCCTTCTTCTTTTTCTTCTTCTTCTCCTTCTTCTTTTTCTTCTTCTTCTTCTTCTTCTTCTTCTTCTTCTTCTTATTCTTCTTCTTCTTCTTCTTCTTCTTCTTATTATTATTATTATTATTATTATTATTATTATTATTATTATTATTATTATTATTATTATTATTCCCCCCCCCCCCCCCCCCCCCCCCCCCTTTTTTTCAGATTTCGGGTACTTCCCACCAACAAAAACTCACGAAATTTTGCACAAAATTCAAGAATGCCAAAAAAGGAATTTACAAATAATCTGTATAAAAAAACTTTAAAAATGGCTTGACAGCGCCCCCTGGAAAATCAAAATACATTGCGCCTATGGCTATACCCGTGTTGCCATGCCAACAGGCCAAACATCTGTCCTCGCCAGTGGGACACCTGGCAAAAACTTTGTCGTAGCCAAACCAAGTTTGGTACACAGATGCATCATGGGAATAGGAACAAAAAAGTATATATTTTCTGTTTTTGTTTTGTTTGAGAGAAGAACTCAGCCTAAATATGCAGGGTTTGTGCGTTAAACATGTGTGAATGAAACAAAACACAGCTCCAGGTGTGTTTGTGATGAGGAAACAACAAAGATCAGAAAATAGCGTCATATGGGCCATTTAAGTCAAAAGTAAAATTGTTTTTGTATTTTGTCTCGTCATTTCAGGAGACATTTTGGAAAAAAACACACACAAACACACACACACAGATGCCGTTTTGGCGGGGCAGCTGTATTGTGATGCCATTAGTAATTGTTGCCATTAGTTGTTGTTGATAGAAGGACATGTGTGTGTTTGCCAAACCGTGAGTGAGCGATGCCTCCTCTTTTCTCAGCTGTTCAGACAGAACAGCCCCTTCTGTTCTACACAAGGACAAATACTACTAATCTGTATCTGTATTTTAGGCATTTAGCAGTCTGAATCAAATAAAAATCATATTTACAGATTTTTTACTCAAATGTGGATTGTATTTGTTGACATAAGTGGCCTATATTATGTTTTTGTTAGGTTTTACTTTTAATTTTTTGCACATACAGTATACCGATTGTGTTTCAAGTTTTACGGCCTAAAAGTTGGCTAGTAATAATGCAACAGTTGATATTAGAACTAGTAAGAATGGAAGTAGTACTAGTAGTAGACGTAGGCCTACAAGCAGGCCTAGTAGTAGCTGTTGTCGTGTGTAGTAGTGTCCTAGAATCTCATGTTTTAAATTGTCACACATTTTTACATAGCGCTGTACACATAGACCGTATAAAGAAGTGGACTAAGGGAGTGTGACATCACCCACAGCGTTCGGCTCCAGTCAAATGAAGCTCACAGAGGCTAGCATTTATAGAAAATACAAACCCCGGGATCATGTAAAGAGGGTTAATACGAACATTGTGTCCATTTATATATTCAGCCAATGACTTGACATCAAGGGACTGCTCACCCATTCATTTATTTACTGACCTTTATTTAACCAGGAAATGTCCCATTGAGATTAATAACCTCTTTTTCAAGGGAGTCCTGGCCAAGAGGCAGCAGCAAACACAAAACACACTTACATATTTACACAGATAAAGCATAAAAGTTTAAAAAACATTATAAAAAAAACAAGTGCAGATTGTGGAATTGGTCTCAAAAGCTCTCAGTTTGGATTTAAAAGTGCTCAAGGAAATTAAATCGGTTAGTTTCCAGTCTTTCTGTAGCATATTCCATGCAAAAGGTGCAGCGTAAACAAATGCCTTTTTGCCCAGTTCTGTAGGAGCATAAGGAACAGAAAGCAACAAATAGTCTTGTGAACGAAGAGAATACGATTCAGCATTTCTCAGAGCAATTAGGGTGCAAATGTACGAAGGCAGTAGCCCCAATATTGCCTTATAAATGAAAGTGTACCAGTGACTAGTCCTCCGAGTGGCCAGAGCAGGACATCCCACTCGAGGGTATAATTCACAGTGGTGAGTGGACATTTTACAGTTTGTAATGAGCCTCAAAGAAGCACGATAAACAGTATCAATCATTCGAAGTCAGTGAGCAGCAGCATTCATGTACAAAAGATCTCCATAATCCAACACAGATAAAAATGTTGCATTGACAAGACGCTTTTTTACATTAAGTGTCGTCTGAGTACTTTGCCAATGTTATTATGGTTTGAAAATATGTAACTTAAATAATAAAAGATAATAAAAACAAGTTTATTTCGAAAATAAAATCCCAATTTTAGCCTCAGCTTCTTCTTCATGAGGTGGCTTAAGTGTCTTGCCTAAGGACACAACGACAGCATTCATCTGCAGGAGCTGGAATAGCACCGCCAACCTGATGATGAAGTAGTAATGGTAGTAGACCTAGTAATAGTAGTAGTAGTGCAGTAGTTGTTGTTGTAGAAGTAGTAGTAGTAGTAGTGGTCGTAATAGTTTATTGTCTTTGTAATAGTAGTAGTAGTTGGAGCAGTAATTGTTGTCGTAGTAATAGTAGTGGTAGATCATAGAATTTCAGTTAGTCGTATTTTTAACTGCTACAAAATTCAATTCAGTGTCTGTTTTAAGAGTGTACCCATCCCCTTCACTTTTTAATGGAAGTACACAGTACTAATAAAGCTCTACTGTAGATTTCCCCATGTACACACTATACACACTGCACTTTAAATTCATGTCATTATATCTTGTTGCTATTTTGGCCTGTCTCAGAAACATTTTGTCCACAGATGAGTCCATTAGACACAGGACATGGCTGACCACACGATTGTCCAGGGCAGGCCACATGAGGACACGGCGTTGCTAATCAGGACAGCTAGCATAAGCCGCTAGGAGACAGAGACATGTCCCTGAGCATTCGGAGCTTTATGCGGCATCTGTCGCTTTGGAACTACATGTTGTACTTGTTAACAATGGGATTCCAACTTTTAAAACAAAAGTAATGATAATTTTAGTAGTAGCAGACCCTGGCATGGAGTAATAGTACTAGTAAACTTAGATCTTGGCATGTAGTAGGCATTGGCATGTAGTAGTAGTAGTAGTAATAATAGTAGTAGTAGAAGAGGTAGGCCTTGACATGTAGTAGTAGTAGAGGTAGGCCTTGGCATGTTGTAGTAGAAGAGGTAGGGCTTGGCATGTAGTTGTAGTAGTAGTAGAGGTAGGCCTTGGCATGTAGTAGTAGTAGAGGTATGCCTTGGCATGTAGTAGTAGAAGAGGTAGGCCTTGGCATGTAGTTGTAGTAGTAGTAGTAGTAGAGGTAGGCCTTAGCATGTAGTAGTAGTAGTAGTAGCAGTAGTAGTAGTAGTAGTAGAGGTAGCCCTTGGCATGTAGTAGTAGTGGTAGAGGGTAGGCCTTGGCATGTAGTAGTAGTAGAGGTAGCCCTTGGCATGTAGTAGTAGTAGTAGTAGTAGTAGAGGGTAGGCCTTGGCATGTAGTAGTAGTAGTAGTAGTAGTAGAGGTAGGCCTTGGCATGTAGTAGTAGTAGTAGTAGAGGTAGGCCTTGGCATGTAGTAGTAGTAGAGGTAGGCCTTGGCATGTAGTAGTAGTAGTAGTAGTAGAGGGTAGGCCTTGGCATGTAGTAGTAGTAGTAGTAGTAGTAGTAGTAGAGGGTAGCCCTTGGCATGTAGTAGTAGTAGTAGAGGGTAGCCCTTGGCATGTAGTAGTAGTAGTAGTAGTAGAGGGTAGGCCTTGGCATGTAGTAGTAGTAGTAGTAGTAGTAGTAGTAGTAAAGGGTAGGCCTTGGCATGTAGTAGTAGTAGTAGTAGTAGTAGCAGTAAAGGGTAGGCCTTGGCATGTAGTAGTAGTAGTAGTAGTAGTAGAGGGTAGGCCTTGGCATGTAGTAGTAGTAGTAGTAGTAGTAGTAGTAGTAAAGGGTAGGCCTTGGCATGTAGTAGTAGTAGTAGTAGTAGTAGTAGAGGGTAGGCCTTGGCATGTAGTAGTAGTAGTAGTAGTAGAGGGTAGGCCTTGGCATGTAGTAGTAGTAGTAGTAGTAGTAGTAGTAGTAGTAGTAGTAGTAGTAAAGGGTAGGCCTTGGCATGTAGTAGTAGTAGTAGTAGTAGTAGTAGTAGTGGTAGAGGTAGGCCTTGGCATGTAGTAGTAGTAGTAGTAGTAGTAGTAGTAGTAGTAGAGGTAGGCCTTGGCATGTAGTAGTAGTAGTAGTAGTAGTAGTAGTAGTAGTAGTAGTAGTAGTAGTAGTAGTAGTAGTAGTAGTAGTAGTAGTAGTAGTAGTAGTAGTAGAGGGTAGGCCTTGGCATGTAGTAGTAGTAGTAGTAGAGGGTAGGCCTTGGCATGTAGTAGTAGTAGTAGTAGTAGTAGTAGAAGAGGTAGGCCTTGGCATGTAGTAGTAGTAGTAGTAGTAGTAGTAGTAGTAGAGGTAGTAGAGGTAGGCCATGGCTAGTAGTAGTAGTAGTAGTAGTAGTAGTAGTAGTAGTAGTAGTAGTAGTAGTAGTAGTAGTAGTAGTAGTAGTAGTAGAGGGTAGCCCTTGGCATGTAGTAGTAGTAGTAGTAGAGGGTAGGCATTGGCATGTAGTAGTAGTAGTAATAATAGTAGTAGTAGAAGAGGTAGGCCATGGCATGTAGTAGTAGTAGTAGTAGTAGAGGTAGGCCTTGGCATGTAGTAGGCATTGGCATGTAGTAGTAATAATAGTAGTAGTAGTAGTAGAGGTAGGCCTTGGCATGTTGTAGTAGAAGAGGTAGGGCTTGGCATGTAGTAGTAGTAGAGGTAGGCCTTGGCATGTAGTAGTAGTAGAGGTAGGCCTTGGCATGTAGTAGTAGAAGAGGTAGGCCTTGGCATGTAGTTGTAGTAGTAGAGGTAGGCCTTGGCATGTAGTAGTAGAAGAGGTAGGCCTTGGCATGTAGTTGTAGTAGTAGTAGTAGTAGAGGTAGGCCTTAGCATGTAGTAGTAGCAGTAGTAGTAGCAGCAGTAGTAGTAGCAGTAGTAGAGGTAGGCCTTGGCATGTAGTAGTAGTAGTAGTAGTAGTAGTAGTAGTAGTAGAGGGTAGGCCTTGGCATGTAGTAGTAGTAGAGGTAGCCCTTGGCATGTAGTAGTAGTAGTAGTGGTAGTAGTGGTAGTGGTAGGCCATGGCATGTAGTAGTAGTAGTAGAGGGTAGGCCTTGGCATGTAGTAGTAGTAGTAGTAGTAGTAGTAGAGGTAGGCCATGGCATGTAATAATAAGAAAAGTAGGAGTAGTTTTTGTTTGTACAGATCTAAACTGTCAACATCATCCACCAAATGTCTTTTTATTTCAGTCTAGAAGCAGAATTCATTTTGTATTTCTTTATTTTTCTTCTATTGCTGAACGCTGACACACACAAAGCCCAGCTGTCCATGTGTCTGCACTGAAGTCCAGTTTCCGCTGACGTGGTGCTTCACTGATGAATCTGGGCACACTAAAGCAGTTTAAATCAGCGAGGAGCTTCTGGACACCAGGCACAGCCCCTCCTAACTCAATCTGCAAACACCAGAAAGCATAAAGTTTGGTTTCTATACATAACTTATACCAAATTATTTATTATTATTGTTTATTACTATTCCATTCAGAGTCTTGAAGGTCCTATATTACGCAAAATTGACTCTTGTGAGTTTAAGTCGTGTTATATTGTTCAAACATCAAAAACATACCTGGAGTTGTGTTTTGTTTGCGTTTTATTACCAGTCTCTCTACATCGCTCTGCTTTGTTCCATTTTGTGATGTCATGAAGTGGTAGTTTTCAAGTAGGGATGTAACAATCACCGAAATATCGTGATATGGTATCGTCAAAAGTCTCACAATAATATTGAATTACAAGTCTCTTTGCTTAAATGAACAGTTATGGTGATTCTAATGTCTTTCTTTGTGATTTTCATGTACTTTCACTTTGAATTACTTTGTGTATGAATTGTGCTATACAAATAGACTTGCCTTGCCATGATGCAGCAGTAGCGAAAAAGAACTACATAGACCATGATCCTTTGGTGTTGTCAGTGCAGTCCAGTGACGTGCGGTCATTAGAGGCAGGTGAGGCGAGATATTTATCCAATGATTTGTACTATAAAGTTATTTTCTATTTAACATCGACATTTAATTATTTTTTTTATTCAAAATTGCTGAATTTTCACTTTTACCGTTCAAATACTGAACGTGCGGCGAGGCACCAGCCGTTCGTGCCTCACATGGACTGACTGTGCTGTAGCTCAGCAGTGACAGATTCTGCGCTAAAGCGGCGGTGAAAAGGCACCGGGTGAGGCACGTAGTTACCTGCCCTCAAGGTAGAGGCACTCGTGAGCCCAGGGGTTTTTCTGCAACTCCTGGGGCAGCAGATTAGAATAAGTGACAGCAAGCTTAGTTTAGCAAGTCAAGTTTAGCAATTCACTTTTTTCTTCTTGTCTGGCCCAACTTTTTAAATGGAGGAAGATTTCATATTAAAGCTCAAGCAGTTTTCTAAACTGGACTTTTGATCGAAGCAGGAGTTTATAATTAAAGGAAGACCAACGCAGGGGATAAGGGTTTTGCTCCAGACTACGGGACGAAAGACTTGCGTCTTTTCTGCTTTTCCTGCCTACTTTTCTCAACCTGCTGTGACAATGTCTGGACTCAGATGGAATATTGTGACCTGAAAAATTTGCAAAGAAGCCTCGATAAACATGAGTGGTCTACTGCTCACATTCAGAGCCAGATCGCGCAAAAAATGTCGCTATTTTAATTTATGACGCTACTCGGTGCGCTCTGGAAAATGCACTGAACAATAATAATTCATTTTCAGCTTCACATCAAAAATATTACAAGCTCCAGTCACTTACAGGGACAGAAATTCCCCGAGGCCAGATTTACTTGCCAACACCCGGTGACGTCGCTGATGACGCCAGTGCCTCACCAACCATGACCCTCACCGCACGTCACTGGTGCAGACTACATGAAGAAAAAAAACATTATGAAGCACTTTTAAATCTTAATTCTTCATATTATATTATAACAGTACCCCAGGCATTTCAAGGCTTTTAAAAGGAAAAAGCAGCATATTCACAACTTTGTAAGGCTCTGCAAAATATTGTGATAAATATCAAACTGTGAGATGCGTATCCTGAAGATATTTTGATAACGTTACATTCCTAGTTAACAGCTGCCTTTTACTTTTTGTTCAGTAGAGACTGGCAATTCCAGGGCTGAAATAATCCAAATGATTCTAGTGAAGGTGTGTGGAGTTTATGGAATCATGTATTACCACATGACATCACAAGGTGGACCGTGTTTTCCATCTGAGGGAAGAACTCGGCCTAAATCTGCAGGGTTTGTGCGTTAAACATGGACGAATGAAACAAAACACAACTCCGGGTCTGTTTGTGATGCAGAAACAACATCAGAACATGGATCAGAAAATAGCTACACTATAACGGACCCTTTGAAGTGTTTTATTTTCAGATGACCATGAACTCCGCTCTGGTTTCTGAAAATTGACAAAAGTGCTTATAAAGTCATCGTGGTGAATAATTAGGATGCTCAAAATGCATAAAGTAAGTCATTTTTTCAGTTTTTCACATTTTTAACACGAATAATCTGCAAACTCTCATTGCTTTGTGTGCATTTATACCAAATAAAGGGTTTATAAAAATGCACGTTTCATATGTACGCAAAGTAGCCAGAGTTCCCTCCCGTACACATCTTAAAGGATCACACTAGTGAACCTGTATGGATAATCTTTTTTTCTGGACAATTTCAGGGATGAGGGTTTGAACTTTGGGACTTTTTCCACCATTCAAAAGAGACAGTCCACCTTATTCCAGCCTCGCCCACTTTTGTCTCTAAACGCTCCTAAATCTCGCTATTTTGCGGTTATAAACGGGGATCCCATTCATGTCAGTGCAGAATTTGGGAAGCATTTTGCATCTTAAATATGACATGAAAGTCGGTTCCTTTGTGTAAAATGTTTAATTTTGATGTGCAGCAACACGTCAGCACTGCGTCAATACTCTGGGAGGCTTTAAAACGTCTTTATCATCTGTATTGAACTTATTTACTGTCAAGTTCGGTAGCCCCATACAAAATAATAGAACCCGAACGATGACAGTGGCGTCCACGGCAACTTCCGGAATAAGGTGGATAGCCTACTGCTGATGGGGGTTCAAATAATATTGTCTCTCTGTAAGCATAAAGATCGTAAACATCCCAAAAACTATATTTCATAATATTGTCCTGTTTTATGTTCTCTTGAGTTCAGATAAATATGGAAATGTTTAATGCGATGTTCAGACTGTGACATCATTTAAGGCTTTTTGGGCGCATGAATAAACGGGAGGCTTAAACACCAATCCGAACAACTCATGAACAAACGTACTATAAACTACTATAAACTGATGTATGTACTGTCATTAGTTCCATAGTTGTCGTCATCCCTCCAATACAGTGGTCCCTCGCTCTATCGCAGTTCACTGTTCGCGGCCTCGCTGATTGGCTAAGAGACTGTAGACCTTTGCCGATTGATAGATGGGGGACGCGGGGGGACCGGGACCAGACTGGAACTAGACCAGGACCAGACTGGGACTAGACCGGTACTAGACCAGGATTAGACCAGGACTAAACGTGGAATAAACCAGGTCTAAACCAGGTCTAAACCTGGACTGGTCCTGGACTAGACCAGGACTAAACGTGGACTAAACCAGGTCTATACCAGGTCTAAACCTGGACTGGTCCTGGACTAAACCAGGACTAAACGTGGACTAAACCAGGTCTAAACCTGGACTGGTCCTGGACTAAACCAGGACTAAACGTGGACTAAACCAGGTCTAAACCAGGTCTAAACCAGGTCTAAACCAGGTCTAAACCTGGACTGGTCCTGGACTAAACCAGGACTGAACCAGGTCTAGACCTGGACTAAACTGGGACTAGACCAGGTCTAAACCAGGAATAAACAACCACGTGCCGCTCTTTGCTGGTTTCGTGCGGTTCGTTTGTGGCTCGGGCTGAGAGGACGCGGTCCGGGCGCCGCGGTTCAATCTCATGCTCGCAGCCCCGGTGTACGCGCGGCCTCGCGCCGGTCGTGCTGCTCTGTCACGGATTTGACCACGATGAGGAGTGCACGTGTCGCGCACTTCTCCAAGGGGTTGGTGCGCGTTGTGTCCCGGGACGTGGCTGTGCCGTCTAATGTCAGCATACCTTTTGTATGTTGCAAATTCAATTTAAAAGCTAAATCTAGCAGTTTAAAAAATCACATTTGGATTTGAGGACACTTGAAACACACCGGCGAAGTGCGAATTCCTCTAAAAGTTGCCTTACGCTTCGAGTGTTCAAGGAAATTGTGCGTTTTGAGCGTCTGTGCCCCAGGTGTAAAAATGCCAGAGCTGAAAATGATGAAACTTTCGCAAAATTCACAGCCAACACATGAAATTATCCAAATGATTCTAGCGAAGGTGTATAGAGTTGCAGTGGAACAACTCTGCCTAAATATGGAGGATTTGTGTGATAAATGTGTGTGAATGAAACACAACTGTGGTTTTCATGTCTGTGATGAGAAAACAGCGTAATATGGGCCCTTTAATCCTACTGTCAATCTGTCTAATCCTGTATAAATCTACTGTTGTACAAACGTGCGCACATCTGGACATGTTCTATTGGATAAAAATATAATGATGAGAACAGTCCTTTAGGCAATGATCATCTAAATATAGCTCTGTGGACACATGGGGCATATACTGCATCTGGTCCTGTACTACTGATCTGCAAAGTACCCATACATTTGCTCTTCTTCTACCAAATATTAAACTTCATGCCAAAAATGTCCTGTATTTTGGTTTCTTGCTATTTTCAAAACATACTTGGAAGTTGTGTTATGTTTCATTCACAGATGTTTGTGAAATCCTGAGTTTGTTTGTCACCTTTTCCGCCTTGTGATGTCATCAGGTGGTGCCCTCCTTTCTTTTCCAGGAAGTGCTACGCCCCGGAAACAGTTAGCAATTAACAATACGTAAATCAAAAATCCATCAGTTATCAAAATATTATCATCTACTTCAATCACAGTAACAAGGAAATTGAATTTATTGTGAATTTATTTGTTTTATTTGGTAAATACCATATCCACAAAATGAAATATACTGAAAACAGTTAACCTCTCTTCAAAATACTCGTGAAATTGAAATTGTACTTAGAAGAAGAAGACATGCTTTATTCATCCCCGTAGGGAAATTAAACCTATATCAGTGTCTCTGAGGATTTCAACAGATTTCAGGTTCTCCTGAGTGCGGGGCTAGGTGTATGGATCAGGTATGAATGGATGTCCGGCTACTGAAGTTTGAGACGTTTCTTCTCATCATTTATATATATGGGTTATTAAGATCGTTTTCACACCTGCCTTGTTTAGTACGTTTAAAGCGAACCAGAGTTTGTTTGCTCCTTTGATTCGAACCTTTTGGACTGGTGTGAATAACAACCAAAAATCTCGATCTGGAGCAAGCAAGCGAACAAAGACCATCTAAAAAGCTCGGTCTCGGCACGGTTCCATACGAATCCTGGTGCGGTTCGTTTGAGGTGAGAATGCAGACCGGACTCGATCCGACACAAGTTGGCTTTTTATACTTAAGGAGCTCCTGTCGTATGTCGAGCATTATGGGAAACCGAGGCTTACGAAACGAAACAAAACTTACGAGGCTTACTTACGTTTTGCTTGAAGAGCAAGAGTCAGAACTTGATGTGCACATGAGCGCTGTCCTCTGTAGCCGTCTCGGCCTGTGACTTCGTCGTTTGGAAATTGATTGTAAAATAGTGTAAACCTCACGATGCTGCTCAAACATTTATGCAAACTGTAAAAACTGAGCAAACCATATTGCTAAGGCTACATTGAAAACACCACGTAACGCCATGATTCTCCTCCTTCCGTGTTTGGACAGGGCTCATTTCTGTCCAATGGCTGAGCGACCTCAGCACACGTGGTTTTGTTTATAGATGTTAGTTCACTTGGGGAAAAAAGTGCAGTGTGAAAGCGAACCGCACAAAATTTAAAAAAAAATTATCTAAGTATCCCACTCACTAATGGGATAAAACTTCATGTTTCTGCACTCAAGCTGTGTGCACATCCCCTGTGCTGATAAACAAATAATACGTCTATAAGAACATACAAAATTCATATAACATAAAAAATGCATTTAAAAAAATAAAAAAAATTTGCTTGGACATATTACTGGTTATTTTCATTTTGGTTAAGTCTTACCCTAAATTTAAAAAGAAAAGGACGTGCTATACCCCTCGTTTTTTTTTTTGTTTTTTTTAAATAATGCACTTTTGGTTGAGCTTTGTTGCTTTATTTATTTATTTATTTATTCATTCATTTATTTATTTATTTATTTATTCATTAGCCCCTTGAGATGCATCATGTGTTTTTCAAGGAGTTCCATATTGTTTTTGAATGTACCCCGTGAGCACATTTTCCATTTCCTGGCTAACGGCTGACGCAGTTTTCGTGTGCGTGTGCGTGTGCGTGTGCGTGTGCGTGTGCGTGTAGTCTGTAATAGTGCAGGATCACGGAGACATGTGCGATCTGCGAGGACATATGGGACTGGACTGTTTGTGTCTCACTACTATGTGACGATACAGAGAAATTTGTCCAGTTGACAAATTGAATTTCTCCTTTTGCCGTGGATTCCACCTGGACGACTGAGGGATTCTACACGATACAGAGAAAAAGTGGCATGATCCGAGTGAATGAAAACGTTTACTTGAAATATTCTTTAGATCAGGGCTCTCCAGCTTTTTTTCTTTTGGTGTGCTACCTTTACAAATGAAAATGCCAAAGAGCTGCTCGTTTTAGTGGTTGCAGTAATGGAGTAAACTTAGATGGGGTACAGTTGATGCCTATAAAACGTTTGTATAACTGTTATCCATTTATTAGTGCACAAAAATACAGTAGGCGTCAAAATGATACATGTACACTGGCAAAAGGCATTTAATTAAATCAAATTTTAGTTTAGTTTATTATTTATGTATGTATTTTTTAAAACAGAACAACAGAAAACAATCTCAGAGAGAAAAGATGCACGTACATTAACCTCCTGGGACCTGAAGAAAAAAAGTGTACCTAAATTATTATGATTATTATTTTAATTTTCTATTTGGAGGTAAATGAACACCTTAGCATTTACATTTTGTTCATTTTATTTTTATTCCTCATGTTGTAACATGTCCTCTGTAATGGACGTCGGGGACATTTTGGTGTTAAAGCCACGTGAAGTTAACAACCTAACAAAAACATTTTAATTTTTTTGATGACCAACATCTCTGACAGCTTCGTTGCCTCCCTTTTAATTTCTTATTTTTTTATTTTTTTTTTATATATTATGTATTATTATTATTTTGTTTGAGTATTTATTTACATATTTATAGATTTTTTTTAAATGTATAAATTATTTATGTATTATTATTATTATTATTATTATTATTTTTACATTTTTAGATTATTTTTTTTAAATCATATTGCAGCCACAAACTAGAGTCTCAAAACAATTAAAAGATAGACTGGTTAACTCTATGTCCACTATAAAGGACACAAATGAATGGGCCGGGTCTCAGGAGGTTAAGGAAACTATTTACGTTAGACCAGGGGTCGGCAACCCGCGGCTCCAGAGCCGCATGCGGCTCTTTGGTCCCTCTGATGCGGCTCAGTACATTGGTTCCTCATTTAACGCGGGGGTTACATTGTAAAAATAACCAGCGATAGGCTAAATCCGTGAAGTAATCATCTTTATATTGCGTGTATAAATATGTGTGTATTTCACAGTTCCTCTGACCGAGGCGCTGCTGCGCTGTTGCGGGTTTTGTTGTAGTGAGAACGCATCCGTGCGCTCCCAGGACTGGTTCCACCGCCTGGACTCCAGGTTCGTTCTGCGGAAACACTGCCGCTACTTCCCAACGCGCATTGACCACCCAGAGAAGTGTGTGCTCGGATAGGGCACCTGCACTCGTGGTCAAATCCGTAATAGAACAGCAACAGGTGAGACGCACGGCCGTGGCCCTTCTGGCATGTGCCGAAATGCCAGACCGCTCAGTCCTCACTGCTTCAGAGTCACACTGCTCGTGATCACGTTTAAATAAATTTGGCAAACTGACCGCATTCTGTAGCTACTGTACAGGAGACACGGAGGAGAATGACTGACGAATCGGCAAAGGTCTACAGTCCCTTAGCCAATCAGGATGCAGAACACAATGCGTATTGATACACTATTAAAAAAAATCTGCGAAACAGCGAGGGACCACTGTATTTAATTAAAATATATTTAATTTTAGTTTGTTCATTTTCAAAATGTAATTCTATGGCACTAAGATGTTAAAAAAATGTTATATGCAGTGTTATTTCATTTTAAATTTCAAAAGGGTTTTGTGGCTCCCAGTGTTTTCTTTACTGTGTGAAACGGCTCCAAATGGCTCTTTGAGTGGTAAAGGTTGCCGACCCCTGCGTTAGACCAACTCTAACAACAACATTTCAATATAAAGGGTCTCTTCTTAAAATAACCACAATCCAGTTCATCATTAAATATTTAAAACAATCAAAATTCATTCATTCTAATTTCCATAAATACAAGATTTCAAATTCATCATTATCTTCTAAAAATGCCATTATCTTGTCATCAATATCCTCTAAAATGCACATTTACCAAATTCATCAGTATTATTATCCTGTAAAATACAATTTATCAACAACATGACCATCTATTCTAGACGAATGTCATTTGTCAAACACAAAACATTTATATCTGCGCAATACCTCTGCAGTACGATCAGTCTGAATGTTTAAGCGTTTGAAGAAGCCTGATGTTGACACGCCTGCTGCTCAGACATCACTGTTTTAGTCCATGAGAGAAAGTGTGAGAGTCTGTGCAAGTTTTAAATTCAGCTGGAAGCATATTCCAGTTTTCTGCTGCTGCTGCGTTTGAGAAAGCCGACAGTCCCGTCACAGCGCGTTTAAATTGAACGGTCAGATCAGAATTGACAGATGAGCGAGATGTTGATGTTGATAGTCATCTGCTCTGATGTTAACTGGAAGAAGCCTCTTAAAGGATGGGGAGCAGCGCTGTGGAGAATTTCACGGAGCAGCCGCATCTCAGAATAAAAAATCATATTGTCAAAATTTAACGGTTCTTCAGCACGACACGATTTGATGTTGTATGATTCAGGAATCCCTTGGCGAGCTAATTGGAAGGGGGTGGAGAGGTTGGTACCCCATCTTTAGATCATGGTCTTATACAGCGTTTGTCTTCATTTGAGCTCCAGGTGAGTTTATCAGGGTTTATCAGGTCATTACAGCTTATGGTGAAAGTATTTATAATGTACTCATGCACTAGTAAAAGTGTACTACTATCACAAAAGTGTAGAAAGTAGTAAACGTACAGAAAACTTTGGACTGGTAGTGTATGTCTCAGCATGTCATCTATAATATCTATATCTAACAAATCAAATGTGCACTGTGTGACTTTTTTGAGGGACTGCCACCTGCTTGTCTCCGTGAAGATGGTTTTGCTTTGTCTAGAATGTTCCACAGTGTAGATTAAACCCATCTAGACAAGCAGGCTACAACACTACACTGCATTACAAATCAGATCTGCGGAGAGTCGAAGAATGATTGTTTTTTTGAGCAATAGAAACACCCGTAATGAATAAATGCTAGATGGAAATGTTTAAAGTAGGGATGTCAACAAATAATCGATTAACGGTTAATTGTCGATTAAGACGTTGGTCGATCAAAATGCATTAATTGTAATTAATCGCGGACACGCGGACATGCGCACCCGCGTGGTCATGAAACAAGGCAACCGCGCTGCGCCAAGATCGACTCACAGCCGACCGCAGGCGCCAACGGCACTGCTTAGCAGCCCCGGGTGTACGCGCGAGGCGAGATCTAACCCGGAATGCGTGCCGCTGCTGCCGGTTTCGCCACAGCCCGCGCCCCGAGCCCCGAGCCCCGCGCTAGCATTAAAAGCCAGGGAAAAGAGATGAGTTTTTAATCTCGTCTTAAACTGCGTTACAGACTGAGAGGATCTGACAGGAAGAGGAAGGCTGTTCCACAGTTTGGGCGCTGCCACAGAAAAGGCTCTGTCCCCTCTCGTCCTGAGTCTAGTCTTGGGAATGACCAACAGAAGCTGGTCAGCTGATCTCAGGGCTCTGGGTGGAGTGTAGGGCTCCAGTAATTCCCTCAAATAGACTGGACCCAAAGAGTGTAAACATTTAAACACAATTAGTAACACTTTAAATTGCACCCGATAGGGGACAGGGAGGCAGTGCAAGTCACACAGCACAGGTGTGATGTGTTCACGTCTCTTAGTGTTAGTGAGCAGACGAGCTGCAGCGTTCTGGACGTGTTGTAGGCGTTGCAGGGAGCTCTGGTCTAGCCCCACATACAGAGAATTGCAGTAGTCCAGACGCGTAGTTACAAAAGCATGAATAGCTTTTTCAAAACCTGCACGAGGTATTGTCATCATGTGTCAGCTAATTTGTCCAAATAATTTCCCTTGTGGATCAATAAAGTTTGTCTAAGTCTAAGGAAGTCTAAATCTAAAACAGTAACATCTCCATGGAGACAAGTAGGTAGCGGATTACACCATAAAAAGTGGCATGGCGAACGTTTATCCTGCAGACAGAGGTTTTCTCATTTTTAGGTTTAAACCAACTGGATTTCAGCATTGGAACTGGCAACCCAAATGAGAGAGTCATGTGAGGCTCATTCTGCTTTCTGATTAAATAATCGTGGGAACTAAAACAGCAAATTATAACATAAACAGCTTGTTCATCATGTGAAATGTTTTTATAATAATAATAAAACATTATTATAAAGCAACACGGGTATAGCCATAGATGAAATGTATTTTGATTTTCCAGGGGGGGCTGTCAAGCCATTTTTAAATATTTTTCAATACAGATTATCTGTTTCGCACTGCAGAACAGTTACAATAGGCCCTATGCTTTAGCGCTCGGGCCTAATAATAATAATAATAATAATAATAATAATAATAATAATAATAATAATAATAATAATAATAATAATAATAATAACTGTCCTACTTGTCTAGATGATACAGCACGATTCTGGTGAGTCTGGGTCAAAAGCCCTAGGAGGAGTTCGCTAAAATACGAAGACAGGAAAATTTGCCTTCGGCGCCGGGTCACGTGCTCGGTCCAATATGGCTGACTTCCTGTTGGTCACCTAGCAACGGTGTAATATACTTTTTTGTTCCTATTCCCATGATGCATCTGTGTACCAAATTTGGTTTGGCTACGACAAAGTTTTTGCCGGGCGTCCCATTGGCGAGGACAGATGTTTGGCCTGTTGCCATGGCAACATGGGTATAGCCATAGGTGCAATGTATTTTGATTTTCCAGGGGGCGCTATCAAGCCATTTTTATAGATTTTTTAATACAGATTATTTGTAAATTCCTTTTTTGGCGTTCTTGAATTTTGTGCAAAATTTCCTGAGTTTTCGTTGGTGGGAAGTACCCGAACCTTGAAAAAAGTGTATAGGAAAATAATAAGAATAAAAATAAGAATAAGAAAAAA
Source organism: Paratrypauchen microcephalus (assembly GCA_036785185.1). Classification (NCBI taxonomy): domain Eukaryota; kingdom Metazoa; phylum Chordata; class Actinopteri; order Gobiiformes; family Gobiidae; genus Paratrypauchen; species Paratrypauchen microcephalus. The sequence goes on along the minus strand of JAVJIX010000147.1, from coordinate 769,648 downwards.
CAGAACAATAACAATAGGCTCTACGCTTTAGCGCTCGGGCCTAATAATGTAATTTTGATTTGAACATGTTTATCTTATACCTGAGGACAGAGGTCATATTTATGGAATTTAAAATGATTTAAAAAAATAAATTATTGTTGTTTCTATGTAGATTGAAGTGTAAAGCCATACTGTGGGACATTCAAGGCAAAGCAATACAATCACCACGGAGACAAGCAGGTGGCGGACCGTCAAAAAGTTACATAGTGCACATTTCTTTTGTTAGATAGCGTATCATCTATAATATCTCTAAGACGTACACGACCAGTCAAAACTTTGGACTCATCCTCTCATTTATTCTTTTTTTTTTTAAATAAATAAATATATGTTTACTATTTTTACATTTTATATATATATACACAGAGAAGACATCAAATAAGAAGCATATATGGAATTATGTAAGTTTATGGTTATAAATAAATTTTATAACCATACCCACCTTTGCTTTGTTGAAAAATATTTAGTAGACTTAATTACCTTTTTTTCTTTAATTAAAAAAAAGATAAATCTTGCTTGATATATCTGATATGTTCCGTGTGTATGTATATAAAATGTGGATACAAAACAAAACAAAAAACACTGACTGAGATGACAATGGCTGTGGATACTCATAGTTTTTTAGATATACCAGTACATTCTAACTGACAGTACATTTAGTAGCATAGTATTTCTCACAGATACATCATAGTACGCAAAGAAAAGTACTTTAAAAATCGTTTATATGGTACTACAGTTGTGAACGCTCTCAAGTTGGACTATGGACTCGTGTGACAAACTCTTCTTTCTGCTACTTTTGACTGACTCCGGCTGTTACCCAATCAGATTTCACTTCCTGCCCCCCCCCCCCTCCACACACACACACACACACACACACACACACACACACACACTTTGGACTTTTCCGCACTCTCACGGTTGCACAACACTCGTCCATTCTCCTCTCTTCCTCCTCCTCCTCTTTTCTTTTCCTCCCCTCTTCTTCTTTCGTCATATTTTGTTACCGCATTCCTCCGCTGACCCCTCCCCTGTCGGTCAAGCTCCCCCTTTCCTTTCCCCTCCCTCTCTTTCTCTCCGTCCATGCGCTCGGACTTTATGGAAAAACACCGCTCCGCTCGTTCGGAACTGAAGTGGAATTTTAAAATCAGCATAAAATTGCGGTTATGAAATTTCTGGTTGACGTTTTGCCTATTTCCAGCACTAAGACTAATCCTGCCCTGACCCGGCCCTGACCATCTCCGTAGTACTTATACTTGTCTATAAATACTAGGATCTCTTAGTGAAATGAAGTAGACGTGATGTGGTCATGTCATATTTACTGATTTGATTAATGGAAGAGGGCGGGGACAGAGGCTAAAAGGTCATTGCTTTTCAGACTGACTCATTTTTTGTAGGAGAAATCAAACATTGAGGTTTTAAAAGTCCTCTAGTGTTTTTGTTCCTCTGATCCTGAGCTTATCCACATCTTAAACTTAGTATTATATGTTTATTTATGTATAACTTTAAAGGAGAATTAACGTTTTTTACAATCTGAGCCTTATTTCGGTAATAAAACAAGTTGTTTTACCCATAGCACTTTGGTGTCATATGGAGCACTTCCGGAGATGTTTTAGATTTGCGATCTCCGTAATGTGAGTTTTCGGGGCACATGTTTGCGGTCTCCAAATAACACAAACTAGATTAGAACTTTTCAAATCATAGAAGCTCAATGTCTTAGTCTACGCTTTTGTTCGAGTCAAAAGTGTCCTGTAATCTGAGATTTAGCCATAGTTTCGAGTAGATGAGGACGCCAGTGCGCATGTGCGGAGTAGAGGTAAGATCTTAAGCCCGAGCCCGACCCGACCCGACCCAAAATTCGGGTCGGGCCTAAAATGTCAATCATTGCTTCGGGTCGGCTCGGGCTTCTCTCTCGCTGACTTTTTAAAAATAAATATATGTTTATAAAAATGTATACTAAAACGATGTGTGAATACTAAACTAAGGAATACTTGTTTTAAAATAAATAATTTGGATAAAACAGAGAAGGCGCTGTAATGTAATTGCTATTTAACTACTAAACAGGAGCCGCAGAGCCAGAGCATGCTCTGCGCACGTGAACGCCGCCCTCTTAATAATCTTCCGTGAATAGGCCGTGAATAGTTTTGGCCACGAGAGACCGTGGTTCGCAAAAAAACAGAAGTCGCCTCATCACAACACGTACTGTACTAAACTCTTGCAATGACAATTCAAAGAACTCCTTCCTGTCTCTGTCTATTATCCACCCGTCATTGTTCTTCTTTGTCTCTCTGCTTCTCTCTCTTAAAGTGCCGCGCTAGATTCTTAAGGACGTACTGCTGCTGTGGTTTATGGCTGTGGTTTTCAACTCGTCAAAATGACGGACGGCCTTAAATTTTTCCCGTCAACTCTTAAAAAAATCCGTCAATGATGGAAAATTGTCGGTTAATGTACCCTCTGCAGAAACAGAAATATAAAAGATGTAAATGTTTATACAGTCTTGTTTAACTTAGATTTCGTTACAAAAGACAGGCTTTAATTTGTTATCATAAATCACCCCTCCTCCTCCCGAGTCCTCACAAATAAAATATGAAATTTCGGGTTTGCTTCGGGCTCGGGCCTGCAAATCAAGTTAATTGGTCGGGCTCGGGCCGGGTCGGGCTTTAATACCCACGGGCCGGGTCGGGTCGGGCTGGATTTTTTAGGCCCGATCTTACCTCTAGTGCGGAGTCACAGCGGCAGTAGCTCAGTTGGTAGAGCGTTTGTCCACTGATCCAAAGGTTGGCGGTTCAAATCCCGCTCTTGAAATAAGAAACATCAGTGGTTGAGCGGTCAGATCCACTGACCCACAGGTTGGTTGGTACGATTCCACAGATGAATGCTGCCGTTGTGTCCTTGGGCAAGACACTTAACCCACCTCACCCCCAGTGTCTGCGTACACTGGTGTGTGAATGCGTGTGTGAATGGGTGAGTGGTTCCTTGTTGTAAAGCGCTTTGGGTGCCTTGAAGGTGGAAAAGCGCTATATAAAGATGTGAACATTTATTTCGCTCTCAGCTCTCGGGACCCAAACATGAAACGCAAAGCTGTAAATTATGGATAAATCTCGGATTACAGGCCACTTTTGACTCAAACGAAAGTGTAGACTAAAACATTGAGCTTCTATGATTTGAAAAGTGCTAAATTTTGTGTTATTTGGAGAGCGCTTGGGGCAAATATTATATGCCCCGAGAACTCGCGGTACAGCTATCGCTAATCTAAAACATCTCTGGAAAAGCTCCATATGACACCAAAGTGCTATGGGTGAGTAAAACAACTTGTTTTATTACCGAAATAAGGCTCAGATTGTAAAAAACGTTAATTCTCCTTTAAGGTACATTGTGTAATTTTTCTGCCGGAAGGTCTCTCAAATGCTTTTCTCAGTGTAGATATTATTGTTTGTCTAGAATGTTTCACAGTATGGTGTTAAAACTTTCTATCTTCATGGAGACCAAACCAGACCAGGTTACAGGTCAGATCTGTGGAGAGGCGACCCCGCTCATAGTCAGGATGTCTGCTTTTCTAGGTATTTTTTGAGCTACAAAACCATCTGAAATGGAATAAATGTAAGGTAGAGCTGTTTAATGTCATACTGTGGAACATTCCAGACAGAGCATCTCCATAGAAACCTTTTTTGTTGTTGAGTTTTTACACTTGGTTCCACCTTGTGATATCACATGGTAATACAGGAAGTGCTGGAATCATTTGAAAATGTTTCTAGTGAAAGTGCAAAGTGCGTGGGATTGACAAGATAAAAGTAGCTGTTAACTTGAAAACTACCGCTTCATGACATCACAAGGTGGAACAGAACATTTTGAGCTTTGGGGGATGTAGACAGACTAATACAGTAATAAAGAAGGAGGTAACAACATTTTAACCTGGCTTAAGGCTCCCAAGAGTCAATTTTACATAATAGAGAAGGCGAGGCAAGTTTATTTGTTTAGCACAAGTCATACACAAAGTAATTCAAAGTGCTTTACACAATAAGAAAGACATAAGAAATAACATGAACAAATAATCATAAAAGAGAAGAGAGAAGAGTGCAGAAGAACAATATAGAACCTCCAAAATACATTTCGATTTTTCTAAAGAGAATAATTTGAGTGCAGTGTGTGATTTTATTAATTGTTATTGAGTTCATTTATTTCATGAGAAAGGGACAGTTCACAGGAGGGATGCACTGAAATGGTGAAAGTGAATGGACAGAACAGTGGTTGATTCAAATGTGTGCAAATCAAACAAAACAACAACAACAGTCAAATGTCATTTTAGCAGTATACAGTACTATATCCGTACATATTAAGGAATAATAAAGGCATTTTTGTTCTATATGTAAGATTTCAAATTCCCTAAACATGACTTGTGTATGAGGCAAACATGTTCAAATACAATGAATACAATACAAATACAATTACTGACAATTGTAATGCTGATTGATTCTGAATTACAAAAACATTGGACTTCATGGACAAATATCTATGCGATTATCCAATCAGAAAGCAGACTGAAAAAGGCTGAACCTAAAATGCCTCTCGCTACCTGAACCCCCAAAGCCAATCATTGAATTAACGTTTTTTACAATCTGAGCCTTATTTCGGTAATAAAACAAGTTTTACTCACCCATAGCACTTTGGTGTCATATGGAGCACTTCCGGAGATGTTTTAGATTAGCGATATCCGTAACGCGAGTTCTCGGGGCATACAATATATGCCCTGAGCGGTCTCCAAATAACAAACGTTAGCACTTTTCAAATCATAGAAGATCAATGTCTTAGTCTACACTTTTGTTTGAGTCAAAAGTGGCCTGTAATCCAAGATTTATCCATAATTTACAGTTTTGCGTTTCATGTTTGGGTCCCGGGAGCTGAGAGCGAAATAAACTGCGACTCCGCACATGCGGACTGGCCTCCTCATCTACTCGAAACTATGGATAAATCTCAGATTACAGGCCACTTTTGACTCAAACGAAAGCGTAGACTAAGACATTGAGCTTCTATTATTTGAAAAGTGCTAACGTTTGTGTTATTTGGAGACCGCAAACATTTGTCCCAAGAACTCACATTACGGAGATCGCTGATCTAAAACATCTCTCGAAGTGCTCACCAAAGTGCTATGGGTGAGTAAAACAACTTGTTTTATTACCGAAATAAGGCTCAGATTGTAAAAACCATTAATTCTCCATTAACCTCGCCCCCAGTGTCTGTGTACACAGGTGAGTGGTTCCTTGTTGTAAAGTGCTTTGAGCCTTGAAGGTGGAAAAGCCATATAAAAATGTGACCATTCACCATTTACCAAGTCTACATACAGTTCCTTTTCCTTTCTACTACAGGCGGTTACAGGTGGTTAGCTCAAAAATGCATAGAAAAACAGGCATTCTGACTATGAGCGGGGTCGCCTCTCCACAGATCTGACCTGTAACCTGGTCTGGATTGGCCTCCATGAAGACAGAAAGTTTTAACGCCATACTGTGAAACCAATAACATCCACACTGAGAAAAGCATTTGAGAGACCTTCCGGCAGAAAAATTATAGACGGTGCAACTTAGTCTGCTTTGGTCTTCATGAAGATAGAAAGGTTTAAAGCCATACTGTGAAACATTCCAGACAAAGCAATAATATGTCAAAAATTACACAATGCACCTGTAAGGATGTCCAATTGCACATGTTTATTTTAGTTTTTACTACTACCTGTAGTTTGTAACGTGAGAGGAAGTCTTTGAGGACACTAAGAGGGAGGGAGGAGGTGGGAAAGGACATAGGAAGCATAGGGGAAGGGGGGAGGAGATTGGAGACAAAGGAGGGGTTTGTGTCTGACACCCGTGTCCTCTTCAAGGACAACAGGACATGCCGGCGCTGTCATGTGACCCTCGCCCACGCCCTCCTCCTCATGTCCTCCGTCCACGCCGGCTGTCTCTGTGTCCTCTGTGACATTCCCCCAACAACTGCTCAGTACTTCATAAGACACATGGTAAAAAAAAAAATTAAAAAAATGCAGTACTTGACACACCTCATTGAAGTTTAACCTTTGACTTTCCCTCCTCAACTTCTTGGTACTTTGGTGACTACACACTGCGAAATAGATTATTTGAAAAAATTTAATATTATGTCAAATACATGTTTCTTTATTTTTGTGTTGACCCAAAGTTAATTTATGTATTTGAAGTAACTTAAAAATAAAAGGAAAAAAAATAAATAAATAAAATCTTTAGATGAAAAACAAGGACTTATTATTATAGTCAGATAAGCAAATTGTTTGTATTTTGCTGATATTAGTTTGTGTGAATAAGTCAGAAATTAAATTATATATTTCTTCCTCTGGTAAAAAAAACAACAATATTATTATTATTATTATTATTATTATTATTATTATTATTATTATTAACTTGAAATAAATTGTAAGATTATTATTTAATTATTATTAAATGTTGATCAAGATACATTTTTATTGGAAGTCCATCCATCCAGCCATCCATTTTCTTCTGCTTATCCGGGGCTGGATTGCGGGGGCAACAGTCTAAGCAGGGACGCCCAGACCTCCTTCACTCTGGACACTTCCTCCAGCTCCCCCGGGGGGACCCCAAGGTGTTACATAGTCCCTCCAGCATGTCCTGGAATCCGGAACAGAAGCCCGAGCCACCTCAGCTGGCTCCTCTTATTCTTATTAGAAGTTAATCTGTTTAAATGATAAAACTGCAATAGAATAGTTATTAATTTCAAGTAGGTGTATTTTGAGTGTTGTTGGTAAGTAGTACTAGTTCAGAAGTTCATTCCATAGTAGTTCATTCCAAGTACAGTAATCCCTCGTTTATCGCGGGGGTTAGGTTCCAGAAATAAGCCGTAATAAGAGAAATCCGCGAAGTTGGACAACTTTATATTTTACAATTATTCTACATGTTTTAAGGCTGTAAATGCCTCACCACACACATTATACGCTTTTCTCAGACTGGAATTAACCTTTTCTCACATTTGTCTCTCGTTGAAACACTCAAACTTTCATAGATTTTCAATAAAATGTATTAATAGTGACGCGTGGGGGGAGACACGGCTCCAGAAGCCCCGCCGGACGCGCGAGGAGCGCGGAGACATGAGTCACTGGATCCGCAGGAAGCACCGCGCTCATCCAACGGCACTGCCACGTCCCGGGACGCGACACATGCACCCCTCATCCTGGTCAAATCCGTGACAGAGCAGCAAGACCGGCGCGAGGCCGTGCGTACACTGGGGCTGCAAGCACGAGATCGAACCGCGGCGCCCGGACCGCGTCCTCTCAGCCCGAGCCAAAAACCAGCCACACGAAACCAGCAAAGAGCGGCACGCGGTGGTTTAATACTGGTTTAGACCTGGTCTAGTCCCAGTTTAGTCCAGGTCTAGACCAGGTCCAGTCCTGGTTTAGACCTGGTTTAGACCTGGTCTAGTCCCGGTTTAGTCCAGGTCTAGACCTGGTCCAGTTCTGGTTTAGTCCAGGACCAGTCCAGGTTTAGACCTGGTCTAGACCTGGTTTAGTTCTGGTCTAGACCTGGTTTAGTCCATGTTTAGTCCTGGTCTAGTCCTGGTCTAGTCCCGGTCTAGTCCCGGTCTGGTCCTGGTCTAGTTCCAGTCTGGTCCCGGTACCCCCGCGTCCCCCATCTATCAATCGGCAAAGGTCTACAGTCTCTTAGCCAATCAGGACGCAGAACACAATGTTACACAATAAAAAAAATTTGACAAAAAAAAAAAAATCTGCAAAACAGTGAGGCAGCGAACAGTGAACCGCGATAGAGCGAGGGACCTCTGTAGTTCATTCCATTTTCAATTTCTATTCATTTTTTCCCCCTTCGGTGTTAATATGAAACACTAAAACACACAAACTAAACCATTCAAGTTGAAATGACTCAAAACAAGGCTGTGAATTTAGTTTATTCTAATTCAGACTGGAGCTTTTCATTTCCTTCCTTTTGCAGTACTGTGAACAGTAACAACAGTACCACGGGATACTGCTTATTGATACTTTACATCTGATTATCAATATTTCCTGGGGGTTTGATGCTAACTGTAGGCACGCTCTGTCTGAGGCTGTTTAAATCCATTTTGGATTTTTTCTTGAGTTTTCAGAGAATCTTACAACTTTTTTTTGCCCATGTTTACTAACGTGTGCATTGGGTCTCCATGGCAACTGCTGAACATTCCACCATAGAGATACATGGGGCATACATGATACAGATACAGGGCAGAAATGAGCCTTTCCTGAATACTTTTAGAATGATCTTGAGCTGTATCAGAACAAGTAGAAGAGCACATAGACTAGTACACGTCCATGGATTTAAACCTTTTAATCGTAGAATGTTCGCATTGTATCACCATGGTAACTGTTGAACATTCCACCAAAGATATGCATGGGGGTGTGCTATGTCATAGTCATAGTCATAGTTTGCTTTATTGTCGAAAAACAATAAACAATATGTGCGTCTCTATGGTGGAATGTTCAGCAGTTACCATGGCGATACAATGCACACATATTCCACCACCAAAGATATGCGTGGGGGTGTCTCTATGGTGGAATGTGTGCATTGTATTGCCATGGTAACTGCTGAACATTCCACCATAGAGACACACATAGCACTCCCATCCCCCCCATACACGTACAGTATATCTTTTCATTTCCTCTCTTTTGCAGTCCACGGCAACAACATTCCTCGTACAATACTGCAGGATATTAGCTATTGCCGGCGCGCGTTGGTTCCGTCACGGTGAGCCAGCGTTCCATTGTATGAGTGACCTTTGAACTTTTTCACAGAAGTCTACCAACAATGCTTGAATGCCTGAATTCAGATTACCAGAAGCGGGCCTTTATTCCCACAAATGAGCCGGTGATGCCTGCAGACAAAGACGAGGGCGGCACTGACTCAAACTGCTAGCATAGTGACCGTAGCATTAGCACAGTTAGCGTGGGGCTGAGTCATTCCGGATTAGTTTGTGATTCTAACGGTTATTCTATGCTCTGTGACCTCGGTCTCATTGAAAACACATTCTTAGCTTTTTTTTTACATCGTATTTTGACTGTTTTCCTTTTTGTGTGTGTTTTTGTATGTCTTAGGCTACGTTTATACACTTGAGGACAAAATTATTAGCCCCCCCATGAAATTTTAAGTTTTCCCAAAGATTTTTTTTTAAATTTCTGTGTGGAAAATACTAGGATGTGTAAAAAAGCTGTGTTGTTATTTTTTATTTTTTTTGCTCTGGTTAAAAGCACTTTTGAAATACTGTTAAAACAATGACTATTTTGTAGGGAGGCTAATAATTTTGTCCTCAATTGTACGGCAACAATCTAAACAGATGACGCAAAAGTGGCGTCTCGTCTTCAATTTCAGTGACTGGCTTGTTTTTGTTTATTTGTTTTTTTACAATATATATAATATATAAATAATTGTAAATATTATGTATGTTTTTTAATTTATTTATTAGAATTGAATGAAAGAAATAATAAATTGGGAATCAGGAATTGGATCAGACTACTAATCACTGAAAAAAATAAAAACATTGTAAATCAGTGAATGAAAAATGTAAATGTTATTTTATCTTTCTCAATAAAATTATGTTAAAATAATAAAAAATGAAATGGAAAAAAAGCATTTCAACTTTTTAGTCTATACTCAATGCAAATTTCTTATTGATACTTTGCAGCTGACGGTGTCGACGCTTCCCTGGGGATGTGACGCTAACTGAAGGTACAACTCTGTCTGAAGCACTTTTACTCAAGTTAGTCTTTCAAGTTAGATGCACGTTAAAGGAAAAGTAACGTTTTTTACAATTTGAGCCTTATTTCGGTAATAAAACAAGTTGTTTTACTCACCCATATCACTTTGGTGTCATATGGAGCATTTCCGGAGATGTTTTAGATTAGCTTTAGGCTAACGCCGTTAGCCTAGCGCGACTTATACGGCGTTAGCCTAACGCTAATCTAAAACATCTCCGGAAATGCACCATATAAGTGATATGGGTGAGTAAAACAACTTGTTTTATTACCGAAATAAGGCTCAAATTGTAAAAAACGTTACTTTTCCTTTGATGTGATGAAAATGTGATGTTTGATCCATTTCATTTTTTTTTTTTTTACTGAAGTTTTCTTTTTTCACAGTGTTTGCTAATGTGCACACTGTGTCACCATGGTAACTGCTGAATGTTCCATCAGATACAAATACATGTAGAACACCCCCAGCGTGAAGTATCAATAGAAAGAAGCAAAAGAAACAGCAACTATAATATAACCACCAGTGAAAACAAAACAAGGGTCATTCCAGAATTGGAGGACATTTTGCGTCCCACCCATCAAATATTAAAGAATCCACATACAAAATACTAAAACATACAGTTTCTGAGTGAATTTACTTGTCCTGAGACCAAATCTAAAAAAACTAAGAGAAAAGAATGCTTGAAAATAGTTTTTAAAATACCAAATAAGTCTGGAGTACCCCCCAAAATGCCATTTTCCTCTTGTCCCACCCCTCTTAATGGCCAAATTGAATCTCAAATAAACCAGTTCAAATTAAATTGACACTTCTTGTTTTTTGTATAATTTGTTTCATTTCCGTCTCTTGTAACTGTGGGATGTAGGGATGCAAATTATCGATTAATTCATGAATCTATAGTTGATTGACCTTATCGTTCGACTTACGATTAACTGATAAGCCGCGTTTTTCACCTGAATTTGAGTGTTTCAATAGGGTCTTTAAGAATATAAGCTATAGTAACATAACACTGAGTCAAAAATATATCATAGTATTATTATATTGTATATTCCTCAATTAATTATCCCTTAGTAAAAAGCAGACGAATGTATTGATGCTGAATAACAAAATACAGTAATCCCTCACTCTATCGCAGTTCACTGTTCACTGTTTTTTTTATAGTGTAACATTGTGTTCTGCGTCCTGATTGGCTAAGAGACTAGACCAGGGCTAAACGTGGACTAAACTAGGTCTAGACCAGAACTAAACCAGGTCTAGACCAGAACTAAACCAGGTCTAGACCAGGTCTAGACCAGGTCTAAACCAGGTCTAAACCTGGACTGGACCTGGACTAAACCAGGACTGGACCAGGTCTAGACCTGGACTAAACCGGGATTAAACCAGCACATGCCGCTGGTTTGTGGCTCAGGCTGAGAGTACGCAGTCCGGGCACCGCGGATCGATCTCGTGCTCGCAGCCCCGGTGTACGCGCGGCCTCACGCCGGTGGTGCACGTGTCGCGCACTTCTCCAAGGGGTTGGTGCGCGTCGCATCCCGGGACGTGGCAGTGTCGTTGAATGAGCGCGGTGCGCCCTGCCCAGGACTAGACCAGGTCTAAACCAGAATTGCGGCTCTTTGCCTTGTTTCATGACCACGGGTGTGTCCGCGTGTTCGCGCACCCGTGCAGCATGTAAGTTACATGCTTTTATAATTTCAAAAATATATGGTTCTAGGTCCAGCTCTACTGTGAGTTGTGTGGCAACATCCAGAGAGGAAAGGGCTACATGATGTAACGCTACGGTCTTTCTCACGAGTGGGTTCACATCTCGTGTTCACATTCCAGAGTAGCGCCCTCTAGCGATTAGTTACAATTAATGCATTTTGTTCGGCCAACGTCTTGATCGACAATTAATTGTAAGTCGATTAATTGTTGACATCCCTAGTGGGAACATTTGTTTTAATAGACATAATATTTCAAATAATTATTATTATTCATGGAACATGCGTCCCACAACCTGCACACAACCCTGTTACCAGAACATTTTTAGCCTGGTAGAAGAAGAAGAAAGCAAAACCACACCCTGGACTTGACGTCATCAAACAGTTTTACAAAAGAATGGGCAGAGTAAAGGTTTGTCTTCTCTTCTATTTTTCATATTTTTATTTAGCCTTATTTAGCCTTGATCGAATGTCTCACTCTGCCTCATGCAACCCTGTTATGCAAATGATCAGAATAAGACAATTATTATTTTTACCTTTACTTATTTGTATAAATAAGTTTTTCCTCTTGATTAGCAGTAACAGCTAAACAGCTTCTACTCCTGAGATAAAGTGAACTTTAGTGCGGATTTGCAACCCTGTTACCTGCAACCCTGTTACTGTGATTAGAGGAAATAAATAAATAAACCAAATAAATCATGTAATAAAAACTGTACCATTGATCCGTAAGCATTTGATAGTTTATTACCTATTATTGATGAATATGTAGCAGAAAATCAGAAAAGTGAAGGATTATTTTTTAAGAATTTTAAAGCCGAAATTTCCTCCAATTCTGGAATGACCCACAAAAACAAAACTGAAAATGGTTGACAAATTAGAATAATCAAATTCTTAAATGTGATTTTTTTTTTTTTTTTTCATGAGTCTTCGTTTTCGGTCAGTGTATTGTCTTTCTACGACCTGACCCTTGACCCCTGACCCCGCTCTGACCTTCTGTCACAAACTGAAACACTGAACAACTAATGAATGTTTAACTAAATGTAAAACACTTGACCCAATCTCCATCTACTGCTCCAAAGGTTCCCCCGGTCACTAAATGTTAAAATTTTAATTTGAAAAATGTGAATCAGAAAAGAGTGATTTTTCACAACTTTCAGAGACCAGAGTTTTGTTCTTACAAGAATGTTAACAAAAACAAGTGTAAGATTTCTAGTTAGAAAATTTTGTTAATTTAAAATGTCAATAAATACTTTTTCTGATTCTGAAAATGCTTTTATATTCTCTCTCTCTCTCTCTCTCTCTCTCTTTCTCTTTCTCTCTCTCTGCTAAATGCAATTCACTTTGGAAAGACAGAATGTGACTGAAGAGAAAGAGCACAGAGAGAGGAGAAGAGAGAGAGAGAGAGGGAAAGAGAGAAAAAGGAGAAAGTAGGGAGAGAGAGAGAAAAGTGAGAGTATGGCGAGAGTAGAGTGAGGGTAAGAGATAGAGAGCATAGAGGGAGAGAGCAGGAGAGAGAGAGAAAGAGAGAGCACAGAGTGAAAATAAAGAGAGCGGGGAGAGTGGGGAGAGAAGAGATAGAGCACAGAGAGAAAAGAGAGGGAGAATAAAGCTGAGAACGAAAAGAGTTAGAAGAGAGAGCAGGGCAAGAGTAGAGAGAAGTGAAGTGAAAGAGCAAGAGATAAGAGAGAAAGGAAAGAAAGGAGGAGGAGGAGGAGGAGGAGGAGGAGGAGGAGGAGAGAGAGAAAAGACAGAGGAGAAGAGAGAAAGCAGGGAGAAGGAAGAGAAATGGGAAGAAAGAGAGGAGAGAGAAGAGAAGACAGTGGAGAAGAGAGAGCAGGGAGAGAGAAGAGAGGAGGAGAGAGAGGAGAAAGGAGAAGAGAGAGGCAGAGAAAAGATAGATGGATAGAGAGAGAGAAGACAGTGCAGAAGTGAAAGGGAAGACAGTGGAGAAAAGAGAAAGAGCAGGGAGAGAGAAGAGAAAGAGGAGAAAAGAGACAAGAGCAAGAAGAAAAGAAAGCGAGGAGAGAGAAGAGAAACTTAGAGCGTGGAGAAGAGAGAGAGCAGGGAGAGAGAAGAGAAAGGAGAAGAGAGAGGCAGAAAAAGATAGATAGCTAGATAGATAGAGAAGACAGTGCAGAAGTGAAAGGGAAGACAGTGGAGAAGAGAGAGAGCAGGGAGAGAGAAGAGAGGAGGAGAGAGAGAAAAGAAAGGAGAAGAGAGAGGCAGAAAAAAAGAGAGAGAGGGAAGAGAAAGGAGAAGGAAGAGAGAGAGAGAAGACAGAGGAAAAGAGAAAGAGGAGAAAAGAGACAAGAGCAAGAAGAAAAGAAAGCGAGGAGAGAGGAGAAGAGAGAGGCAGAAAAAAGATAGATAGATAGTGAGAGAGAAAGACAGTGCAGAAGTGAAAGGGAAGACAGTGGAGAAGAGAGAGAGCAGGGAGAGAGAAGAGAGGAGGAGAGAGAGAAGAGAAAGGAGAAGAGAGAGGCAGAAAAAAGAGAGAGAGAAGAGAAAGGAGAAGGAAGAGAGAGAGAGGACACAGAAGAAAAGAGACAAAGAAAGCGAGGAGAGAGGAGAAGAGAAACTTGGAGAAAGCATGGGGAGGGAAGAGAGAGAGGAGGGGGCAAGAAAGCAAGGAGAGAAAGGAGAGAACAGGGAGAAAGATGATTTCTCTCCTTGGCTTCTGCTCATCCTTTCTTTTCTTTTTTCTTTTATTACACGATTATAAAACGTATAAACGCATTATGTCCTGGGCCTTCTCCTCAGATTAGAGAGATCCAAACCAAACATCTTCAGTTAAAGAGGCGGTGTTACACTTCTGGGGTTATAACTGCTGACATATAACATACTGCACATCATACCAGGTTTGTGAAGTCGTAGTGTACAGTTTTATATCAGGGTGTTGTATATTTATTACTGTCGCATGGGAGAATGGATGATGTAGACTTGTGGGAGGAGAATAGCTCATCAAAAACATACCTGCATTATTAGTCTGTCTACACCTCCGAAGCTCAGTTCCACCTTGTGATGTCATGAGTTAACAGTAGAGATCGGAATTTCCAGCACTGAACTCATCCAAATGATTCCAGTGAAGGTGTATGGAGTTTAAAAACACAGCGGAGCACTTTCTGTAGTGCTGACGACATCGACAAGCATCGCACTTCTAGTTTGTGTGTTTTGTTAATTGAAAATGTCAAAGACATTTTGAGCAGGGAGAAGAGAGAGGATGAGAGAGAGAGAGAGAGAGAGCAGAGAGAGAGAGAGGAGAGAAAGCAACAGGGAGGAGAGAGAGAGAGGAAGAGAAAGAGAGGAGAAGAGAGAAGACAAAAGAGAGACAAGGGGGAGCAGAGAGAGAGAGAGAGAGAGCACAGAGAGAGCAGGGAGAGAGTTAAAAGAGGAGAAGAAAAGAGAGAGAGGAGAAGAGAGAAGACAAAAGAGAGACAAGGGGGAGCAGAGAGAGAGAGAGCACAGAGAGAGCAAGGAGAGAGGAGAAAGAGAAGAAGAAAAGAGAGAGAGAGAGGAGAAGAGAGAAGACAAAAGAGAGACAAGGGGGAGCAGAGACAGAAAGAGAGACAGCACACAGAGAGAGGAGGGAAAGAGGAGAAGAAGAGAGAGAGGAGAAGAGAAGAGAGATGACAAAAGAGAGACAAGCGGGATCAGAGACAGAGAGAGAGCACAGAGAGAGGAGGGAGAGAGGAGAAAGAGGAGAAGAAATGAGAGAGAGGAGAAGAGAGAAGACAAAAGAGAGACAAGGGGGAGCAGAGACAGAGGAGAGAGAGAGAGAGCAGGGAGAGAGGAAAAAAAGGAGAAGAAAAGAGAGAGAGCATAGGGGAGAGGCAGAGAGAGTCATGAAGGGGTAGTTTTCAAGTGGACGTTACTTTTTACTTCACTTTTAGTTCAGTAGAAATTGGAAATTCAGGGGCTGAAATGATCCAAATGATTCTAGTGAAGGTGTGTGGAGTTTAAAAACACAGTGGAGCACTTCCTGTATTACTGCATGACATCACAGGGTGGAACAGAGTGTATCAGAACATATTAGAAAATAGTATAACATGTGCTCTTTAATACCTTATTTTTGTCTTATTTTTTATCTCTTTTGTTTTATTATTACTTCTTGTTCTAATTTGTGAATTTTGATTATTACAAAATATTTTTTAAACAAAAAAAATAGCATTTATAATTCTCCACAATTTAAATTTGGTGTATAATTTTTAGATTTGGGTGATTTCTGTTCACACGCAAACCTGTAGACAAGAGGAATCCTTTAATTGTAGCTCTTCAGACCAAAACTATCATCACAAAAAGAAAAAAACATTCTCTCTTTTTTTCTCTCTTTCTCTCTCTCTGTTTTTTCCATTCTTTCATTTATCCCTCCTCTCACCCTTTCTCATCTCAGTCCCTATCACTTTCTCTCAAATTCTCTTTTCCTTTCTTTCCCTCACTCTCAATGCATCTGTCTGTCTCTCTTCACCCTTCACTTCTTTCTCTCCATCACTTTTTTCTATCGTCTGTCTCACTTCTCTATCAATCGTCACTATATCTCTCTCATAGTTTTCCACCCCTTTCTTTCTTTTTTCTTTCTTTTACTCTCTTCTCTCTCTCTCTCTCCCAAATGCCTCTTTCTCCAACCTCCCTTCTTGTCTTTGCCCTTCTCTCTCTTCACTTTCTATCTACCTATCTTTTCTTTCTCTCGACCAGGAATCTCTCTCTTTCGTCCACCCCCCACCCCCTCTTTTTTCCTCTCTCTCTTCACCCCTCTCTCTTTACCTGTCACCTTCTTGCTTTCTACCTCCCCTCTCATTTTTGTTTCTCTCTCCCTCTACTCTCTTTTTTTCAGTACTCATCCTCTCTCCCCAATGTTCTACCCATCTTTCTCCCACCCCTTACCCATTCTTTGTTCCTCTCTTTCATCTCAACTCTCCATTCTCCCCCTCTCCACTTCTCACTTTCTATTCATCTCTCTCTCTCTCTCTCTCTCTCTCTCTCTCTCTCTCTCTCTCCTGGTAAGCACTTTTCTTTCCCCTTCCCTCTCTCTTCACACCTTCTCTTTCTGTCTCTCATTCTATTTGCTCTTTTTCAAATTTTCTATCCCTCTCTCTCCCCTGGTTTCTTGCCCCTCCTCACTCTCTCTCTCTCTTCTCTCTCTCTCTCTCTCTCTCTCTCACTCTCTCATCACACCTTCTCTTTCTGTCTCTCTCTCTCTCTCTCTCTCTATTTGCTCTCTTTCTCACTTTCTATTCCTCTCTCTCTTCCCTGGTAAGCACTTTTCTTACTCCCATACCTATTCTTTCTGACTCTCTCTCTCTCTCTCTCTCTCTCTCTCTCTCTCTCTCTCTCTCTCTCATCACACCTTCTCTTTCTGTCTCTCTCTCTCTCTCTCTATTTGCTCTCTTTCTCACTTTCTATTCCTCTCTCTCTTCCCTGGTAAGCACTTTTCTTACTCCCATACCTATTCTTTCTGACTCTCTCTCTCTCTCTCATCACACCTTCTCTTTCTGTCTCTCTCTCTCTCTCTCTCTATTTGCTCTCTTTCTCACTTTCTATTCCTCTCTCTCTCCTGGTAAGCACCTTTCTTACCCCCACACCTTCTCCTTCTGACACACTCTCTCTCTCTCTCTCTCTCTCTCTCTCTCTCCCTCTCTCTCTCTCATCACACCTTCTCTTTCTGACTCTCTCTCTCTCGTCACACATTCTCTTTCTGTCTCTCTATCTCTATTTGCTCTCTTTCTCTTCTCTTCCTCTGTCTCCTCTTATCTTTCCTTTCTGTCCCTCCAATCTCCTCATCTCCCCTTTTTTTCCTCTTATCTCTTCACCCCGACTCTGCCCTCTATCGCCACACCTCTCTTTACCTTTCCCCTTCTCTCCTTCCTACCTTTCTCTATTCCTCTCTCTCTCTCTCTCTCCCTGCCCCCTCCCTCTCTCTCTCTCTCTCTCTCTTTTTTTCTCTCCTGTCGTTCCTCTAATTGCTTCTATAATCCTGCCTCAGATTATAGAAGCTTGTTGTGGGTCATCTGTGGATGTGTCGTTTTCTCACGTATGTTTCCATTCAGGTCTTTATCGTCTTCTCTTCCTCCTCCTCCTCTTCTTCCCTCTCTTCTTCATCATGCGTTTGTTCTGGAATCTGTATCTGTGTTTACTTTCTGACTCCAAAACTACTTTACTTTCAACTAAAAAGAGGCTAAAGAGGACAAAACAAAAGCCAAAATATGCTCGCTTTTGTTTTATTTATATAAGTTATTTCCAAATTTTAAAACACTTCCTGTATTACCACGTGATGTCACAAGGTGGAACGGGGCGTTTTCAGTTTGAGAAGAACGTGGCCTAAATAAGCAGGGTTTGTGTGAATGAAACAAAACACAACTCCAGATATGATGATGAGGAAACATTATAAGAGAGATCAGAAAATAGGGTAATAAAACGGGAAAATGTCATAACAAAATATAAAAATCATCTCCATGGAGACAAGCAGGAAGTGAATCATGATCAACCAGAAAAGTTACATATCGCAATGTTTATTAGAAGATAAACATTAACTTGAGACTTCAAACTACCTTCCTTATGTTTTTTTGTATTTTTCCATCCATCCATTTTCTTCCGCTTATCCAGGGCCGGGTCGCGGGGGCAACAGTAAGCAGGGACGCTCAGACCTCCTTCACCCCAGACACTTCCTCCAGCTCCTCCGGGGGGGACCCCAAGGTGTTCCCAGGCCAGCCGGGAGACATAGTCCCTCTAGCGTGTCCTGGGTCTTCCCCGGAGCCTCCTCCCGGTGGGACATGCCCGGAACACCTCCCGAGGGAGGCGTCCAGGACCCCCACACCCCTCCTTGAGCCGCCACCTTAACGTGGTGGAGGGGTTTGAGTGCCCGAATGATCCGGGAGCTAATGTTGTCGGGGGCTTTATGCCCCTGGTAGGGTCACCCAAGGCCAACAGGTCCTGGGGGACGGGTCAGACTAAGAGCGGTTCAGAAGCCCTTATGTCGAGTATTACATCAAGGTCAGATACGTCTCCCGGACTGGCGTTACCGGGGCCCCACCCTGGAGCCAGACCTGGGGTGGGTGCTCGCCAGAGAGGGTCTGGTGGCCGGGCCTTTCCCCACGGGGCCCGGCCGAGCGAAGCCCAAAGGAGCGACGTGGGGCCGTCCTCCTGTGGACCCACCACGCGCAGGAGGATCCATAAGGGCCGGGTGCAGAGAGATCTGGGCGGCAGTCGAAGTCAGAGGCCTCGGCGGCCGGATCTCCGGACATGGAGACTAGCTCTGGGGTATTTTTCTATTTTTATCTTAAATCATGCAAACATTTACACAAATACTTACAAATGGATCTATATTTATTTATTGATTAATTATTCTGTCTCTTCCTTTCTCAGACCCTGGTACCTCCTCTTCCTCTTCCTCTCTCAGACCCTGGTGTCGTCTCTTCCTCTTTCAGACCCTGGCACCTCCTCTTCCTCTTCCTCTCTCAGACCCTGGTGTCGTCTCTTCCTCTTTCAGACCCTGGCACCTCCTCTTCCTCTTCCGCTCTCAGACCCTGGTGTCGTCTCTTCCTCTCTCAGACCCTGGCACCTCCTCTTCCTCTCCCTCGCTCAGACCCTGGCACCTCCTCTTCCTCTCCCTCTCTCAGACCCTGGCACCTCCTCTTTCTCTCCCTCTCTCAGACCCCGGTGCCTCTTCCTCTCCCTCTCTCAGACCCTCGCACCTCCTCTTCCTCTCCCTCTCTCAGACCCCCGTGCCTCTTCCTCTCCCTCTCTCAGACCCTGGCACCTCCTCTTCCTCTCCCTCTCTCAGACCCCGGTGTCATCTCTCCCTCACTCAGACCCTGATGCTTCCTCTCCCTCGCTCAGACCCTGGCACCTCCTCTTCCTCTCCCTCGCTCAGACCCTGGCACCTCCTCCTCCTCTTCCTCTTTGAGACCCCGGTGCCTCTTCCTCTCCCTCCTCTTCCTCTTCTATAAATAGCCTCTCTCGTGTGCATATTGTGACCTACTTTTCACGTTGTATCATCATGCTCCATATTACAATCTGCCACTAAGAACATTTATATAAAATAATGGTCATATTATCAATATGGCTTTTCATATTATATCATTTTTAAAGTTTATTTCATTTAAAAATCCCATATTACGCAAAATTGACTCTTGAAAACATGTTACAATGTTGTTTCCTCATCGAAAACATTCCCGAAGTTACAGTATGTTTTGTTTCGTTCACACAGACCCTGCGTTCTCTCAAACGAAAAACACTCCGTTCCACCTTGTGATGTCATGTGGTAATACAGGAAGTGCTCCACAATGTTTTTAAACTCCATACACCTTCATTAGATAATAAAAGGAGCTGTTAACATGAAAACTACCACTTCATGACATCACAAGCATTCTGAGCTTTGAACATGTAGACAGACTAATAATAAAGAGCGACTGAAATATGTGAATGAACCAAAACACGACTCCAGGTATGTTTTTGATGAGATAACAAAATTATAACGTGACTTAAAACTCACCAGAGTAGATTTTGTGTAATATCCTCCTGGGACCTGAAGAAAAAAAGTGTATCTAAATTATTATTATTTTAATTTTAATGTTATATTTGGAGGTAAATGAACACCTCAGCATTTACATTTTGTTCATTTTATTTTTATTCATAATGTTGTAACATGTCCTCTGTAATGGACGTCGGGGACATTTTGGTGTTAAAAGTTAACAACCTAACAAAAACTTCTTTTTTTTTGATGACCAACATCTCTGACAAGCTTCTACAGTCGCCTCAAAAAGTTCATAGACTCCCTTTTAATTTCTTATATTTTTTTTTAATTTGAGTATTTATTTACATTTTTATTTTTATTTTTTTATGTATTATTTACATTTTTATTTTTATTTTTTTATGTATTATTTATATTTTTATTTGAGTGTTTATTTACGTCTTTATTTATTTTTATTTTTATGTATTATTTATGTATTTTATAATTTTTTTTTATTTTTGTAGTATTTACGCATTTATTTATTTTTATTTTTTATGCATTTTTTATGTATTATTTATTTATTTTTAGATATTATGTATTTTTTATTTTTTATTTGAGTATTTACATATTTATTTATTTTAATTTTTTATGTATTATTTATTTATTTTATTATTATTATTTTTTAATCATTCCGCAGCCACAAACTAGAGTATCAAAACAATTAAAAGATCGACCGGTTAACTCGATGTCCACTATAAAGGACACAAATGAATGGGCGGGTCTCAGGAGGATTTAGGAATTTTTATTTTTATTTTTTATTTTTTTGCTATTAATCATTTTATGTTTATCAAATTTTATTTATGCTTGTTTAATTGTTTTAAAAATGAAACCCAATAAGCAAGAGTATTCTACTGTTTTAAAGGTGCTACAGTACACTATTAAACCTATCCATCTTGTATTCATTCAATTAAAGTTATTTTTATCACTCATAAATACCTTGAAATACAGGCATTCTTCCTGTGAGTGGGTTCGCTTCTCCATAGATCTGGCCTGTAACTTGCCTCTTGGTGGTGAGCTAACATACATGAACATTCACACTTCTTGTGTAATAACTTCTTGTTGCGTTTCATCATATCAAATGAAAAAGTGTATTCTTATAAAACAGCTGTATTTTCTTTCACTCTTGTTTAATTCCTCTAAAACTGTACTATTTTGAAGATTTTTGTTTGGTGGTAAATCAAGTTGTATGTCTACGAAATAAAAAAAACATACAAAACATCTGGTGTTTTGTTTTCATTCGCTCTTTGTGTGATTCTGATCCTCCTATCTCTCTATTTAGTTCCCGAAGTACAAAACATAAAATAAGCAACCGCATCTGGTGTTTTCAAAGGACAGACGCAAAAATTTGAAAAACTAAATCAGAACTGAACGAGCTGCAAGAAACACAAAGCAAACAGACAAAGCAATAACATCATGGAGAGAAGCATTTGACAGACCTTCCAGACTAAAAGTTACACCTTTAAAACCTTTAAAGATCCCATGACATGGTACTTCTTGATGCTTTTATATGGCGCCTTAATGGTTCCCTAATACTGTAAATGAATCCTTCTTCAAAATCAACACTCAGTGCATGAGATATGACTCTGACTGTCTTCATGAGGCTAAACATGTCTCTGAAACACTTTATTCTGGGCGTTGTTGCTTGAATGCAAATGAGGAGGACAGAGACAGGCCAGTGCAGCGGGTGGTTTGTGGCCAAATGCGCCGCTGGTTCCTGGATTAGCGGTGCGATGTGCGCTGTCACCCACTTCTGTGTGTGTCAGCGCGGAGGAAGATATGAGACGAGTTGCATAAAAAAAAACACATTTCCACAGAAAATAAAATAAAACCACTGCTGTTTCAGAGGTTCGGAGGCTCGGATAAAGGACATCCGAGCCTGGAAACACTCTCACGTGTCTCCAGGCAAATAAAAAAACGCATCTCACATTGCGTAGCACATTTGCGGTCCAAATTCTCTGGGCATGATTTCCAGAGACGGTGGGTAGACATCCAGACGGGGGTGGAAACCTTTCCGCGAGTGTGACGTCAGAAAGTTCCCTTGTTCAGAATCGCCCGTTTTTTTCAAACGCGGAAAAGGATCACAAATGCTCAGTTTACACATTTCGCAACTTTTAGCCATGGGGGGGGCTAAACAGGGTAGGGGAGCTCACATTAACATTCAAAAACCTCAGAAAGTGAAAATTTCATGCCATGGGACCTTTAAAACGTCAGACTATGTATAAAAAAAATCCCTCTGTACATTTTGTTCAAGTCTTGTTAAAGGGATAATATGCCACCCCCAGGTCAAATTTGGGCATCTCCCCACAGTCCAGAGACTAAAATAAGTGGTGGAAAGCGTTTTCCTGCTCACCCAGCCATTGTCCGAGTCTGTCGCCACTGACCACCGCGGTATCTGCAGCTCCTCCGCCTTAGACTGGAGTCTAACGTCGCCAGAGAAAGATTTCGGCCAAAAGGAATTAATTTGTTCGATGCGTTTCCCAATTACTTTGTGTGTAGTGCGCATTCATATCGAGTGCAAATAAATGTGCAAATCAACACGGAGAGCTTGCCTTGTTGATTTGCACATTTATTTGCACTCGGTATGAATGCGCACTACACACAAAGTAATTGGGAAACGCATCGAGCAAATTAATTCCTTTTGGCCGAAATCTTTCTCTGGCGACGTTAGACTCCAGTCTAAGGCGGAGGAGCACCAGATACCGCGGCGGTCAGTGGCGACAGACTCGGACAATGGCTGGGTGAGCAGGAAAACGCTTTCCATCACTTATTTTAGTCTCTGGACTGTGGGGAGATGCCCAAATTTGACCTGGGGGTGGCATATTATCCCTTTAAGTACAAAAGTACACTGCCTGACAAAAGTATTAGGACGATAGTCCTAGTCTAGTCCTGTTTTAGACCTGAGTTAGACCTACACTGCGATGAGTCCCTATTTTTGCAATAATTTTTTGTTGTCATTACCAATACATCTTGTTATCATTATTTATAAAAGTTCAGAAATATACAATCGTCCTAATACTTTTATCAGGCAGTGTATAATGTTTGGTGTGTAGGTTCTATTTTAAGGGCGGAATCTTATGTCCTTATGAGGGGGAACATATTTAAAGAAACAGCTTTTGAAATTACAATGTCCCATATAACTCTTCCACATGAAGGTTTATTTGCTAAAGAAGACACAAACTGACCAAAAAACAAAACAAAAACATGAAAAAGTAAAGAGTAGTGCCTCCCATGTTACCTATAGCATCTCTCTACTTGAGTTCACTCCATTTTTTTTTACCCACATTTGTATTTCTGAACACTTAATCTTTGTTTTTCCTGCTCAACCTTCACACAAACCTGCCCAGACGCTGAGAAAAGATTGCAGTCTCATTTTCTGGCAACCCATGTTTGCTTACCCATAATGCCTCCAGGAAAGGTGATGAAGTCTATCAGAAAGAAACCACATTCTGAGTGTTGAAATCCAGCTTCAGAAGTGCTGGAGAAAAGCTCGGGAGATTGGGTCACCGTCACTTGGGTTGGGAATTTCACACGAGTATTACAAGTTTTTTTTTCTGGTGCTAAAAGTGAAAAAAATCTGTTCCAAAATCTGAGTATTTAAAGTATTTCTTGTGTTTAACTCTACAAAGTTACTTGCAAATCCTACTTTTAATCTATTAAGGTTTCTAGTAGCTATAGTAAGACTTGTCAGTGCAGTTTTGGAGAAGAAAGAGTTTAAAAATTAGGAGTCTGAGTTAGGGAGTTATGGTACACTAGGTTGGAAAGCTCACCTATAGTAAACTAGCCTCTCAACCCAAAACAAATCAACCAAATCCTCCAGCTAATCTAGTCCTGACCGAGACTAGCTCAAGATCTGCAGATGCAGGTTTAACTTGTGCAAAAGAAGAATGAGTTCCACACTGCAATTTTTTGAATCTCCCCAAATTTTATTTTAATGACACGACAATGTGACATTTCGGGTCAAGCCCTTCTACAGACGTCAGAAAAATGCAGGTTTAACCCAGAGACATAAAGGGATGGGTCAAATGCAGGGACAATAAAAGCTAACCTTAACTTCTTTTTCCTATTTTTTGCCTGTAGTGAATTGTTGCTTCTGTAACCATCCTTGCATCATTTAAGACAACAGAACGGAATTTTCAACACAAATTAGCAGTAGCCCAGGGCTCTCAAGTCTCACGCATTGAGAGTGTGACACACGCAATTCGACGCACACACATGGCCACACACGCCACACATGGCATTTCTCACGCTGATTTTTTTTTTTTTTTTTTTTGTGCCCAGAAAATCGGTCTGTGTGGCTCAGTTTATGCAGGCACCGCGCGTTTTCAGCGAAAAAAAACTCCCCCCCTCCTCCCCGCTCCCTCCTCCCCGCCCCGCTCAGCGAGTGTCTAAGCGCGCACTGCACTCAGTGATAAGGACAGCGAACACGAACACGAGAAACGACAAAACGGTGATGATAAAACAAACTGAGAACCATCAGGTAATAACTTCATTGATATAACTGTCATTAGTTGCTTTGTAGTTTAAGTTTGCTCTTTAGACAAACATTTATAGAGGGCTCTGTGTAAATGTAAATGTGAACACGCAATTCGACGTGTTCACATGCTCACACGGCATTTCTCACGCAATTCAAGCGCTCCTCGGGAAAAATTGTTCACTCGCACCCCCCCGCTCCTCGGAAATTACACAGTCTCACTCACGACCCCGCTCAAAACTTGAGAGCCCTGCAGTAGCCAAAGTAGTTGATGAAACAAAATAACTCCAAGTAATGGCAAAAGGACAAATTCAGTTTGTCAACTGGACAAAAGTTTATTTGGTTAAATACATTTCGCAGCTCATCCAAGCTGCTTCTTCACTTCTGGTCAGACGCTGGTGGACACTGCCGATATCTGCCTGAAGGGAGGAGCTAACTACAATGAAATTACTTTGAAACTATCACACCTGTTTGTTTACAGTTTGTGTTAGTTAGGTGAGCCTATTCAATATGCAGTGGGAGTGGGGTGTGGGGTCTTGTTAGCAGAACCATTCAGGGCCATAATGGGTGTTTTCTTTGTTTGTTTTGATTTAGGTTTGAGGATAGAGTTATAGGTCGTTTTCACACCAGGAAAGTCCGATAGTTCACTTGCTTTGGTCCGGACTAATTTTTTTTTTTTTTTTTTTGGTGCGGTTCGCTTTCACACTGCAGTTTTTCCCCAAGCGAACTAACATCTATAAACAAAAGCACTTATGCTGAGGTCGCTCAGACATTGGACAGAAATGAGCCCTGTCGGTGTCCAAACGCGGAAGGAGGAGAATAATGGTGTTACGTGCTGTTTTCAATCTAGCCTTAGCGATATGGTTTGCTCAGTTTTTACAGTTCTCACAAATGTTTGAGCAGCATCATGAGGTTTACACTATTTTACAATCAATTTCCAAATGACGAAGACACAGGGCAAGACGACTACGGAGAACAGCGCTCGTGAGCGCATCAAGTTCTGACTCTTGCTCTTCATGCAAAACGTAAGTAAGCCTCATAAGTTTCATTTAGTTTCGTTTAGTTTAGTTTCGTAAGCCTCGGTTTCCCATAATGCTCGACATACGACGGGAGCTCGTTAAGTACAAAAAGCCAACTTGTGTCGAATCGAGTCCGGTCTGCATTCTCACCTCTGTTTCCCAGCATTATGGGAAACCGAGGCTTACCAGACACCAGAGAATCCGCAGAGTGCAGCCGTTCAGGGAGTAGGATAGGCTACATTTTGCATGAAGAGCATGAAAAGTCACAACTTGATGTGCGCACATGAGTGCTGTCCTCCATAACCGTCTTGCCCTGTCTTCGTCGTTTGGAAATTGACAATAGTGTAAACCTGCTCAAACATTTGTGCGAACTGTAAAAACTGAGCAAACCATAATTATCGCTATGACTACATTGAAAACAGCACGCAATGCTATGATGCTCCTCCTTCACTTGTTTGGACACGGCACTTTGACACTGCTCATTTCTGTCCAATGGCTGAGCGACCTCAGCACACGTGGTTTTGTTTACAGATGTTGGTCCACTTATAAAAAAAGTTCAGTGTGAAAGCGAACCGCACCAAAATATATATTTTTTTAAATTTGGTCCAGCCCAAAGCAAGTGAACTATCGGACTTTCCTGGTGTGAATGCCCTGAGACCTCCATTTCCGTTCAAGGAAGGATTCTCTTTTTTGAAAAAATAGCCTCTTTAACTCCCCTCTCAAACCAGTGGTCTATGGCTTCTAGGTAGAGATGTACGGCAGATGTAGGTCCAGTCTGGCACGCCAGTCTGTGTTGGTACATCCTCTTGTGAAGTGGCGGTTAATCTAAGTTCCTCCCCTCACCTATGGTCATGAGCTCTGGGTAATGACCGAAAGGACAAGATCGCGGATTCAAGCGGCTGAAATGAGTTTCCTCCGCAGAGTGGCTGGGCGCTCCCTTAGAGATAGGGTGAGGAGCTCAGTCACACGGGAGGAGCTCGGAGTAGAGCCACTGCTTCTCCACGTTGAGAGGAGCCAGCTGAGGTGGCTCGGGCATCTGTTCTGGAGGGCTCCTGGACGCCTCCCTCAGTGTTCCTCCCACTGGAAGGAGGCCCCGGGGAAGACCCAGGACACACTGGAGGGACTATGTGTCCCGGCTGGCCTGGGAACGCTTTGGGGTGGAGGAAGTGAAGGAAGTCTGGGAGTCCCTGCTTAGACCCTGGCCCTACGACTCGGCCCTGGATGAGCGGAAGAAAATGGGTGGATGGATGGGATTTCATGTTGTCTGAAAGTAAGTTTTTTATTGAGGAAACAACATTATAAAATACAGTAGATCAAGGGCTCTTTACAACCCATTGAAATGCCTTTCTTTTTAAACTGTAAGAGCAGGAAACACACAGTTCCTTTACCGTTCTTGTTATTTGAACCTCTCACAAACATGTCCCTGTACTGTCCTCCCTTTGTCCTCCCTCCTCTTGTCGTGTACACATCATCCTTGACTTCGTGTTTCCCTTTATTTGATGGTTACAAACTGCAACCAGAGGCGGACAATAAAACCACTGAGGCTGAGAGAATCACACACCACACAGCCGACTGCTTCAACACGGCAAACACTAACACTACAGCATCCACCTATAGGCAGATTTGCAGAGGCTAAAGGTGCACTGTGTAACTTTCCTGACCGAGGGACTGACACCTGTTGGTTTCCGTGGAGATGTATTGCTTTGTCTTGAAATGTTAGAATTAGAATTGTGTTATCTCCATGAAGAATAGCAGGTGAAGTTAGAGGTCAGATCTGTTGAGAGGGAATAGCGCTCAAAGCAAAACTGCATGATTTTATTTTTGAATTTTTGTATTTTTGAGCAATAAAAACTGAAGATAGTTTCAGTGGCATAGTGGAAACAACATTTCCATGAAGAATTTCTAACGTATTTTTAGCACGAATATCACATTTAATTGAATAATACTAGTCACTGTGACAACATCTCCATGGAAACAAGCAGCAGGTGGACCTCCCTCCGGGACATTTGCATAGTGCACCTTTAAAGGTCTTTTAGAACACATTATTAAAGCTGTTTTTAAAATTAAACACTACTTTTTTATATTTACCTTGTCTACTAATGTCCCAGAAAGTTAATATCTAATTATATATATTTTTTCTCAAAAAATATTGTTTTATTTATTTATTTTTGGTGAAGTTTGCCATTTTACTTCCTGGTTGGATACGATGTGATATACATAGAGGTAACTGTTGATAACTGTAAACAAGGGCCAAAACTTGTTATTTCCTTTCAGAACACACTTCCTGTACTTTTCTTCTCAACTTTTTTTTCACAAACCTCCACTTAAAGGTGTACTGTGTAACTTTTCTGGAAGAGGGTCCGTCAAATGCTTTTCTCCACGGAATTACCAAACCAAAACCAGACCAACTTCCAGGTCAGATCTGTGGAGAGGCCGCCTCGCTCTTATTCAGAATGTCTGTTTTTTCTTGGTATTTTTGAGCTAATAAAACTACCTGTAATCAGTGTTGGGAAGGTTACTTTTGAAATCTAATCCCTTACAAATTACAGATTACATGCTCCAAAATGTCATTTGTACCGTAATCTATTGGGTTAGTAACGTGAGTGAGTAAGGTAATCTGACGACTTTGGATTACTTGACATTGCCATCTTTTTACAAACTACATGAATGTGTTGAAAACTGCCCAACCCATCAGAGGCACTCCACTTCTATTGAGGAGGCCGAAGAACAGATGCCTGCTCAGACTGTGCAGCATTCTCAAAGACTCCTCTAATCTGGTTGCCTGGAAGAATCCATGACTCATCGCTGTACCAGCGGCGAGTCTGGTAATGCTTGGTCCAGAATGCGCTGCCGTTGCGCATAGACAGACAGCTAAGTGAACCAATCGGAGAACAGTTAACGGACAGCGACGTGAACCAATCAAACAAAAGAAAAGAAAGGCCTCTAGAGCTGTCAGCCGCTGTGGTTTTAAGGAATCGATGTGTTTTAGGTCATTTAAGACCAATTTTACATCTGAATGGAAGGGACGTTCAGTTCTCCGATGCGCCATCTTGATTCAAAACTGAGGAGGAACTTCCGCTGCCTAAGAGTGACGTTGCGGGCAAAGGCGGATGCACTGACGTCACCATCTTTGAACGAATCAGAATCGAGCGAGGGTGTCCAAATGGTATCTCGCTGTATAGCAAATACAGAGAGATATAATTTGGCTGGCCAGGTAACTAATCTGGCGGACTATTCTAGATCCTTCTAGGGACACGGCAGGAGCCTACCAACCAAAACCACCAGATACCGAAAGAGCTTTTCCCCCACAGCAGTCCAAAGATTGTCCAAAGATGATCTTCCCCTTCTTCCTTCCAGTCACTGTGT
Source organism: Paratrypauchen microcephalus (assembly GCA_036785185.1). Lineage (NCBI taxonomy): Eukaryota > Metazoa > Chordata > Actinopteri > Gobiiformes > Gobiidae > Paratrypauchen > Paratrypauchen microcephalus. The sequence continues at coordinate 740,798 of JAVJIX010000147.1, read as the reverse complement.
TCCTCTCCAATTCTGCATTACACTGCTGCATATCTGCTCATTCCTCCCAAGTCTTTAGAATCTGCATTTACTGTATGCAACTTGTTTGCAATAGAAGGTATATTACGGGAGGGGATGGTGGAGGTGGGGGATAATTATTTTAATGTTTTAGAACTTCAATCAAAAATATATATGACAAACTGTTTGAAAGCTTAGACCCTCAGGAATCTATTTATGCCTACCAATGTGTGAAGAGTCCCTCAGTCGTCCAGGTAGAATCCATGATAAAAGGAGAAATTCAATTTGTCAACTGGACAAAGTTTGTGTGGTCGAAATCGTTTCGCCGCTCATCCGAGAGGCTTCGTCAGCTCTGGTTCTCATGCTGGTTAGACCCTGTTTAAATCTAGCTGCAGGGAGGAGCTACCTACACTGAAAAAAGCTCTGAAACTATCCCGGCTACTCTGTCTCTTTTGTTTTACGAATTCCTCTGGCGTCTAGTATTAGAAAATCTATAAGCCCTGGGCGGCGCTCACTACACTGAAATAGCTCTGAAACTATCAACTAATCTGTCTCTTTGTATTTCAAATTTCTCTGGCGTCCATTTTCCCTAGAAGCCACGGGCCATTCATTTGAGGACAGTGAGGTTCAGATCTTGGCCAGAGAAAAGAACTGGTTTGAGAGGGGAGTTAAAGAGGCTATTTTTGTCAAAAAAGAGAATCCGTCGTTAAACAGAAATGGGGGACACAACTTGTCTCCCATTTATAATTCGATTCTCAAACCAAGTCAAAAACAGACAAAGAAACATTAGGACAGACAAGCCATTGCAGAGGGGTGGAGAGGGTCGTTGTCTTGAATAGGGAGGCTAAACTAGACGCCAGAGAAATTTGAAATACAAAGAGACAGATGAGATGATAGTTTCAGAGCTATTTCAGTGTAGTGAGCGCCTCCTAGGGCTTATAGATATGCTAATACAAGACGCCAGAGGAATTCGTAAAACAAAAGAGACAGAGTAGCTGAGATAGTTTCAGAGCTTTTTTCAGTGTAGGGAGCTCCTCCCTGCAGCTAGATATAAACAGGGTCTAACCAGCATTAGAACCAGAGCTGACGAAGCCTCTCGGATGAGCGGTGAAACGTTTTTGACCAAACAAACTTTGTCCAGTTGACAAATTGAATTTCTCCTTTTATTATGCCTACCAATAGTGATAATTGTTTTGTGCATTACATTACATTACATTGCATTTGGCAGATGCTTTTTAAAGCCAAAGCGACTTATTTAGCTCTTAAGCGCAGGACCAGGAAGTGCCCCGGTTTGGCCCCCTGAGCCAGCGAACAGCCAACATTCCACAGGCCACAATTGACAATCTGATAAACTCTATGCGAAGAAGATGTGTTGCACTGGATGAGGCAAATGGTGGTCACACCAGATACTGACTGGTTCTGAGTCCCCAGACCCCCAATCAAGCAAAAAAAAAAAAAATGCACATTTCGGGGTGGCCTTTTATTGTGGGCAGTCTGGGGCGCACCTGTGCACTGGTCATGATGTCGGATCGGCATCTTGATGTGGCGCACCTGTGAGGTGGGGTGGATTGTCTCGGCGGGGCAGAGGTGCTCGCTGTCACACATTTGGACAGATTTGTGAACAATGTTTGAGAGAAATGGTAGTGTTGTGTATCTGGAGTGAATTTTGGATCTTTGGGTCCATCTCAGGAAAAATGGGAGCAAAAACAAAAGTGTTGCGTTTATATTTTTGTTGAGTGTATATATATATATATATATATACACACACAATATAGCACCATTAGCTCACAGTGGTAGGGCATCTGAGCCATTCGCTGTGAGCTAAACATTTACACACACGTGCTTTTTATAGACTCTTGGAAGGTCACAATCTGTCAGGGTGGAAAATAAATGATGTTCGAATGAATTATGCATGTATGGGGGCTATGCTACACTAACAGTAGGACGCTAACGCTGTTGTGATTATTTGACTTTTAATTAAACAAGAAAACCCCACGGAGAGAGATTATCCACCCAGGGAGTACTATAGTGTCCATATTTAACGGGGAAACCTGCGGCCACAGTCAAACTCCAGTAATATTACCAGTTTATCTGTTTATCATTTTTGTTTGAGAACCATAAGGAATCAGTTACCAGGGAGAGCTGTTTTTATCCAATCAGTGACGTTGATGGATGAGAGCCATGTGTAAACAACTGCCTGGGACTGACTGTTTGTGTCTACTGTAGATTATATAATTAAAATCTATGATAGCTGTGGATTATTCAGTATTATATGGGCATTTTCAATTGTAATATTCATCTAAAACAACTTAATAATAACTTCAAAAGCTTCACAGCAGCCTCCAGGGGGCGCCAGGCGAACAAAACACCTTATTCTGACCTGCTGTTACGGTTGGTGATGAAATGGTTAATTCCTTCAAAGTATGTCTTCTGAAAAGTGTTTTCTTTGGAAGGTCTTTTGCCACATTTGCTGCTACATTATGGTGTGAAGGAAGTATCCCAAAGCTCCTTAGACTCTTGTCTCCACTCTTGATTCTTGATTGAGACTTGATTCATTTCAGACGGTCCAACAGTCCCTCGTGTTTACTCCCTCAAAGGCTTTCCTCTAAAGGTCTTCTGCCACATACAGTGTAAAAAAAACTGTAGCATCTCAAATGTCCACAGCTAGTTCCTTAAAGGTCCCATGGCATGAAATTTTTACTTTCTGAGGTTTTTGAACGTTAATGTGAGCTCCCCTACCCTGTAGGGGAAAAAACACAGCTCAAACAGGCGATTCGGAACAAAGCAAATATGTGTCGTCAGATCGAAAAAAGAAATGCAAATGCAGTTCCACCACCGTCTGGATGTCCACCCCCTGTCTCTGTAAATCACGCCCAGAGAGTTTGGACCGCGAAGGAGCTACGCAATGCAAAATGCGTTTTTTTATTTGCCTGGAGGCACGTGCGAGTGTTTCTAGGCTCGGAAGTCCTTTACCCGACCCTCTGGACCTCTGAAACAGCAGTGGTTTAATTTTATTTTCTGTGAAAATGTGTTTTTTTTCATTGAAATGCCTCTCCTTTCTGCCTTCGCTCTTAAAACGCGGAAGTGGGGAGACAGCGCTGTCTCCCAGCGGCGCAGAGGAGCGGGTGGGGGGGGGGCACCCGCTCCTCTAACCCTATCTGTGTCCTTCTCATTTGCATTCAAGCAACAAGGCCCAGAATGAGTTGTTCAGACAGAGAGATTCTTACTCTGACTGTGTACATGTGTCTTTCTCATGCACTGAGTGTTGATTTTGAAGAAGGATTCATTTACAGTATTAGGGAACCATTAAGGCGCCATATAAAAGCATCAAGAAGTACCATGTCATGGGATCTTTAAAGGAAAAGTAACATTTTTACAATCTGGACCTTATTTCGATGATAAAACATCATTTACTCACCCATTGTACTTTGGTGTCATTTGGAGTACAGTATTTCCGGAGATTTTGGAGTTTAGCGATATCCGTTTAACATGAGTTGTCGGGGCACGCTATTGCAGTCACCAAATAACACAAACTTTAGCACTTTTCAAATGACAAAAGTTCAATGTGTTAGTTTACACTTTCGTTTGAGTCAAAAGTGGCCTGTAATCCAAGATCCAGCCATGGTTCCGATTGGATGACGTCATCAACGAGGACAGCGGCCATGAGCGATTTCATTCCGCTATTTTGCTTAGAAGAAGCTCAGAACTTTTCTGTTGCAAGTGAGACATGGCTGATTCGGACTTCGAGACTGAAGAGGACTTATTTGAGTATGATGGCCGTCCCTATCGTTTTGAGCCTGAGTATACGGATGAAGAGATATTACAAAGAAGGAAGCGGAGACAGTTTGAGGAGCAGCGCACCAGAGAACAGCCATCGGTATGGCAATACTTCTCAGAACCGTGCGCTGAATCTGCTGGCCTTCTTTCTTTTCCTTTGCTAGTAAAAAATCATCCGGACTGAAGAGGGTACTGCACAATGGTCCAAACGTCTTACAGCTTTGCCTTTCATGTTTGGGTCCATTCTCAAGGCAACTAGCCACAGCTTCAGTAACTCCGGATTGTGACGAGGAAGCCTGTGAAAACTCAACTTCGTCCAAGCTGTCATTTTGTTTTCACGACCGGGATAAATGCATGTTCCCACCATTTCGGGTTTTCTCAAGCAGAGATGTTTTCTTCTTCCTATTCCTTAGCTTCTTTATGACTGTAACCGAGAGCTGAGAGCGTCGTCTTATCTGCAAATCAGCTGTGAATGCGTGCATGCGCGCTGTCCTCGATGACGTCATCCAATCGGAACCATGGCTGGATCTCGGATTACAGGCCACTTTTGACTCAAACGAAAGTGTAGACTAACGCATTGAACTTTTGTTCAATGCGTTGTTTTGAAAAGTGCTAAAGTTTGTGTTATTTGGTGACTGCAACAGCGTTCGCCGATCACTCCAAAATCTCCGGAAATACTCCAAATGACACCAAAATACAATGGGTGAGTAAATGACGTTGTTTTATCACCGAAATAAGGTCCAGATTGTAAAAACGTTACTTTTTCTTTAAAGGGATAGTTCGGGTTTTTTTTATGTGAATCTGTATGGCATCCCCTTCAGCAGTGTCGCGCATTAACACTGACTTACCCCTGACAGTGTCCTCTGAGCTGAGTTCTGCCCCGGTTCTGGCGCTGACGAAAGTCGGTCCGGCAAGTTAACTTGTAAACATCACTTACAAGTGAACAGGCTAATAATAATAATAGGCGCGTGGTGATACGACTCGAGAGAAAATAGCACCAAGCGATTATGACTTCTGACTTTTTCATGTGCAACTGTTTTCTGACGCAAATATATCACTTTTTGGACAAATATTGTTTTGAGAAGAAAAACGAGCTTTATTAACTGTCCCCGCTAACTTGCCGGACCTACTTTTGTCAGCGCCAGAACTGGGGCAGAACTTGGCTCAGAGGACACTGTCAGGGGTAAGTCAGTGTTAATGCTCGACACTGCTGAACGGGACGCCATACAGATTCACATTAAAAAAACAACATCCCTTTAAAGGGATATGCCACCCCCAGGTCAAATTTGGGCATCTCCCCACAGTCCAGAGACTAAAATAAGTGGTGGAAAGCGTTTTCCTGGTCACCCAGCCATTGTCCGAGTCTGTCAGCACTGACCGCCGCGGTATCTGCAGCTACTCCGCCTTAGACTGGAGTCTAACGGCGCCAGAGAAAGATTTCGGCCAAAAGGAATTAATTTGCTCGATGCGTTTCCCAATTACTTTCTGTGTAGTGCGCATTCATATCGAGTGCAAATAAATGTGCAAATCAACACGGAGAACTTGCCTTGGTCATTTTGGGTGGGAACTATTTTTCAGTGCGGAAAAATAAAGCCGAATCACGCAGCACGCTGCCAGGGGAATCCCAGTTACGCACCAGGAAGGGAGTTCCCCTGTTGCACAGCGTGGTGTGTGATTCGGCTTTATTTTTCCGCACTGAAAAATAGTTCCCACCCAAAATGACCAAGGCAAGCTCTCCGTGTTGATTTGCACATTTATTTGCACTCGATATGAATGCGCACTACACACAAAGTAATTGGGAAACGCATCGAGCAAATTAATTCCTTTTGGCGGAAATCTTTCTCTGGCGACGTTAGACTCCAGTCTAACGCGGAGGAGCAGCAGATACAGCGGCGGTCAGTGCTGACAGACTCGGACAATGGCTGGGTGACCAGGAAAACACTTTCCACCACTTATTTTAGTCTCTGGACTGTGGGGAGATGCCCAAATTTGACCGGGGGGGGCATATCCCTTTAACTAACCTCTTGCATGATCTCAATGAACAGTCCCTTGTGTTCACTCTCTCAAAGTATTTCCTCTGAAGGTCTTTTGCCACATTTGCTAACATATGGGGTGCAAAAAGCCTGTGATATCATGCTACAACCTTTGTGAACAAGTAATTCGCTTTTTTTGTTTGTTTTTTGTTTAATGTCATGCCTCTAACTCTATATGAGTTCACTCTCCTTCTAAAGCTCCTCGTTCGTTTGTCAGAGCCTTTTCTAATCATTGTTGTCTTTACGGCGTAACTGTATATTGTGTAAACACGGTAACCTTTCTTTCCATTCATCCTGTGACGATTCAAAGGTCTCATGCTACGCTAGCTGCCGCCGCTCTGTTTACCTATGCCAGTGACAGTGTTTGGGGCTAAACAAGGGCCCATTCCGCCGTAATTATGGGGGAGCTGGGACTGATGGAGGCTAATGGGCAGAGGCGGCGTGGGAGCCAGCTTAGCCATCCACAGAGACCCCTGGAATTGTAAATAGCGGCTGAGACAGAGCCAGAGGTATGTCAGCTGTCGGGGTATAGACAGAAGAGGGGAAATGCATTAAAATAAATAAAAGTCCTAGTTACTGTTAGGCTGAGGGGAATAACAGGAGGAAAGATTACAGTGATTTACAAACGTCAGGCAACTACAATCTCCACTCAAAAGAATAAGCTTCACTTTTTTTTCTTTATTAATTCCAGTTTGTCCAACATTTGATGAAGTGAACTGGAAATGTGAGAGATGAAAGGACTAACAATCTGATAAAGGTCTTATATTACGCAAAATGTACTCTTGTGGGCTTTAAGGCATGTTAAAATGTTGCTACCTCCTCAAAAACAGACCAGGACTTGTGTTTAGTTTCATTCACGCTTGGGTAATCCCATATCTCCAAAGCTCAAAATGCTCTGTTCCACCTTGTGATGTCATGAAGGTTTCCAAGTTAAGCGCCACCTTTTAAGTTCTGTTTAGCAGAGATTGGAAATTCCCGGGGCTGAAATGATCCAAATGATTTTAGTGAAGGTGTATGGAGTTTAAAAACACAGTGGAGCACTTCCTGTATTACCACATGACATCACAAGGTGGAACAAAGTGTTTTCCATTTGAGAGCCTAAATACGTACGATTTGTGTGTTAAATGTGTGACTGAAACAAAACTCCAGGTATGTTTGTGATGAGGAAACAACATTATGAATATGGGCCCTTTAAAAATAGTTAAAGGGTTCCTAAATGTCATATTTAGTGATTTGGGCTTCAGCTTTGTAAAGGGAATTGTATAAACCCAACAAATGCTCAGTCTTCTGTCTATCAGACCATCTTGTGATTTTTTTCACAGACTCATGAGAATCCATGGGGTCAGCCCGATGTTCCCTCACAGTTCTCACAGAGGTCTCCCGCTGTATAAAACCAGTGATATTAAAAACACACAGTAGTGGTCAGACACAGCCAAGTCAACAACAGAGGACACACTAGTGGTCAGTCCATAGGTAATGACCAGATCCAGAGTGTGCCCCTGTTGTGAGTCGGCTGTGTGACGTGTTGAGTAAAATCCATATAATTAAGAACATTTAAAAATTCATTTGCAAGAGGATCTGAAAGGTTATCTATGTGCAAGTTAAAATCACCGGTTATAATAATCATAATAAATGAATTGTGTAAAATAGATAAAAACTCAGAAAACTCACTGATAAAAAGGTTGCATTTTTTGGTGGTCTGTATATAGTGACACATAAAATTTGAGGGTTGCTAAAAACAATTGAATAATATTCAAAACTTGTAAAATTGTTCAATAAAATAGGTTTGGTGGCCAGAGTGTTTGTACATATAGAAGGAGTTCCACCTCCCCTTTTACCATTTCTAGTTGAAAATGCAAAGTTAAAAGTGGGTGGTGAGTTCTCTGTGAGAACAGCTGGTGCGTCTGCACCCAGCCATGTTTCAGTTAAAAAGAAGCAGTCAAGTTTGTGGTCTAGAATCAGGTCATTAACAATAAAAGACTTGTTCAGCAAAGAGCAGACATTTTTAAAGTTAGCTGGGACTGAGATGGCACACTGTTTGTCTAAACTGTGGATTGTAGTGATGAGGATTTTGAAGTTGTCCTTGAGCAGTTCTGACTGCTGCAGTTTAAGATAATTTGTTCCAACATGAACAACTACCGTTGACACTGTGGGATGATCACGCAGGGTGGTAGGGACGGAGTCTATGATGTCCTTCACGAGAGCACCTGGGTGACAGGAGGTGTGGCCTTTGTTTACTTTCACGTGCCGGACCATGGAAGAGCCGAGAATCAACACGGACGGGCCTGGCCGGGACACCGCAGCTGAGGGCACCGCAGCGACGTGAGCCGAGCTTGGCGAGGCGGCAAGGTCAGGAGCGGGATCATCTCCTCGCTCACATCGAGCACTCGGGGGTCGACGAGGAAGGAGTAGAGGCCCCACTCTGATCACGTGAGGCACTCGGGACACTCACACGCGGAGAGGAGACGGCGGTCAGGACATGGGGAGAGAAGACAGCGGTCGGGACACGGGGAGAGAAGACTGTGGTTGGGACACGGGGAGAGGAGACAGCAGTCGGGACACGGGGAGAGGAGACAGCGGTCGGGACACGGGGAGAGAGGAGACAGCAGTCGGGACACGGGGAGAGGAGACAGCGGTCGGGACACGCACGCACGGAGAGGGGACAGCGGGTCCTCCCCCGTCACGCCGAGCGGACAAACCCGACATGTGCATTTCTCACACTAGGCTAAATGCAGGTCATTTTATAAGTTGAATCAATTACAGTGACGTACGGTGAGGGTCATGGCTGGTGAGGCACTGATGTCATCACAATCAGATTTACAAATATGTAAACCAGGTGTCAGCAAGTAAAATTTCTCTCCCTGTAAGTGACTGGAGTTTGTAATATTTTTGATTTTTTTTGAAGTTGCCAGACATTGTCACAGCAGGTTGAGAAAAGAAGGCAGGAAAAGCAGAAAATGCGTTTTCTTCCCACACTGTTTGAAAAGGGTGAGTCTTTCGTCCCGTAGTCTGGAGCAAACACTTTAGCTCCTGCGTTGGTCTTCCTTTAATTATAACCTCCTGGGCTTCAACCAAAAGTCCAGTTTAGAAAACTGCTTGAGCTTTAATATGAAATCTTCCTCCATTTAAAAAGTTGGGCCAGACAAGAAGAAAAAAGTGAAGTTGAACAGATTATTAAACTTGACTTGCTAACTCTAAATTGTAGCTTGCTGTCACTTATTCTGATTCGCTGCCCCAGGAGTTGCAGAAGAACCCCTGGGCTCACGAGTGCATCACGAGTGCCTCTACCATGAGGCCAGGTAACTACCTTTTCACAGCCTCTTTAGTGCAGTATCTGTCACTGCTGAGCTACAGCACAGTCAGTCCATGTGAGACACGGATGGAGGGATGGATACACACACACACACACACACATATATATATATATGCACAGAGATTCAAATCTCATCCTCTCCTTGTGTGGCCTGCTGCCCTCGACTCATGTTCTCTCTCCTCCTCCTCCTCGTCCTCCTCCTTCTCTTCTCCCATGTCGTCTATCCCCTTGTCCTTCCGTGCTCTCCAGAAGTTTCTCCATCCAATGTTGTCCATCCCCATGTCCTCCCATGCTCTCCGTAACTCTCTCCACTCATCCTCCTCCCCTCCCACTGCTCTCTCAGGAGAGCTGGAGCTGGTATTGGAGCTGGTATTCTCCATGATAATAATTTAAAAAGTCTTGTGTGGACTACTAAAGATTTCTCTCTCTCTGAGTCTGCGGTCTCTGTGAAATCGTTGAATACCTGTGTCTGTAAGGGGACACACTCACATACTTTGTTCTGTGACATCACAAAGCTCAAAGTTCAAAGATCAAAGTCAAAGTCATCAATACAATTTATTGCATAAAATGTTGCTTTATACAGTGGTACCTCACCTTACGAAATTAATTTGTTCCAGAAGTGGTTTCGTAACGTGAATTTTTCGTAAGTTGAGTAGCTATTTCAATGGAAAAGGCCTGATTCGTTCCAAGTTTTTTTTTTTTAATAGTGTAACATTTTTTTAATAGTGTAACACTGTGTCCTGCGTAGAGACTGTAGACCCAGGAGTAAATGTGGACTATACCAGTCTAGACCAAGGTCTAAACCTGGACTGGACCAGGTCTAGACCTGGACTAAACCAGGACTGGACCAGGACTAAACCTGGACTAAACCAGGTGGATTAAAGCGCCGCGTGCGGGTCTATTTCCTGGTTTCGTTTCGAGTCACGGCTGAGGCGAGCAGCGAGGGGGACCGCACGCAGTCTGAGCGCATGAACGAACGCATGCAAGAGCCGCGGTGGTCTAATCCTGGTTCAGACCTGGTTTAGACCTGGTTTAGACCTGGCACGGTTTGAGCACGGGTGCTCGCAGCCCCGCGCCGGGTCATGCTGCGCTATCACACACGTGTCCGCGCGCACACACACCGCCCTCCTCCTTCCCCCCACACTTCACTATTAATACATTTTGGTGAAAATCTATGAAAGTTTGAGTGTTTAAACAAGAGACAAATGTGAGAAAAGTTTAAATCCAGTCTGAGAAAAGCGTATAATGTGTGTGGCTGAGCGCACATTATTTGAATTTTTGAGATTTCGCGTTTCGTAACTTGAATTTTCTTTCGTATCTAGAGACCAAAATTTAACGTGAAGGCGTTTCGTAACTTGAAATTTTCGTTTGTTGGGTCTTTCGTAAGGTGAGGTACCACTGTATATTATACTCTGTTTTAATATTGTTTCCTCATCGAAAACATACCCTGAGATATGTTTTGTTTCATTCACACACGTTTAACACACAAACTCTGCATATTTATGCTGAGTTCTTCAAACTGAAAACACTCTGTTCCACCTTGTGATGTCATGTGATAATACAGTGGAATAATAACAATGTGGAGCACCCACTGTGTTTTTAAACTCATTCATCTTCACTAGAAATATCTGGATCATTTCAGCCCTGGGATTGCTCGACTGAACTAAAGGTAAAAGGAGCTGTTAACTTGAAATCTACCACTTCATGACATCACAAGGTGGAGCAGAGCATTTTGAGCTTTGGAGAGGTATCCATTTTGTGTAATATAGAAACTTTAAGCTTTACATATTTACCGGAAAATAAATACACTTGTGCAAAGCTTGTCACCAGCTTGTGAACATTCCAGGCAAAGCAATAATATCTCCATGGAGACAAGCAATGTGGCGGACCCCCTACTAGAAAAGTTACACAATGCACCATTACAGTGGGTGTGTGTATGTGTGTGTGTCTGTGTGTGTGTAACTGACCACTGCGATGATTTTAAGTCACAATTAAAACACTTTTTATTAAGACCTGACTTGAATGCCTGCTGAAATGTTACACAATGAGTCAATATTAAATGAAAAGATTTAATATCGCCTGACAAGCCATTTTTATCGTAACTCTTGAGTCATATCTTTGCCGTTGAAAGTAGAAAGCGTTATAATTCCTACGCTCCCTGAAGGCCCCTCGCACACATCTGTTTGTTATCTGTTACATCAGCTCTCCTCGCTCGTCTCATTTGTTTCATTCTCTCGAACACAACCGGAACTAATGCGACTGAAAAGATTACAAGCAGCGTGTTTGTAAAAGAGGTGCGGGCTGCATCAGGTTTACAAAGGTCGAAAATTGAAATGGCAAAGTCGATAGTGGAATTTGCTGTTTAAAGAAGACATATTGTGCTTGTGTATCTATATAGTTATAATCTATGACACCTGTGGATTATTATGTTATAATATGGACATTTTAAATCACGATTTTCATCTAAAACGGTGTAATAAAAGAAATGAGCTGATTTCGTGTTTCGTGGGAGCTGAAGTCGCCATAAACGCCATCACAACAAAGAGTCGTGTAGCTGTTGGCCTCTCCGATGGATAGAGACACATGCTACAACACTAGCTTTTTATTTTTTTATTTTTATTAATGTATACACATAAGAAACTAAATTTTTACTTTTTCCCCCTTTTTTTTTTATAACTATATGTTCTCTAATTTAATTAAATTCTACCATAGATTTTTTTATTTGTATGCATTTTTATTTATTTATTTAGCACTCAAGTCAGGACATCAATAGTAAACCAAAAAATATGTAAAGGTATACGGTTGCAGCATTTTTATTTTATTTTTGTATATTTTTTATTTTATTTTTTATATTTATTTTCAACTAACTTTGTCAGTCATGTTTAAGTCATGTTAAAAGCAAGTATGACAGATTTTTTTTTAATGATTCTCTTAGTTTAGTGGGATTATAACTATTGGAACTTCAAATTATAGTTAAAATATAGAATCAATTTACGAAGAAAAGTTGTTGAAAATGAAATAGAAAGTTCTAAACATTGATGACATCACACTCAAGATAATTTTTTAGTGTGGGAAGGGCCGACTCAGAACAGACTCACCATCAGCAGAACATCCTCTGTCACAGGAAAAAAAAAACATATTCCACTGAGTCGTGTCTTTTAGTCCAACAGAAGCTGACGCATCAGTGGCACTAGGACAGAGCATTTAAAAAAAAAAATAATTCAGTGCTTTGAGTTTATGCAAATGGGCCATGTGGTTTTTAAGTTTCGTTTCTGTAAAAGGTTAACAAATGCACAAAGCTGCATTAAAAACACATTAATATTTGAGTCCTCAGTGCAAAAAGACAGTGCAGTCTTTGTTGGAAGTTTCTTTCTTTCTTTTTGTTTTTAATGTTAATAAAAGAATTTATAGTCGCGCGCAGGGAGGGGGGAAGCGTGAAATTTTTTCTTCTTCCTAGGGGGGGCGTCACAGAAAATAACTGAGAAGCACTGGTCTAACCTAACATAATCACTTTAAGATCAGCTTTACGCTAACCTGCCTACAGAAGCTTTCACCCTTCACCCTCATTTACGGTCACTTCCTTTACCTTTGCTTTCTCTTCTCCTGCATCATCCGCTCACTATAAACAACTCAAAGTTTACTACAAAAACAATCAACTGTCCCCACCGTAGGGCCGGCGAGCAAAGACTCTTCTACTCCTCCCCTCCTGCCCCAGCTTCTTGGATTTGGTTTCTACTCACTTTAAAGATCCTAAATTACGCAAAGTTGACTCTTCCGAACTTTTAGCCATGTTATAATGTTGTTACCTCCTCAAAAACAGACCTGGTGTTGTGTTTTGTTTCAGTCACACGTGTTTGAGTCATCCTGCATTATTAGTCTGTCTTCATCTTCAAAGCTCAAAATGCTCTGTTCCATGTTGTGATGTCATCAAGTGGTCATTTTTAAGTGAACAGCTTTTACCTTTTGTTTAGTAGAGATGGGCAATTCCAGAGCTGAAATGATCCAAATTAGCGGTTTTCAATAGGTGAGGCCCACTTCCCCTAGGGGGCGCCAAACAGCCACTGGGGAGGCGTGACACACACACACGAAGACAAAATAACAGTTCACATCTGTACACATCTGCAGCAGTATTGATAACATAGTATTGATTATTTAAAGTTCGGTTTCACCTGGTCGGGTTCCGAGACTAGGTTCTGAGACTGCAAAGAGGTGCTTGTGAATGACAGCATGAGACCATGAAAACGCTGGTGTCACATTGAGACAAAGCACGCAAATTTAGTGAACAAGCCACTTGAGTTTTTTGAGAGGAAGCGTGATGATTTGCAGTCACAGAAGAGCCTTATGCATGATTTCAGCCATCAGGTGTTGTCAGCGGTAGTTCTGGCACCGATTACAAATGTTCAGCATGTTCAGTTGATTTGGATATTCTGACTGATGTTCATTCATGTTAGAAGTAGCCTCAGTTAGGCCTGCATGAATTTGGAAATTATTTGCTGTTGCAGAAATTGTTTATGAATGCACCTTTAAAAAAAAAACCTATGAAAATACAATATTAAAGAAATAAAATATATTATCAGTTGTTAGTGAAACTCATCATTGCCAGGAACAAAGACGATGCATTTACTCCAAAGGCCTGTGTGGGGTTAAAGGTCCCATGGCATGAAATTTTCACTTTCTGAGGTTTTTGAACGTTAATGTGAGCTCCCCTACCCTGTTTAGCCCCCCCATGGTTAAAAGTTGCGAAATGTCTAAACTGAGCATTTGCGATCCTTTTCTGCGTTACAAAAAATCGGAGCTCTAACGGGCGATTTTGAACAAGGCACCTTATTGACGTCAGATCGAAAAAAGAAATGCAAATGCAGTTCCACCCCCGTCTGTCTGTACTCAGCGTCTCTGTAAATCACGCCCAGAGAGTTTGGACTGCGAATGCGCTAGGCAATGCGAAATGCATTTTTTTATTTGCCTGGAGGCACGTCCGAGTGTTTCTAGGCTCGGAAGTCCTTTATCTGAGCCTCTGGACCTTTGAACAGCAGTGGTTTAATTTTATTTTATGTGGAAATGTGTTTATTTTTCAATGGAACGCTTCAAATCTCTCCCCCGTGCAAAAACAAGGAAATGGATCAGCTGTGGGCTCTGAGCGGAGAGTTTGGCCACGCCCCCACCCTCTACTATTGGCCATCTGTTTTCTCCTCATTTGCATTCAAGCAACAACCCCCAGAATAAAGAGTTTGAGAGAGATATTTATGACTCTCTCTCATCTTATCTCTGTTTCTCATGCACTGAGTGTTGATTTTGAAGAAGGATTCATTTACAGTATTAGGGAACCATTAAGGAGCCATATAAAAGCATCAAGAAGTACCATGTCATGGGATCTTTAACCTAGGAAATCCCAGGCTGCTTTCGTTCGTTCCGATCTGAAAGACAGCCTGGCAACTAGGCTAAGCGAGCTCTCCTGATTTTGGGAGCCAATCAGAGCGGGGAGGGGTGGAAAGACGGTGACACGTACCATGCGACAAACGGAAACTTGTAGTTTGAACTGACAACTGACATGATTGGCTATGGGCTTCGTATACGCCACATGATAGACAATTGTAACGCCCAATAAACGGCCGTTGGCATCGTAAACCACACCTCCGCTACCAGATATTTCGAAGGTGGCTCCCAGACCATATATCACTTGTGATATGGTCAGGTGTAAACCAGGCAGGTGTGGGGTAGGGTAGGTGGATGGGATTTTGGGGAAGGGGAACCCCTGATCCAAATGATTCTAGTGAAGATGTATGGAGTTTGAAAACACAATGGAGCACTTCCTGTATTACTGCATGGCATGAAAAAGTAGAGCATTTTCCGTTTGAGTGAAGAACTCAGACGAAATATGCAGTTTTTATATGTTAAACATGTGCGAATGAAACAAAACACAGCTCCAGGTATGTTTTTAATGAGGAAACATCATAACATAGATCAGAAAATAGTGAAATATGGGCCCTTTAAAGTGCATACGCAGGTTTCATGTTGTTCTAATTCTGAGACTATTTATGCACAAGGAAGGCGTTTCTCTGACAGTTTCACAAGAACAGAGGTGTCGTTTATTCAGCAAAATTGACTTTTCAGAGCTTTTAACCATACTATACAGTAGATCTCATTCACCCACTCATTGTAGTTGTATTTAGAATGATTCGTGTAGGTTTGAGTAATCTCCAACTTTATTTTGTTAATCAGTGAAATGTGTTTAGGATATTATGTGTATTCCGGTACAAATGGAAACAAATTTGCTACTTGCTAGTGGGATGTGCATAGACTGTATATATAAATGGACATGGCTAACCTGCTAGTCTCTGTGTTCCAAATAGTAAAAGTCAAAGTCAAAGTGTACTTTATTGTCAATTCACTATGTAACAGACATTACACAGAGGACTGAAATTGCGTTTCACCAGACACCAAATGTGCAATTTAACTAAAAACACACACACGCACACACACACACACACACACACACACACACACATACACACACACACACACACACACACACACACACACACACAGCTACACTCATGGACATTAAGTGTATACAGACATCAACAATAAATAGACATAAGACATACAACAAGAAGTTAAAGGAAAAGTAATGTTTTTTACAATTTGAGCCTTATTTCGGTAATAAAACAAGTTGTTTTACTCACCCATAGCACTTTGGTGTCATATGAAGCACTTCCGGAGATGTTTTAGATTTGCGATCTCCATCATGTGAGTTCTTGGGGCACATGTTTGCGGTCTTCAAATAACACAAACTTTAGCACTATTCAAATCATAGAAGCCCGATGTCTTATCCTATGATTTCGTTTGGTCAAAAGTGGCCTGTAATCCGAGATTTAGCCATAGTTTCGAGTAGATGAGGACGCCAGTGCACATGTGCAGACTGTGCTCTCAGCTCCCGGGACCCAAACATGAAACGCAAAGCTGTAAACTATGGCTAAATCTCGGATTACAGGCCACTTTTGCTTCAAACGAAATCGTAGACTAAGACATCGGGCTTCTATGATTTGAAAAGTGCTAAAGTTTGTGCTATTTGGAGCCCGCACGGGGCATATTACATGCTTGGGGAATGTATTATATGCCCCGAGCTATGGCTAGAAGTCGCGCTAGGCTAACCGCAAATCTAAAACATCTCCGGAAGTGCTCCATATGACACCAAAGTGCTATGGGTGAGTAAAACAACTTGTTTTATTACCGAAATAGGGCTCAAATTGTAAAAAAAACGTTACTTTTCCTTTAAGTTTGAGGTAGAATGAAATGTGCAGTATGTAAGGTGCAAAAGTGAAGGTGCAATCTGTAAAGTGCAAGAGTGCTGAAAGCTGCATAGACATCAGTGTGTGTAAGATTGTTTTGTGGATGTCAGTAACAACAACAAAATGTTCATGGAATGTTCATGGAATTTTCTTCAGTATGTTGATTAGTCTGATGGCATGAAGCTGTTTCTGAGTCTGTTTGTGTGGCACCACATGCTGCAGTAGCACTTTCCAGACGGTAGGAGGGAGAACAGTTTGTGTGGTGGGTGGGTAGTGTCCTTGAAGAAGTGACTTTATTGATCTCACACAGGAGAAATTCTTCTCTGCATTTAACCCATCCTGTTATTAGGAGCAGTGGGCAGCACATTACTGCGCCCGGGGACCATCTCCATGATCTTCTTGCTTCGGTTTGGTCAGGACCTAAGCTGGAGGATTTTACCTATGGTGCATGTTTCTGGGTTGATGGGGGAAACCGGAGTACCCGGAGGAAACCCACCCAGACACGGGGAGAACATGCAAACCCACACAGAAAGGCCTGGGCGAACCAGGGATCGAACCCCAAACCTTCTTGCTGTGGAGCATGAGCGCTAGCCACTCAGCCATTGATGATATTGATGGCTCTCTTGAAGCAGCGTGATGTGTATAAATCCTGAATGGCTGGTAGGGGTGATCTGATGATCTGCGGTCCTCACCACCCTCTGCAGAGCCTTCCTGTCCGCCGCTGAGCAGCTGCCGTGCCAGACAGAGCGGCTGCTGGTGAGGATGCTCTCAATAGCACCCCTGTAGAAGGTGGTGCCTGCAGAAGTGGGGAGGTTCGCTCTCCTCATCCTGAGCAGGAAGTGAAGGCGTGTCTGTGCTTTCTTGACCAGGGAAGTGGTGTTCCTTTCTTCACCTGGGACAATCCCTTTGGTCCTCTACACTCCCCCTGTTTCTCTTGGCCCTTGTACCCAGTGGTGTTTATTCCCGTGCCCGCATCCCCCGATGTGTCTTCTAAGTGCTATGCGAATGTTATTGTGGTGTTAAAGGGATATGCCACCCCCAGGTCAAACTTGGGCATCTCCCCACAGTCCAGAGACTAAAATAAGTGGTGGAAAGTGTTTTTCTGGTGACGCAGCCATTGTCCGAGTCTGTCAGCACTGACCGCCGCAGTATCTGCAGCTACTCCGCGTTAGACTGGAGTCTAACGTCACCAGAGAAAGATTTCGGCCAAAAGGAATTAATTTGCTCGATGCTTTTCCCAATTACTTTCTGTGTAGTGCGCATTCATATCGAGTGCAAATAAATGTGCAAATCAACACGGAGAGCTTGACTTGATAATTTTGTGTGGGAACTATTTTTCAGTGCGGAAAAAGACAGACGAAGCACACACCACGCTGCGTAACAGGGGAACTCCCTTCCTGGTGCGTAACAGGGATTCCCCTGTCAGCGTGATGTGTGCTTCGGCTGTCTTTTTCCGCACTGAAAAATAGTTCCCACTACTTATTTTAGTCTCTGGACTGTGGGGAGATGCCCAAGTTTGACCTGGGGGTGGCATATCCCTTTAATATATGTACCTTGTAATAATAAAAGATTTAAAAAAAGTGGTGTTGGTGGTCCATGTGAGGTCGTCTGTGATGTGCACTCCTAGAAACTTTGTGTTTTTCATAGACTCCACAGCACTGCTACTGATTGTGAGTGGGGTGTGTGTCGTGTGTTTTTTCCACAGTTATTTCTTTTGTTTTGTTGACATTGAGGTGTAGGTTGTTTCTGTCACACCAGTTGATGAGTTGATACCTCCTCTCTGTATGCCAGTGCTTCTCAAATAGTGGGGCGGGCCCCCCTGGGGGGGCATGGCGTGATGCCAGGGGGGGCGCGTATGACCCTGGGAAACATGTTTTTTTGCTGTACTGTACTAGAACTAAGTGTAATTGCACATCAACAACAGTAGTTGGCAGTGGCGTTCTCACATGCGATTTACGCACAGTCTCACCATTAACAGAACATCCTCTGTCACAGAAAAAACACGTATATTCCACTGAGTCGTGTCCTTTAGTCCGACAGAAGCTGACGCATCAGTGGCACAAGGAGAGAGCGTTTGTTTTTTTTTTCAGTGCTTTTAGCTTATGCAAATGAGGTTTTAAGTTTCATTTCTGTAAAACGTAAACAAATGTGCGCAAAGCTGCATTAAAAACACATTAATATTTGAGTCCTCAGTGCAGTCTTTGTTGTAAG
The DNA here is from genome assembly GCA_036785185.1 of Paratrypauchen microcephalus. Lineage (NCBI taxonomy): Eukaryota > Metazoa > Chordata > Actinopteri > Gobiiformes > Gobiidae > Paratrypauchen > Paratrypauchen microcephalus. Next base: position 722,178 of record JAVJIX010000147.1, on the reverse strand, counting down.
TTTCTTTCTTTTTTTTTTGTTTATAATGTTAATAAAAGGATACAATGGTGTTCTAATAACAATTTTCTAGACAAATAATACTATTTATAGTCGCGCGCAGGAAGGGGGGCGTGAAATATTTTCTTCTTCCTAGGGGGGGGCGTCACAGAAAATAATTGAGAAGCACTGCTGTATGCCGAGTCACCGTCGTCACTGATGAGGCCCACCACTGTTGTGTCATCAGTGAATTTGATGATTTGATGACGTAATTCGATGTGAATAGGAATAGGAAGTGAGCATGGGCGCCCTTCTGGTTCCAGTGACTCCGGCTCCAGTTTCCGTTCTACTTTCTTATTTTGCTTATCATGACTCTAGTTCCATTTAGCTTTCTATTGAAAAACCGTCGTCCCCCTCTCTGTAACTGCTGCTGTTACGCTCTTCATTTTCGTCTTAAAATGTTCACATTAACCCACTTTACACGACCCTGGTGTTTTTATTTCGCTATTCTGTGCATAAATCAAGATATGAACATTAATAAGAGAAAAAAGAAACCTTCTTTCCTCGAGGTAGTGGGCGACGTCACTTCTTTATACAGTCTGTGAGCTATCCATTGGAGGTGCCAACAACCGCGCAATCTTATTTCTTTTATTTATTTTCTTTGTTTTCGATGAATATTGTGATTTAAAATTCGAACAGAATGATCCACAACGTGTCTTCTTTAACTATATTTTACTGAAATGAGTAGTCTAAACTGTCATATGGACTTTAAAGTCATGAATACTTTTAATAATGAAATTTAACTGAGCCATTTATCCTATTCTGAACAATGAGCCAAAAAGTCATTGGGAATTTATGTAGACTTTTATTGAGTGAGCTCCAGGGCTGGGCGGTGTGTTCAAGGCCGCTGGTTTATTTCAAATACACTGAGTCATTCATTAAATCTGTCTTGGTTAATCTTTACAGTTTTACACAGGAGGATCACTCAAGTGCCTCTTTAAATAGACGCAGTTTAGAGTTGTAGATTAACAAAACTATGAATAGAATTTGGGCATATTTTTATAATCCAAAACATACTTACCTATTTGAACCCTCCTTACGGTTAGCTGTAAGATTCTGTACAAAGCTCCACCCCCAAGTCTATGTCCCTCACGTTCCCACAGGACAATTCTCCATAAATATACAAAAACATGATACAAAACTGTGCACTATAACTTCACAAACCTGACGTGATGTGCAGTAGTATTTTCATCAGCGGGACACTCTGATTGTGTTGTGGTAGCGTTAATACATTGCTTTCAGTGAATATAGCATTTTCAAAACAATAAAAGGTAACATGGTGATCTAAATATGTTAAGTGTTAGCAGTTAAGACCCCAGATAAGTAAAATACGCCCTCTTTGCACAATCACCACATCAAAACTGGAACTAAACTGGGACTAAAAAACACAACTAAACCTGAACCAAACCAGGATTAGAACAGGACCAATCCAAGTCTACATTTGGACCAAAAAGGAGACAGTATTAAAGTATTTATTTTTTCTGTTCTAGCTGTCATGGAGAGCAGACGCGTTTTCTTCTTCCTCCCTTCCTCTGTCTGGTGTCACGTCTCTTTTTCTCCTGTTTGGAAGAAATTTTCAAAATCCTAAATTATGAAATTGATAAAGCTGGTCCCTCAACGCAATTGGCACACTTTTTTCACGGAGGAGCACCGGTTCGCAGAGCTGGACAGTCCCGAAGGAAACTCGCTGCCGGATACACGAGGGGCGTGTCGTGTGCCTGGCACCGCTATTCCTAGAGGACGCAGAACGATTTACTATTGGAATTTTGATGGAGTGGCCCGGGGGATGTTTTCTGACCCGTCGGAAATTGGAAGACGGGAGCGGATAAAGAGCTATCGGCTGTCATATTACACCACAGTGGAGCTGTTGCAGACCAGGGAGGTCTACATCAGAAGGAGACACATATTGAGGACTGTACCATCTCCAATCTGTGGAAACCCCCTGGCAGTGGATAACATCACGGATAATGGCTGTGGAACTGTGTGGAACAGCGGCTCAGTCTGCTTTCATTCATACGCGCCAGGAGGGAGGACTGCGAGTCGCACAGCCCTGCTTGGTGACATGAAGTTGGGGGGCCTGGCAGAAACCAGGGTTCTGGCAAATTGTCTGTTCGCCTGGGTTCTAAAAATGTATCGATTATGTTAAATTATTCCCCCTTTCGGTGTAATCAATTCTCCTTGAAAATCTGATTCAACTGGACTTTGTTTTGACTCTGCATCTTTGACTCTGCATCTTCTGCACAAACACTTCCAAGGTCAGCAGCTGCTTGGTTAGGGGGAACGAAATTTCGATTCACTATGCGTACATGAACATATGGCTTTTCGACAATAAAGCAAACTATGAACTATGAAGTCCAACTGTGCTTGTGTCTGCTGTATAATTATAATTTGGACATTTTAAATCGCAATATTCCTCTAAAACAGCTTAATAAAAGAAACAAGAGCCTCAAAGTTGCTAGCTGCATTTCTCGCTAAAAATGGCTATGCGACATTGCCAAATCCTACACGCATTGATTAAAGAAGGTCCCGTATTACACTATTTTTGATTATGTTTAAACTAAAAACACAGCTGAATCCTTCTCTCAGACTTTTCGTTCACTACAGTGTGGATGATTTCAGCCCTGGAATTGCCCATCTCTACTGAACTAAAGGTAAAACGGAGTTGTTAAGGTGGAACAGAGCATTTGGAGGTGAAAACGGGGGTAGATCGGCCCGATGACATCTTGAATACAGGAGAATAAAGATGACTCAAATGTGCACAAATCACTCTAAATACAACTTCACTTGAATAAATAGTGAGGAGAAACAACAGTCGATTTTGCATAATAGCTCCACTTTAAACTTCAGAAATGTACTTTCAGGACACAGTGACCTTAGAAATATTTGAGAAAGTACTCCTTACATTCCGCTTGTTATGACTACAGACTTGAGTGCTGCCTATGGGGTTAAAACTTTTCTTTTGGCATGGTTCTTTTGTGATTGGAGTTGAAGACTGCCTGGTATCAGTCACCCAAAGCGGACTTTCACCTCCGGGCAGGCCCTTATCACTATCTCAGTGACAAAGCGGCCAATAGAGCTTCATCTTTTGTTTGTACTGTATACTTATAAACGCTCAGAGAGACAGCGGGCTAATGCTAAGCTAAGTTTGAAGGACATTTGGCTTTACCACCTACACTACTGGGAATATGAGTTAAAATGGCTGGAATTCATCGTATTAATGTCGTTTTTGCTCGCTTTTCATAATTATATTACTTTTTGGTTGTTGTTTTTCCATATATTTTTATTCCAAGCAAAATTATCTGCTACTGGGTTGAAATAAATTACACTTATATTAAAGGTGCACTGTGTAACTTTTCATTTGGAGAGTTTGTCTACTGCCGCTTGTCTACATGAAGATGTTATTTTGTTGCCTCAAAAGTTCCACAGTATGGCGTTAAGCTTAATTAACCTCCTGGGAGCTGAAGAAAAAAAGTGTATCTAAATTATTATTATTATTTTAATTTTCTATTTGGAGCTAAATGAACACTACATCTACATTTTGTTAATTTTATTTTTATTCATAATGTTGTAACATGTCCTCTGTAATGGACGTCGGGGACATTTTGGTGTTAAATCCACGTGAAATTAACAACCTCAACCTCAACAAAAACTTTTTTTTTTTTGATGACCAACATCTTCTACAGTCGCCTCAAAAAGTTCTTAGACTCCCTTTTAATTTCTTGTTTATTTATTTTTTATTTTTTATATATTATGTATTATTTATTTTTTTATTTATTCACTTGAGTCTTTATTTATTTTTTATGTATTATTTATTTATTTATTATTTATATATATTTTTTTTACATTTTTAGATTTTTTTTTTTTAGATTTTTTTAGATTTTTTATTTTTTAATCAGTGCAGCCACAAACTAGAATCTCAAAACAATTAAAAGATAGACTGGTTAACTTGATGTCCACTACAAAGGACACAAATGAATGGGCCGGGTCTCAGGAGGATATATTGGATTTATTCAACTACAAGTATTTTGAAGGCTAAAAAAATACATTAAAAATAAGTAATTTCTGTTGTTCTTTTCATAGATGTAATGCAATACTGTGGAACATTCCAGTCAAAGCAAAAACATCTCCATGGAAACCAGCAGGATACATACTGTAGTGCACCATTAATCAAAGTAATATCCAAATAATCTTCAAAGCTATCATGCAATACTGTGGAACTTTCCAGGTAAAGCCAACATCATCATGGAAACAAGAAATTGGCTAGCTCTGACCAGAAAAGTTACATTATGCAACTTTAATAATTGTAACAGCCCAATAATTTTGCTTTAGATAAGAAATTACGTTATAAATTACTTAAAGGAGAATTAACGTTTTTTTACAATCTGAGCCTTATTTCGGTAATAAAATAAGTTGTTTTACTCACTCATAGCACTTTGGTGTCATATGGAGCATTTCCGGAGATGTTTTAGATTAGCGTTAGGCTAACGCCGTTAGCCTAGCGCGACTTATAGCCATAGCTCAGGGCATTCCCTGAGCTATGTAATATGCCCCGTGCGGGCTCCAAATAACTTAGCACTTTTCAAATCATAGAAGCTCGATATCTTACTCTACGATTTCATTTGAATCAAAAGTGGCCTGTAATCCGAGATTTATCCATAGTTTTCAGCTTTGTGTTCCATGTTTGGGTCCCAGTAGCTAAGAGCACACTCTGCGCATGCGCACTGGCGTCCTCATCTACTCGAAACTATGGCTAAATCTCGGATTACAGGCCACTTTTGACCACACAAAATCATAGACTAAAGACATCGAGCTTCTATGATTTGAAAAGTGCTAAAGTTTGTGTTATTTGGAGCCCGCACGGGGCATATTACATGCTCGGGGAATGCCCCGAGCTATGGCTATAAGTCGCGCTAGGCTAACAGCGTTAGCCTAACGCTAATCTAAAACATCTCCGGAAATGCTCCATATGACACCAAAGTGCTATGGGTGAGTAAAACAACTTGTTTTATTACTGAAATAAGGCTCAAATTGTAAAAAATGTTACTTTTCCTTTAAAACTATTTAGAAGTTACAAAAATCTATATAATAATAATACATTTTATTTATTAGGCGCCTTTCTGGACACTCAAGGTCGCCTTACAACAAGTGTAATATACATTATACGCAGTTAGTTAAAATACAAACAGTTAAAAACAAACATTTAAACAATAAAACTTTTAAAAACAGTAAAACATTAAAACATTTAAAAGGACAGTGGAGTTATGGTTGAAGTGAAAAGGTCAGTCTGAACAGATGAGTTTTGAGTTATCTATATCTACAAACCTTTGTAACTCCAAACTATTCAAAACAAGTCAAATTAACTTAAAATATTTCAAATTGAATTAAGAATTTTCATCTTTTTTGCAGCACACTTCAAGCATCGCACTCAAAACTTGAAGTTGCAATACGAAAGAAGAGAAGAAAGGTCATCCCTTCCCTTTCTTTCACTTCCTCTTCTTTCCCACCCGTCACTGTGGACCCCGGGGCCCCAAAATCCTGCTTCACCTGTTCGTCTGGCGGTTTCACCTTCCAACCATCCGGGCTCCCCTCCCCCAACCAGAAGCTCCTCCTTTCTTTCTTCTGGGGGCAGGTACCAGACTGGAGGGGGTAGGACTTCGGTGAGTATAAAGGTATGGAAATGAGAGACAAACTACCATTCTCCAGAGAGGGGAGGGCGGGAGACATTTGCACACACAGGGCAGGAAAGAAAGAGAGTGACGGAGTGAGAGAAAGAGAGAAAGAGAGTGAGAGAGAGACAGAAAGGAGGAGGAGTAGGAAAAGTTGCAATTTAAACACAATTGGATAGACTGTTTGGAGACCTTCATAGCAAACATGGGGCTGGGAGTAAGTACAATGCCGGATTGTGAAACATTTCAACTTAGTTTTTTTGGTTTTCTTTTTTGAAGTAAACTGAGATGACTTCTGACAGCTTATGTTTACCTCAAAAACGTGAACTTTCACTTCCAAAAGTTGTTCTGAAGTGACATTGTTAACTGTTATTGTTCAGCTCTGCTTCTACAGCTACCGAGAATGTAGTCTAGAAAGTATTTGCAGTTTTACTTTTTCCTTCTAGCTCAAAGGAGGAAGTGTGTGCGCGCTTTTTTCTGCTCCCACATGTGCTGGGAGTGTAGCATGAGGCTAATTTTGACAACTTTTCCTGTTCACAGAGAGGGAAAGATGAGTACAAACTGGCAGCCACGTCCGACAATGATAAGAGCAAAAAGGCCAAGAAGGAGAAGGCGAAGAAGGACATGGATGACCTCAAAAAAGAAGTGGATCTGGTGAGTAAGCTTCACAAAAACAAATGGATTTAAGCTAGTGGAGCAGATCAGGCAGGGGGCTAGCTTAATGCTTCTGTTTGAGTCGTTTTAGCCATTTCCATGCTTCCATTTCTCTGCTGTCTGTATGACTCTAGTGTGACCCATTCACTTTCAGCAGAGGTTTACTGCAAAAACACAGGGCTGCTACTACCCCCACCGGTGTGCTAGCTCGCAAGGACATTCTCCCCCTCCTTCCTCTCATGTTGCTGCTACTTCTACTACTTCTACTACTACTACTGCTACTACTACTACTACAACTACAACTACAAAAACGTGACATCTTTCAAAAGTTAAAGAACTTTTGGAGATTCTTTTAAGAGGACGGTTTGCAAGGACATTCCCTCCTCCTATACTAATACTACTACAGTACTACTACTACTACTACTACCACCACTACTACCACTACTACAACTACTTTTACCACTACTACCACAACGATGTCTTGTGTTTTCAAAGTTAAAGAACTTTTTGGAGATTCTTTTAAGACGACACTTTGCAAGGACATTCCCTCCTCCTCATACTACTACTTTTACTACTACTTCTACTACTACTACTACTACTACTACTACTACTACTACTACTACTACTACTACTACTACCACAACTACTTTTACTAGTACTACCACAACAACGTCTTGTGTTTTCAAAGTTAAAGAACTTTTTGGAGATTATTTTAAGAGGACAGTTTGCAAGGACATTCCCTCCTCCTCATACTACTACTTTTACTACTACTTCTACTACTACTACTACTACTACTTGTACTACTACTACTACTACTACTACTACTACTACTACTACTACTACTATTACTACTTCTCATTGTTCAAAATTTAAAGAGAGTATTACAATTTGTCCTAACGTCCTTCTTTTAAGACGACACTTTGCAAGGACATTCCCTCCTCCTCATACTACTACTTTTACTACTACTACTTCTACTACTACTACTACTACTACTACTACTTCTACTACTACTACTACTTCTACTACTACTACTACTACTACTACTACTACTATTACTACTTCTCATTGTTCAAAATTTAAAGAGAGTATTACAATTTGTCCTAACGTAACTTGCCAAACTGAAAAAACTTGGTTAAAAAGTGGTTAAAAAGGAGATTTAAAACGAAGTACGAGTTGAGTTAATCTGGATCATGTGTTCAGCAGTTGCTTTCGCCGGTGGGAGTCGTCGGTCTCACAGGATGCTAGTTAAACGCTCACACATTGCCTTGTAAATCATTCTGCTTGCCGAGATGCGTTGCTTCATAGTTAATGACAGTGGAGTACGGGTTATGCTAAGCAAGCATTAGTGACGATATGGTCAGACAAGAAAATCCCGACCGATAATCACATGTTTTGGTAGCAAGATTAACTGCAATCAGAAGTTGAATTGGCAAATCTCAAAAGACTCATTTGTCAGTACGATTGTTTTTACGCAACCTTATTCCTATGTTCATGGGGTCTTATTATGGGTCTTATATGGGTCTTATTATGGGTCTTATATGGGTCTTATTATGGGTCTTATTGGGTCTTATTGGGTCTTATTGGGTCTTATTGGGTCTTATTGGGTCTTATTGGGTCTTATTGGGTCTTATTCGCTCTTAAACATAACTCTATAGTCTAGACCTCAACAAACGTCTTCTGAATTTTTTCTTGAATTGGTTTTGAAGTTCAGATTTCGGTCTTCGGTAGTTGTATCTGCTCAAATTGTTCGCTCGTTCCAAATCCAAACAGCAACACTTCAAAAACACGTAGTTGTCTTTCCCAAAACGGTCGTACGAGATGTTGCTGTTTCCACAATGCAGTCACGTGTTATTACGTTATCACGTCTACAGCTATGCCTACTCGTTTGGGGGTTTTCTGGTTTAGTACTGTTGAAATATCCGCAAAGGTTCTTTTTTTGTTTTGGGAGGAAGTTCGTGCAGTCTGTCATAGTTGGTTCTGTACGTTGAAAAGAAACAGTGTGGCTTTTTCCACTGTTGTCAGCAGTTTCTGTACCAGCTCTGATTGAGGTCACTTCCCAAGGTCGAATGGCTAAGGATTTAATAAGTTCTTGCAGTATTAAGAATGTACTTTTTTCTTCAATTGGATATTACAGTAACAATATATATACATATTTTTAGTCATTTTTAGTTTAAATTTGTGTAGATTCATTGCTCTGACTTCTGACTTGTCTTTTTTTTTTAATTTATTTCAAGCTAAAGTTGCTGTGTTAGGTTTAAAAAAACATGCCGTGCAACTGAAATTAAATGAAAATATTTTGAAACCGGTAAAATATTGTAGAATACGTTACAAAAAGTCAGTCTTTTTGAATTTCAACTTGAAGATGATCTTGCAGCGTAGTAGTCAATAAGTAGAACAACTAAAATGCAATTCCTGTAGGTAATTCAGATTAGTTCTACTGTATATGTATCCTTTAAAAAGATGACGAAATCCCATTCTTTTAGAGGTCAGTGAAGTAGCCATCACGAGGTCATAGGAGTAGAAGATAGGGCTCCTCACAAGACTAATCAACATGCTGTAAAACTAATTACATCAGTACTGCAGTGAAACAATCTCATGTTTTTGCTGATTTTGAAAATTCCACTTCATTAAAAATAAAAATAAAGCCAAATTTCATACATGTACACTGCAGAAAATGTGTCTTGAGTGTCTTGCCTTGGATAAAACAGTGTAAATTCAGTATGTTGATTTGAACAGATATGATAAAATTACTTGCATTTACTTAAATAGTATTTAATTATACATGTCTGTTTTGTTACGTTTTGACTGATCATGTATACATTTCCTTTTAATCTTTTTTTTTTCTTCCAAATAACATGTTGAATCAACTCCGATAATTGAATTTCATCAAGTAAATCAGTCCAAATGAGTCAGAACTACTTAAATTCACAAAGTAAATGTCATTTTTTTGCACTGTAGTAGTAATGTTACTTCAATGTCAAGCCAGAGGTCATAGTAGTTTCGGTTAATGGGTAATAAACGGCACATGTGAGTGAATATTACCCATCGTAACGGAGTCAAAGTCCCGTCTTCAGCCCGCGGACGTATTAATGATTAGTGTGCGGTAACTTCACAGGTACGCTTCAGAGTACCATCTTTGACTTTCAAGGTCACCCCAATGACTTCAAGTTACCTGTCTTCAGTGACCTCGAAAGGTTATACAAGACGGGTGTAGACGGTTGCCTTATATTCCTATAGAAACAACTGACGGGTGTAGACGGTTGCCTTATATTCCTATAGAAACAACTGAAAATCCTGAAATCCAGAAGTACAAGATCTATCAAAGTTACTTGAAATTTACTTGATTTTTTAAAAAGTAGCTTAGATTTGCATAAAAACTAATAAAAACTGCAAATTCAATCATGTTAATTAATATTTTACCTTCATTTTGATGGAATTTTTATGGTTCAAGATTCTGTTGCTCCAAAATATGTTAACCTAAATGTTGCAATCATTTTTTTTGTTTGTTTGTTTGTTTTGACCGTGTAATTATTATTATTAAAGGAAAAGTAACGTTTGTTTTTTTTACAATTTGAGCCTTATTTCGGTAATAAAACAAGTTGTTTTACTCACCCATAGCACTTTGGTGTCATATGGAGCATTTCCGGAGATGTTTTAGATTAGCGTTAGGCTATCGCCGTTAGCCTAGCGCAACTTATAGCCATAGCTCGGGGCATTCCCCGAGCATGTAATATGCCCCGTGCGGGCTCCAAATAACACAAACTTTAGCACTTTTCAAATCATAGAAGCTCGATGTCTTTAGTCTACGATTTAGTTTGGTCAAAAGTGGCCTGTAATCCGAGATTTAGCCATAGTTTCGAGTAGATGAGGACGCCAGTGCGCATGCGCGGACTGTGCTCTCAGCTCCCGGGACCCAAACATGGAACGCAAAGCTGTAAACTATGGATAAATCTCGGATTACAGGCCACTTTTGATTCAAACGAAATCGTAGACTAAAGACATCGAGCTTCTATGATTTGAAAAGTGCTAAAGTTTGTGTTATTTGGAGCCCGCACGGGCATATTACATGCTCGGGGAATGCCCCGAGCTATGGCTATAAGTCGCGCTAGGCTAACGGCGTTAGCCTAACGCTAATCTAAAACATCTCCGGAAATGCTCCATATGACACCAAAGTGCTATGGGTGAGTAAAAGAACTTGTTTTATTACCGAAATAAGGCTCAAATTGTAAAAAACGTTACTTTTCCTTTAAGTTGAGCCGAAGCAAATATTTTGACCAATGTTAATTTACTTCAATGCAATTTGGTGTTCAAATTACACAAAATCTTTAGCAGAAATTACACAAAATCTTTAGATGAAGGAAAAAACAGACAATTTGCTTAATATTTTTGTTTTGTATTTAGGCATGTACTCAAATCAACAGCTGATATACTCAAATCAATTACTCAAATCAACAGCTGATATGGTTAATTCAAATATTTTTGTGTAGGTATTACCTTTTGCAGTGGCCAACATGATTTATGCTTTAATTTAACACACTATTAACAGGATTCTCTATGCGTCGCGCACATTGTTCCAAAGTGTATCATAAAATATTGAAAATCAATTCGCAGAGCAGTGGCAGAGGCTCGGGCGGACACTATGAAACGGCCACGTTAATGATTATTGCGCCGTTATACAATAGCTCCTGGCCTCAAAGTCCATTTTAAGACCGTCCACAACGTTCCCATGGCAACCCCAAGCAGCTGGTGATTCAATCTAATGCGACAGGATGAGCAACCAAATATAGAGCCGAACGTGACCCCTGAACCGGGCTTTCTCTGCAGGCATCCCACCAACTGCGATAGGCGAGATTTTGATTTGGGATTTATTTCTAAAATTCAATTTATTGTGTTGGCGGTGTGTGATTTTGTTTCAGGTCAACATGATTTTTAGTTAAGAAATGGATGTGCACTTCTTAAAAATCCATCTGTAAAATAATAAAGCGAAAAAAAAAACTTATTTCTAGTAAATATTAATTTTTTTTAGACCTTTTTGCAGTGTTGGGGTCAAAAGTTTTATTAGAGTATTTGTTTTTTTTGCGATTAGATTTGGGAATTTGTTTTAAATTGTAAAATTGTAATTGGAATTTCACATTTAAACATGTCCTGGAGCATGAACATTTGGGGTGAAATCTGAACTGCTGAACTTATCCGAGAATGGTACGCGTTCAGAACATGTTTGTGGATACCTAAAGTAAAAGCTTTTATACAGAATAAGACCCCATGGAGACCCGGGGAGGGCATCTGACACAGAAAGACATTTCAGAACATGTTTGTAGAGGTCTTCACTACAGGCATAGCGAAATTGCTTTTAGATTTTGATAGCAGATCTTATTTTAATCTTAATTTCTTCCTACATTGCACACGTAGGTTGTGTAGCACTGTAGCTCATCACGTTACACTGGAAGAACTCCTTTGCCTATTTATCCAGGCTCTGTAGGCGTATTCAAAACACTGTGTAGGCCCATTTTTGTTCATTTGAGCACTTCACATTTCTGCGTCCTACATTCAATCCACGGACCTTTCTCTTTGTGGGGGCCCTTGGCAAGATTTCGTTTCAACGGTGAACATCCGAAAAAGTGACGGCATCCAACAGTAATGCAATCGATTCAAGCTCAGCATCAAAAAGTCTTCAGAATTTGCAAAAATAAAAAAGTGAATTCAATAATTTAGTTCAATTCAACTTGGGTTTGTACAATCTGAGCAATAATTTGGAAAATACCTCAAATATTTTGTTTTAGAATTGCATCTCAACCGGTCAAAACGACTCAAGATTTAGGTTAAAAGTATAATTTTATGTCAAGTTTATACAAGAGGTGCTAGAATATTGTTACTTCCTCAAAAACATATCAAAAATGCTCTGTTTCACCTTGTGATGTCATGTAGTTTTCAAGTTAATTTAAAGAGAATTAACGTTTTTTTTACAATCTGAGCCTTATTTCGGTAATAAAACAAGTTGTTTTACTCACCCATAGCACTTTGGTGTCATATGGAGCACTTCCAGAGATGTTTTAGATTAGCGATTAGCGTTCTCGGGGCATAGAGCATGTAATATATGCCCCGAGCGGTCTCCAAATAACACAAACTTTAGCACTTTTCAAATCATAGAAGCTCAATGTCTTAGTCTACGCTTTCGTTTGAGTCAAAAGTGGCCTGTAATCCAAGATTTCTCCACAGTTTCGAGTAGATGAGGAGGCCAGTGCGCATGTGCGGAGTCACAGCTTGTTTCGCTCTCAGCTCTCGGGACCCAAACATGAAACGCAAAGCTGTAAATTATGGATAAATCTCGGATTACAGGCCACTTTTGACTCAAACAAAAGCGTAGACTAAGACATTGAGCTTCTATGATTTGAAAAGTGCTAAAGTTTGTGTTATTTGGAGACCGCTCGGGGCAAATATTACATGCTCTATGCCCCGAGAACACTAATTGCTAATCGCTAATCGCTAATCTAAAACATCTCTGGAAGTGCTCCAAATGACACCAAAGTGCTATGGGTGAGTAAAACAACTTGTTTTATTACCGAAATAAGGCTCAGATTGTAAAAAAAAAACGTTAATTCTCCTTTAACAGCTCCTTTTCACTTTTAGTTCAGTAGAGATTGGAAATTTAAGGACTGAAATGATCCAAATGATTCTAGTGAAAGTGTGGAGAGTGGAATTTAAAAACACAGTGAGGCACTTCCTGTATTACCGCATGACATCACAAGGTGGAACAAAGTGTTTTCAGAAGAACATAGATCAGAAATAAAATAAAATGGGCCCTTCAACCTCCAACTAAAATTGGCCTGGAAAATTCCTAATCATCTCTAAGGTTACACTTTAAGCCTTGAGGGGCCCCTTCTGTGGAGACGGAACCCTTTGCATATTTTTAATCTATTTATTATCGCAAACGCCGCTGGAATTAAATCAATACGTTATGGACCACTTGAGGAGTATAGAGCCTTTTTATATGACCTCCGCACTAGATTTGGCACGCCACGTTGGCAGGCTAATGGCTAATTGGTTCAGCTGCTAGAAGAGGTCCACTCCATGAGGGACGCCCGTAGTCAAAACATTGGCGTAGCTGTTGTAAATGGAGGTGGACGGGGAGGGACTGTTTGCTCAATGTAAACACCTACGCTATGCTAGGTATGCTATTGCGATAATGCCACTTGTGCCTCGGTACGGCTCACCGCCTCTTCGCAATCACTCCGATTTGGCAAGACACTACAAACATCGACGTATAACTTTAAACTTTTAATGTTAGCAATTTTCAGTACTTTTGACTCAATGCTGTTTTAAAAAGTCAACATTTTCTTAGAATTATACAAACTTGGGGATTACATTTTTTGTGTGTGTTTTGTTCATTTACAAAAAATAAGCTCTATAAAAGAAAAGAGAAAAATAAGCTCTATAAAAGAGAGAAAAATAAGCTCTATAAAAGAAAAGAGAAAAATAAGCTCTATAAGAGAGAGAAAAATAAGCTCTATGAAAGAATAGAGAAAAAAATAAGCTCTATAACAGAAGAAGAGAGAAAAATAAGCTCTATGAAAGAGAAAAATAAGCTCTATAAAAGAGAGAAAAATAAGCTCTATTAAAGAAGAAGAGAGAAAAATAAGCTCTATAAAAGAGAAAAATAAGCTCTATAAAAGAGAAAAATAAGCTCTATAAAAGAGAGAAAAATAAGCTCTATTAAAGAAGAAGAGAGAAAAATAAGCTCTTGTACTTGAAATGTACTTTATTTATTTTATTTATTTATTTATTTTCCAGTAGCTTGGACTTGCGTTGCGTTAAAAAAATAGTACGAAAAATAAGAAAAATTTGCAAATTTAATCATGTTTATTAATATCTTGGCTTTTATTTAGATTATCTATTTTAAAAAGAAAGAAAGAAATGGAAATAGTATAATTGTGTTACTCTTAAAATGAAATGGACATAAAATATATTATGGCGGTACAGTTTTTCCCATAGATTATTGTGGCATATATATTTTTTATTTGAATCATTTAGTCTAATTCACTGTAGTTCTGTTTAGTTTACATAGAAAAATACAGAGCCGAAGCATTTTCTTATCACCGCCTACTCGCATACAAACATCATACTGTCAAAATTCACCATATACTCATCAGAATTATATTTAGATTATTTATTTAGGTTTACCAAACAATAAATCTACTGATGTTATAACTACTCAAGATAAACATTTGGATTCAAGTGATTTACGGCTGTGTTTTGACATGTATTTTTACGGCCTATGCCTGGCTGTCCTGTGCTCTTACTTGACATTCAGCAGTCCCTGTCACTGGTTAAAAATACCACATAGCTCGGAATCACTGACTCATAATGCATTTGTCTTTCTCTTTCTTTAGGATGACCACAAACTAACCCTCGATGAGCTACACAGAAAGTATGGAACTGATCTAACCAGGGTAAGTCTGTAAGCGAAGTTTACTTAAGCTACATAAACACGTGTCAAACGGGATTACGCTACGACACATGTAAACAAAGTATTATCCAAATTACATGTCAAAATAATGTGAAATCTTGGGTAGAATAGCTGAAAATTGTACTCTTGTAAGAGCTACTGTATATTTGAAGTACAAAGTAGTGGTGACTCAAGACTAAAAATGTAATAATAAAATAATAACTGTTGGGACGTAACTTCTGATTTATAATTTGAAGTTGATGTAATTTGAAGGACAAAACATGAATGCACAAAATCGGGTATTTTCAAAGAATAGATGCAAAAAAATGTGACCGACCGCAGCAAAACAGGACTCAAGTCGTCCCGGGGGCATTTTGAGTTATTCACAGATTAGATTAGTGTAGATTCTTTCCAACGATGCCTTACACATGGAAATCTGAGAACATTTGAAAAAGTTGTGGCCATTTGAACACAGCAGATTGATTTATGCTGAGCGGACAAAACAGCTCACAAGATTTAGTCCTGGTTTAGTTCCGTTTTAGTTCCGTTTTAGTCCCGGTTTAGCCCTGGTTTTAGTCCCGGTTTAGTCCTGTTTTAGTCCAGTTTAAGTCCTGGTTTAGTCCAGTTTTAGTCCAGTTTTAGTCCAGTTTTAGTCCAGTTTAAGTCCTGGTTTAGTCCTGTTTTAGACCTGGTTTAGTCCTGGTTTAGTCCTCTTTTAGTCCTGGTTTAGTCCAGTTTTAGTCCAGTTTTAGTCCAGTTTTAGTCCTGTTTTAGTCCAGTTTAAGTCCTGGTTTAGTCCTCTTTTAGTCCTGTTTTAGTCCAGTTTTAGTCCAGTTTTAGTCCAGTTTAAGTCCTGGTTTAGTCCTCTTTTAGTCCTGTTTTAGTCCAGTTTTAGTCCTGTTTTAGTCCAGTTTAAGTCCTGGTTTAGTCCTCTTTTAGTCCTGGTTTAGTCCTCTTTTAGTCCTGTTTTAGTCCTGTTTTAGTTCCGTTTTAGTCCCACTTTAGTCCTGGTTTAGCCCTGTTTTAGTCCAGTTTAAGTCCAGTTTAAGTCCAGTTTAAGTCCTGGTTTAGTCCTGTTTAAGTCCTGTTTAGTCCTCTTTTAGTCCTGGTTTAGTCCTGGTTTAGCCCTAGCCTAGCATATTCTGCAAAAAAAATAAATAAATAAAAAATCACAAATTTTGAAAAAAATAAATAAATAAAAAACTTCTAATGCAAATATCATGTTCAAATCATTTACTAGTATAACTTTTACTTAAGTAGGAGTACTGTTACTTCAATGAAAATATTTCTCAAGTAGTGCTAAAAGTATGCTGCTAGAAAAGTACTCTGAAAAGTACAATTTCTAGTATTTTAGTATTGCCCGTTTCTGGATTTCAGGGTTGTTGATAAAAGGAAGTTCTACTGTATATAACTGTTTCTATTTCTAAAGGTGCACTGTGTAACTTTTTAGTAAGGGCTCCTGCTTGTTTCTATGGAGATGTCATTGCTCTGCCTTGAATGTTCCGCAGTGTGACATTAAACAGCTCTACTTTACATTTATTCAGTTACAGCTGGTTTTAAAGCTCAAAAATACCTAGAAAAACGGGCATTCTGACTGTGAGCGGGGTCGCCTTTCCACAGATCTGACCTGTCACTTGGTCTGGTTTGGGTTCCATGAAGATAGAAAGATTTAATATCATAGTGTGGTATTATATTCCAGACAAAGCAATAATGTCTCCATGGAGAAAAGCATTTGGTGGAGTTAAATAATGGTTTATAGGGTTCCAGAGCAATTTTTATGGGAATAGCTTCGTGTATAATTACAGAATTACAGAATTTTCAGCCAAACCGAGATGTGAAAATCTTAACGGGCAGTGTCTCGAAAATGTTTGGCCATAATTACTCCCCATAGTTTCCAGTACTCCCTCCCTCTCTCAACTTATCCCCCGTGATCTGATCCTTCTAGTTTACACCAAAACAATGGGCCCATTCATGACCCAACACTGCTCGTATTGACGCCGCAAACAAGG
This sequence comes from Paratrypauchen microcephalus, assembly GCA_036785185.1. Classification (NCBI taxonomy): domain Eukaryota; kingdom Metazoa; phylum Chordata; class Actinopteri; order Gobiiformes; family Gobiidae; genus Paratrypauchen; species Paratrypauchen microcephalus. Next base: position 705,370 of record JAVJIX010000147.1, on the reverse strand, counting down.
CGAAGGTACTCTTTTCACTCTCACCACTATACGGTACATTCCTGGAGAAAGAAAGAAAAAAAAAGAAAAAGAAAGAAGAAAGGAAGTACAGTCTTGACCTTGTAACAGTACGAGATGTGCTTTGAGGTTTAGGACGCAAGCTGAATGTCCTTTCTCGTGTATGTAAGAAGAAAGAGTGGACTATATTTCATTTGTATTTTAATCGTTACATTTTCCTTCATGTTTGTAGAGATAAAGGCGCTATATCCTCCTGAGACCCGCCCATTCATATGTGTCCTTTATAGTGGACATTGAGTTAACCAGTCTGTCTTTAAGTGTTTTGAGATACACTCTAGTTTGTGGCTGCACTATGATTAAAAAAAAGAATAATAAAATAAATTATTATTATTATTATTATTATTATTATTATTATTATTATTAATAATAATAATAATATGTATTTTATTCATATATTTATTTATTATTATTATTATTATTAATGTATTTATTTATATTTATTATTTTTATGTATTATTATTTACTTATTTATGTATTTAATTTATATATATATTTTTTATTTTATTCATTTATTATTATTTATTTATTTATTTACTTATATATAAATAAAATACATAAATAAGTAAATAAATAAATAATACATAAAAAATAATAAATTAAAATAAATAAATTCATAATAATAATAATACATAAAATAAAAAATATATAAATAAAATACATAAATAAGTAAATAAATAAATAATACATAAAAAATAATAAATTAAAATAAATAAATTCATAATAATAATACATAAAATAAAAAATATACAAATAAAATACATAAATAAGTAAATAAATAAATAATACATAAAAAATTTAAATAAAACATCAATCATAAAAATAAATAAATAAGAAATTAAAAGGGAGTCTAAAAACATTTTCAGGCGACTGTAGAACCGACCGAAAAAATGTTTTTGTTATTACAGTCCATTACAGATGACATGTTACGACATTATGAAAAAAAACAAAAAAACAAATGTAAATGTGTTTATTTACTTCCAAATAGAAAATAAAATAAAATAATAATAATAATAATAATAATAATTTAGATACTTTTTTTCTTCAGGTCTCAGGAGGATATTGTGCAAAACTGACTCTTGTGAGGTTTAAGTCATGGTATAATGTTGTTGCCTCATCAAAAACATACCTGGAGTTGTTTTATTTTATTCACACTTGTTTGAGTAATCCTTTATTATTACCGTGTCTATATCTCCAAATCTCAAAATGCTCTGCTCCACCTTGGGATGTCATGAAGAGGTAGTTTTAAAGTTAACAGCTCCTTTTTACCTTTAGTTCAGTGGAGATTGGCAACTCCAAAGCTGAAATGATCCAAATGATTCGAGTGAAGGTGTAAACACAGTGGAGCACTTCCTGTATGACATGACATCACAAGGTAGAACCGAGTGTTTTCAGTTTGAGAGAAGAACAAAACATGATTCCAGGTATGTTGGTGACGAGCAAACAACATTCTAACATGGATCAGAAAACGGCACAATATGGGCCCTTTACAGGTCTTATATTCTGTGAACTACTACAAACTTTTTAGCCAAAATTGCTACAAAAAAAAAAAAAGCATAACATTTCTTACTGAATACATGTGCGTTTGACTGGATAGAGACCAAAACAAAACTTAAAGGTGCACAACTTTTCCGTTGGGGGGTCTGTCACCTGCTTATTTCTATGGATACATCATTACTCTGTCTGGAATGTTCCACAGTGTGACATTAAACAGTTGTACCTTACAATTATTCAATTACAGGTGGGTTTATAGCTCAGAAATACCTAGAAAAAACGGAATTCTGACTGACTCACCACACCTGTCTCCATGGAGATAGAAAGGTTTACTGTGAATACATACTGTGAAACATTCAACATCTCAATGAAGAAAATCATTTGAAAAGTTACACAATGCACCTTTTAGTACGGATGAGTAAAGAGCAGAGACCGGCTCTACTTGTTTTTTTGTTGTTGGTTTTTTTAATGGGGTTCCCTTTAGTTTAGAGAGGACATGTGCTCCTGCGGTGTGTGTTTGCATAGCTTTCCTTTCATAGGCTTAGCGCATTACAAAAGAAGGCGTGGCTCTCACTGTGCTGTTTGTTTTGGCTCTCCGCAGGGTCTGTCCGGGTCCAGGGCCAAAGAGATCCTCGCCAGGGACGGGCCTAACGCGCTGACCCCTCCCCCCACCACCCCCGAGTGGGTCAAGTTCTGTAAACAGGTGAGGCCGCCGTTTGGAAGGGAGAATTAAATTAAATTGCCCATATTCCACATAAGTGACTCACAGGAGCGCGTTGCCGGTGTTATCGCGCCGTAACCTCCTCAAAAACAAACAGTGCCAGTCTGAAGTTTGAACGCACAATTTATTTTTCTTGTTTATTTCAACATCACAACTATGAATTACACGTATGTTACCGACCGCAGCAAAACAGGACTCAAGTCGTCCCGGGGGCATTTTGAGTTATTCACAGATTAGATTAGTGTAGATTCTTTCCAACGATGCCTTACACATGGAAATCTGAGAACATTTGAAAAAGTTGTGGCCATTTGAATGCAGCACATTGATTTATGCTGAGCGGAGGAAACAGCTCGCAAGATTTAGTCCTGGTTTAGTCCTGTTTTAGTCCTGTTTTAGTCCTGGTTTAGTCTTGGTTCAGCCATGGTTTTAGTCCTGGTTTAATCCTGTTTTAGTCCAGTTTAAGTCCTGGTTTAGTCTTGTTTAAATCCTGGTTTAGTGCTGGTTTAGTCCTGTTTAAAACCTGGTTTAGTCCTGTTTTAGTCCTGGTTTAGCCCTGGTTTTAGTCCTGGTTTTAGTCCTGGTTTTAGTCCTGGTTTAATCCTGGTTTAATCCTGTTTTAGTCCTGTTTTAGTCCTGTTTTAGTCCTGTTTTAGTCCTGTTTTAGTCCTGTTTAAGTCCTGGTTTAGTCCTGGTTTAGTCCTCGTTTAGTCCTCGTTTAGTCCTGTTTAAGTCCTGTTTTAGTCCTGGTTTAGACCTGGTTTAAGTCCTGGTTTAGTCCTGGTTTAATCCTGGTTTAGTCCTGTTTTAGTCCTGTTTAAGTCCTGGTTTAGTCCTGGTTTAGCCCTGGCTTAGCCCTAGCCTAGCACATTCTGCAAAAAAAATAAATAAATAAAAATCACAAATTTTGGAAAAAAAACAAAAAACAAACAAACAAAAAAAAACCTTCTAATGCAAATATCTCCGTTTCCCTAATGCCGACATGCGGCCGGTTTTAGCGTGGTCGGACACAAATGGAAACTGGTAAACAAAAAAACAAACAAAAAAAGACTCCAAACAGATTTCTTTTTTAAAGCCACCCTTTGCTTTGGCAACTGCCTTTACCTATAATATGTAGAAAGTAAATGTAAAGGAAAAAAACAAAAACATTGAATTAGAGGGTGTGTCCAAACTTAATTACTAATGTACCTGGAGTTGTTTTGTTTTGTTCACACATGTTTGAGTAACCCTGGATTATAAAGATGTCTTTGTTAACAGGTAGTTGTATCCTAGATTGAACTAATTACTGCAACACACTATAATAACCATACAAAATCATGGTTTTCTAAAAAATATTTAACCTTTTCTTTAGTTGAGATTACCACAGAAAGTCTACAATATGTTCTGGTTCACCGAGAAGTGAAGATGTGTTTAGAATCCCTCAGTCGTCCAGGTAGAATCCGTGGCAAAAGGCGAAATTCAATTTGTCAACTGGACAAAAGTTTATTTGGTCGAAGCAAAATAATAGGACTAAATAAACTTTTGTCCAGTTGACAAATTTAATTTCTACTTTTACCAAATAAGTGCAGATGTTTCAATAAGGCTAAAATAATAGTTGTAGCTTCAAAGTTTGGCTGAAATGATCCAAATGACTCTAATGAAGGTGTGTGAAGTTTAAAAACACAGTGAAGCTCTTCCTGTATTACTACTCAATGACATCATAAGGTGGAACAGAGTGTTTCTATTCTGAGAGAAGAACTCAGCCTAAGGGGCCGTTTAGACGAGGACGATTGCGATTGAAAACGACAAAATATTCTATCGGAAGTGTCTTTCGTTTACACGGCAACTGCGCCGTCGGGCTCTGAAACCGCAAAAATCTGAAGACTCCTTCCAGAGTGTGGAGTTCTGAAGACGGCCCGGGTCGTGTCTCCGTCTAAACGGCAAGAAGCGCAAAACATCTTCACGCCGCATACACCTGACTTCACACTGGATGCGCCAAGCCGGTAAAAACAATAACAATACGTCGCAGGCGACAGAGGCGAGTTTGGACAAGACCGGGCAGAACCAGTCAGTGGGACAATTTTGAGAATGGATTAGTTGATGACAGTGCTTGGGTGGAAAACTTCAGCATGACTAAACAAGCTCTTGTTGCATTAAGCGAAGAGCTCCGACCCGACATCGAGGGCGAAACAACCGTAATGAGAGCCCCTGTCGGTGTCCTGAAAAAGAGAGCTCTGACGTTATATTAGCGGCCTGGCATGCATATTCAATCGAATTCGCCCACTTTTGCGTCTTTGTATAAACAAACATTTCCTGTTGAGAACGCTCGTCTAAACGCGGATAAAAAAATTGAAGACGAGACGCCACTTTTGCGTCTTCTGTTGTGATCGTCGCCGTATAAACGTAGCCTAAATGTGCAGTGTTTGCGCGTTGAACATGTGTAAATGAAACTAAACACAACTCCCGTTATGTTTGTGACGAGAACACGACATCGTGACAACCACCCGCTGCTTGTCTCTATGGCGATGTTGTTGCTTTACCTAAAATGTTCAACAACCTGGCATTAGACTGTATCCCCCAGCTCAGATCAGGTAAACGCCACAATTTGGAACATTTCAAGCAACTCAATAACATCGCCACAAAGATAAAAAGATAGCAGAACGCTCCACCAGGAAAGTTACACAATGCACTTTTAATTAGACTTGAGCGGCCCTTTTATGACCGGACGGTTTATACTTTGAAACCAGCTGTAACCTGTTAAATGCTGCCGTTGTGTCCTTGGGCAAGACAAACCCACAAACCCGGCGATTCCTGGAAGTCATTTCAGGTTACCGCGTGTTGGGAGTGAATGAATAATGGTCTGTAAAGCACACTGAGAAATCTCTGTGAAGCTTGATTTCGATTTGAAAGATTTTTTCACTGTCGCACGTCAAACTCAAATTGAATATTCATTATATCTTCTTGTAGTACTACATTTTCGGTTGTATCTTGTCAAAACTTGTTGAAAGAGGCCTGACAAAAGGTTTCTAATCTATATGTATCTGTTTTAGCTTTTTGGTGGTTTCTCCATGCTGCTGTGGATCGGCGCCATCCTGTGCTTCCTCGCTTACGGTATTCAAGCTGCTTCTGAAGACGAGCCCGTCAAAGATAACGTAAGACTATTTCCTACACACAAACCTTTTTTTTGTGTGCTTTCTACCATGTTATAACGCCGTTCCCTCATCAGAAACACGCCTGAGGAAGTTGGAGAGACGTCATCCATGCATGTTTGAGTAATCTAGAGATCTCTCCTGGGGCATATTCGAAACCTCTTTACGGTTAGCTGCGAGATTCTGTACAAAGCTCCGCCCATAAGTCTATATCATGCTCCCTCACGACAATTCCCCATAAATCTACAAAAAACGTGATAGTTTCATTAGCGGGAGGCACGCCGATTGTGTTGCGATGGGGCTCTGAAGGGGGAGTGACTTAGCGCAGCGAGCAATTCGAAGGGATTCTCAGAGCGTCGCAAACAAAAGTGAAACTTCTAAAACATGCTAATATGTTATTTTTGCCAGTTATAGCTAAAATGATAATAATGTGTATTAGCTGTTATTATCCCCTTTTTAAAATCATTCAAAAAGATGTATTAAAACCTTTTCTGTCCATCTCCAGTTGTACTTGGGTGTTGTGCTTTCCGCTGTGGTCATCATCACTGGGTGCTTCTCCTACTACCAAGAGGCCAAGAGCTCAAAGATCATGGACTCCTTCAAGAACCTGGTGCCACAGGTGAGGCAGGCGACAAGTCCGACCTACTAACCTGGGCTGCTTTCGTTCGTTCCGATCTGAAAGACAGCCTGGCAACTATGGCAAGCGAGCTCTCCCGATTCTGGGAGCCAATCAGAGAGCGGGGAGGGGTGGCAAGACGGTGACGCATACTACGTGACAAACGGAAGCTTGTAGTTTGAACTGACAACTGACATGATTAGCTATGGGCTACGTATACGTCAAATGATAGACATTTGTAACGCCCAATAAACGGCCGTTGGCGATCGTAAACCACACCTCCGCTACGAGATATTTCGAAGGTGGCTCCCAGACCATATATCACTTGTGATATGGTCAGGGGTAAACCAGGCAACCGACCTACAGCTGTACAAGCAGAAAGTAAACTGTCATTGTCATGTAGTCGTTTTTATCCGAGACTTTACTTACTGGTGTACTTTTCTAGCATTTCTAGCATCCCAGAGCAGAGTTTGCTGTTTAGAGTAATGCAAACAATAACTAGCATGCAAATGAGCACTTCCTGATTCTCAGAGGCTTAATAATTAGATGCAGAAAGTACTAGGGATGGTACAAGATCTCGAGAAAAACGATCTCGGGAGATTTGTGTTTACATTTGGATTGGACCAAAAAGGGTCGGTGAGTTGCATCTTTTACAGTTCCAAAACTAAATATTGTGAGGCCAAAACTGGAAATCGAATTGTGAAATATATATATATATATATTAGGAATTATGTTCAAATCTCGTCTTGTCTCGTGCTCAAGGACCCAGTCTCGTATCTCGTCTCGTCTTGTGGAAATTGTATCTCGTTCCAATCCTACAAAGTAAACCGCAGTCTTATATTGTGTGAGCAACCAAAAGTCAAAATATTGATATTGGAAAAAGACAAATTTTGCTCAAATATATGGGGAAAAAAACTACTACTACCACTACTTTTAGCTTTAAATGCTAACCAAATCAGCTAACTTACAGTATATACCAGATATTTGTAGTTAAATTGCAAATATATTAGCAATAACAACTTTATTCATACTAACATCATAACCAGTTGTGGAAGACAACAAAGTACACCAGTAAAAGTACAAATTTTAGGTAAATCTGTGCTTGTGAAGTGAATTTGACAGTGGATACTTTTTACTTTTACTTCACTACATCCGAGAACGTGTATCTGTACTTTCTATTCCACTACATTTGAGATCTGGACTGAAAAGTAAAAAGTACTTTTTAGGGTGTAAGGCCTGCTGAAATTAGAGACTTTATTATCATTATTTTTTAGCACATAAGTTGAGTTCACATCTCAACTCTGAGCAAACCAAATGCATAAAAGCGGCTAAAAAAAATGAATACATCAATTTAATCACTTAAAATCTGCAAAATTATTTTTCAAAATCGCAACATTTCATCCGTTATTTGCTCTAAAAATCTCTGCAAAACACTTACTTTTTACTCTTAAAGTACGTTTATAAACAGTTACTTTAATACATTTATTTAAGTAGATTTTTTCATGTGATACTTAACTTTTTGCCTTTGTATCTGTACTTTTTCTTGAGTAACAAAATTGAGTACTTCATCCACCACAGTTCATAACTAACTTCACATTATATTAAAACAGGGGTCACCAACGCTGTGCCCGCGGGCGACCATGCGCCCCGAGGACCCCTTTACGGCGCCCGCAAGCATGCACCAAAAATACCACTGCTCATATTGCAACTCAATATACATATATATATAAAAAAAAGTGGCATTTTTTAAATTAATGCTTACATTATGCAGATTTTTAAAATTACATTATATAAAATAAAAAAAAATTCAAGTAGAAATATTTGATATCGAACTCGCCTCTTTCTAAGTCAAAGGTTGACCAAGTGAAGTGATGATGAGGAGTTAGCCTGCTTGTGATTTTGCCCCAAAAATCATGGCAGAAAAGCGAAAAAGGACATACTGTTTTAACAATGATTGGGAAGAAGAGATCTTTTTTACGTCATTTAAAGAGAAATGTCTGTGCCTTATTTGCGGGACGACTGTTGCAGTACCAGAGCGGTACAATGTGGAGAGGCACTTCAAAACCTGCCACGAAAACTTTGATGTGAACTACCCACCTGGCAGCGCATTACGGACAGAAAAAGCCTGTGGGTTAAAGGCAGCTTTAGACAAACAACGGACTTTTTTCACAAGGCCGGTGAAAAAATAACTACCGTATTTTCCGCACTATAAGGCACATCGGATTATAAGGCGCACCTTCAATGAATGGCCTATTTTAAAACTGCTTTCATATATAGGGCGCACAGAATAGAAGCTACATTAGTAGTGACTAGGGTAGCCATGATTAACCAATATTGATCCATATATAAGGCGCACTGTCGGCTTTTGAGAAAATTTAAGGCTTTTAGGTGCGCCTTATAGTGCGGAAAATACGGTACTGGTATTTTAATATCACTATTATAACGTTAGTTATCCGTGCAGTTTTGTTATTTAGGAAGTTTGTAGCAAACAGGTCCTGTGTAGCCCTTCATACTGTAACTCAGTGCCCATGATGTAGCCCTCAGCCTCAAAAAGGTTGGTGACCCCTGTAATAAAATATTTTGTAGCAATGATGGTCTAGCTTTTCATTTAACTGTAGACTCAAAGTAGAAGAGAAAAACAAGCTCGTCTGTGGCATGGAGGCTATCATTTTTTTGTTTTTGCTTATTTAGACCTGACCGATATTTATCTTGTGGTTTTACTGCCCAGTGCAGTCGAATGCTTCTCCCTTCAATTGCAGTTCAAAACATGCAATTTTGAAATGATGTTATAGCGGGAGCAGGGCAGTAGTTGACTTTCTTCAACTTTGTAATCTTTCTTCGTAATGAAACTAGGGATTATGCGAAAAGCGTACAGTAATACGTATTTGCGGTCACATTTCGCGTTGCTCACGGGATAAAGAATGCGCTTCACTTGTTGGCGACAGTGTTTGACACGTTCCTCTCTTTAATTTTGTAGCAAGCCCTGGTGGTCCGCGATGGAGAGAAGAAGAACATCAACGCAGAGGAGGTTGTGGTTGGAGACCTGGTGGAGGTGAAAGGAGGAGACAGGATCCCAGCTGATCTCAGAATCGTCTCCGCTCACGGCTGCAAGGTCTGTACGAAAGAGAGAAAAAAAAAAATTCAAAATACTTCAAAATAATATAACTCAAGTAGAAGTACAAAGTAGTTATTCAAGAAATTACTCAGAGTATTTAGAAAAACTACTACTCAGCTACTACTACTACTAGTAACTTAAGGAATAACCTTCAGGACATAATATTTGGCGGCACGGTAGCAGAGTGGTTAGCGCTCTTGCTTCACAGCAAGAAGGTTCCGGGTTCGATCCCCGGGTCGCCCAGACCTTTCCGTGTGTGTTCTGTGTGGCGTTTGCATGCATGCATGGTCTGGGTTCGATCCCCGGGTCGCCCGAGCCTTTCTGTGTGGAGTTTGCATGTTTCTCCCCGTGTCTGGGTGGGTTTCCTCCGGGCACTCCGGTTTCCCCCACCAACCCAAAACATGCACCATAGGTACTCCAGCTTAGGTCCTGACCAAGCTGAGGCAAGAAGATCATGGAGATGGTCCCCGGGCGCCCTAATGTGTGTGCTGCCCACTGCTCCTAATATATGTATATATATATAGGATGGGTTAAAATGCAGAGAGGAATTTCTCCAGTGTGAGATCAATAAAGTTCACTTCTTCTTCTATTTGAGTAATAATTTGAAGGGCAAAACATTAAATAATGAACAAAAACTGAAGTAAAATTATGCTGCTTGAAAAGTACTAAAAAAAAGTACAATTTCTTAAGTTATATTTACTCAAGTAACTGTTTGATTATTACAGACAAATATTTACCAAAGTTTAAAATACTGCAATATGAAAACACTTTGTAGTTACATGTACATTGAGTCTTGCTAACAGATAAGACACAGCAACTACATAAAAGAAGAATTTACTTCAACTAAATGTCTTTGTATTCCAACTAAATATGTTATGTTATTTGAATGAAGAATTTTAACTAGATTAATTAAAACAAAATGGCAGTTTTGCTATTGGACAAAATCCAATAGCAAAACTGAAAACAAAATAAATAGGGCTGTCAGTTTAACGTTGCATTATAAAAATTAACGCAATTAATTATGAGTGGCAATTCAATGTGCGCGCATTTTAAATTTGGCATGCGGCACGCAAATCGCTGCCAGGGCCTTTGAACGGCAAGTTTATTTATAAAAAGAACGAAGACTGGACGATCAACGAGAACACGGTGATTTGTAGCTTTTATCAAAAAGAATTTTCCAATCACCAAAGCTGCCACAACCTGACGGATCATTTGAACGATAAACACGTTCGGACAAGTTCCATTGTTACTGGTGATGGTGCGAGCGTGAGCGCACTTCACCAAACCACCAAACCGTGCTCGCAGAATTTGGGAAACGATTGAGAAAAGTGACCGCAGAAAAACTAACAAACTCAATCGCAAAGTGGGTTCGCTCGCTCACTCACTCACAATCTCTCTCTCTCTGCCTCTCCCTCTCTCTCTCAATCTCTCTCTCTCACTCTCTCACACTCTAAAATGCAAATCCTGTAATTAATTAGATACATTTTTTTAATCGCCTGACAGCACTAGAAATAAATATAACTCCTTTCTAATATCAGAACCAACTATAAAATCAATAGATCCAACACAATATAGTACAAAATAGAGTACAATATATTCATAATGATTTATATTAGATGGGGGCCCTTGTGAGGCTTCTAGCCCCGGGCCCCCATAGTTCTGTTGATGGGCCTGAATATAGTGCAAATTGCAGTTTAACACAAACAAACGAGTACACTATAAAACTTGGATAGCTCTTCTTATGTTAAATGTCCCATGACATGGTACTTCTTGATGCTTTTATATGGCTCCTTAATGGTTTCACTAATACTGTAAATGAATCCTTCTTCAAAATCAACACTCAGTGCATGAGAAACAGAGATAAGATGAGAGAGTCATAAATGTCACTCTGGAACAGTCCATTATGGGCGTTGTTGCTTGAATGCAAATGAGGAGGACAGAGATGGACTATAGTAGGGGGTGGGGGCGTGGCCAAGCTCTCCGCTTCGCGACCCACTTCCGTGTTTTTGCACGGGGGGAGAGATGAGAAGCGTTCCATTGAAAAATAAACACATTTCCACAGAAAATAAAATTAAACCACTGCTGTTTCAGATATCCACAGGCTCAGATAAAGGACTTCGGAGCCTAGAAACACTCGCAAGTTCCTCCAGGCAAATAAAAAAACACATTTTGCATTGCGTAGCTCCTCCGCAGTCCAAACTCTCTAGGCATGATTTACAGAGACGCTGAGTACAGACAGACGGGGGTGGAACTGCATTTGCATTTCTTTTTTCGATCTGACGTCAATAAGTTTCCTTGTTCAAAATCGCCCATTTGAGCTCTGATTTTTTCTAACGCAGAGGGGGGGGGCCCTAAACAGGGTAGGGGAGCTCACATTAATGTTCAAAAACCTCAGAAAGTGAAAATTTCATGCCATGGGACCTTTAAGAATATAAAATGCTTATAATATGTCACGTTTGCGCAGGTGGATAACTCTTCCCTAACCGGAGAATCGGAGCCTCAGACCCGTAGTCCAGACTTCTCCAATGAAAACCCTCTGGAGACAAGGAACATTGCTTTCTTCTCTACGAATTGCGTTGAAGGTACGCTCATATGTTCATGTTATTTCTGACACATCAAGGACTGTGAAAGTCGTGAGTGACATATTGCCAGTGGTGGAAGGTAACAAAGTAAAAATAGTAAAGTACCTTACTTAATTTTTATTTTTTATTTAACCTTTATTTAACCAGGAAAGTCCCATTGAGATTACTCATCTCTTTTTCAAGGACATTTCAACACATCACAAAATGGATTCTTAAAAGCAATTACAAATCATAGATTTAATTTCCAAACCTTTCAACATCGATTTAAACTGAACTATTGAAGTCAGTTCTTGTAATTTCAAGACTTTTTGTAAATTATTCCATGTTGAAGGCGCAGAATATTGAAATGCCACTTTACCAGTCTCTGTGCGGACACTTGGGACAGAAAGAAGCAGTTTTGTGATCGCAGAGCATAATGTCCATCTGTTTTATGCTGAATATACGTACATAGATCTGGAGGGAGCAGTGACTTAGCCTGCGAGTGTCCAGTGCTGCCCAACCAACACGTGTGTACAGTTCACAGTGGTGTGTCCGAGGCTCACAGTTTGTGATAAATCGCAGAGAGGCATGGTAAACAGAGTCCAGTGATTTTAGTGCTTGGGTTGGGGCATTATAAATAACATCTCCATAATCTAAAATGGGTAAAAATGTTGCTGCAACAAGTCTCTTCTTTGCATTAAAAGAGAAGCATAACTTGTTCCTAAAATAAAAGCCAATATTCAGTCTTATCAATGTGTGCTTTAAAAGAAAGACTATCATCAATTAAAATACCTAAATATTTAAATGATTTAATTGCTTCTATTTTTGTCGCTTAGAGTAACAACAGGAGGAATGTTCTGGGAATTACTCTTTGTCTTTGTGAATAGCATTAGTTTGGTCTTGTCTGCATTTAAAGCCCCAGTGTGTAGGATTCGTGGCGCATAGGTGGATGGTGCTATTGCACTTTCTGTTTTAGCTACGGCAGACCTCGAGGGTCACCCGGGCGCTACTGTATAAATAAAACGCGGTCCTGTTTTTTTTTTTTTTTAATTTTCTCATGAAAACACACATTCCTGATCATGTACCATGACACTCTACACATCAAATGAAACCTTACAGTCTCCTCTTTTTGACTATGCAATTCAAATCCCTGCACAACAATCTATCTATCTTCAATTTCAGTAATTAACGGGTAAAAATCTTACACACTGTCCCTTAAAGAGAGGTCTAATTGTGAGAAAGTGTGCTGAACAATATTAAAAGCATTCTGCAAAGTAACAACACTGGAGGCAAGAAAAACAATAAACCATATCAGAACCATATCATCAGCATAGAAGTGATCATTTGTATCAATGAGATCTTGGCCAACATCATTAATATAAACAGAAAATAGGAGTGGCCCCAAGACAGAGCCTTGCGGCACTCCTTTTGTCACAGAGAGAGTATAAAAAAGAGGGTATATAGTAAAAGTATTTTTTTATTATAGGGTGAGAGGGGTATTTTTTTATTTATTTAACACATTTGTAGTGTGAGCAAACAAAAATATACAAACAAAAACAGCTTGGAAAAAAACATTAATTCAGATTTTTCTGTTGAACAAATACAGTGCAAATCTGTATCAGAATCACTACATTTGAAGCTTTTAAATCTCAAAATCTTTGCAAGATACTTTTACTTTTAACCTTTAAGTACATTTTCAAACAGGTACTTCAATGCTTTTACTTGAGTAGATTTCTTTCATGTGATACTTTTACTCGTGTATTTTTTTGCTCCTGTATCTGTACTTTGACTTAACAAGCAAAGCAAACACAATGCAACTTTAAAAAGCTACAATTTCCCCAAACCGTCTCCTGTTAAATCACCGTTGTACGCACTGTTCCAGGTACTGCCAGAGGAGTGGTCATAAACACTGGAGACCGCACCGTCATGGGTCGTATCGCCACCCTGGCCTCTAGCCTGGAGGGAGGAAAGACCCCCATCGCCGTTGAGATTGAGCACTTTATCCACATCATCACCGGAGTGGCCGTGTTCCTCGGAGTTTCCTTCTTCATCCTGTCCCTCATCCTCGGATATGGCTGGTTGGAAGCCGTCATCTTCCTCATCGGTATCATTGTCGCCAACGTGCCCGAAGGACTGCTGGCTACTGTCACTGTAAGTTTAAACAGGGCAGTAGATGGGAAAAGGGCAAAGGGGTCTGTAGTCCTGGGCCCAAGTGTTTTAGGGTTTTAGGGGCCCACAATCAGACCCTCTTTCTATTGATTTGTAACATAGGGGGGCCCTCGTGAGGCAGTTTTAGGCAAAAGGTTGTTATGAACTTGAATTTGGTTGTCAGTGTTTCAGATGGAAGCAATCTTCAAACAAATTATCTGATTTTTAGTTAGAGGCTCGGTAGCGAAGTTTTTTTAAATTTTTTATTTCAGATTATATGTCAAAAGGAGAAATTCAATTTGTCAACTGGACAAAAGTTTATTTGGTCGAATTTCTCCTTTTGCCTTGGATTATACCTGGACGACTGACGGATTCTACACACAACTTCACAGAGAATAATACTATACTAAATATTGACTACTGATAACTCAAACTTTGATCAGTCAGTCAATCAGTTAATCAACAAAGGACTTTTCTGATGATTATAGAAAAAAAGTATATATAGGCTGTTTTGTTTCACGTCAGCAGTCCCAATCTTAACATTATTTTACCATAGTACTCGTACCGTATAGCCCTTCCAGGATAGAGGCATTTACTGGTGTTGTGGCTCATTTTATTTCAGTAGGCGTGTGTCCTGGATTATGAAATGTAAATTACCTCATGATGCCTATAGCTTTTATGCAAATTTTACTAATACTATATTAAATAAAGTTGTTAATAAATTAAATTAAATAAAATTAATTATTAAATAAACCAGGACTAAAACGGGACTAAAACAGGACTGAACCAGGACTAAAACAGGACTGAACCAGGACTAAACCTGGACTAAATCTGTACTAAATCTGGACTAAACCGGGACTAAACCTGGACTAAATCTGGACTAAAACAGGACTGAACCAGGAATAAAGCAGGACTAAACCGGGACTAAACCGGGACTAAATCGGGACTAAACCAGGACTTAACCAGGACTTAACCGGGACTGAACCGGGACTGAACCGGGACTGAACCGGGACTAAAACAGGACTAAAGCAGGACTAAAGCAGGACTAAAGCAGGACTAAAGCAGGACTAAACCAGTACTAAACCAGGACTGAACCAGGACTGAACCAGGACTAAACCAGGACTAAACCAGGACTAAACCAGTACTAAACCAGGACTAAAGCAGGACTAAACCGGGACTAAAATAAAATTATTATAAAATTAAAATTATTAAATAAAAATTAAATAAAGTTGCCCAACCAGGCAGCAATCTTGCCATAGACTGTAAATGTAAATGGACATGGCTAACGTGCTTGCCGCCGTGTTCCAAATAGGAAGTGAGCATGGGTACACTTTTGGCACCGACTTTGGCTTCAATTCTCTGTCTGTTGAAAAAAAACTTGAGCCTTGCCATTTTGGTCGTAAAATGTTTGTATTAATGCTGCTGGTGTTTCTTATTTGACTATTTTGTCCCTAAATCAAGATCAAATCAGATGCATTGGTCCTGCTAGCATTAGGAACAGGTTTAGCTACCTGGTGGCTATTGCTAATATAATGCTAATGGTTCACTGAAACTTGAAAATGCAGTTCCACAGATGTTTAATGTACAAACACTGTGATGACCTTGATTTTCTTGAGCTAACTGTCAGACATTTGCCTCCAGGTGTGTCTGACTCTGACGGCCAAGCGCATGGCCAAGAAGAACTGCCTGGTGAAGAACCTGGAGGCCGTGGAAACCCTGGGCTCCACCTCTACCATCTGCTCGGACAAGACGGGCACCCTGACCCAGAACAGAATGACCGTGGCCCACATGTGGTTCGACAACCAGATCCACGAGGCCGACACCACAGAGAACCAGAGCGGGACTTCCTTCGACCGCAGCTCCGCCACATGGGGAGCTCTGTCCAGGATCGCCGGCCTCTGCAACCGCGCCGTCTTTCTGGCTGACCAAACCAACGTGCCCATTCTTAAGGTGAGGCATGTTTTTATTGAACAGATGAAAGCATGAAGTGATCAGTAACAACGTTGACAAGCTCATTAGGCTGCACCTCCATGAACAGCCTTTTCCACTTTCATGATTTTTTTTCCCATAGACTTTTCTTAAGGTGCATTGTGTAACTTTTCTGGTTGAGCGTCCGTCAAATGCTTTTCTCCATGGAGATGTTACTGCTTTGTCTGGAAAGTTTAAATCTGAAAAATTACATAAATTATATTGGAGAAATGAATGGGAAACGTACTTACTGTTGAGTTCCGTTAATTACTTGGCAAGTGCACTTTCTAATATCACATTATGGAACTACGCTGCAGAGCACAAAAGATTTACAGAGAATATAGATTAATTATTCATTTCAACAGTGTATAATTTAATTGAGTTTAATTTGGCCTTTCTGTAACTTAAATCCACAGAGAGATGTGGCTGGTGACGCCTCAGAAGCTGCTCTCCTCAAGTGCATTGAACTGTGCTGTGGCTCTGTTGCCGGAATAAGAGAACAATACCCCAAAGTTGCTGAAATCCCCTTCAACTCCACTAACAAATACCAGGTAATTTTCTTTTTGTTTCATTTAATTTTATGCATATATTGTGGTGGACTCAATCAGCATTTTTCTACTTTGTTATTCTCAGCTCTCCATCCACAAGAACACCACGGCCGGCGAGACCAAGCACCTGCTGGTGATGAAGGGGGCCCCAGAGCGGATCCTGGACCGCTGCTCCACCATCCTGTACCAGGGCAAAGAACAGCCCCTGGACGATGAGATGAAAGATTCCTTCCAGAACGCCTACGTAGAGCTGGGAGGTCTCGGAGAAAGAGTTTTGGGTATGCCTTCAGTAGATCCAATATCTGGTTCTACTGTGTTGTTAGTTATTGCAGTTATTAAGGAGACATCTTATGCAAAGTTGACTCTTTTGAGCTTTTAACCATGCCATAACATTGTTCCCTCATCAAAAACATACCTGGAGTTCTAGTTTGCATTATGGACTCTTGTTTGAGGAGTCCCTTGAGCCTTCACAAAACACCTGGTTTGAAATTTCCCAAAATTGTTACATCACAGGTAGAAATCCTGCACAGTTTTAAGTCTGTAAATCAATGCCAGTTTTGTTTTAAGCATTTCTGCTGTCAGATCACATTCATTATTACTCTATGCTTATATCAATGTTGGCATGTTCTTTAATTATGCTTTTTATTGCTAATAATTATGCTAATTATTGCTTTTCTCCCCATGGTAATTCCCTCTGCGGCCAGTAGATGGAGACATATATCACAGTCCAGCATGGGGAGCGCTAAAGTTATATACATGGTCATTATTTATATTTTATATAAGTTGACAACCTTCAGATGTCATAGCAAAGGTACTGAAAAGCATGATTAAATGCCAAAACATGATTAAAAAAAAAAAATGCGCACACTAAAATAGAGTAATGTACAAAATGATATAATATGGTCAGAAGATAAAAGCAATAAGAGAAAATAAAAGCAAGAGAACAAAAGTTGGTCTTATCACTGATCAGGCCAGGTCAACAGAAATTTGGGGGCCAGGGACAAGAAGCCGCACATGGCCCCCCTTTCATATAAATTATTAGGAAGAGGGTCCAATTCTGGGCCCCTAAAACCCTGGGGCCTGGGACAACAGACTCCTTTGCCCCTTCTTTCTACTGCCCTGTCATTGACTATTGGAATTCATTTGTCTCCTTAAGGTTTCTGCCACTTCAGTCTGCCCGATGACCAGTTCCCAGAAGGCTTTGCTTTCGACACAGATGAGGTGAACTTCCCCACCGAGAACCTGTGCTTCATTGGACTTATGGCTATGATCGACCCTCCCCGTGCCGCTGTGCCAGACGCTGTGGGCAAATGCAGAAGTGCTGGTATCAAGGTACGTAGACCTCAAATTTACGCCATCACCAAAAACTACACCCTTTTTTTTTTTTTTTGCTAAATGTTTGTTGTTTCTTCTGGAAGGTTATCATGGTGACAGGTGATCACCCAATCACAGCTAAGGCCATTGCCAAAGGTGTGGGCATCATCTCTGAAGGCAATGAGACCGTAGAGGACATCGCTCAACGCCTCAACGTTCCAGTTTCTGAAGTTAACCCTAGGTAAGATCACAAGCAGGAGAGAGTAGAAACTAGATTACCTTAAAGGACACACATTATTCATTCTTGTGGTTTTAGGTTTTGTTTTTTTGTTGTTGTTTTTTTTTAAATAAAAATCTACATTTGGGACATTTATATTTAGGCATTGTAGCTCCCTCTGCTGTCTAACAGGGAAAATTTGACTGCAGTAGGAGTTTGATTTAATTTAGGCAAAGAGAATTCCATATTTTTACCTGTAATGCAACAATTTGCCCTAATTTTTGCATACTTTGTTATAATATATAATATCCATTATATATAATATATAATGGATTTGCATTTTAGCAGTGATAGATTACCCTGCACATTTAGGCTACGTTCACACTGCAGTCTGAAGTGACCCAAATCTGATTTTTTTGCCTCTATGCGACCTGTATCTGATCTTCTAATGACAGTCTGAACGACACAGATCCGATTTTTTCAAATGTGATCCAGGCTAGGATATGTGGTCCTAAATCCGATACATATCCGATCTTTTGACATGCGACTTCAGTCTGAACGGCCAGGTCGCATTCATCCGACCTGGGGTGTTTCCTCCAACGAGAGTGGTACAATTAGGCGATCACAAATGTACATAAATGTTCTTCTCGTCCTGCGAAAATAGTATATAAACTCCGTATCAGTGAAGTGGCGAAGCACATAGCAATCCCACCACTCTTGGCTGCGACTCCCCACCAACACGCTCATTTCTACGGACGTTGCTGCCACTGCCCCGCAAAACGCTGTGGCCAAAAACCTTATCCTTCTCTTTCTCCGTCTCCTCCTTAAAACATATAAGCTGCACATGTTTTGGCTCCGGTACGAAAGCAACTTTAGGCTACTTCCGTAAACACTGAACGTCATCGTGTCCTCCAAAGCGCATGCGGGACACTTTTGGGGAGTTTAGCGTTCACACTGGAGATCACATACAAGTCGCATTTAATTGGAAATGCGAACGGCCTCACAAAGAATCGGATTTCACAAAAAAATCGGAATTGAGCATTAAGCCCTGCAGTGTGAACGTAGTCTAAGTTTGTCTCCGTAATGGGTGCTCAAAGTATGTTTTTAGCTGGGTTAGCAGTGTTTTGCTTCACTTAAGATAATAATGTGACTGTTTTCCATCTACATATTCATATCAAAGTTTTAGTTTTAAAGGTCCCATGGCATGAAATTTTCACTTTCTGAGGTTTTTGAACGTTAATGTGAGCTCCCCCCCTCCATGGCTAAAAGTTGCGAAATGTCTAAACTGAGCATTTGCGGTCCTTTTCTGTGTTAGGAAAAAAACACAGCTCAAACGGGCGATTCTGAACAAGGCAACTTTGTTACGTAACATCGAAAAAAGAAATGCAAATGCAATTCCACCACCATCTGGATGTCTACATCCTGTGTCTGTAAATCACGCCCAGAGAGTTTGGACCGCGAAGGAGCTACGCAATGCGAAATTTTTTATTTGCCTGGAGGCACGTGCGAGTGTTTCTAGGCTCGGAAGTCCTTTACCCAACCCTCTGGACCTCTGAAACAGCAGTGGTTTAATTTTATTTTCTGTGAAAATGTGTTTTTTTCATTGAAATGCCTCTCCTTTCTTCCATCGCACTGAAAACGCGGAAGCGCTGTCTCCCAGCGGCGTAGAGGAGCTAGAGGACCTATCTGTGTCCTTCTCATTTGCATTCAAGCAACAAGGCCCAGAATGAGTTGTTCAGACAGAGAGATTCTGACTCTGACTGTGTACATGTGTCTTTCTCATGCACTGAATGTTGATTTTGGAGCAGGATTCATTTACAGTATTAGGGAACCATTAAGGCACCATATAAAAGCATCAGTACCATGCAGAAGTACCATGTCATGGGACCTTTAAACCATAACATACATGGATGATTATAGATAATGTATTTTACATTATTCAAACCAAAAATAATAATCTAAAATTGGATAATAACAGAAATGTGTTCATTGACTTCCGGTTCAGAATTGCAGAACTTTCTACTTATTTTTATTTTTGTGTTTTATCTTTATACTCTTCGTTATACTGGCAAGCAGCAGATTTTCATTTACACGAATGACACAGAGTCATGAAAATATTTTTTTAAGTACACCTAATATATTCCCTGTAGTGGCCAGATTGCTAATTCGTTCTTTCAGTGCTAGTGTTAAAATATTTAATCAGAGTTTGGATAACAAAGCTTGTTCTCCACTGGGCCAAAAGGCTTTTACCATTCGTTTACTGCGGAGAAATAAATCTACACGGATGACTGGCTTCGCACTCCCTTCATCAGCAAATTTCCTCTGAACATTCCCCAATCTCGCCTGCCCCCGTCCCCCAGAGAACAATTAAAATGGCAGGCGCACTTAGTGTGTTACTTTAAAGGGCCCATATGACGCTTTTTTCTCTTCTGTGTTATAATGTTGTTTTCTCATGAAAAACAAACCTGGATTTGTGTTTGTTTCTGTCACACATCTTTAACACACAAACCCTGTTTATTTAGGCTGAGTTCTTCTCTCAGACAGAAAACACTTTGTTCAGAAAACGCTCTTGTGATGTCACGTGGTAATACAGGAAGTGCTCCACTGACTTTTTAATCTCTATACACCTTTTACTAGAATTATTTGGATGATTTCAGATCTGGAATTGCCCATCTCTAATGAACAAAATTACCATTTCATGACATCACAAGGTGGAAGAGAGCATTTTGAGCTTTGAAGATGTAGACAGACTAATAATAAAGATTACTCAAACATGTGTGAATGAAACAAAACGCAACTCCAGGTATGTTTCTGAGGAGGAAACACCATTAGAACATAAAACTTAAATTCACAAGAGTCAATTTTACGTAATGTAGCACTTTTAATGAGTTTTGGTCCTCTCTCCTCCGCAGGGATGCTAAGGCCTGCGTGCTGCACGGGGGTGAGCTCAAAGACATGACCTCAGAGCAGCTCGACGACCTTCTCAAACACCACACGGAGATTGTGTTTGCCAGAACCTCACCACAGCAGAAACTCATTATCGTGGAAGGATGCCAGCGCCAGGTTAGCATGTTAGCATGTTAGTATAATGGGAGAGTGGAAAGTTAGCAGCAAATTAAATACTGAAAGTACTACTGCATTTTTTTTGGTTACCTTTCAACACTGTTTTAGAATAATTTAAATCAATATTGGACCTTGGGTGGTTGGATACTGTACTTGGTACTCCATCATTTAAATGTAATGAAGTATAATCACATTGCTATAAGTATACTTAAACAAATTGCTCCAAAAAATACAATTACCCCAAAAATTACAGTAATGCGAGTTTAGGGGTTTTCCTTAAAGGGATATGCCACCCCCAGGTCAAATTTGGGCATCTCCCCACAGTCCAGAGACTAAAATAAGTGGTGGAAAGCGTTTTCCTGCTCACCCAGCCATTGTCCGAGTCTGTCGCCACTGACCGCCGCAGTATCTGGTGCTCCTCCGCCTTAGACTGGAGTCTAACGTAGCCAGAGAAAGATTTCGGCCAAAAGGAATTAATTTGCTCGATGCGTTTCCCAATTACTTTGTGTGTAGTGCGCATTCATATCGAGTGCAAATAAATGTGCAAATCAACACGGAGAGCTTGACTTGGTCATTTTGGGTGGGAACTATTTTCCAGTGCGGAAGAATACAGCCGTATCACGCACCACGTTTTGCAACAGGGGAACTCCCTTCCCGGTGCGTAACTGGGATTCCCCTGGCAGCGTGCTGCGTGGTACGGCTGTATTCTTACGCACTGGAAAATAGTTCCCACCCAAAATGACCAAGTCAAGCTCTCCGTGTTGATTTGCACATTTATTTGCACTCGATATGAATGCGCACTACACACAAAGTAATTGGGAAACGCATCGAGCAAATTAATTCCTTTTGGCCGAAATCTTTCTCTGGCGACGTTAGACTCCAGTCTAAGGCGGAGGAGCACCAGGTACCGCGGCGGTCAGTGGCGACAGACTCGGACAATGGCTGGGTGAGCAGGAAAATGCTTTCCACCACTTATTTTAGTCTCTGGACTGTGGGGAGATGCCCAAATTTGACCTGGGGGTGGCATATCCCTTTAAAGGAGAATTAACTTTTTTTACAACCTGAGCCTTATTTCGGTAATAAAACAAGTTGTTTTACTCACCCATAGCACTTTGGTGTCATATGGAGCATTTCAGGAGATGTTTTAGATTTCCGATCTCCGTAATGTGAGTTCTCGGGGCAAATGTTTGCGGTCTCCAAATAACACAAACTTTAGCACTTTTCAAATCATAGAAGCTCGATGTCTTAGTCTACGATTTCGTTTGAGTCAAAAGTGGCCTGTAATCTGAGATTTATCCATAATTTACAGCTTTGCGTTTCATGTTTGGGTCCCGGGAGCTGAGAGTGAAATAAGCTGTGACTCCGCACATGTGCACTGGCCTCCTCATCTACTCGAAACTATGGATAAATCTCGGATTACAGGCCACTTTTGACTCAAACAAAAGTGTAGACCAAGACATTGAGCTTCTATGATTTGAAAAGTGCTAAAGTTTGTGTTATTTGGAGACCGCAAATATATGCCCCGAGAACTCACATTATGGATATCGCTAATCTAAAACATCTCTGGAAGTGCTCCATATGACACCAAAGTGCTATGGGTGAGTAAAACAACTTGTTTTATTACCGAAATAAGGCTCAGATTGTAAAAAAAAACATTAATTCTCCTTTAAGAAAAGTTATCAAAATGTAACTTGCCGCCTTTTGATTCTCAGTCCTTGGAAAGACCAGCAAAGAAATGATTTGGCTGTCCAAAAACCACCAGATCTAAACCAGGTCTATAATGGGACTATTTCAGGTCTAAAATGGGACTAAACTAGATCTAAAAGTGGACTAGCCTACATCATTGGGACAGAAAAATGGATAAACTACTCTAGAATTGCTCATTTCTGATTCTTGGCTTACATCTCTCCTCATCCTCTCTTCAGGGAGCCATTGTGGCAGTGACAGGTGATGGTGTGAACGACTCTCCTGCCCTGAAGAAGGCCGACATCGGCGTCGCCATGGGGATCGCCGGCTCAGACGTGTCCAAACAGGCCGCAGACATGATCCTGCTGGATGACAACTTTGCCTCCATCGTGACCGGAGTGGAAGAAGGCCGTCTGATCTTTGACAATCTCAAGAAGTCCATCGCCTACACCCTGACCAGCAACATCCCCGAAATCTCTCCTTTCCTCCTCTTCATCATCGCCAACATCCCACTGCCACTCGGAACTGTCACCATTCTCTGTATCGACTTGGGAACTGACATGGTAAGGGTTGTTTTGTGCAAACTTGACAAATAGTCCTTGACGGTTTGTGCTCGTTCTGGCTGAGTTTGTGCTGCAAATTGACTGGCTCTGTCTCCAGGTCCCTGCCATCTCCCTGGCTTACGAAGCAGCAGAGAGCGACATCATGAAGAGGCAGCCCAGAAATCCCAAAACAGACAAACTTGTGAACGAAAGACTTATTAGTATAGCATATGGTCAAATTGGTAAGTACACAAAGACGCTTCACGGTGCATTATTCATTCACTCCTCACTCAGTGGTGGCAAGCTACTATTGTAAAGATTTTTATTTTTATTTTTAAATAACGTTTCATCAAAAAGCCTTCATCAGATCATTTTTCTTGCTTTGGACCACAGTATACAAAATGGTGGTTATACTCCAACTGAAGTGACTGTGACCATCTAGTGCTACCTTACTTTGAATACATTTGTAGAGTAGCCATGTGATCTATAATAAATGAAGGTCTTAGGTTTTTTTTAGTTAAATTAGACCAGGGGGCGGCAACCTTTACCACTCAAAGAGCCATTGTAAAGAAAACCCTTTTGAAATTTAAAATGAAATAACACTGCATATAACGGCTTTTTTGCCTTTGTGCCATAGAAGTACACTTTGAAAATGAATGGACTAAAATAAAATACATTTTAATTAAATACAGTGGTCCCTCATTATATCGTGGTTCACTTTTCGTGGTCTTGCTGTTTCGCAGATTTTTTTATTCCAATTTTTTTTATAGTGTATCAACGCGCATTTCTGCGTCCTGATTGGCTAAGGGACTGTAGACCTTTGCACATTCGTCTGTCATTCTCTGTGTCTCCTGTAGAGAATGCGTTCAGTTTGCTAGATTTATATAAATGTTCGATCGCAGTGTGACTCTGAAGTGTTGTATGTTTGCAAGTTTTCTCCCCGACAAAACCCGCCACAGTGAAGCGGTCATAAGAACTGCGACATCCACACGAAATACACTTTGGTTTCGATCTCTTAATACTGTGCTTTTTTTGTTGAAAATCTACGAACGTTTGAGTGTTTAAACAAGAGAGAAATGTGAGAAAACGTTAATTCCAGTCTGAGAAAAGTGTATAATGTGTGTGGTGAGGCGTTTACAGCCTTAAAACATGGGGAATAATTGTAAAATATAAAGCTGACGACTTCGCCGATTTCGCTTATCGTGGGTTATTTTTAGAACGTAACCCCCGTGATAAACGAGGGACCGCTGTACTGAGCCGCATCAGAGGGATCAAAGAGCCGCATGTGGCTCCGGAGCCGCGGGTTGAGTGACTGAATTGGTCAATACCAAACATTGTTTAAGGAGAATAGGTTTGATTGAAGATTAGTTTCAAATAGACTTTAATTGGATGTAATAAGACTATTTACATAAGACTATTTATATTTGTCCTAGAGAATCTCATAATGAATCTCTTGTGTAAACAGTTATCTGGGTCCAACAATATTGTAGTTGCAGTCTTTGCACTCCATACCTATTTACTTGTGGAGTAATACATATTTTCATACTTATTTTCAGTTGGTGTGAAATATGTATGCAGCAGTACAAAGTGGTTACATCTTGATTGTATTCAGTTGAAGTGCCCTTATATTTACATAATAAAAGGAGAAATTCAATTTGTCAACTGGACAAAGTTTGTTTGGTCGAAAACGTTTCGCCGCTCATCCGAGAGGCTTCGTCAGCTCTGGTTCTAGTGCTGGTTAGACCCTGTTTATATCTAGCTGCAGGGAGGAGCTCCCTACACTGAAATAGCTCTGAAACTATCTCCACTAATCTGTCTCTTTTGTATTACGAATTCCTCTGGCGTCTAGTATTAGCATATCTATTCAGCCCTAGGAGGCGCTCACTACACTGAAATAGCTCTGAAACTATCTCAACTAATCTGTCTCTTTGTTTTTCAAATTTCTCTGCCGTCTAGTTTAGCCTCCCTATTCAAGCCTAACGACCCTCTCCACCCCTCTGCCCTGGATCGTCTGCCCTAATGTTTCTTTGTCTGTTTTGACTTGGTTTGAGAATCGAATTATAGATGGGAGACAAGTTATGTCTAACTCCCCCATTTCTGTTTAACGACGGATTCTCTTTTTTGACAAAAATTGCCTCTTTAACTCCCCTCTCAAACCAGTTCTTTTCCCTGGCTAAGATCTGAACCTCACTGTCCTCAAAAGAATGGCCCGTGGCTTCTAGGTGAAGATGTACGGCAGATGACGGTCCACTCTGGCACGTTTTCGACCAAACAAACTTTGTCCAGTTGACAAATTGAATTTCTCCTTTTATCAAAGATTCTACCTGGACGACTGAGGGACTCTTCACGCATCTTATATTTACATGTTTATCTACTCTACCAACTAACTATAATACTATAACTCTTCTCTTTTTGCTTTGTCCAGGTATGATGCAGGCTACAGCTGGGTTCTTCACGTACTTTGTGATCCTGGCTGAAAATGGCTTCCTGCCCATGGACCTGATCGGCATCCGAATGTCGTGGGATGACAAATACGTCAATGACCTGGAGGACAGCTACGGCCAGCAGTGGGTGAGTATCACACGTCGGCTTTTCCTGCAGAGTGCAAAAATATCTGGCATCGAATCAAGACTGAACTACACAGCGCTGATTCAAAGGTGCACCGTGTAACTTTTCTTGGTTAAATCCTTTCCTTCGTGGAGGCGTAATCGCGCTGCCTGGCATGTTTCACAGTATAGCAATAAACCTTTGTATCTTCATGGAGAGCAAACCAGAACAAGTCAGAGGTCAGATCTGTGGAGAGGCGACCCCGCTCACAGTCAGAATGCCTGTTTTTCTAGGTATTTTTACGCATACTGTGGAACATTCCAGGCAGAGCAATGGCATATTCGTAGAAACAAACAGGTGATGGACTCCCAACCAAAAAAATGACATAGTGCACCTTTACGTAGTAGATGCTAATGGACTAAATATGCTCTTCCTGATTCAAATTTAATTACATTTTCATTGCTCTGCCTAGAATGTTCCACAATATGACATTAAACAGCTCTACCTTATATTTATTCAATAACAGGTGGTTTTATAGCGCAAAAATACCTACAAAAATAGGTATTCAGACAGTGAGCGGGGTCGCCTCTCCACAGACCTGACCTGTAACTTGGTCTGGTTTGGTCTCCGTGAAGATACAAAGTGGTAATGTCATACTGTGAAACATTCCAGACAGACAAGTAACATCTTCATGGAGAAAAGTATTTGACGGACCGTCCACCAGAAAAGTTACACAATGCATCTTTTCAAGAGTGTATTTTTTTACAACGTATCCCCCCTTCTCGCGGCGCAGCTCGCATTTCTGTGTACAGCGTCGTAGCGCTCACTATAGATTCCCGTTCTTTCAGACGTACGAGCGCAGAAAGATCGTAGAGTTCACCTGCCACACGGCCTTCTTCGCCAGCATCGTCATCGTGCAGTGGGCTGATCTCATCATCTGTAAGACCAGGAGGAACTCCATTCTACAACAGGGAATGAAGTACGTACATTCAAAAGCACCTTCTGATCCATTTTACGTCTTAAATTAGTTTATTTAAACCGTGACAAAGTTCCTGCCTTTGTTTTGGTCTTGTTTTACATTGCAAAATGACAAGGCAAACTGGCTGACCAGATGTGTTGTGTTGTGATTTGATTTGTACTTTATTGCTTTTAGTCGATTGATGAACAGATAGAGTTTCAGATGGAGTTTCAGAGTTTCAGATGGAGGACGGGCCTATATCCTCCTGAGAACCGCCCATTCATTTGTGTCCTTTATAGTGGACATTGAGTTAACCAGTCTGTCAAAATAAATAATACATAATAATAACAGTAAATAAAAAAAAATACTAAAATAAATAAATAAAAATAAATAGAAAATAAATAATGTATAAAAATAAATAAATAAAATAAATAAATAAATAGAAAATAAATAATATATAAAAATAAATATAAATAAATAAATGAATAGAAAATAAATAATATATAAAAATAAATATAAATAAATAAATAAATAGAAAATAAATAATACACGACATAAAAATACATTTAAAAAAATACTAAAATAAATAAATAAAAATAAATAGAAAATAAATAATGTATAAAAATAAAATAAAAAATAAATAAAAATAAATAGAAAATAAATAATATATAAAAATAAATAAATAAATAAATAAAAAATAAATAGAAAATAAATAATATATAAAAATAAATAAATAAAAATAAATAAATAAATAGAAAATAAATAATAATACATAAAAATAAATAAATAAAAATAAATAGAAAATAAATAATATATAAAAATAAATAAATAAAAATAAATAAATAAATAAATAAATAGAAAATAAATAATACAGTACATAAACATACATTAAAAAATACTTAAATAAATAAATAAAAATAAATGGAAAATAAATAATATATAAAAATAAAAAATTAATCAATATAAATAAATAAATAATACAGTACATGAAAATAAATAAAAAAAATTAAATCAATAAAAATAAATAAATCAATACAAAATAAATAATACATAAAAATAAAAATACTAAAATAAATACATAAGAAATTAAAAGGGAGACTAAAAACTATTTGACGTGACTGTAGAAGCTTGATGTCGGTCATCAAAAAAAAAAAAAAAAAAAAAATTTTGTGAGGTTGTTAACTTCACATGGATTTAACACCAAAATGTCCCTGACGTCCATTACGCAGGACACGTTCACGTTACGAATATTATTATTATGAATACAAATAAAATTAACAAAATGTAAATGCTAAGGTGTTCATTTACCTCCAAATAAAAAAATTAAAATAATAATAATAATTCAGATACACTTTTTTTCTTCAGGTCCCAGGAGGATATAATTCTGTGGGAGATGCACTTTTTTTGAAAGAAATATCCAAACTTATGATCCACAAATGTTGAACCTTATCGTTATTTGTTAGAGACTTGAGCTTCACGTAGATTGGCCAAGTAATTACAAAGATATGAACCATAAACCAGGACAACAAATCTGACTTCTGACTTGTCCTCCAGCTCCGTTTAGGGATTCTACAATGTTGTGACGTCACGGTCCCAAAATGATTCTCTTTATGGGAAAAATGATATGACAAAATTCCCCTCTCCTCATTACCTGCTGGTTTTACAGGAACCGTATCCTGATCTTCGGACTGTTTGAGGAGACCGCTCTGGCTGCCTTCCTCTCGTACTGCCCTGGTATGGACGTGGCCCTCAGAATGTACCCTCTCAAGTAAGTCGCACGCTCAGCTGCAATCATCAGCTACCAGCCTCTTTTCTGTTTTACACACTCTTTTATTTTCAACTTGGCAATCAACCGTTTTGTCCAGCTTTGTGCCCATGCAATTTAGTCCAGATGTAGACTTGGTTTGTTCCTGTATGTCCGGGTTTAGTACTGGTCAAGTCCAGTTTCAGTCCCAAGTTTGGTCCATTTAGTGAGATAGATTGTGCCTATACTATTCAAGTTTGGACACAGTACATAATATTAATAATAGGGATGCACCAATCAAGCTTTACCAATGTCAATATCAATATTTGATGTTAACCGATACCAGTGAAGGAACAGAAAAGGGCCCTTAAAACTGTTAAAACTGTTATCGGTTTACAGTGGTCCCTCGCTCTATCGCGGCCTCGCTGTTTTGCTGATTTTTTTTTTTTTTTAATTTATAGTGTAACATTTTTTTATAGTGTAACATTGTGTTCTGTGTCCTGATTGGCTAAGAGATTGTAGACCTTTGTCGATTGATAGATGGGGGATGCAGGGGGGACCAGGACTAGACCAGGACTAAACCAGGTCTAAACTTGGACTGGTCCTGGACTAAACCGGGACTGGACCAGGTCTGGACCTGGACTAAACCGGGACTAGACCAGGTCTAAACCAGGATTAAATCACCCCGTGCGGCTCTTTGCTGGTTTCGTGCGGCTCTTGCGTTCGTTTGTGTGTGTTCGGTTTGTGGCTCGGGCTGCGAGGACGCGGTCCTGAGGGGGAGGCATGGTCCGGGCGCCGCGGTTCGATCTCGTGCTCACAGCCCCGGCTTTGCACCGGTCTTGCTGCTTTGTCACGGATTTGACCACGATGAGGGGTGCACGTGTCGCACACTTCTCCAAGGGGTTGGGTGCGTGTCGCCTCCCGGGATGTGGCAGTGCCGTTGGATGAGCGCGGTGCTTCCTGCGGATCCAGTGACTCATGTCTCCGCTCCCCTCGCACGTCCAGCGGGGCTCCCAGCGGAGACCCCACGCTTCACTATTAATACATTTTGTTGAAAATCTACGAAAGTTTGAGTGTTTAAACGAGAGAGAAATGTGAGAAAACGTTAATTCCAGTGTTTTAAGGCATTTACAGCCTTAAAACATGTATAATAATTATAAAATATAAAGTTGTCCTACTTCGCGCATTTCACTCATTACGGGTTATTTCTGGAACCTAACCCCTGCGATTAACGAGGGACCACTGTACATTGGGTATTACCAGATAAATAAAGCCAAAGTATTGATACTGGCATTGGTATCGGAACAGAAAAAGCTTGATTGATGCATCTGTATCATTAATATTATGTACAGTGACCAAACTTGAAAACTATACGACCCTATCCGAGATGTTTTATTACATCGAATTAAAATCCCAACCAGGGTATCAACTTAACCCATATCATGAAACCGACCGTTTCAGTAATGGCACCGATATTTGATCCAAGTATCGGTAGCAGTGCGTCCCTAATTCATAACTTTCTTTTTTTAAATCCATAGTATCAAAAAGTATTTTAACACACACAGTTACTTGGAAATGATGTATGCCCAAAGAATATGACGCCAGCCTAAGAGATGCTAACCCATAATAGCTCTGAATGCTCCACTCCTGTCGTCTAATTACACTTCTATTTGTGTTTCCGCTGATTTACGACGCTGCATTAATACGCCGCACACTGATGAATAATTCCCGTGCAATTGAAAGAAGTAATCCATAAAATCCTATTTGTGCTAATGTGGCCGTATTAGGCGGCGCGATGCCAGTTTGAGCCTATTTACAGACGGGAGGTGTTCATCTGGGTTCGCTTTCATCTTTGTTCTGATCAGACGGAAGAACGTGGATAAAATGATGTGTGGAGTTAGTTAGGAGAGTTTTTCCAAAGAGTGGACTGAGCAGGAGCTTCAAATGGTGCCTCATTAGCATAGCGGCTCTCTGCTCCTCTCCTCTTCCATATCTTCATCTGTCCTCTCCTTCTTTTTCTTCTCACTCTCTCCCTTGCTCTCTCTCTCTTTTTCTGTCTTTTTCTTTCTTTCTTCCCCCCTTTCATCTTTCCCTCTCTGCCCACATTTCTTCTGTCTCTTTCCCTCTCTCTCCAATCCGTTCTTGTTCCTCTCTCTCTCTCTCTCTTTTCAATCCTTTATTCTTTCATTCTGTCTCTCTCTGTGTCTGTCTCTTTGTGTGTGTGTCTCTCTCCCTCTCCAATCCTTTCTTGTTTCTCTCTCTCGCTTTGCCCCTCTCTCTTTCCAAACCTTTCTTCTTTCTCTCTCTCTCTGTCTCTCTCTCTCTATCTCTCTTTTCATTCCTTTATTCTTTCTCTCTCTGTGTCTGTGTCTCTCTCCCTCTCCAATCCTTTCTTCTTTTTCTCTCGTCCTCTTGCCTCTCTCCAATCCTTCCTTGTTTCTCTCTCTCTTTGCCGCCGTCTCTCCAAACCTTTCTTCTTTCTCTCTCTCTCTCTTGCTCTTTTCAGTCCTTTATTCTTTCATTCTGTCTCTCTCTGTGTCTCTGTCTCTTTGTGTGTCTGTCTCTCTCTCTCCCTCTCCAATCCTTTCTTGTTTCTCTCGCTTTGCCCCCTCTCTTTCCAGATCTTTCTTCTTTCTCTATCTCTCTTTTCAATCCTTTATTATTTAATTCTCTCTCTCTCTCTCTCTCCCTCTCCAATCCTTTCTTGTTTCTCTCTCTTTGCCGCCGTCTCTCCAAACCCTTCTTCTTTCTCTCTCTCTATCTGTCTCTCTCTCTTTTCAATCCTTTATTATTTAATTCTCTCTCTCTCTCTCTCTCTCCCTCTCCAATCCTTTCTTATTTTTCTCTCGTCCTCTTGCCTCTCTCCAATCCTTCCTTGTTTCTCTCTCTCTTTGCCGCCGTCTCTCCAAACCTTTGTTCTTTCTCTCTATATTTCTTTCTTTTCAATCCTTTATTCTTTCATTCTCTCTCTCTCTCTCTCTCTCTTTTCAATCCTTTATTCTTTCGTTCTGTCTCTCTCTGTGTCTCTGTCTCTTTGTGTGTGTGTCTCTCTCTCTCTCTCTCCAATCCTTTCTTGTTTCTCTCTCGCTTTGCCCCCCTCTCTTTCCAGACCTTTCTTCTTTCTCTCTCTCTGTCTCTCTCTCTCTCTTTTCATTCCTTTATTCTTTCATACGCTCTGCCTCTCTCTGTGTCTCTCTCCCTCTCCAATCCTTTCTTTTTTTTCCTCTCGTCCTCTTGCCTCTCTCCAATCCTTCCTTGTTTCTCTCTCTCTTTGCCTCCGTCTTTCCAAACCTTTCTTCTTTCTCTCTATCTTTCTTTCTCTTTCTTTTCAATCCTTTATTCTTTCATTCACTCTCTCTCTCTCGCTCTCTCTCTCTCTCTCTCTCTCTCTCTCCAATCCTTTCTCTCTCTCTTCCTCTTCCATCTCCTCTTCCCTTTTGCGCTCTCTCATATAGCCCTCACTTACCTTTTCTTTCTCTTATGCCTTTCTCTTCTCTACCTTTCTTCCATTCTCTCTCTTTCTTTCTTTAACAGTGCAGTGTAATGGTTAAATAGGTTGACCATTAAAAATAAAATAAAAAAATATATATATACTTTTCTGATTTATATTTTAAAATGCATTTCCTTTTCCCTGTAAATTAAAATCATTTGTTTTCCCTCTCTAGACCCAGCTGGTGGTTCTGTGCTTTCCCGTACTCTCTCCTCATCTTCTTATACGATGAAGCCAGAAGATATATCCTCCGACGCAACCCGGGCGGTAAGTCCACAATACTCTCAGTTTAAACCAACGGACGTGATCTTTCAGGCCTTCGTAAATCATGAAAAGTAATTAAAAAAAACAAAAAAACAAAAAAAACATCAGATGGCACTTGACGAGCGTATATGTTTGCATATGGTAAAAATGAGTTATAAATGTAACTATGGTTCTATGATTCCTGGATGTCAGAAAAGCACTGCCCTCTGGTGGTCAGTGTGAAGTAGAGCGGGAAAACTTACAAAACTGAGTAACACAGGCAATTTTATTCACTTAAAACACCTAAACAAATCTGGTTACGGCGCATGGACTTTAAAAACAAGGACATTGTCTCATAATGTAGCTGTTTTGAGATAAAATGTTAATTTGGCGCACGTTTGAGCTTTACCGATGGCTAGTCTGCTGTTGCTTTGCCTGGGAAGTTCTAGAGTATGCCATTAAACATGTAGCCATGGAGACGATCATAATAATGCTGGGTCAAGTTACGGGCCTGATCTGTTACAGGCCTGATCTGTGGAAAGGCGACCGACAATAAGAATGCATTTTTTTTTAGCAATCAAATGGACAAATGCAAGACGATTAGTTTAATACAATACGTTCCAAAGTATTTTATTAAACTAATCATCACTAATCATTCCAGAAAAGGCAATAAATGTTACACAGTGTAGCTTTTAATGAACAAACAACAAATAAATAAATAATGAAGTAATCCTGTTTGACATTTCGTGGGTGGACTATATTTAACCACGGTCCCTAAGGAGGCTCTCGTACAGGGCTGTGGTGACTATTCAAATGCCCGTAGCCCGGTGAATCAGGGGTATACCAGCCTGCTTCCTTTGCGTGCCAACTCCCCCCTCACGTTTGCCATCTCGACCACCCGACCGTGAGCCCGCTCCGGCCAGGGAATCATGTGGCAGATGCCCAGATCCCTGCGGGATTTTAACCCTCAACCCCC
Organism: Paratrypauchen microcephalus; assembly: GCA_036785185.1. NCBI lineage: Eukaryota > Metazoa > Chordata > Actinopteri > Gobiiformes > Gobiidae > Paratrypauchen > Paratrypauchen microcephalus. The sequence continues at coordinate 672,240 of JAVJIX010000147.1, read as the reverse complement.
AGCCTTTGTTAAAGAGAAGAGGACCTGCGCTAGAGTCGGCGCTGCGTGTGCATGAGCGAACATGCTTAGCCAACGGACGTAATGGGCGAAAAACGCACGCAATACTGGGGGTCACATTTTTATTTTTATTTCCCCCTCATTCCAGCTCCTTTTTTAACAGTTATTTGATGGAACTTCTATAATTTTAGTTTGAAATTTTAGACACAAGCAGGGCCGTTTCTAGAAAAAAAGGGCCATATCCAATGTTGTTTGGGCCCCCTTTATAGTGAAAAAATAAACATGAATGATTTTTTTTTTTTAATTAAATCTTAAAAATGTCACAAACCACACTCAGCGATTATTTTATCCTTAAATTCTTAAATTTTATCCTTAAATTACCCATTATGAAATATTTAGAGGTTTTAAAGGGACAGTGTGTAAGATTTTTACCCGTTAATTACCGAAATTGAAGATACCCATTCAAAAATACAGTGTTTTCCAAGCCTTTTCACTTCCATCATGAAATCAAAGTATTCTGTTGGACTTAGATATAGTCGCATAAAAGGGGGATCTTCCCCATATAGAGGCAGCCATTTTGATTACGAGAGCCGCAGAAGGACATTTGGGCTCCGCCTTCGCCGTTTTCTTTATACAGTAGTTGTCGGCAAGGGCTTGTGGTTTTCACACGAGATAGTACACGTTTGGATAAACAACGACAAGCATGTTGCCGGATCACACTTACTCCGCACATACATCGCAGGAGCAAGCACCTTCATCTAAGAGGAAAAGAAGAAGGACATAGTACCTACTGCGGCTGGGGCGGCTGGGGGCGGGCTGGGGCGGGCCCGCGCCTGCAGCGCGGGCCCGCACCCCGGGTTCAGACCGACCTCCGCCCTCCGCGGTCCGGTTCCCGATTCCCCACCGGGTGCGCTTCACGCGTTCGTGCGCGGCTGCCGGTGAACCCACCTCCGGGTACGCCGAGCTGTCCGCGTTACGTCGCGCCTGGGTGACCCTCGAGGTCTACCGTAGCTAAAACCGGAATTGCAATACCCACCATCCACCAATACGCCACCAACCTACACAGTGTACCTTTAACCATGTTATAACATCAAAATCATGAAAAACCATACCTGGAGTTGTATTTAACTTCATTCAAACTGGTTTCATTAAGCCTCTGTAAAATCTTTAGTGTATTCGCTGAAGCTCAGTTGGTATTTGAATTTTCCCAAGATTGTTGCGTCACAGGTCGAACATAGGTCTATAAATCCTCACCAAACTCTCTCAAAGCATTTTTTTTTTTTACGTTAAATTGTTTATTACTACTGTGTGTGTGTTGAGGCATCTGGGTTATTAGCAACGATTTTTTAATTTTTTTCTCCATGTTAATTCCCGCTCTTGCCAGTAGATGGATCCCTACACCAGATCAGAATATTAGGAGCAATGAAGCTGGAAAATAATGTCTGGTTCTGTGCATGGTCATTATTTGAAGTACTAAAACATGCAGTATCATAGCAAAGGTATTCAAGGGTATGTTTATAAAAGTACCATCTCGTGTACTTTGAACCGATACTTCTCTTTGTGACAGCGACCCTAACTATGACGAGCAAGTCCCGTAGAACAATGCGCGGCGGACACGTCTTGACAGGGTGCGCCTCTGTCACCTGGGTCTAATTTTAGAGTCCGTTGTGCTAACCCTGCCGAACCCTGTCGGATTCCCTCGCATCACTGTCGCCACAACTGATTCATGATATCATCCGGAGGACCACCGAGTCAAAAGTCACCGGCTTTAGTTCATAGTTGTGGATTTTTCGAGAAAATTAAAGGTTCTATATCATGCCAAGTTTACTTTGCTTTTAAGATAAGATAAGATAAGATAAGATAACGCACAGATCAAGAACAGCAGGAAAAAGTAGCATGCAATAAAACAAGATAATAAATAATGGCTTAAAGTAATTTAAAAATAGACCTAAAAATAGACTCTCGAGTATAGCTGAAGATTTTTAAGATTTTAGCTCAGGGGTGTCAAACATGCAGCCCGGGGGCCAGATCCGGCCCTCCAAGACCTTTAATCTGGCCCTCGGCTGATTTTCTATTAAAATATTTTAATTATATTAAAATTTTCTTTTAAACTATTGGTAATTTTCTCTTTCCAAACGCTCTTAAAGGACCATCGTTTTGAATGTTGAACGTGACACCCTCATCGGCAAAATGTCAAAAATGAGAAAAGTGGACGCCGAGTGGAGGATTTTCCAAGATAAATTGACTAATTCCTATTTGTTCACGGAGGTGAATGGGAAACCTGTATGCTTGTGTTGAAATTGCATTTTTCTTAAAGTTTCAGGTTAATATAATATTATAATATTTTGTTGTTGTTAGTTCATCAGACTTCTGTCATAGATTTGCATTTCTCTGCACAAATATTTGGACTTATTGTTATTTTTGGGGTATATTTGCCATGAGTTTTCTGATCCGGCCCCTTTGAGATCAAAGTCTGTTGGATACAGCCCCCAGACCAAAATGAGTTTGACACCCCGGTTTTAGCTGCTTCATCATCAAAAACATACCTGGACTTGCGTTTTGTTTCATGTTTGAGTGATTAAAGATGGGGTATTATGCAAAATATTGGACTTTTTGTAGCTTTCTACCATGCTATAACATTGATCCCTCATCAAAAACATGCCTGAAGAGGTTTTAGATGTTATGTAGGCATGTTTGGGTAATGTAGAGATCTCTCCTGGGCCCTGTTCGTACCCTCCTTATGATTAGCTGTATGTTTGTGTCCAAGGCTCCGCCCACAACCCTATATCACCCATGCTCCCACACAACAATTCTCCACAAATGTGCAAAAAAAAACGGATTCAAAACTACACTACGACTTCACAAACCTGATGCGATGTGTGTTGTGATGGCGTTCTGAAGGGGGAGTGACAAAGAGTTAAAAATTAAAGTGAAACATGTTTGTTTTTGTGTTGTTTTCGGCAATTATAGCATTTTCAAAACAATAAAAGGTAACATGGTGATCTAAATATGTTATATGATAGCAGTTAATACCCCACTGAAGTGCAATATCCCCTTCCTCTTCCTCTTCAGAGCTCAGAACGCAAAAAAATCAACTTGCGATGTCATCAGGTGGTACTCCACAATGTGCTCCTCCATGTTTTTAAAGTCCAGTTGACTTCACCAAAGTCTTTCTTATCATTACGATGCCTAAAGGTTCATTTCTGTCCGGTGAATGTGACTTATTTTTTAGTATCGACACCTGCACAAACGAGTATCTAGTTTCAATACCAGTTTTAGTATCGATTCATATCTGATTTTCTATTTTTTTTTTTTGACAACCCTAATCGAATGTTATTTGTGTTTTTCAGGCTGGGTCGAGCAGGAGACGTACTACTGAGCACAGACTGGGAGAAATGGTCATCAAATCATTTATCAATACAAATCATATCAAATCAGTGCATTTGCTGCCATGTTACATTGTGTTTAAAATTTTAGTCCAACCAAAGGAAAAAGAAAAAGCCAAAAATGGGTAACTTATGCATTTCTATATGTTGGTGTCATTCACAATAAAACCTGTTGTACTATACTCTGGTTTGTAGTTTTCTTCACATTATTCATATGTGCAACTGTGTACAACTAATAATTGACATTTTAATTGTGTTGTGTGGGAAGTATATTTAGTTACAGAATACTGAATACCTGTAACATATTCCAATACACGGCTAGTGTATTCTGAATACCAGGGGTGGAAAGCAACGAATTACATTTACTCACGTTACTGTAATTGAGTAGTTTTTTGGAGTACTTTGTATAGTACTTTAGTACTTTGTAATTTTCTAACTAGTTTTTGAAATGGGTCATTTTACTTTTACTCAAGTACATTTTAAGCCAAGTAATTTTACTTCGCTACATTGGAAGCCGCCCACGTTACTAATATTGATGGAGAAAAAAAAATGCGGTAGAAAAAAGTCTACCGAAATACATTGCGCAGTTTCCGTGCAGCAATTCCATTGATTCACACAATCATCATTGAAGGCGTTTGGACAAGATGGCTAGTACGGAGCCAGATGCGGAGATGGAGGATGAAGGACCAGAAAAAGATTCTGGACATGATAGAAGCCCTTGGGCAAACCTCAAGGAATTATTCGTGTTTAAATGCAAAATGGGCAACAACATCATCATCATGCAATGTAAAATGTGTCTGTCCCGCTGAACAGAGCTTTCAGCTTACAAGACCTCAACATCGAATTTGCGAAAGCATGTGGCGGTAAGTATACTACAAATATGTTTTGCCTTCTTATACCCAAGCGGTATGTATTGTTGTTTGGTTAACACCTAAGCCGTTTCCCAATTCAGCGAGTGCACGGTTCGGAGTGTGGTCTCAGTCTGCAGTCAAAGCGGTGCATACTCGCTCAGCCCTGAGTGCAGTCCGTGGATCGCATGGCCGTCTGCGAAATGGAACAGGTCCCGCCTCAGCTCAATGAGCCGGGTGGTCTGCTCCTTGTTCCCTAAATACAAAAATATTATTCTATGACGACTAGTAATACTTGGAATTGGGACATGGCGACACTGTAGAATATCCAGCATTACAACAGCAAAGGAAATATAGAAGTGTAAGGGGAAAAGCATGTGAACGGTAATACAGGTGCCGTGAACTATGCTGTTACGGCTACCGTCACACATGTTTAGAGTAGTTTATGAAGAGTTTCATGTAGCATAGTTGTAAGTGAGGTGAACCAGTACACACATTTTATAGTGAAGTCACAACTGTCACATGGCGATGTTGCTGGCGAGTCCATGGGACAAAAACTAAATGGAACAGCAGTTGACCATATGACCACCATGTATATACATACATACCTCCCAACAGATTGTGACTGGCCTTGTGTGTGTTGTGGAACCCAGAACTAAGAGCACAATGTTACTGAGCTCAGTTATGAGCTGTGTGTTTGGATATGCACGTTATAGAGTTTGATTAAAACAACTTGTGCTGGATTTGATTTATGACTCGTCCTTTTTGCATCAAATAATTGAAAGTAACTAAGTAACTTTTACTCAAATTACATTTGAAATTAAGTAATTTTTTACTTTTACTCCAGTACATTTTCAGATGGATACTTCTACTTTTACTTGAGTAGGATTTAAGCAAAGTAAAGATACTTTTACTTAATTACAATTTTTCAGTACTTTTTCCACCTCTGCTGAATACTTAGAATATTTTTACGCAGAGTTGCATTATATGATGGTGATACCGCTCAGTGTGCCAGCCAGTTAGCCACAAGAGCAAACAATCATGACCATAGCAACCACAGAATTGGACTTCTTTACAATTAATTATTTATAATTAAAATTAATAAGAAGAATATTCTGAAAACAACCAAATGAAAGAGGAACTGTACCAGATTAGTCAAAATTACAAAATTTGTGTTGTATACAGAATATGTATTTTTGGTGTTTAGTTAGTTACTATAGTTACAGTGTTCATGGATTCATGTAAAAAAAAAAAAAAGGTCCAAACGGTCGAAAATGTATTCCTTAACAATTTTGGTAAAGTGGTAATGGTTTCTATAAATTTCTCAAAACATATTTAAAATATTACAAGAGTAAAAAGTACTTATTGAGCACTGGCATTTTGGAGTAAGGTGTAAAAACTATGGGAAGAGAGTAGGAAGAATAGTAATGGCCAGTATCCAAGTCCTAGTACTCTTGCTGGAAACCAAAGTATTCAAATAACGATAGCCTAAAGTGTACTTAAAATACTCTTTATTGTTCTGCACCATAGACAAAGTCCATCCATCTTCTTCCACTTTTTTTTCCATTTCTGGGTCACGGGGGCAGCAGTCCAAGCAGATCTGCTGCCCAGAACACAATGCACCAGCCCCCATGAATCCTCCCATAGGTGGTGGGTCCACAGGAGGACGGCCTACGTCACAACAGGCCTTGATGTACTTCTGTCATGGAGGCTACCAGTGTCCGCAGACACTGGGGGTGAGGTGGGGTTAAGTGTCTTGCTCAAGGACACAACAGCAGCACTCATCTGTGGGAGCTGGGATCACGCGCGACCAACCCGTCAAGAGCGGGATTCGAACCGCCAACATTCCAGGCAAGTGTACCCTCCACCAGAAAAGTGCCATTAAAGGAGAATTAATGTTTTTTACAATCTGCCTTATTTCGGTAATAAAACAAGTTGTTTTACTCACCCATAGCACTTTGGTATCATATGGAGCACTTCCGGAGATGTTTTAGGTCGTTTTCACACCTGCCTTGTTTGGTTTGTTTAAAACAAACCAGAGTTTGTTTGCTCCTTTGATTCAGACCTTTTTGGCGTGAATAAAACCCAAAAGTCTCGATCTGGAGCAAACGAGCGAACCCAGACCGACCTTTTTAGGTGGTCTCGGCGCGGTTCCATACGAATCCTGGTGCGGTTCGTTTGAGGTGAAAATGCAGACCGGACTCAATTCGACACAAGTTGACTTTTTGTACTTAACGAGCTCCCGTTGTATGTCGAGCATTATGGGAAACCAAGGCTGACGAAACAAAACGAAACAAAACGAAACAAAACGAAACAAAACGAAACAAAACTTATGAGGCTTACTTAGGTTTTGCGTGAAGAACAACAGCCACAACTTGATGCGCACACGAGCGCTGACCTCCAGAGCCGTCTTGCCCTGTGACTTTGTCGTTTGGAAATTGATTGTAAAATAGTGTAAACCTCACGATGCTGCTCAAACATTTGTGCGAAATGTAAAAACTGACCAAACCATATCGCTAAGGCTAGATTGAAAACAGCATTATTCTCCTCCTTCCGCGTTTGGACTCCGGGTTTGGACAGGACTCATTTCTGTCCAATGTCTGAGCGACCTCAGCACATGTGGTTTTGTTTATAGATGTTAGTTCGCTTGGGGAAAAAAGTGCAGTGTGAAAGTGAACCGCACCAAAAAAAATAAATAAATAAATAATTTGGTCCGGACCAAAGCAAGTGAACTATCGGACTTTCCTGGTGTGAAAACGACCTTAGATTAGCGATATCCGTAACGCGAGTTCACGGGGCATATAATATATTAGATTAGATTAGATTAGATTAGCCTTTATTGTCTCCCTTGGGAGAAATTTGTCTTGGGACAGGAGTACTCATGCCACATAACCATATCACATACAGCACACACGCAGTGGACACATCAATCCATTTCAACATTGCACATTCCCTAAGATCAAAACCATAATTTCTTCAAGTTCAGCAAGGAAATAGAGAGGGGGATAAATGAGTGCTTGAACCTGTTTAGCCTGCTGGTTGGGACCTGTACCTTCTTCCTGAGGGCAATAATTCAAACTGGTCGTGGAGGATGTGAGTCGGGTCATTGCATATTTTACTCCCCAGTTTCACTAGTGTCTCTTGAAAGATCTCCTGAAGAGGACGGGGGGGCCATGCCAATTATTTTACCCGCCCTTTTAGTCAGGTTTAATATTTGAGCTTTAAATTTGACAGATAGCTTGCCAAACCAGGTAGACATCCCATAGCGAATAATAGATTCAATGCATGCTCGATAAAAAAGAAGCATTACATTTCTGTCCACTCCATAAACCCTCAATCTTCTTAAAAAGTGCAGGCGCTGACTGATTCGTGAGCCAACAAATTCTACGTGCTTGCTCTATATGCCCCGAGCGGTCTCCAAATAACACAAACTTTAGCACTTTTCAAATCATAGAAGCTCAATGTCTTAGTCTACGCTTTCGTTTGAGTCAAAAGTGGCCTGTAATCCGAGATTTACCCATAATTTACAGCTTTGCGTTTCATGTTTGGGTCCCGAGAGCTGAGAGCGAAATAAGCTGTGACTCCGCACAAGCACTGGCCTCCTCATCTACTCTAAACTATGGATAAATCTCAGATTACAGGCCACTTTTGACTCAAACGAAATCGTAGACTAAGACATGTGGGGCGCCAGCGATAAAGACTGATATTGTGTCCTTAGGCAAGACACTTCACCTACACTGCCTATTATGAAAGTGTTGTGTGTGTTTGACTGCTCGTGAATTCAATGAAAATGTTCAACACGATTATAAATACACATTATAAATATACAATTGGGGCGTCACAGCACATAAAAACCATAGCTTGCCAGAGCTTACATTAGCACCAGCACATACCCTGACCTCATTACCTTCAAATCCAGATAGCGCCCATGCTAGTTATGCAGCTCCATAATCTGCAGGAGCAGTTGGGCCTGTTCTGTGGAGCACGGCAGTGAAAATGAGCAGGTCCCTGTGTGCTGTGTTTATCTCTGCTGTGTTTGCTCAGGTCATTATAGACCCCACCTCCAGCCTCCACTGAGCACGAGCAGCCAGCCAGAAAATACATGGGCCACTTCAGCAAATAGGAATCTAACTAAGTTCACTCCAGAGTTGGGACAAGTGCAGAAGAATGGTGCTCGAGGCAAATAATAAGTTAGCAATAATATCAAGTGGAAGCGCGAAAATATTTGGTCAAACTACTACGCGGTTTGAAGCCACTCCAAAGGTTCTGGGACCAAACGAAACTAACAAAACACTGTGGTTCTAGTCTGGACCTTGGTATGGACTTTCAGGCGTGAATCAAACATCGGACTTCTCTGTGTACAGTGGTCCCTCACTCTATCGCTGTTCACTGTTCCTCACTGTTTCGCAGATTTTTTTTTTTCTTTTTTTTTTTATAGTGTAACATTGTGTTCTGCGTCCTGATTGGCTAAGAGACTGTAGACCTTTGCCGATTGATAGATGGGGGACGCAGGGGGGACCGGGACCAGACTGGAACTAGACCAGGACCAGACCGGGACTAGACCGGGAGTAGACCAGTACTAGACCAGGACTAAATGTGGACTAAACCAGGTCTAGACCAGAACTAAACCAGGTCTAGACCAGGTCTAAACCAGGTCTAAACCTGGACTGGACCTGGACTAAACCAGGACTGGACCAGGTCTAGACCTGGACTAAACCGGGACTAGACCAGGTCTAAACCAGGATTAAACCACCACATGCCGCTCTTTGCTGGTTTCGTGTGGCTGGTTTGTGGCTCGGGCTGAGAGGACGCGGTCCGGGCGCCGCGGTTCGATCTCGTGCTCGCAGCCCCGGTGTACGCGCGGCCTCGCGCCGGTCCTGCTGCTCTGTCACGGATTTGACCACAATGAGGGGTGCATGTGTCGCGTCCCGGGATGTGGCAGTGCCGTTGAATGAGCGTGATGTCTCCGCTCCCCTCGCGCGTCCGATGGGGCTCCCGGAGCCGTGTCTCCCCCCACGCTTCACTATTAATACATTTTGTTGAAAATCTATGAAAGTTTGAGTGTTTAAACGAGAGAGAAATGTGAGAAAAGGTTAATTCCAGTCTGAGAAAAGCGTATAATGTGTGTGGTGAGGCATTTACAGCCTTAAAACATGTAGTAAACATATGTAACTGTAAAATATAAAGTTGTCCTACTTTGCGGATTTCTCTTATTGTGGGTTATTTCTGGAACCTAACCCCCGCGATAAACGAGGGATTACTGTACTCCTTCAGTCGTCCAGGTGGGATCCGTAACAAACTAATTCTGGACAAAAGTTCTTGAGTGAAGACATGTCCCCGCTCAACCACGAGGCTTCTTCAGTTTACGGACATCAGACTTACACAGCACTTCCTCGGACACTCGGCCCTTACTGTGTCTCCAGCTTGACTCTGAGGAGATTGATACGTTTAATGCCGTACTGTGGAACATTTCAGGCAGACGCTCCACCAGGAAAGTCACACGGCGCATCTTTAAATAAACACATGACAGAAGCGTTGTCTCTTTCTCGTGATTTTGGTGTTCGCTCGAAGTCTCACCTCCACGAAACAAGTGAGAAACGAGAGAGAGGTTTGGTGACACATGACCTCCTCCTCTTCAGACATGTCATCTATCACTCCATTATGTCTGGAACACGGCCTTGGTGAGACCCATGAGATAAACTGTTGCCGTAGCGATAGAGCGACAGATATGGCTGACACGAGGGAGGAGAGCGAGCAAAAGACAGAGAGAGGAAAATGGATAGAGCAAGATCTGTAAAGTGAGAGAAAGGGGGAGAGAGTGAAAATGAGGGGTAGAGAGAAGGAGGAGGAAAAGGGAGAGAGAGGGGAAAAGAGAGAAAGGAGAGTAGAGAAATGGAGGAAAAAGGGAGAGAGAGGGGAAAAGAGAGCATGGGGGTAGAGAGAGGGAGGGAGAAAAGAGCGAGAGAAGGGGGAGCACAAGAGAGAATGGAGAGTAGAGAGAGGGAGGAAAAAGGGAGAGAGAGGGGAAGAGAGAAAGAGAGAAGGGAGGAAGAAAAAGGAGAGTGAGGGGAAGAGAGAAGGAGAGAAAATGGGGTAGAGAAAGGGAGGAAGAAAAGGGAGAGAGAGAAAGGGGAGTAGAGAGGGAGGAAGAAAAGAAAGAGAACGGGGGTAGAGAGAGGGAGGAAGAAACGGGAGAGAGAAGGAGAGCGATAAAAATAGGGGGTAAAGAGAGGGAGGAAAAAGGGGGAGAGAAGGGGAGAACAAGAGAGAGAATGGAGAGTAGAGAGAGGGAGGAAAAAGGGAGAGAGATGGGAAGAGAGAAAGAGAGAGGGAGGTAGAAAAGAGAGAACGGGGTAGAGAGAAAGAGAGAAGGAGGAAGAAAAGGGAGAGTGAGGGGAAGAGAGAAAGAGAGAAAACGGAGGTAGAGAAAGGGAGGAAGAAAAGGGAGAGAGAGAGAAAGAGAGAGTAGAGAGAGGGAGGAAGAAAAGGGAGAGAGAGAGGAGAGCGATAAAAATAGCAGGGTAAAGAGAGGGAGGAACACAAGGGAGAGAGAAGGGGAGAAAAAGAGAGAGAAAGGAGAGGAGAGTAGAGAAAGGGAGGAAAAAGGGAGAGAGAGGGGAAGAGAGAAAGAGAGAAAATGGGGTAGAGAAAGGGAGGAAGAAAAGGGAGAGAGAGAAAGGGGAGTAGAGGGGGAGAAAAAGGAGAGAGAAAAATGAGGAGTAGACAGAGGGAGGGAAAAATGGGGGTAGAGAGGGAGGAAGAAAAGGGAGCAAGAGGGGGAGGAGAATGGGAGGTAGAGAATGGGAGGAAGAAAAGACAGAAAGGTAAAGGAAAAATGAGGAAGAGTAAAAGTCAGCGAGATGAGGAAAGGAGAGAGAGCGCCGTCAAGAAAAATGGAGCGAGAGAAGAGAAAGAAGAGCGAGAGAGATAGAGAGGAAGAGAGAGGAGCGTCACATTATCATGCCTTCATCCTCCGTTCACAAAGCAAAAGCAGAACCCTCAATCCCAATGTGCCTGTTGCCATGGAAACCTCTCTCCTCTGCTCTCACTCCTCCCCCTCCCTCTCTCTTTCTCTTCTTTTTCCTCTCTCTCTCTCTCCCTTTTTATCTCTCTTGCCTTATTGACATTTCTCCTCCCCCCTCCATTCCTCCTCTCTCTCTTGCTTTTCTTCCTCCCTCTCTCCCTCTACCCCCACTCGCTCTTTCTCTACCCTCTCTCTTGCTTTATTGATTTGTCTCCTTCTCCTCTTTTTCTCTCTCTCTCTCTCTCTCTCTCTCTTCTGCTCACTCTCGTCTCTCTCTCTCTCACTTTCACTCCCGCTCTCATTTTTTCTCATTCACCTCCCCCTCGTGCTCTCTCTCCTCTTCTCACGTTCCATCTATCTTTTTGACCCCCTTTCACAATCTCTCTCCCCGTCCTCCTCTATCTCTCGCTCTTTCTCTTTTGATCGCCATTTCTCTCCCTTTCTCTCTTCCTCCTCCTCCATCCTCTCACTCCCTCTCCCTCTTTCTCTCTCTCTCTCTCTCTCTCCCTCAGACTCCTCTCTTTCCCTTTCTCTGCATCTCCCCTGCATCCTTCTCTCTCTTTCTCTGTCACTCCCTCCACCTCTCTGTCCCTCTCTTTCTCTCTCTCTTCTAACATCTAAATAAAATCCGTGCTATTTATAGACCGCCTCGGCTAACACACACACACACACACACACACACACACACACACACACACACACACACACACACACACGTGACAATGTACTTATACACAGAGTACTACACATATGTACTTTTGAACAAAATCCTACACACATGTGCTTCAAATTATGCACACAATACTATACATATGTATTTTACACACAATTCTACACATACTGTATCAATGTATGTACTGATACTGTGAATACTATATATACACTATACAGTAATCCTTCGTTTATCGCGGGGGTTAGGTTCCAGAAATAACCCACAATAAGAGAAATCCGCAAAGTAGGACAACTTTATATTTTACAATTATTCTACATGTTTTAAGGCTGTAAATGCCTCACCACACACATTATACGCTTTTCTCAGACTGGTATTAACCTTTTCTCACATTTCTCTCTCGTTTAAACACTCAAACTTTCATAGATTTTCAACAAAATGTATTAATAGTTACGCGTGGGGGGGGGCACGGTTGGCACTGCCATGTCCCGGGACGCGACGTGCACCAACCCCTTGGAGAAGTGCGCGACACGTGCACCCCTCATCGTGGTCAAATCTGTGACAGAGCAGCACGACCGGCGCGAGGCCGCGTGTACACTGGGGCTGTGAGCACGAGATCGAACCGCGGCGCCCGGACCGCGTCCTCTCAGCCCGAGCCACAAACCAGCCACACGAAACCAGCAAAGAGCGGCACGTGGTGGTTTAATCCTGGTTTAGACCTGGTCTAGTCCTGGTTTAGTCCAGGTACAGTCCAGGTTTAGACCTGGTTTAGACCTGGTCTAGACCTGGTTTAGTCCAGGTCCAGTCCAGGTTTAGACCTGGTTTAGACCTGGTCTAGACCTGGTTTAGTTCTGGTCTAGACCTGGTTTAGTCCACGTTTAGTCCCGGTCTAGTCCCGGTCTAGTCCCGGTCTGGTCCTGGTCTAGTCCCGGCCCCCCCCCGCGTCCCCCATCTACCAATCAGCAAAGGTCTACAGTCTCTTAGCCAATCAGGACGCAGAACACAATGATACACTATTTAAAATTGTTTAAAAATTTTTTTTTTTTTTTTAAATCTGCGAAACAGCGAGGCCACGAACAGTGAACAGTGATAGAACGAGGGACCACTGTATTGCCAAAAGTATTCCCTCACCATCCAAATAATGGAAATCAGGTGTTCCAGTCACTTCCATGCCCACAGGTGAATAAAATCAAGCACCTCGACCTGCAGACTGTTTCTACAAACATTTGTGAAAGAATGGGTCGAAGGTGTGGTTTACGATTGCCAACGGCCGTTTATTGGGCGTTACGAATGTCTATCATTTGGCGTATACGTAGTCCATAGCCAATCATGTCAGTTGTCAGTTCAAACTAGAAGTTTCCGTTTGTCACGTAGTATGCATCACCGTCTTGCCACCCCTCCCCGCTCTCTGATTGGCTCCCAGAATCGGGAGAGCTCACTTGCCATAGTTGCCAGGCTGTGTTTCAGATCGGAATGAACGAAAGCAGCCTGGGATTTCTCAAGTTTCTCAGTTGATAGAGCGTTTGTCCACTGATCCAAAGGTTGGCGGTTCAAATCCCGCTCTTGACATAAGAAACATCAGTGGTTGAGCGGTCAGATCCACTGACCCACACGTTGGTTGGTACGATTCCAGCTCCCACAGATGAATGCTGCCGTTGTGTCCTTGGGCAAGACACTTAACCCTCCTCGCCCCCAGTGTCTGCGTACACTGGTGTGTGAATGTGAGTGTGAATGGGTGATTGGTTCCTTTTTGTAAAGCGCTTTGGGTGCCTTGAAGGTGGAAAAGCGCTATATAAAGATGTGACCATTTTACCATTTACCATGAAGTGGTAGGCAACGTAAACTGATGGGGCGGGGTCAGCAGACCTTCAGATTAGCTCAAGAACAGTGTGTAGAGAACTTCATGGAGCCGAGCAGCTGCATCCAAGACATACATCACCAAGTGCAATGCAAAGCGTTGGATGCAGTGGTGTAAAGCACGCCGCCACTGGACCTTAACTCGATAGAACACCTTTGGGATCATTTAGAACAGAGGCTGAGAGGCCTTCTCGTCCACCATCAGTGTGTGAGCTCACAAATGTGCTTCCGAAAGAGTGGTCAAAAACTCCCATAAACACACTCCAGACTTGTGGACAACCACATGTAGTGCTCATATATGAAAACATCCACACAGTCCTGTACAGGGCTGGGGCACTGTGGAGTCTCCATCTGTGCAGGTCTTATTAACACCTCACAGTCTGCAGAGCCAGGACACACAGGTGGAGCCGGTGGAGGGCCCCACGTCCAAAAGGGGACCTCGAATATTTTTCATGTATTTATTTGTTTTTTTTAAAAGGACAAAAAAAAGGTCATCGATCATTCATTATTTTATTTATTTATTTATTTAACCTTTATTTAACCAGGAAAAAAGACTCATTGAGATTAAAAATCTCTTTTACAAGAGCGTCCTGGCCAAGACAGGCAGCAGTTCAGTTACATGTCGATTACAGGTCACTTTCAAAACACAACACACACACACAATTGATACAATTGTACAGTTCAGAAATCACAGTTTCTAGATAAAAATGTCAAACTATTTCACAATAAAAACAACACAATCAGGAATAGCAGCTACATACAGATGTTACAGCATCCCGGTCAGTTAAGAGACCAGCTCACTCAGTTTCAAGTCTTTCTGTAAAAGGTTCCATGCAGAGGGAGCAGCAAACTGAAAAGCCTTCTTTCCCATTTCAGACCTGACCTTTGGAACTGACAATAAAAATAAATCCGAAGAACGAAGATTATAAGAACCACTTTGTTGCGAAATGTAGGTTTCCAAGTATGGTGGCAGCTGGCCAAGTATACATTTATAAATCAGCACATACAAATGCTTAAGTCTTCGGGACAACAAGGAGGACCAGCCAACACGAGTATATAAAACACAATGATACCATTGGTACCAAGTGTACTGCCGATGGTTGGTACATTTGTCCACTTTCTCACAGGACTCTAAACCAGGATGAGGCTTTTTACTCTCACACACCTGATACTGCCCTGAAGGAGTCAGACTGCAGATGCCTCCACTGAAAAAAAAAAGCTAAAAAATACCAAAAAATACTGCTGATATATATCGAAAAAGATACCCCATGGCCCAAAGTGTATTTTTGCTTAGGGCCCTCATAAAGCTAGTAACGACCCTGTCATCTTCTGTTGTCTGCATCCTCCCTGTACAACTCTAGATCTTATTTGTTATGTTATTACTTACATATTTGTCTTTTCTATTCAGAATACGGTTGTCAAAAGCATCGGAAATGAGTATTGATACTGAAAAAATCACACTGAAAGGATGAAATTTGAGCTTTTTAGAGTCATTTTGAACTTTATTAGAACTAGTATAAGACCTCATAGTAATTGCAATAAAAGGTGCATTATGTAACTTTTTTTTTTTTTTGGGGGGGGGGGGTCTGTCACCTGCTTGTTTCTATGGAGATGTCATTAATCTGCCTGGAATGTTCCACAGTGTGACATTAAACAGCTTTACTTCACATTTATTCAATTACAGGTGGTTTTATAGCTCAAAAATACAAATATTTTGACTGTGAGCAGGGTCGCCTCTCCACAGATCTGACCTGTAACCTGGTTTGGTTCTCCATGAAGATAGAAATGTTTAAAGCCACACTGCGAAACATTCCAGACAAAGCAATAACCTTTAAAACTACTGTTGTAAAGCACCTTTAAAACAACTGTTTACTGAAAACATGTTAATTATGTTCATTGTTTAAAAAGAAATTGTTTGTCTTACATATGACATAAACTATAATTGTTAGAAAACTTGAAATTTCCAAATCTCATTCATAAAATTTAAGTTTTATTTCCTCCGTGTACTCAAACAGTAGAAGTACACACCTGTATAGCTCCAAAAATAGACGCAGTACTTTCCAGAGGCCGTGCGCTGAATTTTTCCGCGGGAGGTAAGATCTGTCTGGGTTTTATCTTGTCAGCCGGTGCACGGGCTCAACCGGTGATAAGGTCTGTTGGGATACGGTCATGCAGACAGCCGGTGACACGCTCCACCTATCAGGGGACAATGGGAGACTAAACGGGCCCTTCAATACTTCCCCAGGATCATTCTCAAACTGTTAGGGCTCGCTGATAAAACAGGGACCTGGAATCCGCTATAGAGGCCCCAAAAAGCTGGAGATTTGGTTTAAGAAGACATATTGTGTACAGTCATTATAATCTATAACACCCGTGGATCATTATTTTGTAATTTGGACTTTTTGAATCGCAATTTTCATCTAAAACGACCTAATAAAAGAAACAAACCCGCCGGCTAAATGACGCCTTGTAAATAAGTGATTAAAGTCCCCATATGATGCTATTTTCTGATCTACAGGTCTGAAAAAAAATAATAGACCACTGCAAAATGATCAGTTTTTCAGATTTTACTACTTATAGGTTTGTGTTTGGGCAAAAGGAACATTTTTGTTTGAGTCTATAAACTACTGACAACATTTCCCCCAAATTCCAAATAAAAAAAAATTATGGTTTAGAGCAGGGGTGTCGAACTCATTTTGGTCCGGGGGCCGTATCCAACCTACTTTGATCCCAAAGGGGGACTCATGGCAAATATACCCCAAAAAACAGCAATAAGTCCAAATATTTGTCCAGAGAAATGCAAATCTATTACATCACTAAACTAGACCACCTGGGGCTTCAGACCTCACTCTGTGATTGGCTGCTGGACTTCCTCAGTGAGAGGCCACAGGCAGTGCGGGTCGGCAGAAACACCTCAAGCTGCATTAGACTGAGCACAGGAGCCCCCCAGGGCTGTGTGCTCAGTCCGATGCTCTTCACTCTGCTGACCCACGACTGCTCACCAGCGTTCAGCACCAATCACATAGTGAAGTTTGCGGACGATACGACTGTGGTGGGTCTCATCTCTAATAACGATGAGACAAACTACAGGAGTGAGGTGAGCCTTCTGACCCAGTGGTGCAGCAATAACAATCTCCTTCTTAATGTTGAAAAGACCAAGGAGATTGTTATTGACTTCTGGAGAGGCCCCACCCAGCACCCCCCACTGTCCATCAATGGTGCTGCTGTAGAGAGGGTGAGCAGCACCAAATTCCTGGGGGTGCACATCAGTGAGGACCTCTCCTGGACAGTGAATACTGTATCACTGGCAAAGAGGGCTCAGAAGCGCCTCTATTTCCTCCGCAAACTGAGGAGAGCTGGAGCCCCTCCACCCATTATGACCACCTTCTACCGAGGCACCATTGAGAGCGTCCTGACCAGCTGCATCACTGTGTGGTACGGGAGCTGCACTGAACAGAACAGGAAAGCCCTGCAGCGCATAGTGAATGCAGCTGGGAGGATCGCTGGTGTCTCTCTCCCCTCCCTCCTGGACATTTTTAACACCCGGCTCACCCGCAGAGCGTCCAGCATTGTGGGTGACCCGAGCCACCCCGCACATCGCCTGTTCAGCCTCCTGCCCTCGGGGAGAAGGTACCGGAGTCTCCGGGCCCACTCCACCAGACTGTCAAACAGCTTCATCCACCAGGCTGTCAGGAGGCTGAACTCACACCCGAACTCTCACCTTGCCCATCTCCCACCCCCCACCCCCCATATTGGCATAACCTGTATTCCATAAAAGACACATCACTCTAGACACTTTAAAAACTGCTGCTAAGGACGACTGTTGCACTGTTGCACATTTACATTTACTACTGGATTTTACTCCTGTTGCACTGCTGTTTACTCCTGTTATTGATTTTTACCCCCGTTGCACTGTTGTTTACTACTGTTATTGCACATTTACTACTGGAATTTTTAGTACTGTTGTTTACTCCTGTTATTGCACTAGAATTACTACTGTTGCACACTTATTTTTATTTATCTTAACTCCAATGCACATTCTACTGCACATGACCAATTCACTGCTGTATCTTCCATTGCACATTTTTGATGCACACTGCACACTTTGGAAATCTGTATATAGTATAGGTTATTTGTTATTTATTATGTTGCACTGTTTTAAGATTTTAGACCGTAGACTTTAGTTTTAACTTAGATCTCTGTCTTAGATAGTTTTTGTTGTGTTTTGTCTTCATATTGTATTTTGTACACTGTCTTTTTGCACTACCTGGCCAGAGAGAAACGAAATTTCGATTCACTGTATGTTGAACACATATGGCAGAATTGACAATAAAGCTGACTTTGAACTTTGAACTTTGAACTTTGAACTTTCTTTCTAAAACTCTTTCTTTTACAAAATATTATAATATTATGAACTTGAAACTTTAAGAAAAATGCAATTTCAACACAAGCACACAGGTTTCCCGTTCACCTCCGTGAACAAATAGTAAAATCCTGCACTCGGCGTCCACTTTTCTCATTTTTGACATTTTGCTGATGAGGGCGTCACGGTCGACAGTCAAAACGATGGTCCTTTAAGAGCGTTTGGAAAGAGGCGAGTCTTCATTTGTGCTGCTCTGGTGGGAGGGGCCACGCACAGAGGCACTGGAGACGCTGCTATGCTAAACTGCGCAGAAAATTACCAATATTTTAATAGAAAATTTAAATATAATTAAAAAATATTTGAAAAATAATTTGAAAATCAGCCACGGGCCAGATTAAAGGCCTTGGAGGGCCATATGTTTGACACCCCTGGTTTAGAGCATTTATTTGCAGAACAAGATCAAATTCATTTTAAAACAACATAATATTAATGTTTACACTTAAAGCCCCAGTGTGTAGGATTCGTGGCGCATAGGTGGATGGTGCTATTGCACTTTCTGTTTTAGCTACGGCAGACCTCGAGGGTCACTCGGGCGCGCATGAGCCGCGTGCCGCTACTATATAAATAAAACGCGGTCCCTTTTTTTTTTTCTCATGAAAACACACATTCCCGATCATGTACCATGACACTCTACACATCAAATGAAACCTTACAGTCTCCTCTTTTTGACTATGCAATTCATTTCCCTGCACAATAATCAGTCCCCGAGCACATGAGGCTTTTATACGGAAAAGCACAAAACGAGGTTAGCTTACCTTTGAATGCTTTGCACAGGTCAAACTCTGTATTTCACCATAAACTTGCTCTCAATTTGTCCGTAAGGATCCAGCGAATAAAATCCAGTAAAACAATTTAGTCCAAAACACGTGTTAGATCCATTACGACGTCTGATCCGGCAGCATGCTTGTGTTGTTTACCCAAAACCACGAGCCTTGCCGAAGGCGAAGGCGGAGCCCAAATGTCCTTCTGCGGCTCTCGTATTCAAAATGGCTGCCTCTGCATGGGGAAGATCCCCCTTTTATGTGACTATATCTAAGTCCAAAAGAATACTTTGATTTCATGATGGAAGTGAAAAGGCTTGGAAAACACTGTATTTTTGAATGGGTATCTTCAATTTCTGTAATTAACGGGTAAAAATCTTACACACTGTCCCTTTAAGAAGAGTTCAGAAATCAATATTTGGTGCAATAACCCTTATTTTTAATCCCAGCTTTCATGCGTCTTGGCATGCTCTCCACAAGTCTTTCACATTGTTCTTGGGTGACTTTATTCCACTCCTGGTGCAAGAACTGAAGTAGCTCAGCTTTGTGTTTGTGTTGGAATTCAACAGACGCTGGAATGGAATGGCTGTAATACATGTAGAGATGCTGATTTCAGAAAAAAATGCAGTGGTCTCTTATTTTTTTTTCCAGTGCTGTATGTTCTATTGTTGTTTCCTCATCACAAACAGACCTGGAGTTGTGTTTTGTTTCATTCACAAATGTTTAACACACAAACCCTGCAGATTTAGGTTCTTCTCTCAAACGGAAACACACTGTTCTATGTTGTGACGTCATGTGGTAATACAGGAAGTGCTCTGCTGTGTTTTTAGGCCTGGGTGATTTCAGGCCTGGAATTGCGAATCTCAACTGAACTCAAAGTAAAAGGAGCTGTTAACATGCTGTAAACATGATTAACACTTGTAATTGACACACACCCACACACCCAAAACACACACAAAAAAATCACAAACTAGGAACTCACTCGCTACAGTGCACATTTAAGAATCAACAAATACAAATAAATTAAAAATTAAAGGTCCTATATTACACAAAATTGACTCTTTAAGCCAAGTTGTGTGAAGTTGTGTTTTGTTTCATTCACGTGTTTGAGTATTCCTGCATTATTAGTCTGTCTACGTCTCCAAAGCTCAAACCTTGTGATGTCACAAAGTGGTAGTTTTCAAGTTAATCCTCAAGTTATCCTTTTACTTTTTCTCCAGAAGAGATTCCAACTCAATTCCAGGGCTGAAGTCATCCAAATGATTCTAGTGAAGGTGTATGGAGTTTAAAAGCATCACGGAGCACTTCCTGTATTACCGCCTGACATCACAAGGTGGAACAGAGGGTTTGAACTCAGCCTAAACATGCAGAGTTTGTGTGTTAAACATGTCCGAATGAAACAAAACACAACTCCAAATACGTTAAAACATAGATTAGAAAACAGCGTAATATAGACCCTTTAATATTTTTCATGTAGTTCATAAATATCTGATGGTATGACGGTTTTGCTTTTAATAATAGCTGCATATTTCCAGGATCAAACGATGAGCGGCTAAAGCTCTCATCTGAGCGCGTGGATCAAGAGCTCACACAACAACACATGCCACAGTGTACCAGGGCATCTGAAGTAAAAGGAAGTCCATTCTGCGTTCTGTAAACGGGAGCGGGAATATGTTAGCGTAGACAAAGGCAGGGGGCTTTCTATAGGAGCATTCACACACGAGGGCCCCCTGCTATAAGGGGCTCCGGTGAATACAGAAGGGCGTGTATGTAGCCTGTGCTCTTACAGTTGTAAAAAAAAGTACTACGATCTCAACTGAGTTTGTGTTTCCAGAGCCAGGGACTGTTCACATCAGAGAGAGGCATTTTAGGTTTAAACCCACTTCATTTCAGCTTTCAGTTTGTTTGTTTTTTTTCATGGCTGATGTCACTATGGAAGCCCATTCCCGCCAGTAAAAAAAAAAAAAGTTGGTTACACTAAGTTGTAATTATGAGATTAAAAAGTCAAAATTATGATTTAAGAAAGTCAAAACAAAATTTTGACGTTTTATCTCAAAATTTTGACTTTTTATCTCATAATTTTGACTTTCTTACCTCATAATTTTGACTTTCCTTATCTCATGATTTTGACTTTTTATCTCAAAATTTTGACTTTTTATCTCATAATTTAGACTTTTTATCTTATCATTTTGCCTTTCCTATCTCATAATTTTGACTTTATCTCATGATTTTGACTTTTTATCTCAAAATTTCGACTTTTTATCTCATACCATCCTAATTTTGACTTGATAAGAAAGTCAAAACAAAATTTTGACTTTTTATCTCAAAATTTTGACTTTTTATCGCATAATTTTGACTTTCTTACCTCATAATTTTGATTTTTTTATCTCATAATTTAAACTTTTTATCTTATAATTTTGACTTTCTTATCTCATAATTTTGACTTTTTATCTCATAATTTTGACTTTTTATCTCATAATTTTGACTTTTTATCTCATAATTTAAACTTTTTATCTTATAATTTCGACTTTCTTATCTCATGATTTTGACTTTTTATCTCAAAATTTCGACTTTTTATCTCATAATTTAGACTTTTTATCTCATAATTTAGACTTTTTATCTCATAATTTTGACTTTTTATCTCATAATTTAAACTTTTTATCTTATAATTTTGACTTTCTTATCTCATGATTTTGACTTTTTATCTCAAAATTTCGACTTTTTATCTCAAAATTTAGACTTTTTATCTCAAAATTTAGACTTTTTATCTAATAATTTTGACTTTTTATCTTATAATTTTGACTTTCTTATCTCATAATTTTGACTTTCTTATCTCATAATTATGACTCTTTATCTCATAATTTTGACTTTCTTATCTCATAATTTTGACTTTTTATTTCATAATTTAGACTTTTTATCTCATAATTTTGACTTTCTTATCTCATAATTTAGACTTTTTATCTCATAATTATGACTTAGTGTAACCAACTTTTTTTTTTTTTTTACTGGCGGGAATGGAATGGGAATACGATACTGATTGTTTGGAATCCACAGAAACCAATAGCCCATAAGCTCTGATGATATTTTTGGGTTGATATAGACGTAGACAAACTTTATTGATCCACAAGGGAAACTGTTTTGGGTACAGTAGCTCACTCATCAAATATAATATATAAAAGAGAGTAAAAAAAATTAAATAAAAAATAAAAATAGATGGAATAGCAACCAAAGAGCAATAGACCAGTGTCAGATGAGACATAATTATAGAAATAAAAATAATGATAATAAATCTATATGTAAAATCAGAATTAAATAGAAAATTAGTAATAAAATATAAAATATAATATCAAATAAGATGTACAATCCCAGTTATATACAGTTATAGGGAGTATTGTCTAGGAAGTATTATCTATATATTATCTATATATATATTATCTATATAGAATAAATCAAGCAACTTTTAAAGATTTTTGAAGAGTAGCACCTCTTAAAGTGGACTTATTTTACTTGTGTCTCCTCTGTCGTTATAATCTATGACACCCGTCAATCATTATGTTATAATTTGCATATTTTAAAATCAAAATATTGATCTAAAATGATTTAATAAAATTTCTGCGTTAGAAAACGACCCAATGGGAGCTGACATCGCCGTAAACATCATCAGAATAAACCTCCTGTAGTTGCACACGTTTCTTTGCCGGGAATGTTCCGCAGTGTTGCATGAAACTTGTCTATCTACATGAGAACGAGCAGGTGACGCACAGCAGACCGGATTTAATTTTTTTTTACTTTTGAAAGCCTATTTATGTATTTATTCATTCATTCATTCATTAAATAAAAACAATTGAATATTCCAGTTAAAGCAACAACATCTGCACGGAAACAAGTAGGTGACGGACCCTCCACCAGGTTGCATAGTGCACCTTTAATTTTACATAATACATTTTTAAAAATAATAATACATTTTTAAAAATCAAGATTTTGAAAAATGTACCCCAAAATGATCCAATTTACTAGTCTAGAAACTCACCCACAGCAAACTTTGACCACAAACCCTTTAGATAGGCGCTTTGTGCTACAATTTTGTATGAAAAGCGCCTTATAAATGTTTGATTGATTGAGATAGCTGATTGGATAATGATCTTGAGAACCAAAACCCCAAATTATAACATTAACAACTTGTCCATCGTGCAAAATGTTTTTGTAATTAAGAATAAACCAGTATTACAACAGGAGGGTAGCAGGTTCAATTGATGGTAATGAGCCAGTAGCTATAGGCCATGGTTATCACGAACAATATTATAGCTTGAATTAAATTTATTATGTAAAATTAAAGTTGCACTATGCAACCTGGTGGAGGGTCCGTCACCTACGTGTTTCCATGCAGATGTTGTTGCTTTAATGGAGAATTAACGTTTTTTACAATTTGAGCCTTATTTCGGTAATAAAACAAGTTGTTTTACTCACCTATAGCACTTTGGTGTCATATGGAGCACTTCCAGAGATGTTTTAGATTAGCGATCTCCGTAATGTGAGTTCTCGGGGCACATAATATGTAATATGCCTTGTGCGGTCTCCAAATAACACAAACTTTAGCACTTTTCAAATCATAGAAGCTCAATGTCTTAGTCTACACTTTCGTTTGGTCAAAAGTGGCCTGTAATCCGAGATTTATCCATAATTTACAGCTTTGCGTTTCATGTTTGGGTCCCGAGAGCTGAGAGCGAAATAAGATGTGACTCCGCACATGCGCACTAGCGTCCTCATCTACTCTAAACTATGGATAAATCTCGGATTACAGGCCACTTTTGACTCAAACGAAAGTGTAGACTAAGACATTGAGCTTCTATGATTTGAAAAGTGCTAAAGTTTGTGCTATTTGGAGACCGCAAACATGTGCCCCGAGAACTCACATGATGGATATCGCAAATCTAAAACATCTCTGGAAGTGCTCCAAATGACACCAAAGTGCTATGGGTGAGTAAAACAACTTGTTTCATTACCGAAATAAGGCTCAGATTGTAAAAAACGTTAATTCTCCTTTAACTGGAATATTCAATAGTTTTTTTTTTGAATGAATGAACGAATGAATAAATAAATAGGCTTTCGAAAGTTAAAAAAAATAAAATCAAATCTGGTCTACTGTAATGTGCTGTGCGTCACCTGCTCGTTCTCATGTAGATAGACAAGTTTCATGCAACACTGCGGAACATTCCCGGCAAAGAAATATGTGCAACTACAGGAGGTTTATTGTGATGATGGTTGCGGCGATGTCAGCTCCCACTGGGTAGAAATTTTAGTAAGTTGTTTTAGATCAATATTTCGATTTAAAATATGCAAATTATAACAAAACATGATCCATAGGTAAAATCCTCCAGCTTAGGTCCTGACTAAACTGATGCAAGAAGATCATGGAGATGGTCCCCGGGCGCAGTAATGTGCTGCCCACTGCTCCTAATAACAAGATGGGTTAAATGCAGAGAAGAATTTATCCTGTGTGAGATCAATAAAGTCACTTCTTCTGAAATAATGATCGACGAGTGTCATAGATTATAACGACAGAGCAGACACAAGCAAAATAAGTCCGCTTTAAAGGGATATGCCACCCCCAGGTCAAACTTGGGCATCTCCCCACAGTCCAGAGACTAAAATAAGTGATGGAAAGCGTTTTCCTGCTCACCCAGCCATTGTCCGAGTCTGTCAGCACTGACCGCTGCGGTATCTGGTGCTCCTCCGCCTTAGACTGGAGTCTAACGTCGCCAGAGAAAGATTTCGGCCAAAAGGAATTAATTTGCTCGATGCTTTTCCCAATTACTTTATGTGTAGTGCGCATTCATATCGAGTGCAAATAAATGTGCAAATCAACACGGAGAGCTTGCCTTGGTCATTTGGAGTGGGAACTATTTTACAGTGCGGAAAAAGACA
The DNA here is from genome assembly GCA_036785185.1 of Paratrypauchen microcephalus. Classification (NCBI taxonomy): domain Eukaryota; kingdom Metazoa; phylum Chordata; class Actinopteri; order Gobiiformes; family Gobiidae; genus Paratrypauchen; species Paratrypauchen microcephalus. Next base: position 647,349 of record JAVJIX010000147.1, on the reverse strand, counting down.
GACGAAGCACACAGGGGAATCCCTGTTACGCAGCGTGGTGTGTGCTTCGTCTCTGTTTTTCCACACTGAAAAATAGTTCCCACCCAAAATGACCAAGTCAAGCTCTCCGTGTTGATTTGCACATTTATTTGCACTCGATATGAATGCGCACTACACAGAAAGTAATTGGGAAACGCATCGAGCAAATTAATTCCTTTTGGCCGAAATCTTTCTCTGGCGACGTTAGACTCCAGTCTAACGCGGAGGAGCAGCAGATACCGCGGCGGTCAGTGCTGACAGACTCGGACAATGGCTGGGTGAGCAGGAAAACGCTTTCCACCACTTATTTTAGTCTCTGGACTGTGGGGAGATGCCCAAGTTTGACCTGGGGGTGGCATATCCCTTTAAGAGGTGCTACTCTTCAAAAATCTTTCAAAGTTGCCTGATTTATTCTTAGTTATTTTGTCCACAAATGCTACAGAGAATAGTTTAAAACAGGTGCATCAGTACATAGGAATTGCAGTGTTGTTTATATATTTTTCCCCAAATTGAGCTGTATCTTTAAAATAAACCATTTGCTACACTTATCTCCCTGACACTGATCCATGCTGTGCGTTGCAGGAGCAAATGAAACAGAAACGGAGGGAAAAAAAATAAAAAATAAAAAATAAAAAAATCCCGGTGATGCTGAGGCCCCGCCCCCGTCCGTGGGGTTACCATGGCGAGCAGCGTGACGTCACAATGGAAGGACCGCGGCGTATAAAAAGCGTGGATCTGCGGCTGCGGCTCGGTGTGCGCGTGCGGCAGGACTCCAAAACAATAAAATCATAAAAATACAAAAAAATACACAAAAATAATAAAAATCTGCGGAGGGTCAGAGCCGGGAGACCGAATTTTTATTTCCTATTTTTTCACTGTAAATATTTTTTTAAGGTGGATTTTCGATTTTTACTGTTACTTGAACTGGGAACGATCCAGCCCACATCCTAGCAGTAGCCATGGGTAGAGGAGTAAGTACAATTTAAATCTATTTTTGGAATATTTGACCACGCTTTTGCTTGTATTTGCTTTTACGCATCGCTGCACCTGCTCCAAAAGTGCTCCAATCCGTGCGTAAATTCTCACAAGTGGTTCGCGGAACGTAAGATTGTTGTCACTTCCCATCCCAGCTCCAAGACGTACCCAAAACACTGTCACACCGCTGCTACTTTGCAATCATCGCGTATTTTAACGGTTTAAACGCGTAACACTGGCCGTTGGTTGATTTTAACGCACCAAACCAAAGTCTCTTACCGTTTCAAAAAGGAGAAAAGCGTCCACGTCCGGAGCAGGTCGGTGTCCGCTTATATAACGGGATGTTCTAATGCAAAGTTGGTGTGTGTAACGGCATTAAGCAGCAGGAAATGATGGTCGTTTGAACTAAAAAACACAAGGATACGACGCCTGCGGGGAGCTATTTCACGCTACGAAAGCCTGCTCTATTTTAAGTCAAAAAGTGGGGCGAAATATTTCTTAAAAAGTTCCAATTTTGGACTCTACTCCTTCGCAAAGCAGCTTGTCACATTTCGGGAACTCGTAATTAAAATTTTAACACATTTGTTTTGATTTTTAAGCGTCTTGAAGTTGAAATTGACAAAAATTTCAACCCTATTTTTGGTCTCGCAGGTTCCACGCTCATTAAATGATCTCAAACTTACCCGCACGTCCTCGTAGCTGCAGGGGGCGTCCTAGAAACGCTGCTGCTTTGGGGAAATTAGCATAAAATTTGCACATTTTGTAAAAGATGCAGTTTTGAGCATGTTCAACTTGTGTAAATCATTTCTCCTGCAGGTTTGAAATGGGAATTCGAGCGCCTTTCTTGAATTCCCGTCCCGTTTTCGGACACGTTTTTTTTGCGTACGCCGGTGTTTTTGCACGTAGCTTGCATTGAATTATCTTGTATTATTAACAGTATTCTCGTTGCCACACCCTTTGCCCAATCTGCGGCGGAAGCTACGGGAGCCCACAAACGCTCATTACCCATTCAGCGAGCGATGGAGCGAGCGAGGGGCTGATGGAGGAGAGGTGGAGGGAGAGCAAGAAATAAGGAAGGCAAAGGGAAAGGATGAGAGGAAGAGCGATGCCAGAGAGATGTTAAGCTGCTCGTTGGCTCATTCACTCCGCAACATTTTTGGCTCAGCTCTGTGCTTCCTTTTTTTCTTTCTTTCTTCCTCTCCCTTTTTCCTCTCCTCTTTTTTTTCTTCTTCCCCATATGTGATAAAAGCCCTGCCCCCATCCAACCCCATCTTCACTGCGTCTCCCACCCCCCTCTCTCCTCCTCCTCCTCCTTCTCGCTCCCTTCTTCCTCTCTCTCTTTCTCTCTAGACGAAAAGATAGATTTATAGACGCGCGAATGGTTAACAGTTTTGTTTCGCACGGATAATTTTAGCTCTACGGTTGAATGTTTTGACAATTTTTGTTTTGAAATCGCGCGACACAATTTCCAATTGGCCGCACAGGGAGCCTAATTGGAATTCTTACAGCGGTGGCAATTAAATGGTAGAATTTCCGCAAAATATCCGGTCTTTTTATGCACAAAAGCTGTCAACCCTGTACTTTAAACCTCTACAAACACGTTCTGAAATGCCCCTGTGTGTCAGATGCCCTCCCTCTGTCTCCGTGGAGGTTTATTCTGTGTAAAAGCTGCTAAAAGGTCTAAGTTTAGACCTCTACAAATGTATCCTGAAACACTTCGGCAGTTCAAAATTCTCCATAATTCTCCAAAATTTGTCTCTTGAAATGACAATCCATGTTTTTTGGTTCTTTTTTTCCAAATCCTGCCGCCGCGTTTGTTCTTTTAAATGTCGTTTGTCAACGTTTCGCTGCGCGGGGCGGTACGGGACCCGAGCCGACGCGACGGACAGAGGAAAGAGTGATGGCTTCATCGAAAGGAGGTGGGGAGGAATGGAGAGGTGGAAGAGGGGGGAAAGTGGAGGAGGTTGGGCTGTGTTAGAGGGAGGGGGGGGGGGTGGCACTAGTTGCCGCATTGCCACTTCGGAGCAACTTGAAAGAGAGAGGGAGAAGAAAAGAGGAGGGGAACGGAGGTTAGCGAGGGCTGGCGAATGAAGTCTGGAAAAGTTGGTGCATTAGCGAAGTAACCCTTTGGCAATGGACTTCAAAATAAATCTACAACTGAATCACCATATTTCACCAAGTTGCAATTCCCCAAATCGCAGCGGTCGTTTCGGTGACGTAATGTTGTCGGCGAGGAACCAAATTTTCCCGTCTTTCGTCCGTCTGAAAGCTGTCAGATGCCCTTCCGCTGTCTCCGCGGGGTCTTCTCCAGAGTAAAAGATGCCAACACTAGTTTAGATCTCGAATTGTGTTCTAAAATGTGTGTCAGATGCCCTTCCAGTGTGTGTCAGATGCCCTCCCTGTATGTGTCAGATGCCCTCCCATGTGTCAAATGCTCTTCCAGTGTGTCAGATGCCCTTCCTGTGTATGAAATGCTTGGGATTCTTGGACTATTCTGTGTAAAACCCTGTAATTTAGAGTTATGCAAACATGTTCTGAGCCCTGTACGTGTCAGATGCCCTCCCTGTACGTGTCAGATGCCCTCCCTGTATGTGTCAGATGCCCTCCCATGTGTCAAATGCTCTTCCAGTGTGTCAGATGCCCTTCCTGTGTATGAAATGCATGGGATTCTTGTACTATTCTGTGTAAAACCCTGTAATTTAGAGTTATGCAAACATGTTCTGAGCCCTGAATGTGTCAGATGCCCTCCCTCCCTGTACGTGTCAGATGCCCTCCCTCCCTGTATGTGTCAGATGCCCTCCCTCCCTGTATGTGTCAGATGCCCTCCCTGCGTCTCCATGGGGTCTTACTCTGTCCGAAATGCACGGGATTCTCGCATTAGTTTAGCAGTTCAGATTTCAGTCTTCTGCCAAATGACTCATCCCGCAAATCACCAACGAAATTTTGATTTTTAAAACTCTCGATACCTGGCCTGACACGTGCGTAACTTGTACATTTCCACAGATGACACCCAGTCTGTCCGGTACAGTTGCGCGCAGGTTCATCCAAAATGCATGAAGCGAAGGAGTGAAAGATTGAGGGAGAGAGTGGAGGAAGGAGGCAGGAGGCAGGAGGGAGGGGTTGCGGCACCTAAAACTGCAGTCCGCAACCGCACCCTGGGGTTTACGGGACCCTAAGAACCGGCGAGCAGAGGAATCGTTGGCGCAGAGGGAATCGATTCTTTAGTGTGCAAAAACCCAGTCAGCGTTTCGGCCTGCGAGACGTGTGCAGATTATTTAAAGATTCCATTGCAACAAGTACAGACTTTTGAGACCGAAGCTCCTTGAACAATGCGGTTGTCACTATTTATGTACTACTTTTCAGTCGATACCTTGCAGCTGATGTCGTCGATATTCCCTGAGTTTGCAATGCTAACGGAAGGCATTACTCTGTCTGAAGCTCCGTGACTTGAGTTGGACTTTTTCTGTTGAGCAAAATTGAATCTCTATAAATATCTGTACATTTGAAGCTTTATTAGACCTCAAACCCTGCGTGAAATAATTTTTGAAATAATGAATTGTTACATTTTTAAACACATACTTTAATACTTTTAAAGATTTTTTTCATGTGATCCTTTTAATTTTAGTTTCTTTGCTCTGGTATATACAAAATCGAGTACTTCTACTACCATCACTGCATATCTTCAAAACCACCATTGGCCCCGGACTGTAAACGTCCCACTACATCGGCCCCCTCGTCTTCTCCTTCACTTCCAATCTTCACAGTTCCTCTCTTCCTCCGACCCCCCTTTATGTCCCCCTTATGTCCCCTGTCCTCTGTGTCCCCTCTGCTCAGCTCTCGACTGGGCTCGCATTCTTTCCGCCGACCAGTCACTGTCTATTAACTCGGGCTTTTGTCAGGGGCCACCCGCCATCCCCTCCCTCCTCTCTCCTTTCCTCTTTCTCTCCTCCTCTCTCTCCATTATCTCGCTTCATTGTTTTAGCCACATTCCGCGGCACATCGCTCATGTGTTCTCCGACTGCCAGGCTAAGCAAATGTGTCGGTGATAAACGGGACATCATAATCGAGCAGCGCTGTCGAAGTTTTATCTTGATTTGAGCATGAAAAAGTATTCTGGAATAAACGGGTGAGAAAGTGACAGCGACCAGTGTAACTATGGTGATATACGGAACATTTGAACAGTAGAATGAAAGACTTTAGTACTTAGTTTGTGTCTATACATTATTTTATTCAACCTTTTACAGTTTAAATCTAATCATATAGCCAAAAAATGACCAAAAATTTCCAACAGTGCAAAGAAATGTACACTGCCTGACAAAAGTATTAGGGTGATAGCCCTAGTCTAGTCCTGGTTTAGACCTGTGTTAGACCTACACTGCGATGAATCCCCATTTTTGCAATAATATGTCTTTACACATGATGAAATTTGCTTTAATATATCAATAAATTGATTTGTTGTCATTGCCAATATGGCTTTTTATCATTATTTATGAAAGTTCAGAAATACACATTCGTCCTAATACTTTTGTCAGGCAGTGTATACTAAATAAATATTGAAACTGCAAACCCTACAGACGGGTGGAGGTTAGATATTAGCAAAGATGGCCTAAGAGCTAAGTTCAGGCTCCTGTTGTTGTGATTGGTTCTGGCATCAGTGGTTTAGACCAATCACAGAGCAGCATTGTGTAGGGAAATTATTTCTCTGCATTTGACCCATCCTTCAGGAGCAGTGGGCAGCTCGGGGACCCATCTCCATGGTCTTATTGCTTGTCTTGGTCAGGACCTCTTTACCTGGAGCATGTTTTTGGGTTGATGTGGGAAACCGGAGGAAACCCACCCAGACACGGGAAGAACATGCAAACTCCACACAGAAAGGCTCGGGCGACCCGGGGATTGAACCCGGAACCTTCTTGCTGTGAGGCACACACCATGCAGCTGATCAACATACAGATTTCTTCCAGTGAGCGCCGTTCCAAATGGAGTGAAAGTGATATATTGGAAACCTAACCTTGCGATTTTCATAAGCTCACAAACTCTTGAGAATCCATCTCGTCTCGGCTGAAGTCAGTGCAGACTGACGATGGCACAGGGCAGCATTGTGGATTTGGGAAGCCAGCGCCAAAAGAACCAGAACGTGCACACACTTCTGCCTATTTTAGCGGAAATACAAACCATTTAGTTTATGAAAATCGTGCAGAGGGAAGCGCTTTGTGCATTTGTGAGTTAGATGTTTGTAGTTTTCTCAACTGGATGTCACAAAAGTTCGATTTTTCAGCTTGTTCTGTTGTTTTGTGACGCTTTCACCAATCCGTGTGAAGTATTGGTTTGGACGCTGAGATCATGGGTTCCTATCTCTTTCAGTGAGAGCCATCCCAGACTGATGTGTAGAACTCAAGGGACTACGTTTATCAATCTAATACTGTTATCAGGTGGACAAATGTCCATAATGAACCATCCTTGGATTTAATCAGGGAAGTATGAACTGAAAAAAGCAGATTGCATTAACAACCTCTACTTGATAAGATCTCCATGTATTGATCAGACACAGGGAGAACATGCAAACTAGAGAAATCCCACTAAAGCTCAGGGGTAAGGACCTTCTGGCTTGTTATTACAGCTGATCCTGAAGCCATCGCTCTTCCATAAACCATGATTATGTTTGCCGTTTTGTCTAGACGTCTTGTCATCTAGTTTAGTCTGGAGATGCCTTTAAAATGCACTGTCGTCACAGATTACGTAAGCACACGTTTCAGTTCTTTATCCTTTTTTAAACCTCTTGGGAAGAATCTTTGCACCAACAGATGATTCTACAAAACTTTCACAAATGAAGCTTTTAAGTGTATAAATATCGTCTTTCGTTTTAAGCGAGTGGCCGGTCCCATTTCCAAGAAGATTTCCCATGGTTCCATTCACGCCCATTGTCCCGTGCTGGAAGTTGGACTCGACGTGTCCAGAGAGCTAAGCAGCGCGCTACATGAAAACCATTCTAAATCTTTTAATGCGGGCGGAAGGAAGCGGAGGAGGGAAAGAAGAGGGGGAACGAGGGCCATGGGAAGACAGAGGAGAGAAAAAGCGAGGGAGAGCGGAGGAGGGAGGGGCAGGTGCACACGTGACGCCGGGCGGCCCATTCACAGATCCGTCAGGAGGCGTGGCAGCGGTCGCCGCTAGCAACCGGACTCCGCTCAATGGAGAGCTTGTTTTGTGTCCAGCAATGTTTGATGTGGTCTTTTTGTACAGTGTCCAACTTGCTCTTTTTACAACCAGGGGGAAGAAAGGGGGATGAAAGGAGGACGGGAAGGAGCAAGTAAGGGTGGGGTGAAGGAAAGGAGAGCGGGATTGGGATGGATGAGTGAAAAGAAAAAGGAGAGGGTGTAAGGAGGCATTGGGAGGAAGAGAGGAGGGTAGGTGTGAAGAAAAGGATAGAATGAAGAGATGGAGATTGAGTGGAGTGAAAGGGGGTGAAGAAAGACTGAAGAGAAGAGAGGATGGATGAGGGGAGAACAAGAGCAATAAAAGCAAAAAAGGCTGAGAGAAAGAAGATCAATAAAGGGACGAAGAAAGGCAAGAGATGGAGAGGAAGTTGGCAGAGTCTGATGAGCGAGTGAAAAGGGGAGAGAAAAAGGAGAGGAAGAGGGAAAGAAAGGGATGGCATAAAGTTGGGAGGATGAGAAGTTGCGCAGGATGGTGATTAAAAAGGAGAAAAGAAATGGAAAAGCAAAGGGAGCAAGTGTGAAAGTGGGACGAAGGGTAAACGAGGATTGGAGGGGGGAAATGGAGAGAAGAAAAGGGAGAGAGGAGAGGAGAGGGATGAAAGAAGTAGAGAAAGAACAATGATCGAATGAAAAATTAAAAGAGGACGTCAAATGATATAAAAAGGAGAGGAAGAAAGAAAGAAAGAAAGGGAGAGGGGAGCAATTTGCAGTGTTATCTTTTAGCATTCAGTTAGCATTTAGCGCTAACGCATGACATAACCTCACTAATCTGGAGCTAGCCAGATCAGATGGCGCTAAACCCTGGTCATTGTTGAGGATTTTCAGACAACATGTCACAGGTGTAGCCCGCTAAGATAACACGCACAAAAAAAAAAAAAAAAAGGCGGATTATCTTTCTTTAATAATGGCGCTAGACTAACGGCATATCCGCTAGCCGGTTTTCTCACTGTCCAGATTGAGACGCCATAGCAAAACAAAGAAGCATTGTTTAGTGTTCTTCGGAGATTCCTGCTGACATTTTAATTTCAGTTTTGGTTCAAGTTGGCGTTGTCAAAAGTACTGGAAATAAGATGCTAATCAATCCTAAAACTAGTATCGAAACTAGGTACTCTTTTGAGCAGGTGTCAATACTAAAAAAGTCCCATTGACAGGACAGAAATGAACCTTTCCTGAATATCTTTAGAATGATCTGGAGCTGTATAAGAGCACTTTACACAGATATAAGGCCAGTTAATGCTGAAATTCACTTTCTACTGTCTAATAGAGCAGGGCGATATGGCCTAAAAATAAAATCCAAAATGGGCAGAGCAAAGGTTTGTCTTCTCTTCTATTTTTCATATTTTTATAACATGGTTAGGCTTGATGAATGTCTCACTCTACCTCATGCAACCCTGTTATGCAAATGATCAGAATAAGACAATTATTATTTTTTCCTTTACTTATTTGCATGTATAAGATTGGTTCCTCCCGTGGACCCACCACCCGCGGGAGTATTCATGGGGGCCGGTGCATTGTGTTCTGGGCAGCAGATCTGCTTGGACTTGGACTTGCTTGGACTGCTGCCCCCGCAACCCAGAAATGGAAAAGCGGAAGAAAATGGATGGATGGATGGATGGAAGATTTTTTTTTAAAAATCTGATTTTAATCGATTTTTCTCTGCCGTACTCAAAAACAAATAACAGATGACAGACAAATGGCTCAAAATAATGCAACGTTCTTTTATAAAACAAATACATTACACCTTGCATCAATTAAGCTGTTATTGTTTAAAAAAATATATCACTTGAAGACCCTTACCTACGGCGCGTGAAAAGACCCTCAGTCGTCCAGGTAGAATCCATGATAAAAGGAAAAATTCAATTTGTCAACTGGACAAAGTTTGTTTGGTTGAAAATGTATCGCCGCTCATCCGAGAGGCTTCGTCAGCTCTGGTTCTGATGCTGGTTAGACCCTGTTTATATCTAGCTGCAAGGAGGAGCTACCTACACCGGAAAAGTTCTGAACCAATCCCAGCTAATCTGCTATCTTCTGTTTTCCTCTGGCGTCTCGTTTAGCATATCTATTCAGCCCTCAGATGAGCTCACTACCCTGGAATAGTTCTGTAACTATCTCAACTAATTGCTCCTTTTGTTTTTCGAATGGCGTATAGTTTAGCCTCTCTATTCAAACTGACGACCGTCTCCACCCCTCTGCCCCTGACTTGTCTGCCCTAATGCTTTTGTTTGTCTGTTCTGACTTGGTTTAAGAATCGAATTATAAATGGGAGACAAGTTATGTCTAACTCCCCCATTTCTGTTTAACGACGGATTCTCTTTTGACAAAAATGCCTCTTTAACTCCCCTCTCAAACCAGTTCTTTTCCCTGGCAAAGATCTGAACCTCACTGTCCTCAAACGAATGGCCCGTGGCTTCTAGGTGAAGATGTACGGCAGAGGACGGTCCACTTTGGCACGCCCGTCTGTGTTGGTACATTGTAACACCTGCTTGGATACTGTATGAGATTCACAATTGGTTACTTTTAAGGAATGGAGGAAAAATCAAAAGAATGGTTCAGACTCTAGGAGGAAGGTGAATGCATGTTAAATGAAACTCAAAACAAGGAGATGTGGTGCTACCCATGTACCAAGTGTTATTGAATGAATATATACAATATTTACAGAGACAAGTGCACTTGTAAGTAATAGCAATTTTTGATGAAACCACAGTAGAAGTTCATTTGAAGAAGTTCGATAAATCCCAGGCACAGTAAGAGTTCGTAATGCTCGTTTCCACTGAGCGCTAGAGTTGTTTGGTTTGTAGATAGTTGAGGTTTAAATGTCCATTTTGTTAATCTGTATAAGCGATATCCGGAAATGATAAGTGTCCATTGTCCATTGTCTCATAAAGAGACCGAGCCAGAGCGCGTTGGGGGTGGTGGAGTGAGCGAAACGAGTTACAAAAAGGCTACAGAGCCTCCTACCGCACACTGAAGTGTAGGCTGATCCAGGTCAACAGGTCTTAAGTTGGGCTGCTGGCCCTTTGATTAGTAGCAGCAGGACAACCCAACAGCAGTCCAAAAACCTGGCCTGTGCAAGAACATGCATGTATAAATAATCTGTGTACACAATAGATGCCCAATAAATAAATAAATAGCAATGAGTAATATAAATTGTAAGCAAATTGAATGTACATTATTAATAGAAAAATAATTCTGCAGCACCATTTCCCTAATAATAAAGTGCATAGTACTTAATCCCAATTGCATATCATTATCATTAGAGGCAAATAATCATGATTAAAAAGGTCACATTAGCACAAAAGACATGTCAATAAAGTGTAAAGTTACTGCTTAAACCACACAGCAGAACTTTAGCATTATGCACCTTAAAATACAATTCAGTTGAGTGATTCATTAAATAAATCGGTGCTTATAATCACTAAACATAGTAGATGCTAAACCAATGCTAGCACCGGCTAGCGCTAGCGCCGGTTAGCATTAGCATCAACACAACACAACACTCACCGATTCCTAAGTTTCTTTCACACATGGATCAGTCAGTGTCTCACTTGCAGCGGAGGCATCTACAAGGTTAGGGAGCACAACGCTTAAAAATCGGATCATTTAGTTGAATAAGCGATTTAATGAGTAAAATGGGTTACCTGCAGCTTGCTCACCGTCCTACTAGCCACGCACCTAACAGCCGAGTGAGTGCCTAGTCTATATTGCGAACGGAGGAGGCAGAAAATCTCGGGACCTAACTCAAATCCCGCGAGACTTCGAAGGATATTAAAATGACAGCGGCAGCTCAAAGGTAGAGAGGGAGAACCTATAGATTATTTATTAATTTATTTATTATATATATATTAATGCACAACTATTTTGTAATATTAAAATATAGACCTGGGTTACACCCTCCCCCCTTTAGTCCATGCCCGTCTCGTGGCATGTTGAGACGACAAGAGCAGGTTTATTATTTTTGGGGTAATGCGGCTCGATTTAGAGCGTCAGTATAAACATCAGAAAGACTCTGGAATAAGGTTTGGACGACTGAGATTAAGGGGTTACCTAACTTCAAATACTGTAGGCGGCTAGGCGGAGCCCGCTGACGGCCTGAACGGCGTAATGTAATATTATCAGCTATCTCAGGAGGTAAAGCCACGTTGTTGGGATTAGCGGTTTCCACAGGTACCCTAGATAGATCTGGAACAGTGTTCGTGGGTATAGGATCTAAGGGCAACTCAGCTTGATATTCAGGAATGGGCAATATTTCTTCAACAGGTAACATTTCTTCAGCCACAGGTACATCACTTCGGGACTCACTTTGTTCTTCAGGATCATGGATGGTCTCAGCTAAGTTTTCAATTTCAACAGCATTTTCACCAGGATCAACATTTTGAGCATTGTCCAACGGTAGCACTGTGTTAGGGGCTTGGCTGGTCACCGGAGTAGATTCAACAGGATCATCTTTGTCAATGTCCGTCACGGTTGGTTCAGGAGGAAGTGACGTATGAGTATCTTGCTCAGGGACAAGGTTGTTTATGGCCTCTGTACTTGATCTCGAAGACTTGGCTGGAACAGCGGGCATGAACATTGGAATTTCCTCATCTTCAGAAAAGTAGTCATCACCTGGATCAGGTAAGGGCTGACTTCGGGTTCGAGGCCTTTGAGCAGGAGCAGGTGGTGAACTTCCTCGGCGAGTGACAGCTGGGAGGAACCCACAGGGAAGGAGCAGATCTCGGTGGAGGGTACGTGTAGGACCTTCTTTAGACTCTGGCTTCACTGTGTACACGGGAAGATCTCCAGCACATTTGATCACCACATACACTTCAGGCTCCCACTTGTCCTCCAATTTGTGTTTTCCTCTGATCCGAACGTTACGAACAAGCACTCGATCTCCAACATCCAGTTTACAAGGTGTTACTCGTCGGTCAAATCGAGCTTTGTTACGTTCGGAGGACCTGAGTGCATTGCGAGAAGCCAATTGATAACTCTCCTCAAGACGCGTTCTCAAATTCTTCACATACTCCGTGTGTGATGTTGATGGCTTATCACGGACGGGCAGACCAAAAGCTAGATCGACAGGGAGTCGGGGTGTTCTGCCAAACATGAGCTCATACGGCGTGAACCCAGTTACCTCATTGCGTGTGCAGTTGTAGGCGTGCACGAGGGGCTTCACGTAATCCCGCCACTGGGTCTTCTGCTTTTGGTCCAGGGTGCCAAGCATGTTTAATAGCGTCCGATTAAACCGTTCAACCGGGTTTCCCCGAGGATGGTAAGGAGTAGTGTGGGTCTTCTTTATTCCGGTCAGTTCACAGAGTTCTCGAATTAGTTTCGACTCAAAGTCGGGACCCTGATCAGTATGGAGGCGTTCTGGGACTCCGAAGTTCACAATGAAATCATTCCACAGACATTTAGCAACGGTCCGTGCTTTCTGATTTGGAGTAGGGACCGCCATCGCAAACTTAGTGAAGTGATCAGTAAGCACTAAAACATCCTTCGTATTGCTCTTGTCAGGTTCAATTGACAGGAAGTCCATACACAGCAATTCGAGAGGTCTTGTGGTCTTGATGCTCACAAGGGGAGCTGCCTTTTCTGGTGCAGCCTTCCGCCGTACACATCGACCACAAGTATGAATCTTCTTATCCACATCCGCAGCCATCTTAGGCCAGAAGAACCTTTGGCGGGTCAGGTCCAATGTTCTTTCCACACCCATATGCCCCATATGATCATGGAGGCTTGTGAGAACAGGAGGTCGAAGATCAGGAGGCAACACAAGTTGTAGGTTGGCATGACCATCTTCCATCCTTCTCCTGAAGAGGACACCATCTCTTAGCTCCAGCTTGGGCAGTTCACGGAGCAACAGCTGCAACTCTGGAAGCTCTTTCCGCAAGATGGGTAACGGAGACTCTCCTGTCTCCAGCTGCCGGACCACTTCACAGAGAGCCGGATCAGCTTGCTGACGGTCTTGTAGATCACTCGGAGACAACTCTGAAAGCTCCGGAAGGCCGTGCAGATCTTCAAAGGAGAAACAGTCAGGAATAGCTTGGACATGCACTGAAAGAGATTCTGCCAGAGTAACTTGAAGATGATCGGTATCAACAGGTGGTCTTCGCTGGAGGGATGTTCCACAGATGGTGTTCACGATCTCAGATGATAATTCTTCCTCATCCTCAGTCTTGGCAGCACGCTGCTCAAGAAACTGCTGGATGCGGTCCTGCTCTTTCAGCGACTGATCGTCATCCGGATGTGGCGAGTGTGGCCGCCTTGACAGTCCATCAGCGTCATGATTGTGTCGGCCCGCCCGGTACTGTAGCTTGAAAGAGTAAGCCGAAAGAGCAGCTAGCCAGCGATGACTAGTTGCATCCAATCGAGCAGAGGTAAGAACATAGGTCAACGGGTTGCTGTCTGTGATGACGATAAAGTTAGCTCCGTAGAGGTAGTCATGGAATTTTTCAACTACGCTCCACTTCAGCGCCAGAAATTCCAACTTGTGAGCAGGATAGCGTGACTCACTGTGTGACAGTCCCCGGCTCGCATATGCAATGACTCTGAGATGTCCATCTTGTTCTTGATATAGAGCGGCTCCCAGCCCAGTCGTGCTCGCGTCTGTGTGGAGAATATATGATAGCTTCGGATTGGCAAAACCAAGGACAGGTGCCGACGTTAACTTGTCGATGAGAACTTCAAAAGCCTTCTGACAGTCTCCTGTCCATCGGTCTCCGAAAGGCTCCTTCACAGAGAGGTAAGATGCTGGGGATTTCTCTTTCTTCTTCGCTGACTTGCGTGCTGGGGCATAACCCTTTGTGAGGTCATTCAATGGTTTTGCGAAGGAAGCATAGTCTCTTATAAATCTACGATAATAACCGGCGAACCCTAGGAACGACCGCAACTCTTTAAGATTTGTAGGAACCGGCCAGGATTTGAGGGCTTCAGTTTTCCCTGGGTCTGTCTCTACCCCCTTCTCAGAAACGATGTGCCCAAGGTACTTCACTGATGACTGGAAAAAGAGACACTTTTCCGGCGACAGTTTGAGTCCGTAGTCTTTCAACCTGGTGAGTACACGTAACAGACGTTTCTCGTGCTCCTCAAGCGTGTCTGAGAAAATTATGATGTCATCGAGGAACACCAGCACCTCTTTTAAATGCAGATCTCCCATACAGCGCTCCATTAATCTTTGGAACGTGCTAGGTGCGTTTGTTACGCCCTGTGGCATCCGGTTAAATTCCCAGAATCCTATGGGAGTCACGAAGGCAGTTTTCGGCTTATCTTCCTCATTCATAGCAATCTGATAGTAACCGGACTTTAGATCCAGTACAGTGAACCATTTGGATCCTGTGAGAGCCGAAAAGGATTCTTCAGGATTTGGCAGTGCATACGCATCCTTCACAGTTTGAAGATTTAATTTTCGGAAGTCTATACAAAGCCGGACATCACCATTCTTCTTCCGGACAACCACTATGGGAGAGGAGAAAGGCGATTCAGATTCCCTGATAACACCTGCTTCCAGAAGATCTCGGAGATGCTTCCTGACTGCCTCGATGTCGTGAGGATGGATGGGCCGTGCACGATGTTTAAAAGGAGTCTCATCATGAAGCTTGATGTGATGACGGACCTTATCTGTGCAGCCAAAATCAAGGTCGTTCTGCGAAAAGACTTCTGGCATTTGGTTGAGTCGGTGCATGATACGATCTTTCCATTCTGCTGGTATCGGTGAATTGCCAAAGTTGAAATGTAGTGGAGTGTGGCTGGAATTTGCAGTGGCCGTTGTCTGTTGAGTCAGTATGCTTGCTGCTTCTCCGATGTTGGCAATGACTGTAAAGGGTGGTATCAGCACATCCTGCTCTGACTCGTTGGTGATTACAACCGGAATTTTATAAGGTGCTCGTTTAGGAATGGAGGTCAAACAGTTCTGAACACACAATCCGCCGGGCAATGGAGTGGTTGGGTGCTCGATCAGTGCCCACTGTGCTGCAGACTGGATTTTGACATCAGCTGAACCTTCCAAAACAACGGTGCGACCAGCAGGAACAGGTTGTGGTGTTTTGCTGTTCATTCTAATCACTCCAACGCTCCCCCCTTGGCTGTAGCGGTGGCGTAGTGCAAGGAGTTTTAGCACTGCACAATAGCCCTGTGAAGCTGGTGGAGAGGTGGAGCAATCACTCTGGATGTACTGAGCATATAATGGCTCCAACGTATTCATTCCGATCAGAAGATGTGCTGGATTCTCATTTGGCACGACTAAAGCAAGCGTAGGTACCGTGATTTCTGCACCCAAAAAATCTTTGGAGAACGTTACGGGCACTTCAACGTATCCCAAATAGGGTACTGTCTGCCCTGCAGCTCCCTCGACGTGGAGAAGATCATCAAGCGGCTTGACAGGTTGGTCTGACAGCATTGTGTTGTAAAATGAAATTGGGATTGTTGTAACCTGAGAGCCAGTATCTAATAAACATGAACAATCTTGTCCGGCGATCTTCACCAGTGCAGTACATTTTGAACCTACAAGTCCTTGCGGTAGTCGAGATGCAGGTAAGTGCGACTGTGATACTTCAGCACATTTCACAAGTTTCTTTGAGGGACATTTCTGGTCCACTCCAGTCCCTGTCCGCCCCTTAACAGGAACTGGTTTTAGTTTAACTTTTTGTTGTCAGATAAGTTAGATCGGAATGTCTTATTGTATTGCTTTTTCTTATGTGCTACAAGAGCAGAGTTTGGAGCATTGGTGCACTCTGGACGAATATGGCCGTCTTCACCACAACGGAAACAAAACCCGGCTCTTGGATGTAATGAGATGGGTTTGCGTGGAAACTGCTTGTGTTTGGAAGTAGACTGTGGCTCGGAGGAGAAAGTAGAGGATCTTTGGCTGGACTGATTTGCAGTTAAAAGAGCCAGTTGCTTTTGCACATCAGCAAGCTGTTGCGCCAACTGCTGCGTGACCGAGGTAAGTGCTGCTATAGCCCCTTTTCCTTCACTGTCAGGGTTAGCAAATTGAGCATGGGTGGCAACTTTTTGCTTTGAACCCAAATGCTGCTTCATGCGGAGACTTTTAGTTGCCTCGCCGTCTTCTTCGGTTCGCAACAACAGCAGAAAATCAGCAAAAGAGGGTGGATTAACTTTCTTTTGCTTCAACTGCAGCTCTGAGATGAGAGTGTTGTCCCAGCAGCCGCGACAAAACTGACTAAGCAAATGTTTATTCATGTCCTTTTCCGGAACTCCTCCTCTCTTTACAGCCAAATGAAGTGCGCATTGTAGGCGTTGAAGGTAAGCAGAGGGACGTTCTCCTGGATTTTGAAAAGTGTCCATGAACTTGGCAAATAGCTCTTCACCATCCTGCACTGCTCCATACGCAGAGTCCAAGATTTGTAGATACGCAGATGGTAAAGAGTCAGGACTGATATGTCGGATCATATCTGCAGCTGGTGGAAGTAGGCTGTCGACAATTCGCCTCGAACGATGCAGGTCTGAGATTGCTGGATCAGTTAATAAAAGGTCCACCCCCGCTCGCCAGGTGTCATAGTCAGCCTCGTGTGAAGGTCTGGGGGCTCGTCCAGAGAAGGCCCTGAGTCTCTGTGCAGACAGATGGTGAATTGGAGCATCCTCACTTTTAACTATGTGCTCTATGACCAGTTTTTGAATTTCAGGTGGATTTAATTCTTGAGCAGGTAAGTGAGTGAATGATTGTCTTCCTCTGGCTTGTGGCTGTTGTGGATCAAGTTTAGGATGTTGGACACTGGCTACAGGTGGTACTGCATTGGTAGATGACGTGGCAGAAGATGTGGCAGCAGGCAGTGGCTGTTGTGCTACAGAAGTCTCAGATGGCTCAGTAGGAGTCAGTTTAATTAGTGAAAAGCCAATCTGATTCATCATGGATGATAGGACTTGAGCATAATCTATGCCTGATATTTTTGCTAGCTTTTCTAAATCTGCCAAATAAGTGTCTGTTTTAATTTTCCCTACATGCTTGGAATAAATGGTTGATAATTCTGTAATACAATAAGTTTCTGCACTTTTACGTGAGACATAGTTGTATGGTAGAGTTGGCTTAAGAGCGGCAACACTAGCACCGGAATCAAACTCAATAACTAGTGTCTGATCAAACTCAGAATCTGGGTCATTTATTGTTTCAGTTCTGCTTATTTTCCCGTAGCGCGAGAGGAATTCAATGACCTCTTCATCATGACTCGATAACGTTGTGCCCTCAACCAATACAGCATTTGAAATCTTGATTGACAGTTCATCAAAAACATCCATTATTTTTTTTTATTTATTTTTTTAAGCAAGCACACACAAAATAAGTTTCAATTAAATACCATTCAACTCTCCCTCCTGGCTAAGCTCGCCACTTTATGTAACACCTGCTTGGATACTGTATGAGATTCACAATTGGTTACTTTTAAGGAATGGAGGAAAAATCAAAAGAATGGTTCAGACTCTAGGAGGAAGGTGAATGCATGTTAAATGAAACTCAAAACAAGGAGATGTGGTGCTACCCATGTACCAAGTGTTATTGAATGAATATATACAATATTTACAGAGACAAGTGCACTTGTAAGTAATAGCAATTTTTGATGAAACCACAGTAGAAGTTCATTTGAAGAAGTTCGATAAATCCCAGGCACAGTAAGAGTTCGTAATGCTCGTTTCCACTGAGCGCTAGAGTTGTTTGGTTTGTAGATAGTTGAGGTTTAAATGTCCATTTTGTTAATCTGTATAAGCGATATCCGGAAATGATAAGTGTCCATTGTCCATTGTCTCATAAAGAGACCGAGCCAGAGCGCGTTGGGGGTGGTGGAGTGAGCGAAACGAGTTACAAAAAGGCTACAGAGCCTCCTACCGCACACTGAAGTGTAGGCTGATCCAGGTCAACAGGTCTTAAGTTGGGCTGCTGGCCCTTTGATTAGTAGCAGCAGGACAACCCAACAGCAGTCCAAAAACCTGGCCTGTGCAAGAACATGCATGTATAAATAATCTGTGTACACAATAGATGCCCAATAAATAAATAAATAGCAATGAGTAATATAAATTGTAAGCAAATTGAATGTACATTATTAATAGAAAAATAATTCTGCAGCACCATTTCCCTAATAATAAAGTGCATAGTACTTAATCCCAATTGCATATCATTATCATTAGAGGCAAATAATCATGATTAAAAAGGTCACATTAGCACAAAAGACATGTCAATAAAGTGTAAAGTTACTGCTTAAACCACACAGCAGAACTTTAGCATTATGCACCTTAAAATACAATTCAGTTGAGTGATTCATTAAATAAATCGGTGCTTATAATCACTAAACATAGTAGATGCTAAACCAATGCTAGCACCGGCTAGCGCTAGCGCCGGTTAGCATTAGCATCAACACAACACAACACTCACCGATTCCTAAGTTTCTTTCACACATGGATCAGTCAGTGTCTCACTTGCAGCGGAGGCATCTACAAGGTTAGGGAGCACAACGCTTAAAAATCGGATCATTTAGTTGAATAAGCGATTTAATGAGTAAAATGGGTTACCTGCAGCTTGCTCACCGTCCTACTAGCCACGCACCTAACAGCCGAGTGAGTGCCTAGTCTATATTGCGAACGGAGGAGGCAGAAAATCTCGGGACCTAACTCAAATCCCGCGAGACTTCGAAGGATATTAAAATGACAGCGGCAGCTCAAAGGTAGAGAGGGAGAACCTATAGATTATTTATTAATTTATTTATTATATATATATTAATGCACAACTATTTTGTAATATTAAAATATAGACCTGGGTTACAACATCCTCTTGTGAAGTGGTTGTTTGGTTTCCCCAATATAGCGCTCACTGCAGTCTTCACTACACTGAATGGAGTAGACCACATTGCTTTGTTTGTGGCTCGTTGTTTTGTCCTTTGTGTGGACGAGTTTTTGTCTTTAAGTGTTTGTGGGTTTGAAATACACTTACCTACGGCATTGTGCGGTGTGTATACAGCATTTCAGAAAAATATTTTCGGCTTGGTAGCACATACTTCGGGTCCAAAACTTTCACCATATTAATGAATCCGGGCTTTTCCACAGTATATATGGGCACCATGTCTTTTACAATATACATCCTGTTTTTGGTAAAACATACAACAGCGTGTGTGATTGCCTTCCATCGTGGGCCGTGTTTATCATATTGCAAACAGTTCGAAAAGGTTTTAGGGACTGGATGGGGTATTTTCATTCCGTTCGGATCTGCACTTCTCCCACTCCGCTGCGTGCCTCTGCTTCCGGCGCTAGGATACATTTGTCGTGCTGCAACAGCTTTTGAACAGACCTTACAACGAGCACTCGTTTGTTCTAAGTCCGACGCAAGAAAACCGAACCAGTTCCATATAACAGATGTAGCAACACCTTTGTTTGGTACAAGTTCCAGCTTTCCCTCACTCGCTGCCATGCTAGCTTGTACAATGTTTGGGTACGCCCCGCTAATAATTTAAAAAATCAATTTTCATAAAAACACATCGTCCTGAACTGTAAATTCGAATTAATCGTTTTAATCAATAAATCACGCAGGTCTACTGTCTAAAGAGCATTTTTTTTAACATCATTGTGGTATCGGAATCGGTATTGAGTATAGAGTCTTTTCCAAATCCAGTTTTTAATGTTAGTATCGTGGTAACACTAGTTTAAGTACACTTAGAAGTAGGGATGCAAATTATTGATTAATTCATTAATTGATAGTTGATTGACCTTATCGATCGATTAATGATTATTCCTTAGTAAAAAGCAGACAAATGTATTGATGCTGAATAACAAAATACATTTTTAATTGAAAATAAATTGAGGACGTTTTTTGTAAAAGCTCCGTGATATGAAATGATAAAAAAATGAATTGATCGGGGAAAACATTTCACTCACACACGCACACACACCGGCACACGGGCCGGACAGAGGGCTGCTTCCACTGTGCTTTCACGTGGAGCCTGCTACATGGCCCAGAGCGGAGGAGCACGTGCACGTGTTCACGCAGACAGCGGGACGTGGAGCGAGCCAAGCCGCAAAAATTGGGTTCGCAGGAGAACATTTTGCACTGCTTCTAGATCCGGCCGTGGATGTAACGCTATGGTCCTTCTCACGAGTGGGTTTGCATCTCGTGTTCACATTCCAGAGTAGCGCCCTCTCCTCTAGCGATTAGTTACAATTAATGCATTTTAATCGACCAACGTCTTGATCGACAATTAATCGTAAGTCGATTAATTGTTGACATCCCTACTTAGAAGTATACAAGTATTCCAATACCATCGATCGGTGCATCGTCAATCAGGACTAGTAGTGAAGAAGTACTCAATTTACCTTTGACGTTACTGAAGTAAAAGTACAGATACCAGAGCAAAAAATACTCATACTTACAAATACAATCCAAATACTTTTGTGCAAGTACAAGTAGAAGTATTTTATTTTATTTTTTTGCTCAAACTATGAACATGTAAAAAAAAATAATCCCCAATCTTTTCAGCAGGCATCATAATACAAAAATCAATCAATAAATAAAAACAATTGCTTTTCAGTCCTTTTTAAAAATTGTAGTGGAGTAGAAATCAGATACATGCTCTCAAATAAGTACACATACCTAAAAAAAATACCTAAAATGTACTACTTTTACTTCTTAAGATGCGTACTTTTACTTCGTTACGTTCCACCACTGATCTGGACAGTACTTTTACGGACAGAGGACTGGCTGTAGACCTCCAGTAAAAAACTCGAAGCCCCAGTCATCACTAGATGTGACAGAACCTTCACCTCCCTTAGAATGTGATTAAAGGTCCCATGGCATGAAATTTTCACTTTCTGAGGTTTTTGAACGTTAATGTGAGCTCCCCTACCCTGTTTAGCCCCCCCCCCCCCATGGTTAAAAGTTGTGAAATGTCTAAACTGAGCATTTGCGGTCCTTTTCTGCGTTAGAAAAAATCAGAGCTCAAACGGGCGATTTTGAACAAGGAAACTTATTGACGTCAGCTCGAAAAAAGAAATGCAAATGCAGTTCCACCCCCGTCTGTCTGTACTCAGCGTCTCTGTAAATCACGCCCAGAGAGTTTGGACTGCGGAGGAGCTACGCAATGCGAAATGCGTTTTTTTATTTGCCTGGAGGAACTTGCGAGTGTTTCTAGGCTCGGAAGTCCTTTATCTGAGCCTGTGGATATCTGAAACAGCAGTGGTTTGATTTTATTTTCTGTGGAAATGTGTTTATTTTTCAATGGAACGCTTCTCATCTCTCCCCCCGTGCAAAAACACGGAAGTGGGTCGCGGAGCGTAGAGCTTGGCCACGCCCCCACCCCCTACTATAGGCCATCTCTGTCCTCCTCATTTGCATTCAAGCAACAACGCCTATAATGGAGTGTTCCAGAGTGACATTTATAACTCTTTCTCATCTTATCTCTGTTTCTCATGCACTGAGTGTTGATTTTGAAGAAGGATTCATTTACAGTATTAGGGAACCATTAAGGAGCCATATAAAAGCATCAAGAAGTACCATGTCATGGGACCTTTAAGTAATACATCTATTCCTGTTTGAAATTGTAATTGCTTGAAATCATTCAGGTTTTGATGATGCCATGATTACACTGGTTTATGACCTGGAATTAAAGGATTACAGTGCTGTCATGTGAAGACTAATCAATGTAATTAAGGGCAAATAGTGGTTATAGCATTATTCGCAAATGCAGTGAGTCATATTACAATAACAGAGATGTGTTTGGAGTCTTCTCATCTCTGCTGCTAATATAACATCTGTAATTATCCATTTTGGGCCTGATTGGTTGACCAAAAATGGGACGTGGCAAAAGCTCTAAAAACTATTCTGTATCTCTGCGTATCTGACCTAAATGGAGTTCATGCAAAAACTACGATTTATGTAAGAAATTGTACTAGGAAACAATAGTACAATAAATAAATACATGACATCACAAGGTGGAACAGAGCATTTTGAACTTTGGAGATGTCGACAATAAAGGGTTACTCAGATATGTTTGAATAAAACAAAACACAACTCCAGGTCTGTTTGCGTTCCCTTGAATTGCAGCTTTTTTCTGCTAGATGAAAACTTGATTTAACAGAATTACAAAGTGCTTTTTGGCCATGTTTTTTATTTGTTTAAGTGGAGTTCTGACTGTTTATATCGATCCAGATGCCATTCCACGAGCGCCGAAGGGACGAATATCTAATCTTGTTTATTCCCGGCAAGGTCTGTGATTACATTTCGATTTGTCATTTATTATTTTATAAAAAGACTGAAATCTGAACTGACAACTAATACGCATTTCAAAACATCCATGTGCAGTTCTGAACTACAATATTTATTAGTTTTTATGCAGATTTTGTTGTTTGTGGAGGAAATGATGGTACTTTGTGATTTACTAATTGTGTCCAAACAAATTGTAGACTTGTTCTGATACAGCTCAAGATCATTCTAAAGACATTCAGGAAAGGTTCATTTGTCCTGTGAATGTGACTTTTTTTAGTATCGATACCTGCTCAAATGAGTATCTTAGTTTTAGTATCTGATTTTCGATAGTTTTGACAACCCCAGATGTGAATACTGCGTGATGAACCCAGGCTCCGTACGGAACCGAGCAGATGATGATCTCACTTTGGCCGCGGCAGACGGAGCATGCATACAGATAGCGCCACGTGGGTCGGACCGGTTTGGACTGAAGCGGCTCTCTCCTCACGCGGTGTTACGCCTCTCAGAAGCAACACAGAACCATGAATTGACTGAATTATATCTGATGTAAAGCGCAATTCTCAATCAGGACTAGCATTGTTGTTTTCACTGGAGGATGCTTGAAGTAAGAGCTGGTTTAACATCCAGCCAGGCAGTATGAAAATTTAGTGGACAATTTTGTGGAGAACTAACATTAGCTACGTTCTTAGCACCACTAAGGATCCAAGGCTCATTCTAGACCAGGGGTCGGCAACCCGCGGCTCCGGAGCCGCATGCGGCTCTTTGATCCCTCTGATGTGGCTCAGTACAGTGGTGCCTTGTTTATCGTGGGGGTTATGTTGTAGATAATGCGTGTATTTCACAGTTCCTCTGACCAAAGCACCTGGCGCCTTGCCTGGTTTACACCAGACCATATCGGAACGAACAAAGGCAGCTTGGGATTGCCCAGGTTACCTGGCGCTGCTGCACTGTTGCGGGTTTTGTTGGGGAGAAAACTTGCAAACATACAGCACTTCAGAGCAGTGATGGACTGGGATCAAAAAACGGCTCTGGCATTTTGCACCTAGGCAGCTCCATAGACCGTGGAATGGGGGGGAGGGGTTCTACAGCTGTGCACCGTGCGCACCAGTCACACGGCTCCGGGAGTCCGGCTGGATGCATGAGGGGCGCGGAGACATGAGTCACTAGCTCTGTAGGAAACGGCTCTTTTTGGGTCTGTTGAAGCCAGTTCTGAGTCTGTCCCTGGTCTTTGCATCCTTCCTCCAGAGAAGGACGCACTAGGGCTGAAAGCGGAGTCCGGTGCTGGACTACTTCTCATTCAGACACAGAACTGCAGTGAGAACGCATCCGTGCGCTCTCAGGTGTTACACAGCTCGTGATCGAACATTTAAATTAATTTGGCAAACTGAACGCATTCTGTACTGTACAGGAGACACGGCATGGAGGAGAATGACTGACAAAGATCAGAATGCAGAACACAATGCGTGTTGATACACAAAACAGCGAGGCTGCGAAAGGTGAACCTCGATAAAGCGAGGGACCACTGTATTTAAATAAATGTATTTTATTTTATTTCATTCATATTCAAAATGTAACTCTGTTACAAAGGCAAAAAAAAAAAAAGCCGTTATATGCAGTGTTATTTCATTTTAAATTTCAAAAGGGTTTTGTGACTCCCAGTGTTTTCTGTACTGTGTGAAACGGGTCCAAATGGCTCTTTGAGTGGTAAAGGTTGCCGACCCCTGTTCTAGACTGTTCAATAGTGGACATTAAACTAGACTCTAGACTAGAACAAGCTGCAAAACCATTTAAATGTTTCTCTCAGCGAGTTTCCTTGGCTCTTTTCCAGCAAATGTCATCTCAGAATTGCAGTAGTTGCCTCCATTTTTGTGTTGCTCTATTGTCTTTTTATTTTATTTTTATTATTTTTTTGGTCAAGTCTTAAACAACCACCAGAGGGCTGATCCGTTTACGTATGAAAGCAAAATGTAAATTAGACTCAAAGGTGCATCGTGTAACTTTCCCGGTGGACGGTCCGTCAAATGCTTTTACAGTCTGACATTGAACGTTTCTATCTTCATATAGGCCAAAACAGACCAAGTTTTAGGTTAGATCTGTGGAGAGGCGACCCCGCACAGTCAGAATGCCTGTTTTCCTAGGTAATTTTGAACTATAAAACCACCTGTAATTGAATAAATGTGAGGTAGAGCTGTTTAATGTCACACTGTGGAACATTCAATGACATTCATGGAAACATAAACGTAAAATAGGCAATGTAACACAGGGTGCTATGGAACAGGACTATAGAGTTAAGCGTGACGTCATTTCCAATAATGGTTGGTTTCATTATTCATTGATGTTTATTTGTTTATTTCATGATACTGATGACTTTTATCTGTCTCCTCACCCCTCACTCCAAAAGAGGAGTTCTGGTGAACATAGTGGCCACTAAAAGTTAAGATTTACATGCTAATTACAATCTAAAATGAACCGCCTAAAGGCTTAACCACTCAGAAATGACTTTACATGAGGATATGACCTAAATGTGGTGATAGGTTTGTACCAGCTGACACCCTTTTGATTATTTTTTAATAATTTGCCACTTTTGCGGGCAAATTAGCTCTGGTGTTGCAAAATGTTCCCAGAATCTATGTGCTTTTATACTTGTTGTGATGCAGCTCAATATCATTCTAAAGCTATTCAGAAAAGGTTCATTTCTGTCCTGTGAATGTGACTTTTTAGATTCTAGTTTTGGTATTCATTCGTATCTGATTTTCGATTCTTTCACAACCCTAGTAGTAAGCGAATACTGGAGTTGAATGGAAGTCTGCGTTTTCAGTCCGTCTGTGCATTCAAAGGCCTGTAACTCTCCCCGGCCCCCCGTGTGTCGGTGTAACCTAAAGGCAGATGGGGGCCTCGGGGGTCCGCGGGCTCAGATGTGTTCACAGCGCTCCAGAACAGAGCCCCATGTTTTCCCAGCTTATCCGTCCAGGGGGCCCGGCCACAATAACAACATGTCCGCCTGGGAAAGAGCAGCCCGCGGAGGACGTTAGCATATTTCCATGAGCTGGAGCGTGAGCGGGGCTGTGTGTCCGAGCTCCACGGACGGCCTGGCACGTGTGATACCGAGGACTCGACCAGAACAAAGGCTAATGTAAAGAAAGACCACAGCAGGACTTCAGCTAAACTACTGGAGGAGTCCAGTCTCAGTCTGGTCTAAATCAGGTCAAAGGTTAAAACTGAGACTGTAGCCAGGACTAGGTAAGGTTTATATTTGATGGACAGATCTAGCATAGGGTGACGTTTCTATTTACCCGGGACAGTCCAAGTTTTGAGCCCTGTGTCTCAGTTTTACACAAGAAATGTCCCTATTTTTGGTCAATTTGATCGAAACCAGGACTAAACTCAGACTAAACCAGGACTATGTCAGGTCTAAAGAGGAGCATACATTATTTGTTTTGCCAAAATACCGAAAACCGTGTTCGCTATGACCATAAAGCAAAAAAACGCAGTGTTAGAAGTTCCTCAGATTACGACTAACACGAGATTGCACAATGTTTCAAGCTTTTTTCACAGTTTTATTTATACCAACCGTCCTAGTGTGGGTGTATCCCAGTTTAGAATTTTTTGGTCACCCTGTATTTGCGGCGTCAAACCATGATCGTAGCCAGGATGGGATGTCAGAATTAATCGTGATATAGCCACAAAATAATAATCAAGACCATTTTAGAAGCAATATATGCTAATAATTAATGTAAAGTGCTTTTTATATTTGCTGTATGTCTTCTCAACTTCCTTAGCGACTAAACCTAAAAAAGTGGATCCAGGATGGGACCAAGGCTGTGTAGGTCTACCTTACTTTTTTTCGGGTACCAGTACTTGAACGACCCCTAATTTTGCAGGGCCATCAACAGAAATTTGGCTGAAGACTCACATGGGCCCCTTCTAAAATTAATTAATAGGTAGAGATTCCAATTCTGAGCCCCTAAGAGTCTGGGGCCCGGGACCGCAGACCCCTTTGTCCCCCCTGTTGACTCCCCTGCTGGTCTGTAATCATCTAGAGTCCCAATAAGAATATGATAATGTTCATAAATCCCATTGAAAACTATTGCGTAAGTAAAGTAAAAGCTGCGCAAGTAAAAAACAAACAAACTCAAGTTCATTCATTATTAATTTTGATTAGAACTACTAGTAACTTTCTATGCTCTCCCAGCAACAACCAAGCATAAAAAAATAAATAGGTCCCATTTTTTTAGTAGTAGTACCTCAAAATGCCTCCTCCTCGGTGTTGGCTACTGGACATATGGCTCATTAGTGGTCACTTGGCCTTTGGGTGGCTCCTGTGTCCAGATAATGCGCCAACGCCTCCAGTCCTGTTCTCCGTTGAATTATAGATGGATCTTAACCGCCATCCGCTCAGGTTGCGTCGTTGTCATTACTAACCTGCTAGTGTCGATATCGCCTATTGAATTTACCTGTTGTGGTTATTTAGCAATGTTGGCACCAAAGCTGTTTGAGTTTTAATTAGCCTGATCTATTGAAAAATGTTAAGCCTTGGACTTCAACAAACTTTATTGATCCACAAGGGAAATTACTTGGACACAGTAGCTCAAACATCACAATATATTAAAATAATAAAAGGTAATAATAAATTATAATGATTAAAATGGTTATACTGTAATAAATTCTAAAAAAAATACATGGCAGAAATGGCAAGAGACTGATGTCAAATAAGGTGTAATTATATAAATGTATACGTAAAAGTAAAATAAAGTATAGAAATAAAGTGTTACAAGAGGTTGTAAGGAAAAACGATGCAAAGGATTGATGTTGTACAGGCGATATTGACAAAAAATGTATATTTTCATTTAAAAGTAGATTTTGGAAGCTAAAAATTGCTGCTAAAGCAAAATGCTAACGCAGGCTATTTGGTAATTGAAATTATATAATGTAAATTACATAATAGTTTATGGTGAGGTGGTAGTAGTAGTAGCTTAAGCTTTTATGGAGTTGAATCTCAATTTTGACTTTACTTCTGCTCCTTTTTTTAAATAATGGAATGTAATTTTTATGTACAAAATAATAGTACTTTCTTTATACCATGAGATCTTGTACAGGTTCTGACAAAGCTCAAAATAACACTAAAACTGTTAAGGAAAACTCAAATTTCATCCAGTCAATGTATCGATACTTGCTTATATGAGTGCCTAATTTTAGTATTGATTTGTATATGATTTTCAACAACCATAGACATGAGTATGACTAAAAAAATGGGATGAATGGAAAGGACAGGAGTAATCTCTCATGCCTCTGGCCAAGATCCAAGTGGAAGGCGGGTTTAGGGCACAGAAGTGAAATGAACTAAGTAAAAACATAAAGGTGAATGTTTTTCTAACCCCTGGCCCAGTATGAGATCTTTGAGCCTTTGTGAACATGTTTCTTAGTCTCTTTGAAATGTTCAGTCCATCTTCTGATTGATCTTTAGAAACCTGAACCTGTGTGTTTCATGTTATGGATGGAATGTGAAGGATCCTGCCTTAAGTTTCTCCAAAGTTTCAAAAGGACAGAGTTTGTGTTGTGGTTTGTTTTTCACTCTTGGTTCTTTTCTGTCCCTGTCGCTGCACCTGACTCTTTCTGCCCCTCTCCTTTCCCTGTCACTTCACCTGTCATGCCATGCCATGCCACTTTACCTGTCACCTGTCCTGACGCTGTACCCATCACCTGCCCTGATGCTGTACCCATCACCTGCCCTGACGCTGTACCCATCACCTGCCCTAACGCTGTACCCGTCAGCTGTCCTGACGCTGTACCCGTCAGCTGTCCTGACGCTGTACCCGTCACCTGCCCCCGACACTGTACCCGTCACCTGCCCCGGCACTGTACCCATCACCTGTACCCATCACCTGCCCCCGACACTGTACCCATCACCTGCCCCCGACACTGTACCCATCACCTGCCCCCGACACTGTACCCGTCACCTGCCCCCGACACTGTACCCGTCACCTGCCCCCGACACTGTACCCATCACCTTTACCCGTCACCTGCCCGACGCTGTACCCGGCACCTGCCCCGACGCTGTACCCGACGCTGTACCCGTCAGCTGCCCCGATACTTCACCTGTCTCTCCCTACCCCTGGAACTTCACTTCATGCCCTCTGTCCTGTCCTACCCCCGTCACTTCATTTGTCTCATCCTGCCCCTCTCCTCATCCCGTCTCCTACCCCTGCCACTTCACCCGACGCCCCCGGCCCCTCAGCTCGTCCCCTCTCCTCAGCCCCTCTGCTGAGTCCTTTTGTGGGCCTGTCGTCTGGGTGGCCTCCTGATAAGAGTGGAGGTCTGGAGGAAGAGAGGAGGAGACAGGCTGATGGGACGATAGGAAACACCGAGTCGAGGGAGCTACAAATAAAGGCTTCAAGTGTCACTGCTGCCAGAACTCTATTTAAGGAGCTAAGGATACACGCAACAGAGCTGTGCGTTATGCCCAAAGTACCTCGGACGTTTTTTTGCGTGATAGTTGAGAGCAGTGGTAGTCTAAACTGCTGCTTTTGTTTTCAGATTAAAGGTCCTATATTATGCAAAATTGACTCTTGAGCTTTTAGTTATGTTGTAATGTTTCCATCTCAAAAACAGGACTGGACTTGTGTTGTTTTGAGTACTCCTGATTTATTAAGATGTCTAGATGCGCAAAATGCTGTTCCACCCTGTCATGTAATGATGGTTTTTGAGTTAACAGCTTTAGCTTCTTTAGCTTTAGTTCAGAAGAGATTGGAGATTCCAAGGCTGAAATATACAAGCGATTCTAGTAAAGGTAGCCTAAATATGGCCTGACGGTGTTACCTGCTGGTCTCCATGGAAACTGAGTAAATGTCACACTGTGGGACATGAAGACAAGCAGGTGGTGGCCCTCTGAAGTTGTATTTGGAGTGATATATGCATGTTTGAGTCATTTTTATTCTCCAGTACACACCATATGCTCTGTACTTTACTTCCTTCTCCAATTCTATTTTCTTAACCGATGATACGTCTAGGATTCAGCAGCGTCGCAAAGTTCTTTTCGTACAAATTTGAATGTTAAACGGGCACCATGTCATTTTTCCAGTCCAAGTCCCACCAATTGCTTGTTTCCTTTGAGATTTGAGATGCTATTGTTTTGTCTGCAGTGTTCCAATTTATGGCATTAAACTTGTCAATCTCCGTATAAACAAGCAGGAGACACTACCAGGCCAGAGTGCATGTTAATAAAGGTATTTTTGAGTAATAAAAACACCCAGGATTTAATAAATGCATCATATATAAGCTTAATACCATATTGTGGAACATAACAGGGAAAGCACTGCCTTCTTGGTCGTGATGGGTGATGGCAGACCCCCCCCCCCAACATGAAAAGTTACACAGTGCACCTTTACTTTACTTTACTTTACACCTTTATCCATAGGGACGTCGGCTCCCATTGGGCTCAGCAAGTTTTTCAACGCAGATGTTGGCGGACTTGTTTCTTTTATTAAGTACTTGTAGATGACTATCCTCCTGGAACCTGAAGAAAAAGTTTTTTTTTTTTTTTTTTTTTTTTTGTTTGTTTTTGTGATTTTCTATTTGGAGGTAAATGAACATCTTAGCATTTACATTTTTTTTATTTTATTTTTATTTTATTTATGTTGCAACATGTCCTCTGTAATGGATTGTAATGGCGTTAAAGGTCCAGTGTGTAGGATTCGTGGCGCATAGGTGGATGGTGCTATTGCACTTTCTGTTCTAGCTACGGCAGACCTCGAGGGTCACCCGGGCGCGCCGTAACGCGGACAGCTCGCGTACCCGCGCACGAACTGCGCGCCGCTACTGTATAAATAAAACGCAGTCCCGTTCATTTTTTTTTTTTTTTTTCGCATGAGAGCACACATTCCCGATCGTGTACCATGACAATCTACACATCAAATTAAACCTTACAGTCTCCTCTTTTTGACTATGCAATTCATTTCCCGGCACAACAATCACTCCCTGAGCACATGGGGCTTTTATACAGAAAAGCACAAAACGAGGTTTGTTACTTAGCTTACCTTTGAAGGCTCTGCACAGGTCAAACTCTGTATTTCACCATAAGCTTGGTCTCAATCTGTCCGTAAGGATCCAGCGAATAAAATCCAGTAAAACAATTTAGTCCAAAACACGTGTTAGATCCATTACGACGTGTGATCCGGCAACATGCTTGTCGTTGTTTATCCAAAACCACGAGCCTTGCCGAAGGCGAAGGCGGAGCCCAAATGTCCTTCTGCGGCTCTCGTATTCAAAATGGCTGCCTCTATATGGGGACGATCCCCCTTTTATGTGACTATATCTAAGTCCAAAAGAATACTTTGATTTCATGATGGAAGTGAAGGCTTGGAAAACACTGTATTTTTGAATGGGTATCTTCAATTTCTGTAATTAACGGGTAAAAATCTTACACACTGTCCCTTTTAAATCCACGTGAAATTAACCTAACAAAAACTTTTTTTTTTTGATGACCAACATTTCTGACAAGCTTCTACAGCCGCCTCAAAATTTTTTTACTCCCTTTTAATTTCTAATTTGTATTTATTTATTTATTTTATTTACTTTTCAATTTTTTTTTACTTCATTTTATGTTTTTAAATTTTATTTTTTTTTTACTTTATTTTTAACTTTTTTACTTTTATTTACTTAATTAAATAAATATAATAATAAATATTTATTTTTTAATCATACTCTAGTTTGTGGCTGCACTATATCTCAAAACACTTAAAAGACAGACTGGTTAATCCATGTGCACTATAAAGGACACAAATGAATGGGCCGGGTCTCAGGAGGATATTGCGATTTTAAAATATCCAAATTATAACGTAATGATCCACGGTTGCATAGATTATAACTGTATAGCAGATAAAAGCACAATATAAATTAAATCATATATAAGTAAATCTAATAGTAAATCAATCTTTATTTACAAAGCACTTTTAAAAAGGTTTACAAAATGCTGTCCAAGCAGCAAAGAACAATATAAATAGCATACAGAAAGCACAGAAAAACAATGATGCAAACATTTCAGTAAATAAAATAGAATAAAAATAAATAAGGAATAAAATCAAGCTAAAACCAGGTAAACTAAAGGAAGACCAACTTATAAAAATTAGTTTTAAGAAGTGATTTAAAGGGATATGCCACCCCCAGGTCAAATTTGGGCATCTCCCCACAGTCCAGAGGCTAAAATAAGTGGTGGAAAGCGTTTTCCTGCTCGCTGCCAGGGGAATCCCTGTTACGCACCGGGAAGGGAGTTCCCCTGTTGCAAAACGTGGTGCGTGATACGGCTGTATTCTTACGCACTGGAAAATAGTTCCCACCCAAAATGACCAAGGCAAGCTCTCCGTGTTGATTTGCACATTTATTTGCACTCGATATGAATGCGCACTACACACAAAGTAATTGGGAAACGCATCGAGCAAATTAATTCCTTTTGGCCGAAATCTTTCTCTGGCTACGTTAGACTCCAGTCTAAGGCGGAGGAGCACCAGATACCGCGGCGGTCAGTGGCGACAGACTCGGACAATGGCTGGGTGAGCAGGAAAACGCTTTCCACCACTTATTTTAGTCTCTGGACTGTGGGGAGATGCCCAAATTTGACCTGGGGGTGGCATATCCCTTTAAAAGATGATACTGATTAGGGATGTCAACAATTAATCGACTTACAATTAATTGTCGATCAAGACGTTGGCTGAACAAAATGCATTAATTGTAACTAATCGCTAGAGGGCGCTACTCTGGAATGTGAACACGAGATGCGAACCCACTCGCGAGAAAGACCATAGCGTTACATCATGTAACCCTTTCCTCTCTGGATGTTTCCATACAACTCACAGTAGAGCTGGACCTAGAACCATATATTTTTGAAATTATAAAAGCATGTAACTTACATGCTTTTATAATTTCTTGATTGTTCTGGTTTGAGGTCCTGTAATGTTTTATGCTGTGTCCAGGGGCCCTGTGAACTGTAACCCTTCACAGATTAAGGGAGAGAAATATTGTTGATGCCTTAGTTCAAAATAAATGTTGAGAATGTCCTAAAAATAGCCTGGATTCACTGGTTTCATCATAATATGTAGACTAAATAACATTCTGTTATTTAATTTCTTCTGTTCCTTTTAATTTCAAGATTTCCATGCTGCAAGTGCAACAACTGAGCCAGTCCTCAATTTATTTTCAATAAAGAATGTATTTTGTTATTCAGCATCAATACATTTGTCTGCTTTTTACTAAGGAATAATTAATTGAGGAATATACAATATAATAATACTATGATATATTTATGACTCAGTGTTATGTATACTATAGCTTATATTCTTAAAGACCCTATTGAAACACTAAAATTCAGGTGAAAAACGCCACTTATCAGTTAATCGTAAGTCGATCGATAAGGTCAATCAACTATAGATTAATGAATTAATCGATAATTTGCATCCATAATACTGATGGTGCGAGCCTGATCTCTTCTAAAGCCGAGGCACCTGGACTGAAAACGATCGATCACCTTTCATCCGGAGCCTGGACTCCGGAACAGCTAACAGGGACCTGCCTGAGGATCTAAGGCTACGGCAGGGCTCGTACGGTTTAAAAGTTCTGAAATGCAACTTGGTGCAAGAGACCTAAACAAGCTTTAAAAGTGATCAGTAAAATCTAAACATCAATTCTAAAATGCACAGTGATGGGACGCTAAACCAGAGCCAAGCCGCAGCGTTCCGAACCAGTTGGAGGCGGGAGATGGATTTGGTGTCAAGGCCGGAGAGGAGGGAATATGTCTTCTGTAAATGTTCTTTTTTTACAACATGTACAGCGTTTGGAGCAGCCTGGGTAAACATTTTTATAGTAATTACCCAGATATTGGCTGTAGATCGTCATCTCACAGATGGGAGTCGCAAATCCAAAACCAACAAACATTTCTCAGTTTTGAAATTGTTCTTTTAAGCCCGAAATTAATCGCTATTTTCTTCAGAGCAGAACTTTTGATGTGTTGCGACGAACCAGACTCATAAACTTTGATGTGGGCCCTGGAGCAGATGGAAAGGTTTGGGACAGGAAGTTTTGTGTGAGCAAAACTAAAAATAAAGGGATCCCTGTGGAGTTCAGAGGACACAGATGGTATTGGC
The DNA here is from genome assembly GCA_036785185.1 of Paratrypauchen microcephalus. Classification (NCBI taxonomy): domain Eukaryota; kingdom Metazoa; phylum Chordata; class Actinopteri; order Gobiiformes; family Gobiidae; genus Paratrypauchen; species Paratrypauchen microcephalus. The sequence continues at coordinate 613,840 of JAVJIX010000147.1, read as the reverse complement.
TGATAACACATGCTAATCTGCTCGTCGAAAACTGTACACAAAACGGATGTGGAATTTTCACCATCAAAGGTTCTTTTACTGTAGCTAGTTTAAAATGGCTTACGTCTTTATATTAATGCCAAAGTGAAATAACCCCAAATATTAAAAAAAAAACAGCATTTAGCGCTGCGTAAACTAGTTTTTGTTTCATATATTCTGATACTTAGTAGCTCTAAAGGTGCATTGTGTTACTTTTCTCGTGGAGGTTCTGTCAAATGCTTTTCACCTTGGAGATGTTATCGCTTTGTCAGGAATGTTTCACAGTATGGTGTTAAACTTTTCTATCGTCATGGAACCCAAACCAGACCAAGTTACAGGTCAGATCCGTGGAGAGGCGACCCCGCTCAGTCAGAATGCCTGTTTTTCTAAGTATTTTTGAGCTATAAAACAACCTGTAATTGAACAAATGTAAGTTAGAGCCTGTTTAATGGCATACGGTGGAACAATCCAGGCAGAGCAATGACATCTCCATAGAAACGAGGAGATGATAGACCCCCCCCCCCCAACCAAAAAGTTACACAATTCACCTTTTTATAAGTAAATTAAAAAGCTAACAAGGGGGCGGCAGTGGCTCAGTGGTTGGAGCAGTGGTCCACCAAACCGAAAGTTGGAGAATCAATTCCTGCTCGGACCAAGTTCTGTGTTTGTGCGTGAGAAGGTTCGATTTTTACAAGTTCAAGGCATTATTATTATTTATTTTGGATTACAGTGGTCCCTCGGAGTGGTCCCTCGCAGCGAAGCTGCTCTATCGCGGCTTCGCTGTTTCGCGTTTTTTTTTTTTTTTTAAATAGTGTAACATTGTGTTCTGCGTCCTGATTGGCTAAGAGACTAGACCAGGACTAAACCTGGAATAAACCAGGTCTAGACCAGGTCTAAACCTGGACTGGCCCTGGACTAAACCAGGACTGGACCAGGTCTAGACCAGGTCTAAACCAGGATTAAATCACTCCGTGCAGCTCTTGCGTTCGTTTGTGCGTGTTCGCTTTGTGGCTCGTGCTGCGGGCGCCGCGGATCGATCTCGTGCTCGCAGCCCCGGTGTACGCGCGGCCTCGCGCTGGTCGTGCTGCTCTTTCACGGATTTGACCACAATGAGGGGTGCACGTGTCGCGCACTTTTTCAAGGGGTTGGTGCGCGTCGCGTCCCGGGATGTGGCAGTGCTCCTCGCGCATCCGGCGGGGCTTCCGGAGCCGTGTCTCCCCCCACGCTTCACTATTAATACATTTTGTTGAAAATCTATGAAAGTTTGAGTGTTTAAACGAGAGAGAAATGTGAGAAAAGGTTAATTCCAGTCTGAGAAAAGCGTATAATGTGTGTGGTGAGGCATTTACAGCCTTAAAACATGTAGAATAATTGTAAAATATAAAGTTGTCCTACTTCATGGATTTCTCTTAGGTTATCCTGGAACCTAACCCCCGCGATGAACAAGGGATTACTGTACTAAAATCTTTATAGTTAGATGACCTCAAGAGCTGCCTATCTGTACTTCGGCGAGGCACTTTAGTCAAATACATGGGGAAAAAAATTCTCCGGCTGTTTTTTTTTTTTTCATTAGCTCTTCATTTTGTACGTTCCAAATATCCATTGTTTATTTTTTCTTTGTTTCACTTTGTTATTTTGCCCATCTCGTACAATTCTCCACACTTGGCATTTGTGCGGACACGTTATTTCACATTATTAGATTTTTTTTTTTTCCTTCATTTGTTTGAACCCCCACCTCCATTGTGTCCAGACTGCTCCTAAATCCGCCACAACAGAAGTAACGTTATCAAAGCGTGATGCCGCGCTCCCATCCGAGGGGGCTAAGCTCGGATCTGTGGATGAAAGAGGTTACATCATAGAGTCTTTTATGGAGGCAGAATGGGGACAGGCAGCTGGGATGGTCTTTTGAATGGAGCAGCAGGAGAGCTTGTTTAGAAGACCTCAAATGAAGTATCGGCTTTGACTAATGGTGCTTCAAGGGTCTGTATTGCGCCATTTTCTGATCTACGTTGTTCCCTCATCACAAACATGCCTGGAGTTGTGTTTTTGAGGTTTTTTTCTCATGTGGGATTACAGGAAGTGCTTAAAACTTCATTCCATACAGCTTCTCTAGGATCATTGGCAAATCCAGGGCTGGGATTATCCAAATCTCTACAAAATTAAAGTTAAAAGGTAGCTGTTAACTGAAGCTACCACTTCCTGACATCACAAGGTGGAACAGAGCATTTTGAGCTTTGGAGATGTAGACGGACTAATAATGCAGGGTTACTCAAACATACTCAACACAATGAAACAAAACAACTCCAGGTATGTTTTTGAAGAGGTAACAACATTCTAACATGGCTTAAAGCTCACAAGAAACAACTTTGATTAATATTATCATGATTTAAAAAAAAAGAGTTTTATAATTGTAATGTTTTGTAATAATTCTAGATTTAGCCAAGTATTTAATCCTTCTCACTTTGTGCACTTGATCTAGTAATCCAGAAAGTGGTCTTCTAAATCCATTAACAAGGGATGCGCCGATATTGATGCTATTAATAGACATCAGCGCCAACCCAGGAAAGTTTGCTAGTTTGGGTATCGATCCCATGATATCGGTTCAGCAGATATCCTGGTTGGGCCTGTTTAATGAGTTTTTTGTTTCGTTCACACGTGTCTTAAGTGAGGCAAGATTTTTCGGAAGTTCTGAAAAGCCCCCGTTCCCCCTTAGGGCCTGTTTACACGAGGACGCTTACAGGTAAAAACGACTAAATATTTTCTCGGAAGTGCCTTTCGTTTACACAGCGTTTTTGGGGCCTAAAAACGCAAAAATCTGAAACCACCCTCCAGAGTGGAAAAGTTAAATACGCTCCGCTGTAGCGTTTCCGTGTAAACTGGCCAAGACGCAAAACTGGTCAGATCTGCTCACGTCGCGTACCCGTTTACGTCACATAGATGCGGCAATACAAGAGTCATTTCAACAGTTGTATAAATCGCACCCACACACGTCTACGGTCTTTTCTCTTCTTCCCGTACAAGTCTTTCTCACACTCTCACACTCTCACAGATGCCAAGACAAGCGACTTCCGCATGAGGCTCTTCAAATGTAAAACCCGCTGTGATTTTATATTTTCTAATTCACTGTAATCCTCCTGTAATGTAACTATTTTCAGGACAATATTCAAAAACATGTAAACAAAAATACAAGTCACTGAAATGTTTGGAGCGGAACTTAACAACTCATTTAAAACGCAACTAGAACATTTTATTTTGAAGTTTTACCTTTCTCTTTTCCGGTACAGTCGTGGTTGGAAATGTAACTTGACGCTGTTGTGATGTTTTTTTTGTTTTGTTTTTTGGTTTCCCACGCTGAACTCAGTCCAGTTATTTACAGCGCCTCCCTTCGATGGCTTTTGCGTCTTCGTATAAACAAACATTTCCTGTTGAGAACGCTCGTCTAAACGCGGATAAAAAATTGACGACGAGACGCCACTTTTGCGTCTTCTGTTTTGATCGTTGTCGTATAAACGTAGCCTTAATTTGCTGTAATAAGACTATTTACAGGCTGATTTTAGCCTGGAACGTCTCATGATGTTTGCGCTTTTATTCATACAAAACTGTTCACTAGTTACTTTCAAGATAAAAAATAAGAATTCCATGCCACAATTTTGTAATAAGTTAACTGTTTTTGAGGGGGAAAGACTGTTTTCTATCCCTACACTGGTATTGGTTAACAATTGGCTTGAAGTATGTGCAATACTTCAAGCCAATATCAGATATCTGAGTGAAGCTGCATCCCTACCTTCACCTTACATATTCTCATCATTTCAGTGTTCAAATTTTCAAATTGTCTTCACTACTAACAAACGTGTGACATTAATATTATGCTGTTTTATTTATTATAACTTAAAAACCCTACATGACGCTGTGTTTAGCTTCATTCATTAATCCTGCTCTGAGCTTGCAAAATTCTAGTCTATAAGTCTATAATTCATCGCCATCAAAATATTGTCAATGAAAATCCGCTGCTTCTCACAGTGAAATCCCACTTTAAACACAGAATCACATGAGCAGTTTTCAACAAGAAGTCATTTTGGATTTTATCTTTTACAACAGATGCTACTGTTCTGTGAGCTGTTTTAAAATGGATAATTCCAACCAAAGCAATCATGGCACATGTGTGGGCTTCTACTATCTCTTTTTAAGCAGAACTATGGATTTTGTATTTAAAAAAAGAACACAGGGAAGTGCTTTGTCAATTTGTAGATGGGAAATATGTCTGCGTTTTCTTGGTTTTCTTGTTTCGTTTTGTTTTTCTTTTGACACTTCACCCAATCAACTCTGTGTAGAATCCCTTTATTACCACATTATTTAATCTTTTTAATAATGTTTTTTTTTTCTTTGTTTTTCCAGGAAGGACGTGAGCAGTATGAGCTGGCTGCCACCTCGGAGCAGGTGGGCAAGGGCAAGAAGGGGAAGGCTAAGAAGAAAGAGAAGGACATGGACGAACTGAAGAAGGAGGTGGACATGGTGAGTGTTTGAGAAGATCCGCCCGGTTCCTCGGCTCCTCTGTGTCCATGGAGAAGCAAAGGTCACCACACAGTCCAGCGAACTGTTAGTAACGCTGTTGTTCTTCTCCTGTGTTCTTCAGGATGACCACAAGCTGACCCTGGATGAACTCAACCGCAAATATGGCACAGATCTCACCAATGTAAGTCATGAGTTTAATCTGTATCTGTGGGGGACGCAATACCCACTGCCATTAACATCACTGCTACTATTTTTTTTGCTGTTGCCATTGCCATTACTACCACTACAATCAGGGATGGACTGATATATCGGTTTGCTGGCATATCAGGCCGATACGTTCACTTTTTAGGGTGTCAATTATCAGCCTTCAGTCTCCAGCACAGACCGATATTTTGTTTTGTTTATCTCAGCCTATAAATATTTGTTTCTCTGAATCCTAAACAATCTGCATTAGCTATGAAAAAAACAATTACCGTATTTTCCGCACTATAAGGCGCATTGGATTATAAGGCGCACCTTCAATGAATGGCTTATTTTAAATCTGTTTTCATATATAGGGCGCACTATAAGGTGCATAGAATAGAAGCTACAGTAGTGGCTGACTACGGTAGCCATGATTAACCAATATATAAAAGGAGAAATTCAATTTGTCAACTGGACAAAGTTTGTTTGGTCGAAAACGTTTCGCCGCTCATCCGAGAGGCTTCGTCAGCTCTGGTTCTAGTGCTGGTTAGACCCTGTTTATATCTAGCTGCAGGGAGGAGCTCCCTACACTGAAATAGCTCTGAAACTTATCTCAACTAATCTGTCTCTTTTGTATTACGAATTCCTCTGGCGTCTAGTATTAGCATATCCATTCAGCCCTAGGAGGCGCTCACTACACTGAAATAGCTCTGAAACTATCTCCACTAATCTGTCTCTTTGTTTTGTCAGGGCTGAATAGATATGCTAATACTAGACGCCAGAGGAATTCGTAATACAAAAGAGACAGATTAGTTGAGATAGTTTCAGAGCTATTTCAGTGTAGGGAGCTCCTCCCTGCAGCTAGATATAAACGGGGTCTAACCAGCACTAGAACCAGAACTGAAGAAGCCTCTCGGATGAGCAGCGAAACGTTTTCGACCACACAAACTTTGTCCAGTTGACAAATTGAATTTCTCCTTTTATCATGGATTCTACCTGGACGACTGAGGGACTCTTCACGCATCCATATATAAGGTGCATCGGATTATAAGGCGCGCTGTCGGCTTTTGAGAAAATTGAAGGCTTTTAGGTGCGCCTTATAGTGCGGAAAATACGGTACTACAACTACTACTACGCCCACAACTACCACTGCTACTAGTACTACTACTACTACTACTACCACTACTAGTACCATTATTACTACTATTACCGCTATTACCACCAGTACTACTACCACAACTACCAACTACAACTACTGCTTTCCTGCAGCATTTCTACTACTACCTCTATCGCTCCTATTAGTTGAACTATCTATAGTTGTGCACTCAACTCCTTTTGTCCTTTTGTATAGTACTTTATTCTTCGTTCATGTCCTCTGCCCGTACTTTCAAACCGAGTGACAAAACATTTAAAACGGCACGTCAGAGATGAGACGGTGAATGACCAATGAGAGAAATCTATTAGACAAATGAATTAACATGAGATTGTGTTCAAATGAAGGTGAAATGCGACAGTTGTGCGATTACAAACGTGAGATTGACAGAAGAGGCTGTAGAGACCGCGAATGGGATAAGGGAGAGGAGGATTGAGAAAAAGAGGAGTTTCATTCACAAAGATGAACCTGAGCAGAGCGAGTGGAGCACTGCTCTTATGGCTGAAATCTGATACTGGACCTTAGTCTGGTTAACACCTGAGGTGTGGTTAGCGATTGCCAACGGCCGTTTATTGGGCGTTATGAATGTCTATCATTGAGCGTATACGTAAGTCCATGGCCAATCATGTCAGTTGTCAGTTCAAACTACAAGCTTCCGTTTGTCATGTAGTATGCGTCACCGTCTTGCCACACCTCCCCCGCTCTCTGATTGGGGCCCTAAATCTGGGACTCTCGCTTGGACGAGTTTCCAGGCCGCCTTCCAGTTCGAAACGAACGGAAGCGGCCTGGGAATTCCCAGGCTAACTGGACCTTGTTCACTGCAAATACTGTATAGACATGAATTCAAATAATTTATACTATTAGTCAAAAGTTTGGACACTGTTTCATTCTATGTATTTTTTCCCTTAATTTGGACTACTTTCTACATTTGATATATGTATTTAAAAAAATACATCAAATATATGAAGCAAGACATGGAATTATGTAACAATGAAAGCTAAATAACTATTTTTTTCTATATTCAAATCCAATGTAGCCACCCTTTGCTTTGTCATAGTAGAGATATTAAACTTAATTATTCAAATTATTGATGTCTTCTGTATGTATATCAACTAGGGATGCAAATTATCGATTAATTCATTAACTGATAGTTGATTGATCTTATCGATCGATTAACGATTAACTGATAAGCAGCGTTTTTCACCTGAATTTTAGTGTTTCAATAGGATCTTTAAGAATATAAGCTATAGTAACATAACACTGAGTCAAAAATATCATAGTATTATTATATTGTATATTCCTCAATTAATTATTCCTTAGTAAAAAGCAGACAAATGTATTGATGCTGAATAACAAAATACAGTGATCCCTCGCTCTATCGCGGTACGCAGATTTTTTTTTTTTTCAAATTTTTTTTTATAGTGTAACATTGTGTTTTCTCCTAATTGGCTAAGAGACTAGACCAGGACTAAACCAGAACTAAACCAGGACTCGACCAGGTCTAGACCTGGACTAAACCAGAATTAAACCACCACGTGCTGCTGCTGGCCCCAATAATAATAATAATAATTATAATAATAATAATAATAATAATAATAATAATAATAATAATAATAATAATAATAATAATAAAATTATTATTATTATTATCATAGTGCAGCCACAAATGAGACTCAATGGCTAACTCTGTCCACTATAAAGGACACAAATGAATGGGCGGGTCTCAGGATGTTTAAGTCACTCCATGCCTTCAGCTGTATGCTATGGTATACGTTCTCACAATCCTAATGAAATAATGAGTTGACTAACATAAAATCCAATCTCTCAAATCAAGAAATATCACTTCCACCATAAAAACATGACCCGCAGCCCCACACGTGACCGCCCTCGTAGCCTCACATTCATTTGCCCCCGGCCCTGTGGCACAGACGAAGGAGCATTGTTAATGAGCGCGTGCCTGTGAATTATGCATGACTCGAAAAATGTCCCCTGCCCTGCTTTTTGTCTTATCGGCGCCTCACCTGCACCTGCCCCACTTTCAGCCCTGCCCTCCCTCCGCTCCCTGGGCTCCCACCTGCTGCTCACAGAAGCGGACCTGTTGTGCGTCGATGGCGTTGCTAGGCGAAGCTGGGTACTGGCAGGACCGTTCCCCTCGGAGTGAATTGTCAGAAAGCCTTTGTGTACCCTTGGAGAAGCAGGCGGTTACTGTACGTGGAGAGTTCATTAGGAAGGTGGAACAAAATCAGGAAAAAACAAATTTGTACTTTTTGACATTGGCCTTGTTCGCGTGCAGGCCAAAATCTGACCTTTCAGATTCTTTTAATGAAATGAAAACCGCAAAATCTGATGTTAGTAATCAGAGGAACCACGATCAGAATGACATTACATGATTTTGCGTTGTACATTTCAATTACATATGATTGATATAAGAGCTTAGGATTTATGAGAGTGGCCTGTATCTGATTTAAATACTTTTTGTCAAGATTAATGGTCTTCATGATGCAATGTATGGTAAAAGCTACTATAATAAGAAAAATAAGACTGTAAAAAATAAGATTGCTCCTGACAGGGTCACCTTTTTTCATTCAATCACGCACAACATTTCTAAGATTCATGGGAAAGCAACTGCGTGACTCTATCCCCGACGATAAAAGGAGAAATTCAATTATCATGGATTCTACCTGGACGACTGAGGGACTCTTCACGCATCTATCCCCGACATTTTTATTTTCTGTCATGGTGCATTTTCAAGTGACAGGAGACACTGCAGAATGATACCATACGAGTAAATAACAGTGTGGGTAAAACATGTTGGAGGTGTTCTTGCTTTGCCTGTATGGCATTAAACTTGTTGGCCTCCACACCAAAAATGCAATGATTTAAAATTCCCACAAACTTTAGAAGCTGATTTTCAAGTCAAACGGTTAGAATAAGTTATATGGAATAAGAAAGAGGACAAAATAATGTGTATTCACAAGAAATTAATCCACGCGAATAAAATTAATCCACGCGAAAACTTGTAGTCATAAGAAATTAATCCATGCATATTTTGGATATACACGCATCTTTGGTTGTAGTTGAGCATAAAATAAATATTTGCAAACTTATGTACGAATACGAATTTCTCAGATGGAATAAAGTGGACAAAAATACGTCATCACGTCACGTCGGCCGAGACCACTTGAAGTCTGCAGCGGTAAAAAAAAAAATTGTGGAGGACAGTCTTTGCTGGTTACAGTCCTTTACAAGTACAGTTACAGTATATCAGAAAAGTGCACAAACATTTTGAGTTAACTCCCACCTTATTTCGGTCTGCCATCCTGTCAACTCCAGCGAAGACTGTCCTCCAGAATTTTTTTTTACCGCTGCAGACTTCAAGTGGTCTCGGCCGACGTGACGTGATGACGTGAATACACATTATTTTGTCCTCTTTCTTATTCCATTAAGTTACCAGTGCTATGCAGTGAGAGAAAACTAGGACTATATTGCAATAAGGATATCATTTTTATGAATACACTTTTTAATTTGTATGGCAGAATATAGTGAAGGCAGAATGTAGACATGGTCATCAAAATGGCAGAATAGTGGTCTGTCAAAACTTTAAAACCTAAACAAAAATAAATAAATAAAAGGCTATTTATAGGATGAGAAAACCGTCATTAAAATTTGTCCCATTTTATTTTGAAATTTACTTTGAGGATATATTTAGTTTGCAGTAGGGATGCACCGATGTGAAAATTTTGGCCGATACGATATCCTATATTAATGCTACTGATATTGGCCGATACTGATATTTATTTATTTTTAATTCTGAGATAACATTTTATACAGACTGAAAATCATGCAAAATGAATTTTTGAATGTCTTTTATTTTCAAAACGTGTTTTGACTCCTGATTTTTTTTTTTTATAGTGTAACATTTTTTTAAATAGTGTAACATTTTTTTTAATAGTGTAACTTTATATATATTTTTTTTAAATAGTGTAACATTGTGTTCTGCGTCCTGATTGGCTAAGGGACCTTTGCCAGACCAAGACTAAACCAGGTCCAGACCTGGATCATGGGTCTCGTGCTCGCAGCCCCGGCGCGCCGGTCATGCTGCGCTATCACGTGTCCGCGTGCACCCCACCCCATCCCCCCACACTTCACTATTAATACATTTTGTTGAAAATCTACAAAAGTTTGAGTGTTTAAATGAGCGAGAAATGTGAGAAAAGGTTAATTCGAGGGATTACTGTACAGTGAACCCTCGCTGTATCGCGGTTCACTGTTCGCGGCCTCGCTGTTTCGCGGATTTTTTTTTCCAATTTTTTTTATAGTGTAACTTTTTTTTACAGTGTAACATTCTGTCCTGCGCCCTGATTAGCTAAGAGACTAGACCAGGACTAAACCAGGTCTAAAGCAGGTCTAAACCAAGACTAAACCAGGTCTAAACCAGGTCTAGACCAGGGATGGTCACGCAGGATGGTAGGGACAGAGTCTCAGATGTCCTTCACGAGAGCGCCTGGGTGACAGGAGGTGTGGCCTTTGTTTACTTGCACGAGCCATGGAAGAGACTGAGTGCGAGCCGGACCATGGAAGAGCCAAGAATCAACATGGACGGGCCTGGCGCCTGGCCGCGCGGCGTCCGGGGGAGCCGCAGCGGGGAGAGCCGCATTCGAGGGAGCCCGCAGCGGGGGGAGGACACTCGCGCGCACAGAGGAGACAGTGGCTCTTCCCCTTGAGAGGACGAGAGGACGAACCCGACCCCGTCCTAGAGAGCTGTGGAGTATTGGCGACGCATTGATAGCGGTCTGATTTTGGAGCCGGGGTGAAATGCAACCAACTCTTGTGAGCGCAGGTTGGTCTTACCTGGTCTTGTGGCGAGGACTGGTGCTCAGAGGTGTCTGTTAGCGGTTTGGCACTGAGTCTTGCCCAAAATGATATCCAGGTCGCTTTCCACTCGACTTTCGCACATGGCATGGATATGTGGTACCAAAACAAACACACGTGTCCGCGCGCACGTGTCCGCGCACACGTGTCCGTGTGTCACGTGCCCCCCCCCCCACTATTAATATATCTTAATGAAAATCTACAAAAGTTTGAGTGTTTAAACAAGAGAAAAATGTTAATACCAGTCTCAGAAAGGTGTATAATGTGTCTGGTGAAGCGTTTTCAGCCTTAAAACATGTAGAATAATTGTAAAATATAAAATTGTCCTACTTCGCGGATTTCACTGATTGCGGGCCATTTCTGGAACCTAACCCCCGCGATAAACGAGGGTTCACTGTACTGTCAAATATCGGTCGTTAATATCGGCCCACTTTTACACATCGGGCCGATACCGATATGTTAATATTTGGGCAATATCGGCCGATACCGATGTTACTGCCGATATATCGTACATCCCTAGTTTGCAGTGATATACATAAAGTACTACCCAATTTTGCAATATTAAGACTATTTATGTATTTGTCATTTGAATTATGTGACCACGGTCCTGTTCTTCCACAGGGTCTGACCGGTGCCAAGGCAGCAGAGAACCTGGCCAGGGACGGACCCAACGCCCTCACGCCTCCTCCCACCACACCAGAGTGGGTCAAGTTCTGCAAACAGGTACGCCAGTGCTCCTCTTCTGCCACATCTCCACCTTCTTCTTCTCCACCTTCTCGCGTACAAATGAAGGACCTGACCATGCGTTTATGTGTAGATGTTCGGGGGTTTCTCCATGCTGCTGTGGACTGGAGCCATCCTCTGTTTCCTGGCCTACGGGATCCAGGCTGCAATGGAGGATGAGCCTGCCAATGATAATGTAAGACACTCAAACAAGACTAACTAAATATGATTAAAGGCAATGATAATGGAAGACGGTAAAAGTAAATCTGATGAGTTATGCAAATGATAATGTAAAATACTAATTTGAGTTTTGAAATATCATAATGTAAAACTTAGGTCGAGTTCACTTGCTCCTTTGATTCGGACCTTTTGGGCTGGTGTGAATAAAAACCAAAAATCTCGATCCGGAGCAAACAAGCGAACCGAGACCACCTAAAAACCTGGGTCTCGGTCCGGTTTCATTCGAATCCTGGTGCGGTTCGTTTGAGGTGAGAATGCAGACCGGACTCGATCCGACACAAGTTGGCTTTTTGTACTTAACGAGCTCCCGTCGTATGTCGAGCATTATGGGAAACCGAGGCTGACGACTAAACAAAACTTACGAGGTTTACTTGCGTTTTGCGTGAAGAGCAAGAGTCACAACTTGATGCTGGCACATGAGCGCTGTCCTCCGTAGCGAATTGCCCTGTGACTTCGTCGTTTGGAAATTGTAAAATAGTGTAAACCTCACGATGCTGCTCAAACATTTGTGCGAACTGTAAAAACTGAACAAACCATATCGCTAAGGCTAGATTGAAAACAACAACACCATTATTCTCCTCCTTCCGCGTTTGGACACGGCTCATTTCTGTCCAATGGCTGAGCGAAATAAAAAATTTGGTCTGGACCAAATCAAGTGAACTATCGGACTTTCCTGGCGTGAAAACGACCTTAAACAGTGTTACTAAATTTGCATTACACCACTGATGATGCCAGACACTGCACAAGTCAAAATTTGAGTTAATACCACTGATAATGTAACACTTAAATAATGAACCAATCTTGCTTTATGCTAGTGATGATATAAGACCCTTAAAAGACCGACTACATCAAATAAAGTATACCAAAGATGATCTAAGACACTAAAGGGAAATCTGAAGGTTATGGCAATGATCATGTAAAAAGTAAACAAGGCTAAATACATTTGCATTGTGCCAATAATGTAAGACGCAAACTAAGATGAACAAAAACTAAACTGAACTAAGCTAAACTAAACCTGATAATGTAAAGCCATGCCAATGATAATGTAAGAAACGTAAAACAAGGCTAAATGCAAAAGATCGACCATTGTACCAAAAATCAAATGGGTTATGCCAATGATGATGTAAGGCACAAACTAAATTGGATGGGTCATGGCAATGATATTGTAAGAAACGTTAAAGCCCCAGTGTGTAGGATTCGTGGCGCATAGGTGGATGGTGCTATTGCACTTTCTGTTTTAGCTACGGGAGACCTCGAGGGTCGCGAGCCGCGCGCCGCTACTGTATAAATAAAACGCGGTCCCGTTTTTTTTTCTTTTCTTTTCTCATGAAAACACACATTCCCGATCATGTACCATGACACTCTACACATCAAATGAAACCTTACAGTCTCCTCTTTTTGACTATGCAATTCATTTCCCTGCACAATAATCACTCCCCGAGCACATGGGGCTTTTATACGGAAAAGCACAAAACGAGGTTAGCTTACCTTAGAATGCTTTGCACAGGTCAAACTCTGTATTCCACCATAAACTTGCTCTCAATTTGTCCGTAAGGATCCAGCAAATAAAATCCAGTAAAACAATTTAGTCCAAAACACGTGTTAGATCCATTACGACGTCTGATCCGGCAGCATGCTTGTGTTGTTTACCCAAAACCACGAGCCTTGCCGAAGGCGAAGGCGGAGCCCAAATGTCCTTCTGCGGCTCTCGTATTCAAAATGGCTGCCTCTGCATGGGGAAGATCCCCCTTTTATGTGACTATATCTAAGTCCAAAAGAATACTTTGATTTCATGATGGAAGTGAAAAGGCTTGGAAAACAATGTATTTTTGAATGGGTATCTTCAATTTCAGTAATTAACGGGTACAAATCTTACACACTGTCCCTTTAACAAAACTAAATACATTTGCGGTGTACCAATGATGGCACACGATACTAAAAATAAATCGGATGGGTTATGGCTACGATGTCTAATGAGTCATGCTAATGAGCTTATGATAATGTAAGGCACTCGGGCAAGATTTCTTTAACCGGCAAATGAGCAAACACGATTTTCTCACGGTACCTTTTGCTCCTCTCCAGTTGTACTTGGGTGTTGTGCTTTCCGCTGTGGTCATCATCACCGGGTGCTTCTCCTACTACCAAGAGGCCAAGAGCTCAAAGATCATGGACTCCTTCAAGAACCTGGTGCCACAGGTGAGGCGTTTTCATGACCGAATTTTGTTTTTTTGTTTTTTTTTGCCGGATTTGGCTCTGTTGTGTAAACCGGTTTTGAATTAGTATGTTAATTTATGAACCCACACAGTCTTCAAAACAATAAAATCCTCTTGACAGGAGAATGACATTAACCTTGCTGAATAATGCAAAGATGAAGCTGTTTTTATTACAAAACACATACTGTATTTGCTGCTGGAGTTGCATAAAATAAAGATGCTGGGAGCTGTTGTCCTTTGCTTTATTAAATAGGTCGAGTTTTATGCGTTTTATAATTCAGTGTCATAATTTCAATAGACTTTAAGAATTATTCATAAAAATAAATAAATTATAATGGTAAAATGGCAAATAGTCTAGTTTAAAATCCACCACTGTTGAACATTAGTGTTTTGTGGTAGAAATTTGGTGTGAAAACGTTAAATTAATCTTGTGGTTTAAAAATAATTTCACATTTTAGTTAATTTTGTTAATTATCTTTTATTTCGTGTGGCTAGGTCCAGTAATTCTATTTGAAACCATATGCAGCTTAAAATGTTTTGCCCAACTTATTGACTTATGGACCCACAGCAAGCCCTGGTGGTCCGCGATGGAGAGAAGAAGAGCATCAACGCAGAGGAGGTTGTGATTGGAGACCTGGTGGAGGTGAAAGGAGGAGACAGGATCCCAGCTGATCTCAGAATCATCTCCGCTCATGGCTGCAAGGTAAGCTAAACTCCTTTACCTTGGTGTCCATAGATGCAGTCGGCATCAGTCGGCATCATGTAGTTCAATGGAGAAGAGCTGCTGTCTTTTACAATTAAAAACAAAGAGCAAATGGGCTAAATGGGCTGTCAGCAAAACCAAGAGAGACAAGGGCAAGAAACAAGACAGCAGAGAACCTGAACCCAGGAGGAAAGGGGTAGCGATTCCGTATCTGGCCGGCGTTTCGGAAAAACTACAGAGGATTTTCAGACAATATGAAATCCCAGTTTATTTCAAACCCACAAACACTTTAAGACAAAAACTCGTCCACCCAAAGGACAAAACACCGAGCCACAAACAAAGCAATGTGGTCTACTCCATTCAGTGTAGTGAAGACTGCAGTGAGCGCTATATTGGAGAAACTAAACAGCCACTTCACAAGAGGATGTACCAACACAGACGGGCGTGCCAGAGTGGACCGTCATCGTACATCTTCACCTAGAAGCAACGGGCCATTCATTTGAGGACAGTGAGGTTCAGATCTTAGCCAGGGAAAAGAACTGATTTGAGAGGGGGGTTAAAGAGGCAATTTTTGTCAAAAGGGAGAATCCTTCTTTGAACTGAAGTGGGGGAGTCAGACATAACTTGTCTCCCATTTACAATTCCATTCTTAAACCAAAAGGGGCAGGCAGGTCAGGGCCAGAGGTGTGGGGACGGTCGTTAGGGTGAATAGATATGCTAAACTAGACGCCAGAGAAATTCGAAATACAAAAGAGAGAATTGCAATACAAATTAGTTGATAGTTTCAGAAGAATTTAGTGAGTGAGCTCCTCCCTGCAGCTAGATATAAACAGTGTCTTACCAGCACTCGAATCAGAACTGACAAAGCCTCTTGGATGAGCGGCGAAACGTTTTCAACCGAACAAACATTGTCCAGTTGACAAATTGAATTTCGTCTTTTATCAAAGAGCAAATGTGGACTTTAAAGGTAGCATAGTCATTCTAAAAATTCAAACATACTAAGGAAAAGGCTTGAAAACTGATGCCCATTTATTTATCGCAATGTAATGTGATACAAAATCAAATTATTATTATTATTATTATTTTAAACAAATATCCCCTGTCCCGAACTCATGGCAACATCCCAAAGTCGAGAGCAATTTGATATTATAATATTCTTAATTTCAATTTTATTATTTTTTATTTCTTTTGACAGTACAATGTAATTCATTTTTAACCCACAATATAATCCTAGTTTGTATTTTTCAATGTAGTCTTACTTCCAATAAAGATCAAAACCATTCTAAAACTCTCAAACTTTTCTGGGAAGGTCCATTGTTTTATACAGTATAATATTGTCATTTTTATGCCCTTTTCTATATTGATACTTTGATACTTTTAGATTTTTTAATTAGTTTGAAGTGTTTGCACAGTTTTAGCTCAGTGGGACGTTTGTTCCATTCTGAGATTGTTTTAACAGAAAATGCAGATTGTCCCAGTGATGTTTTACGTTTTGGTATTGTACATTGGCCACTGACCGTTGACCTGGTGGTCCGGACCATTTGGTCAGATGTTAATTTACTTTACGATATTGTAACAAATACAAACGGCAAGATATAGAGAAGAATAACGTTTCCCAACAGCCAAAATATCCAAGAACGCCAACTCTAGCTGAGCGTTACATGCTATCCTACCATGACTAAGTCAATGCTAGTGCTGCCGCAATATTTAACATTAAACATTAACATATAATTAAGAATAACCTATGTATGTGTATGTGTTCCGATGTAACACGAGATCAACAAGGCCATATACGACTGAAGTATGACTTGATTAGATGTAGAAATCATCCACCTTAATTGAGTTAAAAAGTTGTGTTTTGTATTAACATCGGTTTATATTGTAATTTTTGGACACTTTTCAGTCTTGAACCTTTTGAAGTCTTAAAGTAGGGCTCAGACAAAACTCTGCTCACAGACTCTGCAGAAGGCTAGATTGTGATTAAGATGTCCAGTGATCACCCAAGTGGCCTCATTATTAGGTTTGTGCCCCATTTGAGGTCCTATTTAAAGTGCATCACCTGCCTATATGGGCTATCTGTGTTCTAGTTCAGACTAGATATGCCACTAGACTAGCTGCTATTTCTGCCCTACATTCATGAGTACTGCAACTAGGGTGACCATTCGTCCAGATTTTGGCCAGACAGTCTTTTGGTTTTAGAGGCTTCTGTCTGAACCTCTGTTATGCATCCTCAATTTTGATGCCGCAATAGCAATGTTTGAAACCATCTGCTGTTGAACCAAAGCAAATGCCAAAAACGACATCCTTCAAACATGCTTGACGCCCAGAGCATCGTTTTGCCAGCAAGAGCACCAAAGGAGAATATTATGCCTTCTGTAAGCTCTGCTGTATCGACGTTGATGTGAGTAGCCGAGGTAAAGGTGTATTAGAGCGACACGCAACTCCAATCCAACTTTATTTATAAAGCACTTTAAAAACAACAGTC
Source organism: Paratrypauchen microcephalus (assembly GCA_036785185.1). Lineage (NCBI taxonomy): Eukaryota > Metazoa > Chordata > Actinopteri > Gobiiformes > Gobiidae > Paratrypauchen > Paratrypauchen microcephalus. The sequence goes on along the minus strand of JAVJIX010000147.1, from coordinate 596,738 downwards.
GACCAAAGTGCTGTGCACAGGTTAAAACACCAAACATGAGACACAGTAACATCAAAAACAGAACATGATAAATGTCAACTACTCACACTGAGTTAAAAGCCAAGCTAAAAAAATGAGTTTTAAGAAGAAATTTTAAAACGGGAAGTGAGTCGGCCTGTCTAACATTCAGTGGAAGTGCATTCCAGAGTCTTGGAGCAGCCACTGAAAAAGCCCGATCACCCCTAAGTTTCCTTTTTGTCTTCGGGACCACAAGGAGAACCTGACCTGCAGACCTGAGAGAGCGGGAGGGCGTGTAGGGCACCGGCAGGTCAGACACATACTGTGGGGCCAGGCCGTGGAGACAATTAAAAACAAAAGAATCTTAAAATCAATGCCAAACTGAACAGGTAGCCAATGGAGAGATTGAAGAATGGGAGTTATCAAATTTCTGAGAACCAGTTCAAAGACGAACAGCAGCGTTCTGGACTAGCTGAAGATGGGAAAGTAAGGTTTTGTTGAGACCTGAGTATAAGGCGTCGAGATAAACGCATGGATTAAAATGCCACAGGGAGAATGCTTCTTTAACGTCTTTCTTCCCCACCAACAAACAACAGATATCAAAATTAGTATTATAATCATAATACTAATAATGTATAATAAATAATATTAATAATTACCAGAACCCCTCCCCCCCGATTCCGGTAGTGTGCTCACTTTTGGGCCTAAGTGTCCTTTCAGAGTCATGCCGGTGGTCACCCTAACTCCATCTCTCTTACAGGTGGATAACTCTTCCCTGACCGGCGAATCAGAGCCTCAAACCCGTACTCCGGACTTCTCCAATGAAAACCCACTGGAGACGAGGAACATTGCTTTCTTCTCTACGAACTGTGTTGAAGGTACAATGACAGAAGGATGCAAAATATGACTAGATATTACTACTTAAGATATATCAAATACAATATTGGCCTATATTTTGTTTCATATAGATAAGTTATTAGCCATAAATCAGGTCCGAACTTCTGCATTTTTACATTTTAATTTTCATCAATCAATCAGTCAAACAATATTTATAAAGCTTTTAGAATGCCATGATAAATAAAATTGTTTTTGGGCTCCAGGTACTGCCAGAGGTATCGTGATCAGCACAGGGGACCGCACAGTCATGGGTCGCATCGCCACCCTCGCCTCGGGACTAGAAGTTGGACGCACCCCCATCTCCATAGAGATCGAGCACTTCATCCAACTCATCACCGGTGTGGCCGTCTTCCTGGGAGTGTCCTTCTTCGTCCTGTCCCTCATCCTCGGGTATTCTTGGCTGGAGGCTGTTATTTTCCTTATTGGAATCATCGTGGCCAACGTGCCCGAAGGACTGCTGGCTACTGTCACTGTGAGTCCTCTTACTGACCTTTGTATACCCCATTTTTGCTGTAATCAATACATTACATTTTATTCATTTACGTTTTTATGGTATTCTTTTAATTTGTTAAAGGTAAATACAGTGTCGATGCAGTCAGATTGTTCCATACCAGGGCTTGTAGCTGATGCATTGCTAGCGTTCTTGTGCTAATTGCCTGTAAGTTGTTTTAACTTGTCCTTTTACCTCCAGGTGTGTCTGACTCTGACGGCCAAGCGCATGGCCAAGAAGAACTGCCTGGTGAAGAACTTGGAGGCCGTGGAAACCCTGGGCTCCACCTCCACCATCTGCTCGGACAAGACGGGCACCCTGACCCAGAACAGAATGACCGTGGCCCACATGTGGTTCGACAACCAGATCCACGAGGCCGACACCACAGAGAACCAGAGCGGGACTTCCTTCGACCGCAGCTCCGCCACATGGGGAGCTCTGGCGCGCATCGCCGGCCTCTGCAACCGCGCCGTCTTCCTCGCCGAGCAGAGCAACATCGCCATTTTAAAGGTGTGGATTCAGGGTAACAAATGTGCTAGCGTATTAGATGTAATGCTGATCTAGCCAAATATTGACAAGTGTGTTCTATCCACCAGAAAAAGTCTGCATAAATGTGTTAACACATCATTTTATTTCCAAAACAAAATGTATTAATGGACATAGCTAAGCCCACTAGCCGCCGTGTTCCCAATAGGAAGTGAGCATGGGCAAAATTCGTCAATCCTGACCTTCATCAACTCGTCGATTCTGACCTTAAACCCTTGGATCATGTGGCGTGAGTTAAGATGAACCTTTGTCCCTGAATCGATATATGAACATTAATAACAGACCAATCAGGCACCTTCTTTCCCCCGAGGTTTGCTCCTGTTACCGTTAGCAACAGGTTTGATCGACAGCGTTGCTAAGCGCTCGCTCCCTGCTAAACCAGCGGTGCAGGCGTGAAGGGTCGAGTACCTCTGGGAATCCGAGCGTGTGCATGCATCATCGCAACCGTGAAACTGTCCTCCGAATTAGCCGCTGTAACTGCTAGCCTCAATTGACTTCATTTGGCTGGAGCTGAACGCCACTTTGTCCACTTCTACATGCTATGCTTAAAGGGATATGCCACCCCCAGGTCAAATTTGGGCATCTCCCCACAGTCCAGAGACTAAAATAAGTGGTGGAAAGCGTTTTCCTGCTCACCCAGCCATTGTCCGAGTCTGTCGCCACTGACCGCCGCGGTATCTGCAGCTCCTCCGCCTTAGACTGGAGTCTAACGTCGCCAGAGAAAGATTTCGGCCAAAAGGAATTAATTTGCTCGATGCGTTTCCCAATTACTTTGTGTGTAGTGCGCATTCATATCGAGTGCAAATAAATGTGCAAATCAACACGGAGAGCTTGCCTTGGTCATTTTGGGTGGGAACTATTTTCCAGTGCGTAAGAATACAGCCGTATCACTCACCACGTTGTGCAACAGGGGAACTCCCTTCCCGGTGCGTAACTGGGATTCCCCTGGCAGCGTGCTGCGTGATACGGCTGTATTCTTACGCACTGGAAAATAGTTCCCACCCAAAATGACCAAGGCAAGCTCTCTGTGTTGATTTGCACATTTATTTGCACTCGATATGAATGCGCACTACACACAAAGTAATTGGGAAACGCATCGAGCAAATTAATTCCTTTTGGCCGAAATCTTTCTCTGGCGACGTTAGACTCCAGTCTAAGGCGGAGGAGCACCAGATACCGCAGCGGTCAGTGGCGACAGACTCGGACAATGGCTGGGTGAGCAGGAAAACGCTTTCCACCACTTATTTTAGTCTCTGGACTGTGGGGAGATGCCCAAATTTGACCTGGGGGTGGCATATCCCTTTAAGAGAAGATGAACCACACATGTCAGTTTTACATTTCCTGATTACATTTTTACTAGGGTTGTCAGTTTAACACGTTCATTAGATTAATTAATTACATTGCAAATTAACGCGTTATGAAAAATAACACAGATTAATTATGAGCGGCAATTCAATGTGCGCGCATTTGAAATTTGGTGTGAGGTGAGCAAATCGCTGCCAGGGCCTTTGAACGGCAAGTTTATTTATCTCTCAGTCTCTCTCAATCTCTCTCAATCTCAGTGTCTCTCTCACTCTCTTAATCTCTCACTTTCATTCTCTCTCTCAATCTCTCTCTCAACCTCTCTCTCAATCTCTTTCTCTCACCCTGTCTCTCTCACTCTCAGTCTCTCTCTCAATCCCCTCACTCTCTATCTTTCTCTCAATCTCTTTCTCAATCTTTCTCTCTCACTCTCAATCCCTCACTCTCAATCTCTCTCTCACTCTCAATCTCTTTCTCACTCTCACTCTCAATCCCTCTCAAGCTCTCTCTCACTCTCAATCTCTCTCAATCTCACTTAATCTCTCTCTCAATCTCTCCCTCTTTCTCAATCCCTCTCAATCTCTTGATCGCTCTCCCTCTCTCTCAATCTCTCACACTCTGTCTCTCTCTCTCAATCTCTCTCTCAACCTCTTTCTCAATCTTTCTCTCACTCTGTCTCTCTCAATCTCTCTCACTCTTTCTCACTCTCAATCTCTCTCTCTCAATCTCACTCTCAATCCCTCTCAAGCTCTCTCTCACTCTCAATCTCTCTCTCTCTCAATCTCACTCAATCTCTCTCTCAATCTCTCCCTCTTTCTCAATCCCTCTCAATCTCTCACTCTCAAGCTCTCTCTCTCACTCTCAATCTCTCTCTCTCTCAATCTCACTCAATCTCTCTCTCAATCTCTCCCTCTTTCTCAATCCCTCTCAATCTCTCACTCTCGATCGCTCTCAATCTCTCTCTCTCTCCCTCTCTCTCTCACGTCATTAAAATGTGATTAATTCGATTAATTAATTACAAATCCTGTAATTAATTAGGTTATTTTTTTAATCGCCTGACATCACTAATTTTGGGTCTTTTGTTCAGTTTAAGCCGTGTAGTCAGTCGATTCTAACATTAATATTAGTTACACACTTAATATTATAGCTTTGCATATGTTAAAAAAACATAAAAATACTGTTTTGTATATTTTCTTTCTGCGATACATCCTTCCTCCGACTGTTATTTGTTATCCAGCACATAGCCCCGCCCACCTTAAATGGTAAACAACGTGGTGCCTTGCCCAAGAGTGTCACTCCCCCTGGTCCACACAGATCCGCTCTATAATTCCCCATAAACGAGTGGAGCTGTGTCCTTGTAACAGTTAATCACCTGTAAATGTCTGCCTGCCGCCGGAGCACTAATTACTACTCTCTATCTCAATCCCTCTCCGCCCTATCTTTTTTTTTCTCCCTTTCTCATTCACTCTCTGATCTCCTATGCTCCCCGTCTCTCGCTCTCTTTCTCTTGTATGTCCTTTCTCCTTCCTTCTTTCTCCCTCTCCTCCCTCTCTCTTCCATCCTTGCTTGCTCTCCCTCTTCCCTTGCTTCTTTCTTTTACGTCTAATCCCCTTAATTTAGCTTGCCCTCTCTCTCTCCGCCCCTTCACTCTCCCTCTCCTCCCCATCTCCCTTCTCCCCGTTCTCTCATCTCCTATCCTCCCTTTCGTCTCTCTCGCGCCCTCTCCTCCCTTTTATTTATCTCATCCTCTCCCTGCTCTCTCACATCATCTCCTCCCTTTCCCCTTCTCGCTCTCCTCTGTCTGGCCCTCCTTCCCTCCCTTCTTCTCGTGTTGTTTTTCTCCGTCACTTTTACAGGCATGAAAGATAAACACGGGGCATAGCGGTTTGTCAAGGCCGCTCATTACGGAGGCTGAAATAAACAAAATACATCGGCGTCTCCTTCACGGACGGCTTAGGCAGAGAAGCTTCTGTTGTTCGGACTCGACTTGTAGAAACTGTCATTGTAGTTGAGCCATCTTTGCATTTCGAGTGAACTGTAAAAGTTTTCGGTTCCACGAAAGATTGATAGAGCGATATAAAAGAGTGAAAGTGCATCGTAATTGGTTCTATTTCATCCCTCCTGACCGCCAGAGGGCGGTGCTGAAAGCACTGAATGTTCCCTTCGCACATGCGCAGTTCGAGTAGTAATACCAAATGAGTCACACCTGTGACCCAGGATGACGCCCCGGAGGTAATATAGTCCCTCGTCATCCGTGACTCTGTTCCTCTTTTCTTCTCGCGTGCGGTTCGTACCACATGGCATTAGCCCTAACTCAGAACCTTGTTTTGTCTACTGTCGCCGGACGCCCGTTCACCGTTTCGGTAGGAGCTGCGGCTTTCCGCCCTCCGAGGGCTGTGACAGTTGCGTGTTGCTAAGGATTGAGGTACCACTTTCAATATTTTACAGCCTTTTGTTTGTGATGGCTGCGTCCGCGCCCCCTCTCCAAACACTTGGCGTTTGACTTGCACTAATCTGTTTGGTGAAGGCTGCGTGCGCGCACCCTCCCACATCGGACACATCTGTTTGTTAGCAGTACATTACAGACTTTATGTTGCTAACTGATAAAGTATTTGATTGATTCTTTTTCTGGTGACGGTCGTGTTCACGCACCCTCTCCCATTAAGTAAGTTTTGTTTTCTGAGCGGTACACTGCAGATTTCTGTTAACTATAAGATATTTTGGTTAATTTTCTCTGGTGACGGTCGCGTGCACGCACCCTCTCCCATCGAGTACGTTTTGTTAGTAGTACACTGCAGGTTTTTCTGTTGTTGATTATAAAGTATTTGATTGATTCTTCTCTGGTGACGGTCGTGTAAACGCACCCTCTCCCATTAAGTACGTTTTGTTTTCTTAACGGTACACTGCAGATTCTATTAACTATAAAATATTTTGGTTTTCTCTGGTGAAGGTCGCATTCACGCACCCTCTCCCATCGAGTATGTTTTGTTTTCTTAGCGATACACTGTAGATTTTCTGTTGACTACAGTACTTTGGTTAAAATTTCTCTGGTGACGGTCGCGTTCATGCACCCTCTCCCATCGAGTACATTTTGTTTTGTTAGCGGTACACTGCTGGAGCGACTGCTAACGTTGTTAGCCGTTTTGTTTTGATTAATTTTGGCCTATTTGATTTTGGCCCTAATTGGTGAAGGCAGCGTTCGCGCCCCCACTCTCAGTTCTGATTTTTGTGGGCCACATACCATCTGCTATAATTAGCGGGTGTTCATATCCCGCATTTGTACCTTGGTTGGTGAAGGTCGTGTTCCCGCTCCCTCTCCCACCTTGGTTTCCTGACTTACCAATTGACCGCTGTCTACGCTGTCTGGTTTTTCTTATACATACTAGTTGTGGTCGACCATCGCACCACATTGATGGACGGCTCCCATTGTTGTGTGGCCTGTGGGTCCACGCTTCAGGTGGATGATGGCCATGACCTGTGTCCGACATGCCTCGGCCCTGACCATTTGAGGGAGGCATTGTCTGATGACCCATGCATGAACTGCAGCTACATGCCACTTGCTGTCAGGGTGGCAAGGATGGCACAACTAAACCCCGCAGGTAGTGGTGATCTCCCACCATCGGTGCAGGTACCATTGCCCCTTCCAAGGCGTTCAAAACGCCGTCCCGAGTCTACAGTTGCAAGGGCCCCTTCAAAGAAGAAGCCCAGATCTGATGATGATCTTGCCTCTAAAGTGGAGCAGTTGTCGGCAGACTTGGAAACAATGAAGTCTTTACTGCAGGCTCATCGTGTGGACGCACCTGCTTCAGAGGCTGGGACGTCTTCCCAATTAATGCCCGTTCTGGCCCCAGAAGATGATGTGCTCTCTCTGGCAGCATCGGCCTCTTATTTTCAGGAGGCAGAGCATGCACCATCCTCCCGTGTTTCTGAGGATGGTTCGTACTCTTCCACGCAGAGCCTGGATAGTGACTCGACGAATGGCTCCATGCGGGATGTTATGTGCAGGGCTCTGAATCGTTTGCAGCTGGAACTTCCAGAGCCTGAAAGGCCTGGCCCTGGTAGCGCTTTCTTTAGATGCGGGCGTGCCCCTACACCTTTTGCTGTACCCCCTCTGTGGAGTATCTCAGAGAGTTGCATGCCTGTTGGAGGGATCCAAGCGCTCTCTCCAGGCTCTCATCAGATGGCCGGATTTTGGCTGCTATGCACAATGCACCGGCAGCTGGTTTGGATCGCATGCCTGCTGTTGAACCTGCTGTGGCTTCTCTTATTGTTTCACCTGAGGAGGCCCTGCGGCAAGATGTTAGGTGTCCAAGACCCCAATGCCGGGTGACGGATGACTTAATCACCAAGGCCTATAACTCCGGTGCGCGGGCTGGTAGACTGGGCAATTCTTTGGCCCACCTGCTCTTGGCCCACTCTGCCTCCCTCCAGGAGGGTGATGGTGCTGCAACAGCCGCAGAATTTAGTGATGCGGCACTGCAGGCCTTTGCACTTATGTCAAGGGAGCTTGGACGTGTTATGTCTTTTTTGGTTCAGGCTCGCCGGCAGATTTGGCTCGCTCAATCTCCCCTGACGGAGGCGTGCCGCAGGACCCTCCGCAGTGTGCCTGTGGAGCCCGGGCAGTTGTTTGGTTCAGCTGCCTTGGAGGCATTGGAACGTACTGTCCATGCTCGACAGACGAGGCAGCAACTTTCTGGCCTCAGTAGAGCTATGCCTCCTCCTCGGCAACCAAGGCACCCGACTGCTGGCCTCAGTGCTCGGCCACCCACTCGCAGTCGGCCTAGTGATGGACGTTTCCATCAAGACAGACCTGGCAGGACTTTTCGGAGTGAACCTCACCAGCCACCGCAGCGGCCTAGACACCCAAACTCTGGTCGCTGCCCCCCAGGGCCCCTAGGGGTCGTGGGGCCAGGAATTGAAAGCTCGAGGCCGGCCGTCGGATACTTCTCCCATCAGCAGCTCAGTTATTGGGCTGCTCATGCGTCGGACCCGTGGGTGGTTGCCACTTTGGCTCATGGGTACCGGCTGCAGTTCCGACGCCGGCCACACATGACAGGCCGGGTCAAGATGACTATAATCAGCGACCCGGTGAAGGCTCAGGCATTGGATCGGGAGTTGTCCGCCCTCCTGGCCAAAGGGGCCATCGAAGCAGTAGATCCCTTGCTGCAGCCCAAGGGCTACTACTCCACATATTTCCTCGTGCCCAAGAAGACAGGCGGATTTCGTCCCATTCTAGATCTACGGGGACTCAATCGTTTCATGAAGGTCTTGCCGTTCCATATGCTCACCACAGCAGAGGTTCTCCAAACCGTTGCAGTGGGGGAATGGTTCACTTCTGTAGACCTCAAAGATGCATACTTCCATGTGCCTATCGCTCCACAACACCGGAGATTTCTCAGGTTTGCTTATCGGGGTCGTCATTGGCAATTCCGGGTTCTCCCTTTTGGGCTCTCCCTCTCTCCGAGGGTGTTCACCCGATGCGTGAAGGCGGCCCTTGCTCCGTTACAAGCCGCTGGGCTAAAGATATTGCCTTATCTGGACGATTGGCTGATTTGCGCCCCATCCAAAGTGTGTGTGAAGCAGGACACCGATTGCCTGCTTGCACATGTGGCCCGGTTGGGCTTCACGGTGAATATGGAGAAGAGCAACCTGACGCCAACTCAGGCAACAACTTTTCTTGGCCTGGACTTGGACACTGTGACAATGAAGGCTCGCCCGTCCCTACGTCGCAGAGACGATATTCAAGCTTTGGTCTCTCGCTTCAAACTGGGCAGTCTGCATCCATTTGTCAGTTTTCTTCAGCTTGTGGGAAAGCTGACTTCTGTCACACGAGTTGTGCCTCTCGGCCTGCTGTCACTGCGTCCGCTGCAAATGTGGCTGAACAGTTTTCATCTGGACCCTGCAAGGGATCGACGACGGATGCTCAGAGTGACGTGGCAGTGCTCCCGTGCACTGACCCCATGGAGGGACGGGAGTTTTTTGTCACAAGGGGTCCCCATGGGTCTGGTGGTGTGTCGCAGGGAGGTGGTCACGACAGATGCCTGCCTCACAGGATGGGGTGCTGTATGGCAGCACAGGACAGCTCAAGGGGTTTGGTCTGCCAGAGATCGCTTAGACCACATAAATGTCTTGGAGTTGCGTGCTGTCCATTTCGCTCTCAGGAGCTTTCTGTCACACCTGAGAGGGAAACACGTTCTTATTCGGTCGGACAACACTTCGACTGTTTATCACATAAACCATCAGGGGGGTGTCAGATCAGCACGACTTCTCGGGGTTGCTCGAGATCTGTTAACATGGGCTGCGTCTCATCTGTCCACGCTGCGAGCAATGTATTTACCGGGAGACGGAAATCAAGTGGCGGATTATCTCTCCCGGAGGGAACCTTCTCCAGGGGAATGGCGTCTTCACCCGGAGGAGGTGCACAGGATCTGGACCCTTTTTGGGCAGGCGGAGGTAGATCTGTTTGCCTCAAAAGAGTCGACTCACTGTCCCCTGTGGTTCTCCCTCGTGAGGGAACCAGGTTCTCTGGGACAGGATGCACTGGCACACACTTGGCCCCAGTGCCTCCTCTACGCTTTTCCCCCTCTTCGTCTGATTTGGCCAACCCTACAGAGGGTTCTCCGGGAAGGCCACAGACTGTTGCTGGTCGCACCATACTGGCCAGCACGACCATGGTTCCCATTGCTGTACAGTCTGTGTTGCGGTCTCCCATGGCGTCTTCCGGCCAGGAGAGATCTGCTGTCTCAGTTGGGGGGCCAAGTGTGGCATCCGAGGCCCCATCGACTCCAACTGTGGGTATGGCCATTGGCAGGCCCGAGCTGCAGCTGATCGGTCTCACCGATCCTGTTCGGCAAACGCTGTTGAATGCCAGAGCGGCTTCCACTCGTCAGCAGTATGAGAACAGGTGGAAGTTGTTTTCTCACTGGTGCTCTGCCCGCGGTGAGGATCCTGTGTCTTGTTCGGTGCCTATTATCCTGGAGTTCCTCCAGTCTCTCCTGGATAATGGACGGTCTCCATCCACTCTCAAGGTGTATGTTGCTGCTATATCCTGCCATCATGGTTTGGTTGGAAGCTGTACAGTTGGGGGCCATAACTTAGTTTCTCTTTTTCTACGGGGTGCTCGCAGATTGCGCCCACCAACTATACCACGGGCTCCAATGTGGGACTTGCCATTGGTCCTGGAGTCTCTATGTGGTCCTCCATTTGAGCCTTTGGCACAGGCGGACCTCAAGTGGCTTTCATGTAAAACTGCTTTTTTATTGGCTATTGTGTCAGCGAAACGGGTCAGTGAGTTACATGCCCTTTCTGTCAGCCCTTCCTGTCTCAGGTGGAGTCCGGATGGTTCTGGTGTCACTCTGTGGCCAAACACAGCGTTCATGCCGAAGGTGTTGTCCCGGTCTCATTGTAACGAGCCTTTGGGCTTGGCTCGGTTTGAGCCCCCGCTTGGTGAGGACGGGGACAAGCTACAGTTGTTGTGCCCGGTCCGGGCACTGAAGGTCTATGTCTCAGTCACAGCAGGTATGAGGCGTTCAGACCAGCTGTTTGTGTGCTATGGGGGTACTAGGAAGGGCTGTCCTCTTTCCAGACACCGCCTTTCACACTGGGTCGTTGAGACCATTCACCATGCCTACAGCATTGCAGGTCGCGACCCTCCATCTGGTGTGAGGGCCCATTCTACTAGAGGCGTCTCCACTTCATGGGCGGCCATGAGAGGGGTCCCTTTGGAGACAATATGTGCTGCTGCATCTTGGGCTTCCCCAAGCACATTTGCCAGATTCTACAACGTCAATGTGATCTCTCCCCATCCTCTTGGCGTGGTTCTTCATGAATCTCTGGGCCCCTCTCAGTGAGGTATGTGCTCAGGATTCTTCGTGACATAGCTGGTATTAGTCATTCAGTGCTTTCAGCACCGCCCTCTGGCGGTCAGGAGGGATGAAATAGAACGATAGTTACGTATGTAACTACGGTTCTATGAATCCCGGATGACCGCCAGAGATTCTCTGTCACTCAGGATCCTTGCGTTTCCGCGAGAAGATTCTGAAGGAACAGAGTCACGGATGACGAGGGACTATATTACCTCCGGGGCGTCATCCTGGGTCACAGGTGTGACTCATTTGGTATTACTACTCGAACTGCGCATGTGCGAAGGGAACATTCAGTGCTTTCAGCAGAACATTCAGTGCTTTCAGCGGTCATCCGGGATTCATAGAACCGTAGTTACATACGTAACTATCGATTTATGCAGACTTTTGTAGTCCTTGATGAAAATGAAATATGTATTGCAGCGGTGGAAGGTAAATACAAAAGTACAAAACATAAAGGTGCACTGCGTAACTTTTCAGGTTGGGGCTCTGTTACCATGGAGATGCTATTGCTCGTCCTGTTATTTTCCACAATACGGTATTCATTCATTCATTTCATTGATTATGGGTGTTTTTCTTGCGTAAAATACCTTTTTAAGAACACCTCTTCACAGATCTCACCTGTAAATTGCATTGGTGGCTTGTTTCTATGGAGATCGAAAAGTTTAATGCCATAGTTTGGAATATTTTGGAAAGAGACAAGTAACTGGCGGGCTCTCGACCAGAAAAGTTACACAGTGCACCTTAAAGTAAAGTAAAGTAAAGTAAAGTAAAGCAGTAAAATAGTAAAGTAAACAAGTAAAGTAGTAAAATAGTAAAGTAAAAAAGTAAAGTAGTAAAATAGTAAAGTAAAAAAGTAAAGTAGTAAAATGGTAAAGTAGTAAAATGGTAAAGTAGTAAAATTGTAAAGTAGAAAAAATTGTAAAGTAGAAAAAATTGTAAAGTAGAAAAAATTGTAAAGTAGTAAAATAGTAAAATAGTAAAGTAGTAAAATAGTAAAGTAAACAAGTAAAGTAGTAAAATAGTAAAGTAAACAAGTAAAGTAGTAAAATGGTAAAGTAAACAAGTAAAGTAGTAAAAAAGTAAAGTAGTAAAAAGGTAAAGTAGTAAAAAGGTAAAGTAGTAAAAAGGTAAAGTAGTAAAAAGGTAAAGTAGTAAAATGGTAAAGTAGTAAAAATTGTAAAGTAGTAAAAATTGTAAAGTAGTAAAATAGTAAAGTGGTAAAATAGTAAAGTAAACAAGTAAAGTAGTAAAATAGTAAAGTAAACAAGTAAAGTAGTAAAATGGTAAAGTAAACAAGTAAAGTAGTAAAAAAGTAAAGTAGTAAAAAGGTAAAGTAGTAAAAAGGTAAAGTAGTAAAAAGGTAAAGTAGTAAAATGGTAAAGTAGTAAAAATTGTAAAGTAGTAAAAATTGTAAAGTAGTAAAATAGTAAAGTAGTAAAATAGTAAAGTAAAGTAGTAAAATAGTAAAGTAAAGTAGTAAAATAGTAAAGTAAAAAAGTAAAGTAGTAAAAAAGTAAAGTAAACAGTGGATACTTTTACTTTCCTACATTTATCTGTACTTTCTACTCTAACTAAATTTTAGATCTGGACTGAAAAGTAAAAAGTACTTTTCTTCATGGCATGAGACCTGGTGAAATGGAGACTTTTTTTTTTAATCACATTTAATTCCAGTTTGAGCAAATCACATACACAAATAAACAAAAAAGGCGAGAAAAATTATCAATTTAATCACTTAAAATCATCTAAATTCTTTATCAGATTAACTACATTTGATGCTTTAATTGTTCTTAATTTTTTTTATATGTGATATTTTTTACTTGAGTAATTGTTTACCCTTGTATCATCTGTACAGTACTTTTAATTAAATAACACAATATTGAGTACTTCATCCACCACTGATGTATTGTCAAACTAATGTACAGCATCTTGCCTTCTTTTGGTCCTAAACATGCCGGAATACTCAAACACGTGCACTTCCACCTAGATTTTTGAACGTGATCAAAAGTTGGAATACAGAATTTTGCGCATGGCATCTAAACATGTCTGATATGGTTTTTAAAGGCTTTCTAATGTATTTTTAATTTTGTCTTCCAGAGGGATGTGGCTGGTGACGCGTCTGAATCGGCCCTGCTCAAATGCATAGAACTGTGCTGTGGATCGGTGCAGGACATAAGGGAGAAGAACCCCAAAATCGCCGAAATTCCATTCAACTCCACCAACAAATACCAGGTGCGCCGGCGACATTCAGATTATAACATTATAGCAACGGTGTAGATCTTTGCAGTTCATAATTTTGAACTTTACCACAAGTAGATCACAATTTTACATGTTTATTAATTGTAAACAGCAATATAGATCAAAAATATTATTATCATATCATAGAAATGGGACAATAGGCTCGGTGCACATTAGCTTATCGGCTAGCTCAGCGTCTCAAAGCTAATGCTAAAGTACGTTAAAAAAAAAAATTAAAAAAATAAAACGCTAAGTGACCATTTGAAATAAAGACTAAAAGATTGTTTTTGTATGTATATAATGTTGGTTTGTGGTATATTTATGGATTTATGTCTCAGAATTGGCCTTAGCATTAGCATTGACAGACTTTGACAATGTTAAGGGACAATTGGACCAGTGGTGGTTGATTGTGTGTTCAAATTTTGAAATGGGTAATGGGCATAAAAATCCAGAAAAGCCAGATCAATTTTCTGAAATTAGCTTATTAAAATAGGATTTATTGCGCTTGAGGAAATTAAACCATTTTTAAGAACAATTAAACTCGCTGTGTTTGTGCCCAGCTTTATTCAGCATAACATTAAATCCAAGGTTTGTAAATTATGTAGTTATTAACGTTATTAACATTTTGTAGCAGAGTCAAATATGTAATTGTTTTTTTAGCTTTTATGCTAAATGTCTGCGTTGATTTCTATGTTATACCAAATATGCTGGAATACTCAAACATGTGGATCTTCATCTGGATTTTTGATGAGAAATCATGATCGAAAGTTGGCATAAAGGGACATTTTAAATCTTTTCTTTCAAGGCAATAACATTTCTTCTGTTTTTTTTTTTTTTTTTTTCTTCTTCCTGTTCTCAGCTCTCTATCCACAAGAACGGCACTGAGGGAGAGTCCAAACACCTGCTGGTCATGAAAGGGGCTCCGGAGAGGATCCTGGACCGCTGCTCCTCCATCCTGCTCCAAGGCAAAGAACAGCCACTGGACGACGAGATGAAAGACGCCTTCCAGAACGCCTACCTGGAGCTGGGGGGCCTGGGAGAGAGAGTGCTGGGTAAGGAAGGAGCATTGTCAGGGGCTGTGCTAGCTATAAGCAGGCTGTGGACATGGGGCCCATATATCAACAGGGGGGGCTTTTTATTGAAGAATTGCTGTAGAAACGTTATACATATTTTGTTTTTCTTTTAATTGCCCCCTACTTTTTTTTTTTTTTTTTTTTTAATGTTTTATCGTATTGTTTGTTTGTGCTTTTTATTCGCTTTTAACCTTGTGCAGTGTCCTTGGGTGTTCTGAAAGGCGCTTTTAAATAAAATGCATTATTATTATTATTATTAGATTGGTTTGGTTACGACACAAATCTTGGCATGTGTGTCAAGATTGATTCCCGGCTTAGACAATTTGCCAAATGTCTCTTCCCACTTCCCAATTTCACCCCTTTTTATTTTATTAAAAAAAAAAAAAAGTACTGGCAATGTGTTAAAGATCCCATGACATGGTACTTCTTGATGCTTTTATATGGCTCCTTAATGGTTCCCTAAATGAATCCTTCTTCAAAATCGACACTCAGTGCATGAGAAACAGAGATAAGATGAGAGAGTATTTTTTTCTCTCTCTGAACACTCCATAATGTGCGTTGTTGCTTGAATGCAAATGAGGAGAAAAGAGCTGGCCTATAGTAGAGGGTGGGGGCGTGGCCAAACTCCACTCTCGCTCTCAGCTCTCAGCTGATCCATTTCCGTGTTTTTGCACGGGGGGAGAGATTTGAAGCGTTCCATTGAAAAATAAACACATTTCCACATAAAATAAAATTAAACCACTGCTGTTCAAAGGTCCAGAGGCTCAGATAAAGGACTTCCGAGCCTGGAAACACTCGGACGTGCCTCCAGGCAAATAAAAAGACGCATTTTGCATTGCCTAGCGCATTCGCGGTCCAAACTCTCTGGGCGTGATTTACAGAGACGCTGAGTACAGACAGACGGGGGTGGAACTGCATTTGCATTTCTTTTTTCGATCTGACGTCAATAAGGTGCCTTGTTCAAAATCGCCCGTTTGAGCTCCGATTTTTTTGTAACGCAGGAAAAGATCGCAAATGCTCAGTTTAGACATTTTGCAACTTTTAACCATGGGGGGGGCTAAACAGGGTAGGGGAGCTCACATTAATGTTCAAAAACCTCAGAAAGTGAAAATTTCATGCCATGGGACCTTTACAAATAATTTTAGTCTGCTTATTTATTGCTGTGATTAATTTAATAAAAATGTCCATACAAATTGAGACTATCATTTTAATATGAGAGATTAGAGTAACTTTTTAACTATAATTATAGCATATATAAGAGTCCTCCAAAATGTATAGGGTCCCCTGCAAGCCAGAAACAGCCCTGACTACTCCAGGGACAAATGCTTTCATAAGATCAAATGTAATTCTTTAAAATTTATTTGTTTATTTTTTTGCTCACTCAACACATGTTCCTCTTCCTCGCCCAGGTTTCTGCCATTACAACCTCCCTGACGAGCAGTTCCCAGACGACTTTGCTTTCGACACAGATGAGGTGAACTTCCCCACGGAGAACCTGTGCTTCATCGGCCTCATGTCCATGATCGACCCTCCCCGTGCCGCTGTGCCCGACGCTGTGGGCAAGTGCAGGAGTGCTGGAATCAAGGTATGGCCCTATCCCTATAACCAGGTGTCAGCCCGTTCAATAGTCACGGTCGATAGTTTGTGTTGCTATTGTCTTCTTGGGTAAAACACTTTGCTCGTTTTGCTGATGTGATTGTACAAGTGTGATTCATGGCTGGTGGTCAAAGAGGGCATTGGCAGCCATGGCCATTTCTATCAGCCTCAGGGCAACAAGCATGCTGTGTCCAAATTTGTGAACCAACATTGGGATTCTATGAGACTAACTAAAAAACCTCAGATCTCAGAGGATAAGCAAGACCGTTTGGTTAGTAAATGGATAGGAATGCTAGGTGCCGCAGTAGTACCTCTAGAGGAAACTGTTATGTCCTTAGACAAGACACTTTACACACATTCAGACCCTCCAGGAATTCGCGATGTTGCGATTTGCAAATTCAACGCAACTTCAGCCAATCCCTGTAAATTCAGGGCAGTGTTGCAATTTTCACCAGTCACCGCAACTTTCCCGCAATTTTTACCAATTTTGACCCGTCATCGGCGACGTATTGAGCTCACGTTGACCAACTTCCTTCTGCCTTACTTCCGTGTGACGAAACGAAACTGCGGCCGTGTCCCCAGTTCGGAGCGTGGTTTGAAGGGGGCTCAGACTGCAGTCAAGGCGGTGCACACTTGCTCAGCCCTGAGTGCACTCCGCGGACCGCATGGCCGTCTGCGAAATGCGACCGGTCTCGCAACTACGGGAAGCAGCCGCCGACTCCATTTTCTCCCATAAAAGAAGTAGCGCGCGATGCATGCTGGGATATACGAGTGTGCGAAGCGTGCTTTTTCACGCGCTTGGTCCACGCCCCGATTTCCATGGAAACGTCTGCGGTCTGTGAACGCGTGTTGACTGTGCATAGGACAAAAAAGAAATGCCCTTCAAACCACGCTCCGAACTGTGCACTCTGGGAATTGGGACACGGCTTCTAATGGCAAAGAAACATGTCTGCGGCGCCATTTGCCCACAAAAATAACAGCGAAAGACCGCGCGAAACAGTTCCCCTCCTAGTAGTAATTTATTTTCGATGTTGGTAAGGTTGTTTTAGGACCATATCTGTGATCTCTGTGTCCTTGTATTATTCTTTGTCAGTAATAACTCAGTATTCAAAATATTACTCAATTTTAATTACAAAAATTTTATCGCAACTTTCACTTCCTCCTCGCAACAAAAACCTTAAAAGCACCGCAACTTTCATCGCAACTTTTTGGAAAAGCTCCCGCAAATTCAGGCATTTTAGCCCGCAACAATCACAAAAAATGCCTGCGAAATCCTGGGGGGTCTGACACACTGCCTAGTGTGAAGGTGGTGTGTGCATGAGTGTGGGTGGTGGTCGGAAGGCCAGTGGAGTGAATAATAATGTAATATAAAGGACAAGGGTGTCCTGAAAGGTGCGATGTAAATCTGACGTATTATTATTTCTCGTAGGTTATCATGGTGACAGGTGATCATCCAATCACGGCTAAGGCCATCGCCAAAGGTGTGGGCATCATCTCTGAAGGCAACGAGACCGTGGAGGACATCGCTGCTCGCCTCAACATCCCCATCAACGAAGTCAACCCCAGGTACGCCCACACTTAAACAGGAGTATTTAAGAGTATTTAACTGCACGCAGACCTTTGACTGAAACGCAAAGGCGACTGAGAAGCACAGTGGAAATGTTGCCGCGGCAGAACTTGAATTTCCCTCGGGATCGGTGAAGCATATCTCTACCTCAAGTTCTTCAAACCTAACCAGAAGCATCACATTCCCTTTGCCATGTTTCTGTCAGAGATGCCAAAGCGTGTGTGGTCCACGGAGGAGACCTGAAGGACCTGAGCCCAGAGCAGCTGGATGACATCCTCAAGTACCACACTGAGATTGTATTTGCCAGAACCTCTCCCCAGCAGAAGCTCATCATCGTGGAAGGATGCCAACGCCAGGTAAGAGCGCTGTGTACCAAACTATGGTTTTGAAAAATTTTGAACGCTACATGTTTGAAGCCAAGTGGTGGGTAAAATTCATATTATTTTTTCTTTATAAAAAATCTGTTCTTTTTGTTTTTACTTAAACTGATGACTTGGTAAAACATTTTGCATTTTCAGACTGAAAACAATCATGTAATGGTTAGTTGGCACATAGCTGTTAGCTTCCCTTAGGCCTTGAAATGAATAAATATTAAAATTTTTCAAAAAGTTTATGGGGAAATTTATTTACGGAATCATGGCGGTTTTCAAAGTGGGCAGAACTATTCAGCTCCTTGTACAGTGGACGGAGATGGGGGTGTGGAGTAGGTAAAAACTGGATGGAAATGGATGTGAAAACGAATGGGAAATTTACTTTACGGAATGACGGCGAACTTGAAAGTGAGCGGTACTGTTGAGTTCCACGTACAAAACCGAAGAAATGTTACTGTTGTCAAAGAAAAGGTTTTAAATGTTGCATCTGAGCAAAGATGGGTGAAAACTGTGATTTTCTGAGCACTCAAGCCTCGAGCTCTGAGCAAGCTAACAAGCAAAAAAACACTGTATAGCATGTCCCCTTTAAGTGTTTGCAGCCCATGTTTTTCTGATTTGGCAAATGTCAGTATAGCGCCGTGCCAGTGACTAATGGATATTTTTATGAGGTAACACTTATTCACGATTAGCACTTCGGTGTGATGACAAGGTGACAAAGCATTGCAGCATAGCATCTGTCAAACTGCAAGATCACCCGTGTACATTAATATTGACATATGACAAGCCAGGGCCAGGATTACGCTGCTGTGAAGGCTGGAACTGATGCAGGCTGTGAGTCACCGAGCAAGAAGCCACGCAAAGTGAAAATAGATTGTATGATTTATGTGTAAGATGTAAAAACTTGTTTGGTTGTAAATTGCAGGAATTGTAAATGAGTGTTTCTTATTCAGATTCACTCTTAATCAGGAAATACTTGTATTGAAATTGTGAAGAGGACAAATTTAGTAAGCGAGTCTCTTCTGCTGGTTGGATTAAGAACGCTCATTGCTATGGGTTTAATCATGAAAGGCTCAAAGGATGTCTGTAATGAAGGCGGTATATTTTCATGAGTTTGAACTTTTCAAATCTCAGGACAATCCGTCTTGCAGGGCCTGGTAAATTGCTGAAGATACAAAAAAGATGATATGAAAATCTCAAGCGTTAAGGGGAGTTTTTCAGCAATAAGACATGACTTATCTGAAATGGACTCAGATGCTGCAGGCGAGATATTTTGACTCCCATTCAAGAAGCCAATTTCATTTTGATGATTCTGGTCTGAGACGCTACGGTTTATAATGCACTGAGCCGAATAGGTCCTGACCCTAAAGGGAAGAGATCTAAAGTGACACTGCCCTGCCCTTGTGTGTATACTAGCCTCACTATGGGCCCTTCTACCCTTATTGAGATCTGCTGTAGAGTAGGGGTGGGCGATATGGGCAGTTTTGCTCACGGTACTCTAAACGCGTGCAGCCTGGACATGCTAAGGCAAGGTCATCTCTCCCGATAGCTGTCCACAAATATTTGTTGTTTCCTAGTCTTTTTTGGGCGGTTCAGCCATGTCACGCAAGTCTTGTCTGCAGTGAATACGGGGAAACGTGGAGGTGACCATTGCAACACACGACGAACCATCTGTTCGTCGTAACATTGACGAGTGGTTAACAACACCGTCGGGTTAATGTCGGGCTAACTCTACGTATTAATCTTACTTTTCGGGCTCAGTGGGTGAGGAGGGGATCTGGCGCTGGCTCATCCCTGAATCTGAACTGTAGCGTGGAGCGAGGGGGGGGGGTGGGAGGAAATGAAGCGCTCTGATTGGCTGAAAGTTCTCTGTTTGCATGCAGATCTGTGGATCTGTGTCTCAGCCGCAGTGTCAGTGAAAGTCAGTGAATACTTGAGTGAAACAGACGAAATGTGACATCCATGTGCGTAATTTAGAACAACAAAGCATACAAGCGTACAAGCGAACAATGCGTACCTGTCGGCAGGTCTGACTGCATCTGCAACATCTCTTTGGCTATGAATTTGGTGATGGCATTGGTTGTTTCACCATCGTTGGCTTTTTTATCATATGGCACTTTTCTGCTGAATGAGTCCGCGAGGGCTTGTTGGGTGTGCTGAACAGGTCGCCTACTTTGAGCTGAAGTTTCTCGTATTCTTCGTACTTTTTACTGTGGTGAAAGAGGTTCGTTGTGGAGCTTTGTTTCACAGCGATAGATTTCCGACAAATCTTGCATATGACAGTGTTTTGATCAATGTCAGTCTTTTCGAAACCAAACCATTTCCATGCCAGAGAAGTAGACCCGCGTCTGGGCACTAAATCCTCTAAAGTAGACCGAGCTTTAGCTGCCTCTGCCTGCTAACCTGTTCCAAGGCTGCTCGCGAGAGTGGTCATGTGATCACCTAGGTCTACAAGTCGAGCGAAGTGTGGAGAGCGCTGCTGCGGCACTCAAATGTGTGTCGGCGTCTGTGAGTGTCGGCGCGCATTTCGTTGGTGTTGGCGAACTAATTTAAATACTCTAATGTAAATTTGCAACAATTAAAACAACAATCACGATAATGTCGCAGACGATATATATCGCCCATCTCAAAAAAGTTCAAAGTTCAAAGTCAGCTTTATTGTCAATTCTGCCATATGTGTTCAACATACAGTGAATCGAAATTTTGTTTCTCTCTGGCCAGGTAGTGCAAAAAGACAGTGTACAAAATACAATACGAAGACAAAACACAACAAAAAACTATCTAAGACAGAGATCTAAGTTAAAACTAAAGTCTACGATCTAAAATCTTAAAACAGTGCAACATAATAAATAAACTATACTATATACAGATTTCCAAAGTGTGCAGTGTGCATCAAAAATGTGCAATGGAAGATACAGCAGTGACTTGGTCATGTGCAGTAGAATGTGCATAGGAGTTAAGATAAAATAAAAATAAATGTGCAACAGTAGTAATTCTAGTGCAGTAACAGGAGTAAACAACAGTACTAAAATTCCAGTAGTCAATGTGCAATAACAGTAGTAAACAGCAGTGCAACGGGGGTAAAATTCAATAACAGGAGTAAACAACAGTACTAAAAATTCCAGTAGTAAATGTGCAATAACAGTAGTAAACAACAGTGCAACAGGAGTAAAATCCAGTAGTAAATGTAAATGTGCAACAGCGCAACAGTCGTCCTTAGCAGCAGTTTTTTAAAGTGTCTAGAGTGATAGGTCTTTTTATGGAATACAGGTTATGCCAATATGGGGGGTGGGGGGTGGGAGATGGGTAAGGTGGGAGTTCGGGTGTGAGTTCGGGTGTGAGTTCAGCCTCCTGACAGCCTGGTGGATGAAGCTGTTTGAAAGCCTGGTGGAGTGGGCCCGGAGACTCCGGTACCTTCTCCCCGAGGGCAGGAGGCTGAACAGGCTATGTGCGGGGTGGCTCGGGTCACCCACAATGCTGGACGCTCTGCGGGTGAGCCGGGTGTTAAAAATGTCTAGGAGGGAGGGGAGAGAGACACCAGCGATCCTCCCAGCTGCATTCACTATGCGCTGCAGAGCTTTCCTGTTCTGTTCAGTGCAGCTCCCGTACCACACAGTGATGCAGCTGGTCAGGACGCTCTCATTGGTGCCTCGGTAGAAGGTGGTCATAATGGGTGGGGGGGCTCCAGCTCTCCTCAGTTTGCGGAGGAAATAGAGGCGCTTCTGAGCCCTCTTTGCCAGTGATACAGTATTCACTGTCCAGGAGAGGTCCTCACTGATGTGCACCCCCAGGAATTTGGTGCTGCTCACCCTCTCTACAGCAGCACCATTGATGGACAGTGGGGGGTGCTGGGTGGGGCCTCTCCGGAAGTCAATAACAATCTCCTTGGTCTTTTCAACATTAAGAAGGAGATTGTTATTGCTGCACCACTGGGTCAGAAGGCTCACCTCACTCCTGTAGTTTGTCTCATCGTTATTAGAGATGAGACCCACCACAGTCGTATCGTCCGCAAACTTCACTATGTGATTGGTGCTGAACGCTGGTGAGCAGTCGTGGGTCAGCAGAGTGAAGAGCATCGGACTGAGCACACAGCCCTGGGGGGCTCCTGTGCTCAGTCTAATGCAGCTTGAGGTGTTTCTGCCGACCCGCACTGCCCGCACTGCCCGCACTGCCTGTGGCCTCTCTACTGTAGAGTGCCTGATTACATTTGATTGGCTTCTCGTCTCACTTGATCAAGGATGTAAGGATACTACTGTACACTTAACCCATAATTTCTGTTCAAAAAGGGATTCCCTTCTCAAAAATAGCTTCCTTCACCCTTCTTTCAAACAGACCCTTTGTTTAAAATCTGCATTTCACTGTCTTCAAATGAGCGCTTAGTGGCTTTAAGATGAAGCTGGACAGTGGACTGTGAAGCTGAATTTGAGTGTCAGAATTCATTTTGTGCAACTTTTTGTACTTTTAAAGAAAGGTATTTTTTATGTATTTATTTTTTATCAAAAACATGCCTGTAGAGGTTTTAGGTGTCATGTCTGTAGTGTCATGTAGGGGCTTTGTGCTACAATTTTGTATGAAAAGCGCTTTATAAATATTGTTTGATTTGATTTTGATGATGTCTGAGTATTTTAATGATCTCTCCTGGGCTGTATTTGAACCCTCCTTATGGTTGGCAGTAAGATTCTGTGCAATGCTCCGCCCACAAGCCTGCACACACAACAGATCTGTGTAAATATACAAAAACATGACACAAAACTGCACACAACTTCACAAACCTGATGTGATGTGCAGTAGTTTCATTAGCAGGATCCACAAGGATTTTAACGTGATACCGCTCTGAAGGGGGAAGTGACTTAGCACAGAGAGCAAAAGGAGGGGAGACTCAGAGCGTCAAAGCAAAACTTATAACATGTCAATAGCAGTTATAACATTTCTTAGCAGTTAATTTTCCATAGAAATAAAATACCTCCCTAATTCATAAAAATAAATTGTGATATTTTTCAAAAAGTGTTAATATAAATTGACTTATTTTTAATCAGTCTCAATTTTATCTGTTATTTTTTTCATGTGGACCTCTTGTCTCATGGAATTTGTGCCTAATCTCACGTCTAAATATTAGTTTAATCCTTGCCACTGTTATTTCTGAAACCTCCCTTTCTCTTCAGGGAGCCATCGTGGCAGTGACGGGCGATGGCGTGAACGACTCTCCTGCCCTGAAGAAGGCTGACATCGGCGTTGCCATGGGGATCGCCGGCTCAGACGTGTCCAAACAGGCCGCAGACATGATCCTGCTGGATGACAACTTCGCCTCCATCGTGACCGGAGTGGAAGAAGGCCGTCTGATCTTTGACAACCTCAAGAA
The DNA here is from genome assembly GCA_036785185.1 of Paratrypauchen microcephalus. Lineage (NCBI taxonomy): Eukaryota > Metazoa > Chordata > Actinopteri > Gobiiformes > Gobiidae > Paratrypauchen > Paratrypauchen microcephalus. The sequence goes on along the minus strand of JAVJIX010000147.1, from coordinate 573,443 downwards.
GTCCATCGCCTACACCCTGACCAGCAACATCCCCGAGATCACACCCTTCCTCCTTTTCATCATCGCCAGCATTCCTCTGCCCCTGGGAACCGTCACCATTCTCTGTATCGACCTCGGAACTGACATGGTAAGACTTTCCACTGACGTCTAGCTGTGCAGTCCAAAATCCAATCCAAAATGCCATATTAAAAGTGGAGATGTTATTGCTTTGCCTGGAAACTCCACATTTTGGCGTTAAAATATGGTAAATGGTCATATTTTTAGTCAGCGCTTTTCCACCTCAAAGCACTTAAGCACTTATTACTCACCCATTCGCACACATTCATACACCAGTGTACACAGATACCAACTGAGCTACTGTCACCCATCTATCTTGATAGAAACGCGCTTCTATTTCATCCCCCTGAATGATTCACTGTGCATGTGAGAAGGGAACATTCAGTACTTTCAGCATTAAATGTGGCAGTCCCTCTGGCGCTCATACAGTACTCATAGAACTACAGTTACATTTGTCATTTTTGATTCCTACTATGAGTGGCGTTGCCTCTCCACAGATATGACCTTAGAAACAAGCAGGTGGCAGAAAAATATCATAGTTCATCTTAAAATATCTCAAAATTGACACACCAGACTTGAAATACTTAATACAGAGTCCTTTTATACTTAAGACTTTGACTTTGTAGAACTTTATTGATCCACAAAGGAAATTATTTGGACACCGTAGCTGAGACATCACAATTTAATATAATGACAAAAAGGAAAAAAATGTACATTATAATAATAAATTCAAAATGAGTATCAAAAATGGCAAGAGACTGGTGTTAAATAAGGCATAAGTATGTAAATGTATAAGTAAAGTAAAGTATAAGTAAGTAAAGTTAAAAAGAAATATAGTAATATAAATACAGTTACAGACATTTCAAAAGGCGCTTTGTGTTACATTTTGTATGAAAAGCGCTTTATAAATGTTGTTTGATTGATTGAAAAGTTCAAAACTCCATGCACAGCTTTCAGGTGCTGGTAACAACAGGAACATTGAATAATTCCAGTACCGCAGTTACAGACATGTTCTGAAAAGCTGTTCTGGCTTCTTGTATCAGGTAGCAGTTCCGATTTCAGTATTCCGACAAATGCTCCCAGAAACGTGCACTGAAGCTTAAATTAATTTATGTTAATGAAGCGATCTAAATGTTAAACTGGTACATCTGCTTTCCCCACTCTCCAGGTTCCTGCCATCTCCCTGGCTTACGAGGCAGCCGAGAGCGACATCATGAAGAGACAGCCCAGAAACCCCAAAACGGACAAACTCGTGAACGAAAGACTCATCAGCATTGCCTATGGACAGATCGGTAAATAAAACGTTAAAATATAAGCTTGCATGTTGGTGTATTGTCCATAAGTAGACATCATGGCATGGTTCCCTATCTACTCCCTCTGTGTTCCTTCACTATCTCAAAGCTCCCTGATAAGCTGTAGAATGGCATGCACCCAAAATAGGACTGATATCGAGCCGGGAAGGTGGTTCTGTGTATGACCATCTATGACACAAATAGCAACGTGATCTAAAAATAAACAGATAAAGATGAACGTCGCTTATATCTCATGTTGTTTTCCCATCAAAAACATACCTGGAGTTGAGTTTTGTTTCGTTCACACGTGTCTAAGTGAGGCAAGATTTTTCGGAAGTTCTGAAAAGCCCCCGTTCCCCCTTAGGGCCTGTTTAAACGAGAACGCTTAGAGGTAAAAACGACAAAATATTTTATCGGAAGTGCTTTTCGTTTACACGTTTACACAGCGTTTTTGGGGCCTAAAAACGCAAAAATCTGAAACCACCCTCCAGAGTGGAAAAGTTAAAGATCCCATGACATGGTACTTCTTGATGCTTTTATATGGCTCCTTAATGGTTCCCTAATACTGTAAATGAATCCTTCTTCAAAATCAACACTCAGTGCATGAGAAACAGAGATAAGATGAGAGAGTATTTTTTCTCTTTGAACAGGCCATTATGGCCGTTGTTACTTGAATGTAAATGAGGAGAAAAGAGCTGGCCTATAGTAGAGGGTGGGGGCGTGGCCAAATTCTCCGCTCTCGCTCTGAGCTCTCAGCTGATCCATTTCCGTGTTTTTGCACGGGGGGAGAGATTTGAAGCGTTCCATTGAAAAATAAACACATTTCCACAGAAAATAAAATTAAACCACTGCTGTTCAAAGGTCCAGAGGCTCAGATAAAGGACTTCCGAGCCTAGAAACACTCGGACGTGCCTCCAGGCAAATAAAAAAACGCATTTCGCATTGCCTAGCGCATTCGCAGTCCAAACTCTCTGGGCGTGATTTACAGAGACGCTGAGTACAGACAGACGGGGGTGGAACTGCATTTGCATTTCTTTTTTCGATCTGACGTCAATAAGGTGCCTTGTTCAAAATCGCCCGTTTGAGCTCCGATTTTTTGTAACGCAGAAAAGGATCGCAAATGCTCAGTTTAGACATTTCACAACTTTTAACCATGGGGGGGCCCTAAACAGGGTAGGGGAGCTCACATTAACGTTCAAAAACCTCAGAAAGTGAAAATTTCATGCCATGGGACCTTTAAATACTCCGCTGTAGCGTTTCCGTGTAAACTGGCCAATACTCAAAACTGGTCAGATCTGCTCACGTCGCGCGTTTACGTCACATAGATGCGGCAATACAAGCGTCATTTCAACAATTGTATAAATCGCACCCACACACGTCTACGCTCTTTTCTCCTCTTCCCGTACAAGTCTTTCTCACACTCTCACAGCCACACAGACGCCAAGACAAGCGACTTCTGCATGAGGCACTTCAAATGTGATTATATATTTTCTAATTCACTGTAATCCTCCTGTAATGTCACTATTTTCAGTACAATATTCAAAAACATGTGAATAAAAATACAAGTCACTGAAATGTTTGGAGCGGAACTTAACAACTCATTTAAAACACAACTAGAACATTTTATTTTGAAGTTTTACCTTTCTCTTTTCCGGTACAGTCGTGGTTAGAAATGTAACTTGACGCTGTTGTGATGGTTTTTTTATTGTTTTGTTTTTTTGGTCGTTTCCCACGCTGATCTAGTCCAGTTATTTACAGCGCCTCCCTTCGCTGGCTTTTGCGTCCACTTTTGCGTCTTCGTATAAACAAACCTTTCCTGTTGAGAACGCTCGTCTACACGCGGATAAAAAATTGAAGACGAGACGCCACTTTTGCGTCTTCCGTTTTGATCGTCGCCGTATAAACGTAGCCTTAGTGATGTCGTAAGGTGGCGATTCAGGAAGTAGGAAAGCCAAAACACCTCTACTAAAGCCGTAGGTTTGGCAAATCCGAGATACAGATACGATACTAACTGAAAATCTTGAAATCGGTATAGAATCGAGTATCAAACCTTTTCCTTAGTATCGTGATATTATTCGCCTAATGTATGCATTCAAAAGTAGTATAATCCAATCCACTTTATTTGTGTAGCACATTTCATAAACTGCTGCACAGGAACAGAATATTCCTACTAAAGGGTTTAATATCCCTATACTACAATGCAACAATAAAAGCAGTTAAATCAGACCATAAAATTCACCTTAAAAAAGTAAGTGAAGGTGAAATAAAAAAATAAATGAATAACCCAGAGGACCGCACAGCTCCAGCAGTGTTAAAAGCCAGGTAATAAAAGGTCTTAAGGGTTTAATTTGACTTGTTCTAAAACAATAAAACCAGGCATATTAAATTAGATAAATTAATAAGTCAAAAAGAATTAAAAACCACCGAGGACGACACAACTCCAGCAGTGTTAGAAGCCAGAACATAGAAGAGGGTCTTAAGGTTTTCATTTTTATTCTAAAACAATAAAAAACAAAAAAAACGACAGATGATCAGACCATAAAATCGCAATAAGTAAATAAAATAAGTCCACATGAAATAACAAATACAGAAGGACCGCACAACTCCAGCAGTGTTAAAATTGATTTAATTTATTTTTATTCAGTTTTCTTCTCTTTATTCAGTTTTCTACCGTGTTGTAATATCATCCAAAAAATACCTGAAGAGATTTTTTTTAGATGTCATCCATGCATGTTTGTGTAATTTAGCGATTTATTTATTTATTATTATTATTAGGGCTGTCAAACGATTAATTTTCTTGATCGCAACTAATCTCAGAAATTTCATAGTTAATCGCGATTAATCGTGATTTATTTTTGCATGTTTAAAATTGATATCTTGCAGTAAGACCGTTCGAATCTAAAGTTAAACTCACAATGCAAAGTATTTCTCACCATTTTTTTTATTTCAAAAAAGTGCAGAGAAAGGAAAAAGTAACAATGAACCAGTAATAGTGCTTACTTTGAGAAATTGTAAATAAATGATTGAAGCCCGCTCGAGCTGCCTACGGATGCGTAGAAGGAACAAAATACGAGCAAACTCAAAATAGCGCGTTTAACCGACAATGAGTTTAATTAATACAACCAAATGAGCTGCATATGGATGGTAGAATTGCGGAAAATGCTGGCAAACTCTGATTGCGATTAAAAAAATTGTTCGCGATCATAACTTACATTAATCTAATTGCGATTAACGCGTTAATATTCCCAGCCCTAATTATTATTATTATTTTTTTAACCCTATTTTAACCCTCCTTACCCTCCAGTAAGATTCTGTCCAAAGCTTCGCCCACAAGCCTACGTCACTCAGTTCTCCATAAATGTACAAAAACATGATGTAAAACAATAGAAAAGACTCAGAGCTTAGAAAAACTTAATATAGCATTTTCAAAACTATATAAAGTAACATGGTGATGAGTAGTATAAATTAAGCAGCTATTGTTTTAAGCCTCATTTGGACAGTGCTGGATGTACATATACTGTACATTAATTCCACCTTTTTAAATACGTTAAAAATCACTGTCTGAGAGTAATTATTTGAAAAGCCTTATATGAACTGCTGTAATTTGGAACGCACTAATCACGCTGTCCAAGATTTATGATATCTTTTTTTTTTCCCCCCACAAGCTAATTTAATTTTAATCCGTTTTGAAATAAAGATGAACCGGGAGTCTCAATTTTTTTTTTTTTTTCCCCCCTGTTCATCAGAAAACCACACATGCTTTCTCCATGTAAATCGGTCCCACTAATGTATTCATCGCCCGGGACTCGTACTTACCAGAAGGCCAATTTACAGAATCAATTATCGATCTGTGAGTTGAAAAAAAATCAATTTTACCGCCACCGTGAGCTCACTAAATGGCAAAATCTATTGCTATTTAACCCGCTCTAGCTGCATTTACAAGGATTTTAAATGATCACGTCAAATTTTCTTTTAATTTTGGTGAATTTTATCTTTTTTGACTTTTGACTATTCTGACTGCAGCAGATATGATACATGTACAAAAGGTGCTTTGAATCGTTACCTAGCAACCATACTGTAAATAAGGGTATGAATTACACAATAGTTATGATTAGACACATGAGAATAGATTACAGCCCCTTTTTTATTCTGTTAAATGAAGGTTTAAACTGTCAGGAAAAAATGCCTTCCTTGATTTTTGGATAGTTTTCCGTATTGATGACATAGTTAGAGCTACTTTTTGTATTTTTCTACATTTCTTCTAAATTTTTACCCACAAACTGTCACTTAACTGATGTAAAACTATGATAAATAAGGGATTGACCACAGGTACTATCCCACCAAACCAAGTCAGGATTCTAAAAACATGAAACGCTGCCATATACTTCATGTACTTTCAATTGTTTTTTATTTCTCTCTTTAGGTATGATCCAGGCTCTTGCTGGTTTCTTCACATATTTCGTGATCCTGGCTGAAAACGGCTTCCTGCCCACCACTCTCCTGGGCATCCGAGTGAACTGGGACAACAAATACATCAACGACCTGGAGGACAGCTATGGACAGCAGTGGGTGAGTGCACATTCTATTAATGGACATATTATTGTATTTGCACTTGAGAATTTGGTGGCATAATTTCAGAATTTCAGATGGAGGGCAGGGGTCTATGTAACTCTACGGGAGGTTAATTATTTTTGAAAGAAATGGCCAAATTTATGATTCACAGATGTTCAGGCAGGGAGACTCAATTAAAATAATAATAAATGACAATAATAATAATACTACTAATGTTCGTGGTAGTACTAGTACCTCAAGACACAATTTTCTTAACCTTGAGACCATAGACTGAATAAAAAAGAGGACTAAGGGAGTGTGACATCGCCCATAGTGTTTCGGCTCCAGTCAAATGAAGCTCATCGAGGCTGGCTGTTATTGGGGCGAATTTGGAGCGCTGTTTATTTATGGAAAAAAATATCCAAAATAAAAACACCGGGATCATGTTGAGGGGGGTTAATACGAACATTTTAAGACCAAAACGGCAGCAGTTACAGAGAGAGCGGTGACAATATTTCAGTGTAATGTATGCCAATATGGAGTCGATGGAGCTGGAAGTGCATCCACGCTCACTTCCTGTTTAGAACACGGCTGCGAGCAGGTTAGCTTTGTCCATTTTTTTCACTTGAGTAATGTTCCATAAAGACTTGACTCAGAACTCGACCCTTTGTGACTCAAGACTTCATTTTGACTTGGAGGTTTTGACTTGGAATGACTTGGCTACAGGCCAACTCTGTTACCAATAAAATAAAAACAGAACTATATGCATAAATATGGTGCATTTGTATTCATCCATGCGCTAAGGGGAGCCACTCACTGAAAAACTGTCAAAGCTTTAGTCGAATTAAAAGAATTTGGCTACAGGCATCCCTCAGGCTATGTACACAAACCGGCCATGTTCAGACATTTTTCATATTTTAATAGTGGAGCCCCAAACACATAACCCATACACACATGATCTAAAAAACAATGCATGTACGATGAATTGAGGGGACATTAAAACTTGAGACTTTCTTGTGACTTGCATTCAGGTATCTAAGGCTACGTTTATACGGCGACGATCAAAACAGAAGACGCAAAAGTGGCGTCTCGTCTTCAATTTTTTATCCGCGTTTAGACGAGCGTTCTCAACAGGAAATGTTTGTTTATACGAAGACGCAAAAGTGTGCGAATTCGATTGAATCTGCATGCCAGGCCGCTAATATAATGTCAGAGCTACCTTTTTCAGGACACCGACAGGGGCTCTCATTACGGTTGTTTTGCCCTCGATGTAGGGTCGGAGCTCTTCGCTTAATGCAACAAGAGCTTGTTTAGTTATTCTGAAGTTTTCCACCCAAGCACTGTCATCAACTAATCCATTCTCAAAATTGTCCCACCACTGACTGGTTCTGCCCGGTCTTGTCCAAACTCGCCTCTGTCGCCTGCGACGTATTGTTATTGTTTTTACCGGCTTGGCGCATCCAGTGTGACGTCAGGTGTATGCGGCGTGAACATGTTTTGCGCTTCTTGCCGTTTAGACAGAGACACGATCCGGGCCGTCTTCAGAACTCCACACTCTGGAAGGAGTCTTCAGATTTTTGCGGTTTCAGAACCCGACAGCGCAGTTGCCGTGTAAACGAAAGACACTTCCGACAGAATATTTTGTCGTTTTCAATCGCAATCGTCCTCGTCTAAACGGCCCCTTACTCCCACCTCTGCAAATGTTACCATAAATGGACATGGAGATGTGTATTGCTTTGCAGAATGTTCCGCAGCATGGCAATGAGGTTAACCAAGCGGGTAATGCTGCTTGCTCAGATGTGTGAAGAGGTGGCTTGTATTTTATTTTATTTTATTTTTTAAAAGGCATCGCAGAGCAAAAAAAACGCCTGAAATAAATACTACGTGGATATGGGGAACGGTGGAACATTTCAGGCACAACTATTAACATCTCCATGGACACAAATAGTGACAAACCTCCACCAGAAGAATTAATTTGTGCAACTTAAAGGTGCATTGTGTAACTTTTCTGCTGGAGACTCCATAAAATGCTTTTCTCCATGGAGCTGTTATTGCTTAGTCTGGAATGTTTCACAGGGTTGAACTTTCTCAGACTATTCTGCTAAAAATATTTCCCATTTGTTTTATAATGACAGAAGACGTTGAAGTGTGTGTATTTTAGTATTAACCATAAACCAAGTCAACAAATCTGCAGTCTGACAGCAATTTAAACTTTAGGGATTCTACAGTGTTGAGATGGTCCATGGTCTGGTTTTACCATGTTCTTGTATCTCCACAGACATACGAGCAAAGAAAGATCGTAGAGTTCACCTGCCACACGGCCTTCTTCGCCAGCATCGTCATCGTGCAGTGGGCTGATCTCATCATCTGTAAGACCAGGAGGAACTCTGTCTTCCAGCAGGGCATGAAGTAAGCATCAAGCAGCACTTTAGTATGGCTATATTTATACATTTAGGAGCCCATATTACTCTATTTTCTTATCTGTTATAAGGTTTCCTCATCACAAACGTACATGGAGTTTTGTTTTCTTTCATCCACACATGTTTATCACACACATCTGGCATATTTAGGCTGAGTTTTTCCTTAAACAGAAAACACTCTGCTCCACTTGTGATGTCATGAGGTAATACAGGAAATGCTCCACTTTTAGAACTCGATACACCTTCTCTAGAATCATTTGGATGATTTGTAGCCCCTGGAATTGCCAATCTCGACTGAACTAAAAGTAGCTGTTGACTTAAACTACCACTAAATGATTTTAGTGATGTAAAGATTTGGAGATGTACACTAGCTAACGAACCTAGAGTAACATCATTACAACATGGCTTAAAGGAAAAGTAATGTTTTTTACAATTTGAGCCTTATTTCGGTAATAAAACAAGTTGTTTTACTCACCCATAGCACTTTGGTGTCATATGGAGCATTTCCGGAGATGTTTTAGATTAGCGTTAGGCTAACGCCGTTAGCCTAGCGCGACTTATAGCCATAGCTCGGGGCATTCTCCGAGCATGTAATATGCCCCGTGCGGGCTCCAAATAACACAAACTGTAGCACTTTTCAAATCATAGAAGCTCGATGTCTTTAGTCTATGATTTCGTTTGGTCAAAAGTGGCCTGTAATCCGAGATTTATCCATAGTTTCGAGTAGTTGAGGACGCCAGTGCGCATGCGCGGTGTGTGCTCTCAGCTCCCGGGACCCAAACATGGAACGCAAAGCTGTAAACTATGGATAAATCTCGGATTACAGGCCACTTTTGATTCAAACGAAATCGTAGACTAAGAGATCGAGCTTCTATGATTTGAAAAGTGCTAAAGTTTGTGTTATTTGGAGCCCGCACGGGGCATATTACATGCTCGGGGAATGCCGCGAGCTATGGCTATGTCGCGCTAGGCTAACGGCGTTAGCCTAACACTAATCTAAAACATCTCCGGAACTGCTCCATATGACACCAAAGTGCTATGGGTGAGTAAAACAACTTGTTTTATTACCGAAATAAGGCTCAAATAGTAAAAAACGTTACTTTTCCTTTAATGTTCATAAGAATCCATTTTGTGTAATAAAAGACCCTTAAAGTGCCTGTACTTGATTACAATACATATGGCATAAGAAGCATGCTGGTTATTATCATTACCGTGATGGCGAACACTCTTCACAACGTTCAGAGGCCACAGCAAAGCAATTATAAACTCAGTGGTGAGTAATTAGGAAGCCCAGAATGCGTTAAGTGAGTTTTGTTTTTCATATTCTTAAGACTTAAAGGGTACAGTAGCTTTTAACGAGAGTAGCATAATGCGAGGTCTTCTTCGAAGAGTAGGAGGCAGAGGTAAGGACAACAAAGGATTCCAATTATACAACAACAAAAAACAAAGCGGATAAAACCAAACGCCACTCCTTGCATTTCTTTAACATGGTAGAAAGTTAAAAATGAACACTCAGTTTCGTTGGTACCACCTTATAATAACAATGATTCAGGCTTAGGAACTTATGAACGCAAGTAAGGGTTAAGGTATTAAGTTTTGAGAAACACTGATGTAATTTCACTATAAAATTAAAACAAAATTTTAATAAAGTTGCCCATTTAGATTATTCTAACATAGTTATTTTACTTGATTTTGGCTGATTATATTTTCAAGGTTGTTTACAATGCGTTTCTGCCGTAGAGACAAAAGCTAAGGGGTACCACTTACTTACATTTGTGTGTCTCTTAGGAACAAAATCCTGATCTTCGGACTGTTTGAGGAGACCGCTCTGGCTGCCTTCCTCTCGTACTGTCCTGGTATGGATGTGGCCCTCAGAATGTACCCTCTCAAGTAAGTAAAACACCCAACCCTCCGACTTACTATATTTTGTTAAAGGTTCCATAGCATGAAATATTCACTTTCTGAGGTTTTTGAACGTTAATGTGAGCTCCACTACCCTGTTTAGGCCCCCCCCCCATGGTTAAAAGTTGCGAAATGTGTAAACTGCGCATTTGCTATCCTTTTCCACGTTTGAAAAAAAAAAGACAGCCCAAACGGGCGATTCTGAACATGGGAACTTTCTGACGTCACACTCGCGGAAAGGTTTCCACCCCCCATCTGGATGTCTACCCACCGTCTCTGGAAATCACGTCCAGAGAATTTGGACCGCAAACGAGCTACACAATGCGAGATGCGGCTTTTTATTTGCCTGAAAACACGTGAGAGTGTTTCCAGGCTCGGATGTCCTTTATCCGAGCCTCCGAACCTCTGAAACGGCAGTTTAATTTAATTTTATGTGGAAATGTGTTTTTTTTAAAGGTCCCATGGCATGAAATTTTCACTTTCTGAGGTTTTTGAACGTTAATGTGAGGTCCACTACCCTGTTTAGGGCCCCCCCCCATGGCTAAAAGTTGCGAAATGTCTAAACTGAGCATTTGCGGCCCTTTTCTGCGTTAGAAAAAAACACAGCTCAAACGGGCGATTCTGAACAAGGAAACTATGTGACGTCACATCGAAAAATGCAGCTCCACCCCCCCGTCTGTGTCTACTCGGCGTCTCTGTAAATCACGCCCAGAGAGTTTGGACTGCGGAGGAGCTACGCAATGCGAAATGCGTTTTTTTATTTGCCTGGAGGCACATGCGAGTGTTTCTAGGCTCGGAAGTCCTTTATCTGAGCCTCTGGACCTTTGAACAGCAGTGGTTTAATTTTATTTTCTGTGGAAATGTGTTTATTTTTCAATGGAACGCTTCTCATCTCTTCCTCCGCGCAAAAACACGGACGCGGGGCCGGCGCACATCGCACTGCTGAAGAGGAAAGAGCGGAGAGTTTGTCCACGCCCCCACCCTCTACTCTGGCCTATCTCTGTCCTCCTCATTTGCATTCAAGCAACAACGCCCATAATGGAGTGTTCCAGAGAGATATTTATGACTTTCTCATCTTATCTCTCTTTCTCATTCACTGAGGTTTGATTTTGAAGAAGGATTCATTTACAGTATTGGGGAACCATTAAGGAGCCATATAAAAGCATCAAGAAGTACCATGTCATGGGACCTTTAATGGAAAGCGTGTCATATCTTCCTCCGCTCTTAAAACACGGAAGTGGGGCCAGCGGACCACCGCACCGCTAATCCAGGAAAAAGCGGAGCATTTGGCCACAAACCACCCGCTGCACTGGCCTGTCTCTCTCTTCCTCATTTGCATTCAAGCAACATCGTCCAGAATAAAGCGTTTCAGAGACATATTTAGCCTGATGAAGACAGTCAGAGTCATCTCTCATGCACTGAGGTTTGATTTTGAAGAAGGATTCATTTACAGTATTAAGGAACCATTAAGGCGCCATATAAAAGCATCAAGAAGTACCATGTCATGGGATCTTTAAACCAGAATTGTCTGTTTGTTTTAATCAAAGCCACATACTCGCACTGAATGATTCACTGTATAGACCAACTGTCTTACGGCCCTCCACGTCATTGAATATTGGTTTGATTTGTCACCATGTATTCAGGCTTGATCACTTAATGTCTCACCCAAAGATGTTTGTTAACAGGGTTATCGAAGTAGAGATTTCTTTTTTAGAAATTGGATAAAAATCAGTGCGTTGAGTAGACAATTTGGGCTAACTCATCTGAAAGAATGACTTTAGTTACTCGTAGTTTGCGAAAAGCTCCCTTTAACACGGGGCTGTCCAAAGTTATTAGGTTGGGGTTGATTAATGGTGTGTATATTTTCTGTATTTTCCCCTTGTTAATTAGTGCTGACAGAGAAAACATACTTTGTAAATACTGGACCTGTCCACATAGGTATTACATGTTTTTCTCAATGGAGATGTTATTGCATTGTCCGGAATGTCTCACAGGATGGTATTAAACCTTTTTATCTTCATGGAGACCAAACCAGACCAAGTGACAGGTCAGATCTGTGGAGAGGCAAGCTATAAAACCACCTGTACTTGAATAAATGTAAGGTAGAAGTGTTCAATGTCGCGCTGTGGAACTTTTCCGACAGACCACCTTTTAAACCATAGGGATTCTACAATATTGTGATGTTATTGTTGGTTCTGAAAATCCCCAAGACTAAAGTGTCCCATTTTTGATCCGGTTTGAGCTCTGGATTCAGGTAGGATTTCTCACGGACATTCTTGTTGTTTTCCAGGCTCAACTGGTGGTTCTGCGCCTTCCCGTACTCCCTGCTCATCTTTATCTATGATGAAATTCGCAAGCTGATCCTCAGACGCAGCCCAGGAGGTGAGGCCTATCCCACTTTTTCGTTATTCTGCAAATGTTTTCTTTTCAGATGTTTTTTTCCCCACTCTTTTCTACACATTCTTTTTTCACTTTCTCTTCTACGGCCGCACGAGAAAAGCACATTTAAAGGACTCGTATTATGCTAAATTGTCTTTTTATCCTCCCGGGACCCGAAGAAAAAAAGTGTTTCTAAATGATTATTATTATTATATACATTTTCTATTTGGAGGTAAATGAACACTTTAGCATTTACATTTTGTTAATTTTATTTTTATTCGTAATGTTGTAACATGTCCTCTGTAATGGACTGTAATAGTGTGAAATCCACGTGAAGTTAACAACCTAACAAAAACATGTTTTTTGTTTTGTTTTGATGACCAACATCTCTGACAAGCTTTTTCAGTCACCTCAAAGTCACCTCAAAGTTTTTCCCTTTTAATTTTTAATTTATTTATTTACTTATATACTTATTTAGGTAATTATTTATGTATTTTTATTTTATATATTTTTATTTATTATGTATTTATTAGTTTACTTATTTATGCAGGTTTATTTATTATTTTTTATTTATTTATTTTTTATTATGTATTTATTTATTTACTTATTTATGTATTTTTACTCATTATTTTTTATTTTATTTACTTATTTATGTATTTATTTATTTATTTTACTGTATTTATATTTTTGTTTATTATTTATTTACTTATTTATGCATGTTTATTATTTTTATTTATATTTTTATGTATTTATTTAATTATTTAATTATTTATGGATTTTTATTCATTTTCTTTATATTTTATTTAATTATTTATTATTATTATTATTATTATTATTATTATTATTATTATTATTATTATTATTTTATTTTTTATTTTATTTAATTTTTTTTATCATAGGGCAGCCACAAACTAGAGTCTATCTCAAAACAGTTGTCCAGTTGACAAATTGAACTTTTATCATGGATTCTACCTGGACGACTGAGGGACTTTTCACGTATCTCAAAACACTTAAAAGACAGTCTGGTTAACTCGATGTCCACTATAAAGGACACATATGAATGGGCGGGTCTCAGGAGGATATACATGTTTTATTGCTGTTGCCTCGTCCAAAACCTACCTAGAGTAGTGTTTTGTTTCATTCACGCATGTTTGATTAATTCGCTAATCCAAAATGGTCTCCTCTGAGCACTCAAAAATACTGTATTTCTATTTTACCCGGATTGTCGCGTTATAGGTAGAAAATCAGATGTCTCCTGCTGTTTTTAAGCCCATAAACCATCACCGGACACATTCTGCGGTCAAACTGCTTTCATAATGAATGGATGAGTCTATTAGCATAGCATTCACATTGGCTAAAGACTTCACTTCTTCTCTAATGCCTCATTGTAAACAGAGGTGTAGTTTATAAAGTACATTTTACATATGCAGGCATTATTTAAAGTTAGAAGCATGTTTAAAAGGGAATTAGCAGGAAGTGCTGCATTAGTCTGCTAGCTATTATTAGCATTGGCGTGTAGCCTAAATAAGACCAAAATAAGTTCATATTTTGACTTAAAGGAGAAGTAACGTTTTTTACAATCTGAGCCTTATTTCGGTAATAAAACAAGTTGCTTTACTCACCCATATCACTTTGGTGTCACATGGAGCATTTCCAGAGATGTTTTAGATTTGCGATCTCCGTAATGTGAGTTCTCGGGGCAAATGTTTGCGGTCTCCAAATAACACAAACTTTAGCACTTTTCAAATCATAGAAGCTCAATGTCTTAGTCTACACTTTCGTTTGAGTCAAAAGTGGCCTGTAATCCGAGATTTAGCCATAGTTTCGAGTAGATGAGGAGGCCAGTGTGCATGTGCAGAGTCACATCTTATTTCGCTCTCAGCTCTTCAAACGCAAAACTGTAAATTATGGATAAATCTCGGATTAGAGGCCACTTTTGACTCAAACGAAAGTGTAGACTAAGACAATGAGCTTCTATGATTTGAAAAGTGCTAAAGTTTGTGTTATTTGGAGACCGCTCGGGGCATATATTGTATACCCCGAGAACTCACGTTACGGATATCGCTAATCTAAAACATCTCTGATAGTGCTCCATATGACACCAAAGTGCTATGGGTGAGTAAAAGAACTTGTTTTATTACCGAAATAAGGCTCAGATTGTAAAAAACGTAAATTCTCCTATAATAAATTAGGCCTTAAGAGAAATCATGACAAAAATCTGCCCTTTTTACTATTTATAAAACATGTTTATCATAGCATTAGATAAAAATGTAGTATTTTTCGGTAATTTTTTATTATTATTATTATTGAACAAAACTAAAATAACGACACTGAGGATCTCAAAGACAAAAACTTGAACGCAAAAATATACAAAAAAACAAAAAATGTTATAGGACCCAGAATTATGTCACATTTAACCTATATTTTTTGCAAGGTATTGTGCAGCCCTACTCTCCACTCGCACCACGTTTGTTTTCTACAGACTGAAGTATCTGAATATTGTTTTGTTTGTTTTTCAGGTTGGGTGGAGCGGGAGACCTACTATTAACCCCCTGTCCACTCCCGATCGTCCAATCAGCTCGCATCTCCTCCTCCACTCCCGTCTTGCATGAATATTGTCTTGCTGCTCGGAAAATAAAAAAATTTAACCTGTGAAACGAAACAAAAAGAAAAAAGTGATGAAAATTGGAATATTGTTTTTATATTAGGGAATGCTTGATACTACTACTAGACAAATATGAGATGGATCGTGCTGTGGATGCTGATAATGCTAATAATGACATGACTATGCGTGCCTTGTTTATGAACAGGACCAATTTTATACATGTTTTTAACAGTTATAAACGATCAATAAAATGCGCTCGAGTCAGGTCCCACACATGAGCTATGGTCTTGTTTTTGTGTCTGCTTCTTTTCTTCTTTTATTATGAAGTTTGGGCAGTCCTTAAAAAGTAAAGGATGTAAAATGAATCAGGCGGCCAGGTAAGGGGAGGAGCCAGGTGAGGTTAGGGGGGGACACGGGTTTCACATCTGTCATCTACTGGTAGAAAAAAAAAGTAATAAACTTACAGAAGGTAGCTTTAATGCCAAACTGATAGGGGTGGGACAAGATCTCGTGCCACAAGATCTCACGAGACAAAAAAGGGTCACGTGCTGGTGAGTTACATCTCTTAAAAAGCAGTACTAGAATGTAAACTAAAATATTACGTTAAATAAATTAAAAATGATGAGGCCAATGTCTCATTTTCATGGACCCAATCTCCTGTCTCGTCTCGTCTTGTGAAACTTGTCTCGTCTCATCCCAACATACTTATA
The DNA here is from genome assembly GCA_036785185.1 of Paratrypauchen microcephalus. Lineage (NCBI taxonomy): Eukaryota > Metazoa > Chordata > Actinopteri > Gobiiformes > Gobiidae > Paratrypauchen > Paratrypauchen microcephalus. Next base: position 557,527 of record JAVJIX010000147.1, on the reverse strand, counting down.
TATTGATATAGTAACTCCTGCCCAAATCAGAGTACAAAGGTGTTTCTCAAACTGTGGTACATGAGCTCCTTCAGAGCAGCTTTTCAGTTCATTTATAGTTCATTTTCATCCACTTTTTGCTGTCCTTTTTATCCCTTCTTGCTTAGAAATGCAGTGGAAAAGATTAGACCAGGTTTAGGCCTACATCAGACCTGGAATAGTCCTGTTATAGACCGGGTTTAGATCTTGGAGTTACTTGGTGTGAAAAGTAAAGCACTCCGACAATCTAAGAACATTTTTGTACGGCATTCTGTTTGTGTGTGTTTGAATTCTGTGGAGAGTCTGATCAGAAAGAAAAGGAACAGGTCAAAGTTTGGGCCTGATCCTTTTGCCCAGGGACGTGCACGGGAAGGGGGTTGCCCGGGCAACTGCCCCTGTGCCCTCTTGGACTGACGTTGCCCTTCCGAGTCGAAAAAAAAATAAAAAATAAAAAATAATGATAATAAATTGTTCAATGGATACAGAATTTCATGTAGGCCTAGGCCTAGATTTGAAAATGAAAACAAAAAATTGCCACTCAAAACATTTTTCCTAAAATAAAAGCAGCCTCATTCACTCAGACTGGACCACTTTGCGAGCGGCGGTCACCGGAGCTCCGTGAGCCCGTCCAGGGACCACGCTCCATCCGAATACGACCTCAGATCAGACGAGACTACCCACTGAATTTAAGCATATTAATAAGCGGAGGAAAAGAAACTAACCAGGATTCCCTCAGTAGCGGCGAGCGAAGAGGGAAGAGCCCAGCGCCGAATCCCCGTCTGACGGGCGGGCGCGGGAAATGTGGTGTACGGAAGTCCCCTTGCCCAGTGTCGATCGGGGGCCTAAGTCCTTCTGATAGAGGCTCAGCCCATGAACGGTGTGAGGCCGATAACGGCCCCCGTCGCGCCGGGGTCCTTCTCGGAGTCGGGTTCTTTGAGAATGCAGCCCAAAGCGGATGGTAAACTCCGTCTAAGGCTAAATACCGACACGAGACTGATAGTCGACGAGTACCGTAAGGGAAAGTTGAAAAGAACTTTGAAGAGAGAGTTCAAGAGGACGTGAAATCATTTAGAGGTAAACAGGTGGGGTACACGCGGTCCGCCCGGGGGATTCAGTGGGCAAGGGATGGCCGCCCACGCCGCCCCGACTGCGTGCTTCACAGCGCCTCCCGCCCGGACTTCGCCTCTTCGACGCTTTCCGGGGCCGTGAGATCAGTGCCCACTGCTAACACACGTGACTGGCACCTGACCCGAGCCTGCATGTGGAAAGAGATTGTCGCGGTTGTCGTAAAAGGTGAGATTGAGATGTATAACAAATGACTAAGCTACATGTCTGCAGTTTCTAACATTTCGTTTTAGCAGCAGAATGAATGATGGAACTAATGCATCACATGAATTCTTTCATTCAAAATGGTTAAATGACAAAATCTTATCACTATTTTGGGTAATTTGTGTTATGTTATGCGATGCCCACGGAAAAGAGGCAGTTGCAGGAGAGAGAGAAAACCCTCAGAGAGGCAGTAAAGGGGAGCACATCACTGCAGGGTTGGCTAAGAAAAAGCCAACCAGCAGGTGAGACAGAGATGTTCCATTGTAAAGATGAGATGATACTGTGTAGGCTACTTGATTAATTAATCAGACTCATATTTTAGCCTACTACTGGCAATATTTAATAATAACATTACATTTAAGACGAGGAGCGGCCACAAATCTCCTCCAGACGCTTCATATAGCCTGTGTTTTTTTCCCCCTGGGTGGGGGGGTTGGTTTGCCCTTTCTTCAGGTCAGAGCAACTACCCCTCAAAATTCCTGTGCACGTCCCTGCTTTTGCCCAACTTTATGGTGGAGATGAAAACCACTGGTGAATACTTTTATCAGAACAAAGAAACATCTAATCTGCCATCTAATCATCAAATCTAATCTGTCATCTGTTCTGCTGTGTGCTCGGTCCTCGTCTCTCCTAATGTCTGTTCGGTCTTAATAATAGCAAGGTTATGCATCATTCACTCGCAGTTCTTTAGCGTGGGAGTGAGATAATATAAAACGCCTGGGAGCTTTTTAATACACAAATGATGATTCATTTAATATCTCCAACTATGCGAGAAAACCAAACCTGGGGGCAGATGTACCCAGAATTCACGTAATGTAGTCAGAGCTGCATACGCGCATACTTTTAAAAGCTTCAATTTACACCAGAGCCTCTGTGGATTCTCACATTTAAACACTAAACTTTTTACATTGCTTTTGTATTGTTTATTGATTGGATGAATTATGTTTTAATTCAGAATACAAAAGTTGACAACAAGTATTGACTTTGTGACATACTCAATAAATTCATTCATTCATTCAAATTCATTCAAATCCATATCGGCAGTTCTCGCGTTAATTAAGCTACTCTGTCTGCTGCACATGCCTTTTCCTTGAGAAGTTGTTGTAAAGTTGCTGCCTGATGCTGTAAAGCTTTTTATATCTATCCTCTGCGGCTGTAAACTTTCTGTAGTCCATCACGAGTCATTCCCTGAGCTCCTGGATGCGACGCACGGTGCTTAAGTGACTGTAGCGGCTTTAGAGAAAATATTTTGAAAGGACTTCGTAAGTTTATTTTGACACGTGCTTATTTCTTGTCTCGCCCCAGCTAAGACTGCTGCTGAGACTCCGTTGACACTGCAAAATTAGAACTCCAACCTAATTTGCGTCGTGATGAATAATAATGACGGAAAGCGATACCTGCACGTGTGCTGCTTGTGAGCTGTTACGCTTTGGTGTAAATTGGGGGTTAGTCTGTATATTGGTGTCATTACCCAATTTGAATCACTTACCAGATTTGCGTCAATCATGCTAGCTGTTAGCTTGACTGTATTTACATAATTTTACTTGCTAGAAATGGTTAAAAATGACCTGCGTGAAGTTGGCCCCCCATCAAACGCACACCTACACAAAAACTATGTCAATCGTTTGTGCTGCAAAAAGTTTTGTTTGTGCTGCTTTAGTTTTTTTTATAGGTCAAATTGGGGTCAGCCATCCCCCCACGAAGCTTAAAAATGCTCTAAAATTGCCCAAAATGGTGTCAATTGTTTGTGCTTCGTTTGTGCTGTTTTGTGCTGCAAAATGTTTCGTTTGTGCTGCTTTAGTTTTTGAGATATTAACGATTCTTTTATAGGTCAAATTGGGGTCAGCCAGCCCCCCCTCAAAAACATATAACTCAAGGACAGATAAAAAACATACACAACCATGCTAAGGTATGGTGCCCATTTTATGTGTTCATATATTTCAAAAATGGTTGCCATGTTATTTCAGATTTTGTGTAAGTGTACACCTCAATGTGCAAGAAACTCATGAGATCATTTATCCACAGATCATGTGTGGGAGGAATCTCTTCCTTCTTCCTCAAGAGAACAAGGTGCTGTGCCACCAAAGAGGCAAAGGCCACAGCATGAGAACAGTCAGTGGCAGTTCTACATTGAATTACTCCCTGGGCGAGACCCCCTCCGAGCGCCCCCCCCCACCCCGAGGAAAATAAAAAAAACAAAAAAAAACAAGCAGCCATGTTTAATTATCACTATAGAGTGGTTCTCATTATCACAACTTTCAAAAAAATATAAGTTATCATAACTTAAATAACATAAATAAAAAAATAATGAATAAACTCTACACATAAAAGTGGCAAAAATATAAACAATCAGATATATAAATAGAACCATCGGCTGCTCGATTATGGAAAAAAATCATAATCACGATTATCTCAGTCAATATTGAAATCACAATTATTCAAACGATTTTTTCAAAATCCCCTACACACACACACACACACACACACACACACACACACACACACACACTCACACACACACACACACACTCACACACACACACACACACACACACACACACACACACACACACACACACACACACACAAAGTGGGCTCGTCTCCCCTTAAACATTTATTCTTCTGTCTTTTTCTACAGATTGCACAGGCACAAACACACAAACAAAAAGTTATCACACACAGCTATTCCTCACTTTCCTCACACAGATTTCTCCTCATAATATAATATAATATAATATAATATAATAAATATAACATAATATAACATATATAATTAATATAATTATAATATAATAGCATAATAGAATAGTGATATGACAAACACACATTTCATGACATGACTTACCAAAAGCAAAGATGAGATACAGTGTCCAGTAAATCCGAAAGAGCTCCCAGATGAAGTGTTGTCCGGGATAAGTAATTCACGTCGCTTCTATTGAAAATGCCGATCACGTATCTCTACAAAGTCCCATGTAAAGTGTGTCTTTGTACGTTGTATTCATAGTAAATACCACGGAGGGTGAACGATCGATTTAAAAGTGATTAAATGTTGCGTTATACTAACTTCGTTTACTATTGTCTTCTGTAGTTTCCGTGTTCCCGATGCGAGCGTGTGCGTTCTTGGTAGGAGCTATCATTGGTCAATTCCTGGTAGCAACTAGTGCCGTGACATTGGTCAAATCGTGGTAGTGTGAGCTCGACTCGCAGCCGGCCGCAGAGAGGGAGGGGGTGACTCCTCTCTCTATCTTCTCTTTCTTTCTCCAATTTCTCCAGTGTGAGATCAATAAAGTTCACTTCTCTTCCTTTTCCTCTTGCGCCAGTGTAGGCTCCAGCAGGTCTCTGCGCTGTGCATTGGCCCGCGTGGAAGGGAATGTATTGCGCGGGCGCTTGCAGCCAGAGGGGGCGCCAATGTGCCAATTTCCTACACAGTGATATGATAGATAATTTTTTTTTTTCAAGCGCTCGGCACGGCGCCCCTCACGAAGTTGCGCCCTGGGCAATTGCCCCACTCGCTACCCCCAAGAACCGCCTCTGAGAACAGTGCTCTGTGGTGGATACACCAGGAAGAAACGCACCAAAGAGCCAAAGCAGTGGGGGCAATTTTGATTTTATATGTCTCAGACTGTATGGAACACTGATGTCCAATAAGTATTAAGATAAGGACATGACCCAAAAGTATGTATAAGTGAGCCAGTATCAGTATCAACTTTAAATTGGAGAAGCCCATGTCTGGCACAAACTGAAGAAGAGTGCACTCTATGAAGGATGGCTCCCCATAGATCATCAGATAATGTTCAACGCTAAATCTTTTTCCCAGTGTGATTTTATAATAGCAAGAGACAGAGACTGTAAATTCAACAAAATGTTGTAAATTACTCTAATAGCCTCCTTTTTATGAATAATTATATCCAGAATGTCATGTAGAGTTGTAGCTTCTGGCAGGTTAGGAAAGGATGGATATCTGTTGCTCATGAAATTTGTAGGTAACGAGAAAAGTGCATCTGAGGAATATTAAAAGACAATTTTATGCTTTTGAGTGACATAGTTATAATCTCTGACACTGGAGATAACAATGTTATATTTTAGAGACATTTTAAACGGGAAATAAAAGAGCACATTGCATTGAGTACAGAGCAGGGAAAAATGCAATTTTTGTTGTCATTTGAACTGGTTTGAGAGGGGAGTTAAAGAGGTTATTTTTGTCAAGAAATTGAATCCTTCCTTGAACAGAAATGGAGGTCTCAGACATTATTTGTCTACCATTTATAAGTCTATCCTCAAACCTAAATCAAAACAAACAAAGAAAACAATAGGGTTAGCCAGGTCAGGTCCAGAGGTGTGAAAACACCCATTATGGTCCTGAATGACTATGCTAACAAGACTCCTAGACAGAAACTGAAAACAAATAGGTGTGATAGTTTCATAGTCATTTCATTGTAGTTAGCTCCTCCCTGCAGCTAGTTATAAGCAGTGTCCATCAACACTCTAGAACAGGGTTCGGCAACCTTTACCACTCAAAGAGCCATTTGGACCCATTTCCCACAGTAAAGAAAACACTGGGAGCCACAAAACCCTTTTGAAATTTAAAAATGAAATAACACTGCATATAACGGCTTTTTTGTGTGCCTTTTTTGCCATAGAATTACATTTTGAAAATGAACAAACTAAAATAAAATACATTTTAATCAAATACAGTGGTCCCTAGCTATATTATTCACTTTTCGCGGCCTCGCTGTTTCAATGATTTTTTTATAGCGTATCAACGTGCATTGTGTTCTGCGTCCTGATTGGCTAAGGGACTGTAGACATTTGCCGATTCGTCAGTCATTCACCTCCCTGTCTCCTGTACAGAACAGTATGCGTTCAGCCAAATTTATATAAATGTTCGATCACTAACAGTATGACTCTGAAGTGCTGTTTGTTTGCAAGTTTTCTCCCCGACAAAACGCGCAACAGCGGAGCGGTGCCAGGATGAAGAGGCTCGATCAGACGAACCGTGAAATACACGCAATATGTTTAGAGCCTGAAAACAGGTTTGGATCTTTGGTTTCATTCTGTAATATCTTCGCAGATTTCGCCTATCGTGGGTTATTTTTAGAACGTGACCACTGCGATAAACGAGGGACCACCGTACTGAGCCACATCAGAGGGATCAAAGAGCCGCAGGTTGCCGACCCCTGCTCTAGCCAGAACTGAAGAATCAGCTTGGATGAGCTGTGAAACGTATTCAACCAAATAAACTTTGTCCAGTTGACAAATTGAATTTCTCCTTTTGCCATGGATTCTACTTGGACGACTGATTCCTCACACAAAAAACACATTTGTTATTTAAATTTCAGAATTAACACAACCCCACTATACTGTATATCCTCTGCTCTCTGTAGACTTCATTTGTCTCCCACGCCTAATCTCCACTGTCTCCACTCTGTCCCCTGGATCGTCCCCACAGCATGAACCAGGGTGTCTCTGTCTTGGGACCTCATTATAGACTCCTCTGCATCGCCTGTTTTTCACTCCAACCATGTCTGAAGCAAAAACATGGGAACCCGTTACTACCACTGCATGTTGTCAAGTTGCATTAAAGCTGACATATTGTGTGTGTCTGCTATAGTTATAATCTATGTCACCCATGGATCATTATGTTATAATTTTGAGAATTAAAATAGCAATATTCATCTAAAACGTCTTAAAAAAAAGAAATAAGGCCAATGACACAATGGCTTCCGCATTAGAAAACTGCGGTGCCCAATGGGAGCTGATGTCGCCGTAAACCTCATTACAAGCAAAGAGCTGTTGGCCCTTTTTATGGAGAGCTACACATCACATTAGCGAGGAGCAGATTTAAAAAAAAAAAAAAAAAAAGTTGAATCCTACATGTAACAGATTAATGAAATAAGAATGAAGTAAGTGGAGAGCAGTGGGCATCACTCCAAATCCAACTTTAAGAGGGTAAATGAGAAGGAAACAACTATAACAATCAAGATATGAGGTAACATGTTCACATAAAATAAAGCACTTACTGATGATAATTGTAATTCTGTTCAAGAGGGGCTAAACATCTAAACTCCACCCACAACCACATCTCAAATAAAGCTGTGCCTCCTATTTGGGTCTCTCATTTTGGTTGCCAGTTTCAGTGCTGAAATTGAGTTGGTTTAAACCTAAAATGTCTCTCTGATCTGAACGGTCTCTACCTAAACCCCAGCTCCAGTCATGAGTCAGCACTACTGCAGCCCCTGCAGCTCAGGGAGGGAATTTTGGAGGTCCTGAGCATTCACAGGAGGCCTTTCCATATACTGAGAATGAGACACACTTAGATGTGTCCTCTATCTGCAGGTTAAGGCTCTGGCAACACAGGTTCAGTTATGATTTTAGTACCTTATTTAAAACTAAGAACTCAGGCTACACAAAGATTCTTTACAAAACCAGTCACACATTCACACATATCTGCAGACATTGGGGATGAGGTGTTTAGCCCAAGGACACAACAACAGTATGCTATTATAGGCTTTTAAACTGTTAAAGATCCCATGACATGGTACTTCTTGATGCTTTTATATGGCGCCTTAATGGTTCCTTAATACTGTAAATGAATCCTTCTTCAAAATCAAGAGTCATAAATATGTCTCTCAAACACCTTATTCTGGGCGTTGTTGCTTGAATGCAGAGACAGGCCAGTGCAGCGGGTGGGGGTGTGGCCAAACTCTCCGCTGTTTCCTCTTCAGCGGTGCGATGTGCGCTGGCCCCACTTTCGCGTTTTAAGCGCAGAGGAAGATATGAGACGATTTCCATTGAAAAATAAACACATTTCCACAGAAAATAAAATCAAACCACTGCTGTTTCAGAGGGTCGGAGACTTGGATAAAGGACATCCGAGCCTGGAAACACTCTCACGTGTTTTCAGGCAAATAAAAAAACGCATCTCGCATTGCGTAGCTCGTTCGCGGTCCAAACTCACTGGCCGTGAATTACAGAGACAGTGGGTAGTCATACAGACGGGCGGTGGAACTGCATTTGCATTTTTTCTTGAATGTGACGTCAGAAACTTCCCGTGTTCAGAATATCCCATTTGGGCTGCCTTTTTTTTCAAACGCAGAAAAGATCGCAAATGCTCAGTTTACACGTTTTGCAACTTTTAGCCATGGGGAAGGGGGCTAAACAGGGTAGGGGAGCTCACATTAACGTTCAAAAACCTCAGAAAGTGAAAATTTCATGCCATGGGACCTTTAACCTTCAGTTCAAATAAGTACAAACAAAAATGAGTAGTTTGGAGCATGGGCCCCTCAAAGTGAATATGCACTGGGCCCCTACAGCTGTAAAGCCCTGCGCTCTCACAAGAACTGGACAAAAGCGCTGACCCTCTCCTCACTTGTCCCCATAGATACGTCTGTTGTCTCCATAGATACGGTTCTCCTGTCACACTGTATGACATGTGCCCATACAGGGCTCGCTCATGGTAGGCTCCACATATCTGCTGACAAGGCTCCCCAGGCCATGCCAGAGCACCAGGACTGACAAGACAAGTCACTATTTTTTGCCTTTGTTAGCAGCTTTGTCCATGCAAACTTGGTGCCTACTTGGTGACATTTTACTTCACAGCACAAGTGGGCAGTACTTTTCAGACACCATACTTATACTTGAGTAATATATGTGACAATGTAGCAGTAATATTGCATAAGTAATATAATGTATAGAGCAACAGTACCACATGAGTAATACTACACAGTGTAACAGTACTCTTGAGTAATATCTGACAATGTAGCAGTACTCTTACTTGAGTAATATATACAGTGGTCCCTCGTTTATCGCGGGGGTTAGGTTCCAGAAATAACCCGTAATGAGTGAAATCCACGAAATAGGACAACTTTATATTTTAGAATTATTATACATGTTTTAAGGCTGTAAATGCCTAAAACACTGGAATTAACGTTTTCTCACATTTCTCTCTCGTTTAAACACTCAAACTTTCGTAGATTTTCAACACAATGTATTAGTAGCACCGCACTCATCCAACGGCGCTGCCATGTCCCAGGACACGACGCGCACCAACTCCTTGGAGAAGTGCGTGACACGTGCACCCGCTTATCGTGGTCAAATCCGTGACAGAGCAGCACAACCGGCGCGTACACCGGGGCTGCAAGCACGAGATCGAACCGCGGCGCCTGGACCATGCCTCCCCCTCAGGACCGCGTCCTCGCAGCCCGAGCCACAAACCGAACACACACAAACGAACTCAAGAGCCACACGAAACCAGCAAAGAGGGGTGATTTAATCCTGGTTTAGACCTGGTCTAGTCCCGGTTTAGTCCAGGTCTAGACCTGATCCAGTCCTGGTTTAGTCCAGGACCAGTCCAGGTTTAGACCTGGTTTAGTTCTGGTTTAGACCTGGTTTAGTCCACGTTTAGTCCTGGTCTAGTACCGGTCCCGCCGCGTTCCCCATCTATCAATCAGCAAAGGTCTACAGTCTCTTAGCCAATCAGGACGCAGAACACAATGTTACACTATTAAAAAAATGTTGAACTATAAAAATAAAAAAAAACTGCGAAACAGTGAACCGCGATAGAGCGAGGGACCACTGTATTCTAATATATACTTGAGTTTCTTTTGTTCACTACATTCCATATGTGTCACTGGCAGTTGCCTTCAGTGAGAATCTACAATAATCATTGGAAAAAACAAGAAACTTTTGACTGGTTGTGTAATTATGTGAGATTTCCCTCAGTATTACGCAGTGCCCTTTGAGTACATCCATAATGTTTATTAAAGTGAATCAAATAGTTCCCAGCATGCTCTGTTCTGTGCCTGAAGATAGCACAAAATGAACTATCTGATCAAACATTTAAACTTTAAAGTACTCTCTCTCTCTCTCTCCTTATAAAGACATGCTCGCTCGCTCACACTCGCGCTCTTTCGCTCTCTCACCCGCTGCTCTCTTCAGACTGCGCTCTCACTTACATCAGCGAAAACACTCAACTGCTGTGAGACCATCCGAAAGAATCTGGACTAGATCACAGCTAAAACAAGACAGAACTCAACAGAATTTTACCAGGACTAAACCGGGACTGAGTAAGGACGATACCAGGCCAGGACGAGGACTACACCATCGAGTCATTACCAGATCTTAATGAAGACGATCAAAGGTCTAAACCAGGCCCAAACTTGGACTATACAGGGTCTGTACAAGGTCTTTACCATTACTAAGCCAATACTAAACCAGATCTACTACTACCATTGATCTAAACCTGTTCTAAATCAGGCCATAACCAGGTCTAAACCAGGTCTAAACCTGGACTAAACAAGGACTATACCAGGTCTTCACTAGGTTTTCACCAGAACTAAACAGATACTAAACCATGTCTAAGTGAAGACTGCCAATGGTCTAAACCAGGACTATATTGGAACTCAAACAAAAGTCTTAAAGAGTTGTGAACCAAGACTGACTCAAGTCTAAATGAAGACTTCTCGGGGTCTAAATCAAACCAAAAAAAAAGTTTTCAAACGGTCTTAACCAGGTCTACCCCCAAACTATTCTTCTGCTGGTCGAATGCATGTCTGTAACAAAAAGAAATTCTGATTTTGAGGTTTAAATTAAGACGTGACCAAGACAAAACCATTAAACCAGAATCAGACAGAGAGGATGAATGAGGGTGAAGAGAGAGGTGATGATTTTTCAATAGAAGTCAGCTACAACCAGAGCTCGAAGGGACCACATCGCTCCTTTGCTCACTTCCTACTTGGAACATGGCGACTAGTGAGACTACAGTTTGTGGTCTGCACCAAGTTTTCATTTCAACCTTGAAACTGGTAACCCAAATAAGAGGCTCATCCTGCTTTCTGATTAGATGACTGTCTTGAGAACCAAAACACCAGTAATCGGTATCAAAGCATTTCAGTAGTCTTTAGTGAAAGCTGTATGTGATTTGAAAAGGTCACTGAACAGTACTGTGACCAGTTTACAGAGGAGATAATGACCACTGCACCGTGACTCTTTCAGTGATGCAAGTGTAGGCAACAGCTGCTCAGACAGGACTGGACTTAGGGGTGAAAAGAGTGACGACAAGTAGTCTGTAAGTAGCGTTGTTAGAGGTTTAAAAGACACTATACTGTACATTTTTAAGAATTAAGACATTTCGAAAGACATTCTTATTGTTTAAATGTGACCCTTGTGGAGTTCGCATTTAATATTATCATTAACAAACCGGGAAGTCAGGCCTATGCGTGGTTACCATGCAAGCTTTTGTTTGATGTGATGAAATAGATTCTGCTCTGGTCTCTGAAAGTCGGTTCAACAGAAAGCCAGGTTACAGGTCAGATCTTTAGAGTGGCGATCCCCTGCTCACAAGAAGGCAGGTTTTTCAAGCACTAAAAGCACCTGTAATGAAATTAATACAAGACTGATACGTTTGAGGCATAATGTGGAATACTTCAACATCCAATATTAACTGTGTCTTTATTCGTCCTGTGAGAGACAGCCCTGCTCAGACACAGCTGGGGAGGTGAATGCTTTTCAGGAAGTAGACTGTACTGCACTTTTTCCACTGTCCAGGTCAACTGCATGTCACAAACACATGTCCAAGTGGCAAGAGGAGGGGGGGACACTAAACCACTAATGAATCTGTTCTAAGACACAACTAAACCAGCACTAAACCCGGCTAAGCTTATAAAGCATTGTCCATTCCACTGTGGTGCCTTCAGTGGTTTATGTGAGAATGGGAGAGCAGGGCACTGAGCCAGGCCACCGTGACGGCACAGGGACAAGAAGGGCTTTGTGGAGCACAGAGCAAAGTGTGGGAACGAGAACAGTGATAAAAGAAGAAATTCAATTTGTCAACTGGACAAAGTTTGTTTGGTCGAAAACGTTTCGCCGCTCATCCGAGAGGCTTCGTCAGTTCTGGTTAGAGTGCTGGTAAGACACTGGCTTATATCTCGCTGCAGGGAGGAGCTAACTAGCTAACTACTTTCCGAAACTATCTCGCCTATTGGTTTCTGTCTTTTGTTTCTCTGGCGTCTAGATTAGCATCCCTATTCATCCCTACCTGACTGTTTTTCACACCTCTGGCCCTGACCTGGCTAGCCCTATTGTTTCTTTTGTTTGTTTGTTGTTAGGTTTAAGAATGGAATTATAGATGGGAGACAAATAATGTCTGACTCCACCATTTCTGTTTAAAGGATTCTCTTTTTTGACAAAAATAGCCTCTTTAATTCCCCTCTCAAACCAGTTCTTTTCCCTGGCCAAGATCTGAACCTCACTGTCCTCAAACGAATGGCCCGTGGCTTCTAGGTGAGGGACTGAGGGACTCTTCACGCATCTTAAGAACAAGAACAGTATTTAAAAGCACCATAATGTGCACGGTTCAAGCATTTTAAACTCTGTATGTTGTAGCATGTGCACTAAAGTGAATATAACAGATTAGATGACTCATTTAGCTAAAAATAGGCATTCATTCGATGAGTGTGTGTTGCTCAAGTATTATTGCTATATTGGTATTAGCTAAAAATAAAATCATATCAAACCATCCATGGGTTTCAGGGTGATTAAAATCTAGGGCTGTTGCTATGGTGATTATAACGCCTGATTGATATGTGCAGCACATATCAATGACCTGGCTTCTAAACATTATCAGTCACAATTTTGGCTATCTGCAACAAAAGATTTAAGACTGTGGGTAAATCTGTAGTCGTGCTTCAGTCGTATTGAGTCTGCTATCATCTCTATGGCTCCTTAGAAACAGCAGAAGAGCTTCACTGTGAAAACAATCGTCTCTCCCACCACTAGCATGTAGCACCAGCCTTAGCTAACCATTGTACTTGGAGACATTACCACACTGAGCCTGGAGCCTGATATTCACTCGCACAAACTTGTGCACATCTCACAGTGTGTGATGTCGTACCATTTAAAGTCCTCACATTGTGTGGTGTGACACAAAAGATCTTATAACACACACAAAGAAATGTGCAGTGGACATCAGGTTTAAACGGGAAGCAGACACCCGGGGATACACACCCTAATAGTGAAACAGACCAGTCTATAGAGACAAGTTAAGACACCACGTATAAAATGTATAACAGTATGTATAAAATGTATACCCCCCCCCCCCCTTACCTTTGATGTTATTGTTATTAGAAAATAAATAAATAAATAGCATATCTGTGGTATTTCAAATTAAAACGAAATACTATTTTTGCAAAGCACTAATAATGATAAACAACAACTGCTGCTGGTCATTTTGGTCTGGGTTATACAATTCTGTTATACGGCCTACACAAACCCGGCCCCCATCACAGTCAGGAGTGATAATGTGGCCCCCAGAGAAAAAGTTTGGTGACCCCTGATATACAGCTCTGGAAAAAAATAAGAGACCACTGCAAAATGATCAGTTTTTCTGATTTTACTACTTATAGGTTTGTGTTTGGGCAAAAGGGACATTTTTGTTTGAGTCTATAACCTACTGGGAACATTTCCCCCAAATTCCAAATAAAAATATTATCGTTTAGAGCAGGGGTGTCAAACATGCGGCCCGGGGGCCAGATCCGGTGTACTGTCAGATTGAGACGCTTTGTCAGTTTAAGACGCCTCCTTGAGATCTGCGCAAGCGCGCATGATGTAATGGTTTAGAAACAGCTGAGCTACAGCTGTGATGTGAAAGCCGTACGCTTTCATGCACTACTGCTTAAGTAAGTAACATTTTAACAGTCTATTGGTTTTATTGTATGTTTGAACGAGATGTGAATGTTAGATTTGCGACAGAATACCTACGTCAGATTATAATAGTTTGGATTTAACATTTGACTGCATCGTTATAGTTTTCATTCAAAGGAGGCGTCTTAAACCATTACATCATGCGCGCTTGCGCAGATCTCGAGGAGGCGTCTTAAACTGACAAAGCGTCTCAATCTGACAGTACACCGGCCCTCCAAGACCTTTAATCTGGCCCTCGGCTGATTTTCTATTAAAATATTTTAATAATATTTTAATTTTCTATTAAAATATTGGTAACTTAATATTGGTATTGGTAATTTTCTGTGCAGTTTAGCATGGCAGCGTCTCCAGTGCGTCTGTGCGTGGCCCCTCCCACCAGAGCAGCACAAATGAAGACTAGACTGCAAAAAAGCTTGGCCAAAATTTAAGATTTAAACACTTAAATCTATGGGAAAAAGTACTAAAAGTAGTGAAATTATCTTAAAATAAACTCCCTCTAGACAAGAATGAAGCAGTCTCTGATCTAGTAAATAAAGAAGTCTGCAAACAAGATGAATAACCTGATATAAGTTTTAAAATCTTGGCCAGATCAGAGAAATTTGTAGTGTAAACCATGACTAAATGACTAAATGACTAAATTCTGCAAACAAGTTACTGTTAAAACATTGTGTTGAAATTGCATTTTCTCAAAGTTTCAGGTTGTTCATAATATTATAATATTCTGTAAAAGAAAAAAAGAAGAAAAAAAATCAAATAAAATAAAAAATTAATCAAATAAAAAAGACTTCTGTAATAGATTTGCATTTCTCTGCACAAATATTTGGACTTATTGCTGTTTTTTGGGGTATATTTGCCATGAGTTTTCTGATCCGGCCCCTTTGGGATCAAAGTAGGTTGGATATGGCCCCCGGATCAAAATGAGCTTGACACCCCTGGTTTAGAGCATTTATTTGCAGAAAATGACAAATGGTCAAAATAACAAAAAAGATACATGTTTTCAGATCTCAAACAATGCAAAGAAACAACATAATACTAATGTTTACACTTAAAGGGATATGCCACCCCCAGGTCAAATTTGGGCATCTCCCCACAGTCCAGAGACTAAAATAAGTGATGAAAAGCGTTTTCCTGCTCACCCAGCCATTGTCCGAGTCTGTCGCCACTGACCGCCGCGGTATCTGGTGCTCCTCCGCCTTAGACTGGAGTCTAACGTCGCCAGAGAAAGATTTCGGCCAAAAGGAATTAATTTGCTCGATGCGTTTCCCAATTACTTTGTGTGTAGTGCGCATTCATATCGAGTGCAAATAAATGTGCAAATCAACACGGAGAGCTTGCCTTGGTCATTTTGGGTGGGAACTATTTTCCAGTGCGTAAGAATACAGTCGTATCACGCACCACGTTGTGCAACAGGGGAACTCCCTTCCCGGTGCGTAACTGGGATTCCCCTGGTAGCGTACTGCGTGATACGGCTGTATTCTTACGCACTGGAAAATAGTTCCCACCCAAAATGACCAAGGCAAGCTCTCCGTGTTGATTTGCACATTTATTTGCACTCGATATGAATGCGCACTAAACACAAAGTAATTGGGAAACGCATCGAGCAAATTAATTCCTTTTGGCCGAAATCTTTCTCTGGCGACGTTAGACTCCAGTCTAAGGCGGAGGAGCACCAGATACCGCGGCGGTCAGTGGCGACAGACTCGGACAATGGCTGGGTGAGCAGGAAAACGCTTTCCACCACTTATTTTAGTCTCTGGACTGTGGGGAGATGCCCAAATTTGACCTGGGGGTGGCATATCCCTTTAAGAAGAGTTCAGAAATCAACATTTGTTGCAATAAGCCTTATTTTTAATCACAGTTTTCATGCGTCTTGGCATGCTCTCCACAAGTCTTTCACATTGTTCTTGGGTGACTATATTCCACTCCTGGTGCAAGAACTGAAGTAGCTCAGCTTTGTGTTTGTGTTGGAATTCAACAGACGCTGGAATGGAATGGCTGTAATACATGTAGAGATGCTGATTAAAAAAAAAAAGTAGTGGTCTTATTTTTATGAAGCAGGTCATATACCACTAGGCCAAGTTACAGGTTATGTCTGTGCAGTGGTATTATTAAGGCAGTAACATCACCATGGAGACAAGTTGACCAGCAGAAAAGTTACAAAGTGCACGTTAAAAAAAGACACAAATCAGTCCTTGTTGTAGTGGTTTTGTGTGTGGTGCAGTGGGCCTTTTGGGAAACCCCGTCTAATTCTGGGAAGAGCAATACTAAACACAGTTATGGTTCTCTGCAAATGGGAAAACAAGATGTAATGAGCCCTTGAGCCCGGGTGAGCCTGCTCCAAATCAGATTTCAGTGTCATTTCTTGATATAACGCCACAGGCAACAGCTGATAACAGATCGCAGATGTGGAAGAGATCGTCTGCAGAGGGGGAGGCCGAGGAACAGGTGCTGACCCATTTTCAACTGCTATCAAATCTATTGTGGATGTAGCATTTGTTTCTAGAAATAGAAACAGAAGTAGAATAGTACAATAGAAGTGTGGATACCTGTCAGACCAATCACACTCAGACCTGCCAACCCTGAGAGAATTTTATGAGTACAAACCCCCCACCACCAAAACCCGGCACTGCACGTGTCTCCTGCAGAAAGAGCCGCTGTGCTGTCTGGGGTCATGTCAGTATCTGGGATCATGTCAGTGTCTGGGGTCATGTCAGTATCTGGGATCATGTCAGTGTCTGGGGTCATGTCAGTATCTGGGATCATGTCAGTATCTGGGATCATGTCAGTATCTGGGATGAGTGTCTGAGATCAGTGTCTGGGATCATGTCGGTGTCTGGGAAAATAAATGTCGTGTCTGGGATCATGTCGGTGTCTGGGATCATGTCGGTGTCTGGGATCATGTCGGTGTCTGGGATCATGTCGCGGTGTCTGGGATCATGTCGGTGTCTGGGATCATGTCGGTGTCTGGGATCATGTCGGTATCTGGGACCATGTCGGTATCTGGGATCATGTCGGTGTCTGGGGTCATGTCGGTGTCTGGGGTCATGTCGGTGTCTGGGATCATGTCGGTGTCTGGGATCATGTCGGTGTCTGGGATCATGTCGGTATCTGGGACCATGTCGGTATCTGGGATCATGTCGGTGTCTGGGGTCATGTCGGTGTCTGGGATCATGTCGGTGTCTGGGATCATGTCGGTATCTGGGATCATGTCGGTGTCTGGGGTCATGTCGGTGTCTGGGATCATGTCGGTGTCTGGGATCATGTCGGTATCTGGGATCATGTCGGTGTCTGGGATCATGTCGGTGTCTGGGATCATGTCCGTGTCTGGGATCATGTCGGTGTCTGGGATCATGTCGGTGTCTGGGATCATGTCGGTATCTGGGATCATGTCGGTGTCTGGGATCATGTCGGTGTCTGGGAAAATAAATGTCGTGTCTGGGATCATGTCGGTATCTGGGATCATGTCGGTGTCTGGGATCATGTCGGTGTCTGGGATCATGTCGGTGTCTGGGATCATGTCGGGGGTCTGAGATCATGTCGGTGTCTGAGATCATGTCGGTATCTGGGATCATGTCGGTGTCTGGGATCATGTCGGTGTCTGGGATCATGTCGGTATCTGGGATCATGTCGGTGTCTGGGATCATGTCGGTGTCTGGGAAAATAAATGTCGTGTCTGGGATCATGTCGGTATCTGGGATCATGTCGGTGTCTGGGATCATGTCGGTGTCTGAGATCATGTCGGTGTCTGGGATCATGTCGGTGTCTGGGATCATGTCGGTGTCTGGGATCATGTCGGTGTCTGAGATCATGTCGGTGTCTGAGATCATGTCGGTGTCTGAGATCATGTCGGTGTCTGGGATCATGTCGGTGTCTGGGATCATGTCGGTGTCTGGGATCATGTCGGTGTCTGAGATCATGTCGGTGTCTGGGATCATGTCGGTATCTGGGATCATGTCGGTGTCTGGGATCATGTCGGTGTCTGAGATCATGTCGGTGTCTGGGGTCATGTCGGTGTCTGGGATCATGTCGGTGTCTGGGATCATGTCGGTGTCTGGGGTCATGTCGGTGTCTGAGGTCATGTCGGTGTCTGAGATCATGTCGGTGTCTGAGATCATGTCGGTGTCTGGGATCATGTCGGTGTCTGAGATCATGTCGGTGTCTGGGATCATGTCGGTGTCTGGGGTCATGTCGGTGTCTGAGGTCATGTCGGTGTCTGAGATCATGTCGGTGTCTGAGATCATGTCGGTGTCTGGGATCATGTCGGTGTCTGAGATCATGTCGGTGTCTGGGATCATGTCGGTATCTGGGATCATGTCGGTGTCTGGGGTCATGTCGGTGTCTGGGATCATGTCGGTGTCTGGGATCATGTCGGTATCTGGGATCATGTCGGTGTCTGGGATCATGTCGGTGTCTGGGATCATGTCCGTGTCTGGGATCATGTCGGTGTCTGGGATCATGTCGGTGTCTGGGATCATGTCGGTATCTGGGATCATGTCGGTGTCTGGGATCATGTCGGTGTCTGGGAAAATAAATGTCGTGTCTGGGATCATGTCGGTATCTGGGATCATGTCGGTGTCTGGGATCATGTCGGTGTCTGGCAGACATGGGACCAAGTCACACATGTGCAAGTCTCAAGTAAGTCTCAAGTCTTCACCTTCAAGTCCCAAGTAAGTCCCAAGTATTTTTTTCTTGGGCAAGTCAAGTCAAGTCAAGTCACAGGCTATGTCAAGTCAAGTCAAGTCCTGTAATAGGTCAAGTCAAGTCCAAGTCAAGTCACCTTTGGTGTATTGTTGTAATTTTAGCTGCAGAATCTGATCTTAATAAAGTGAAAGGCAATATATAAGAAAGTGTAAGTAATCATCACTGGCTAATGTGCCCAGCCTGTTATCAAATATTTGTATTGTAAATACTCATGTTCGGTAAAATACATCATAGACTCAAACAAAACAGTGATAATGTAATTATTGGTTATTTATTCTGTACATCTGTACATCGAAAACCAAACTGTTTCACATGTTTTCAACATTGTTTCAGCATTGAGTTGAAACCAGTAACAGCTAAAACAAACTTGTATTAAACTTTGTTACACTCCCTAACTCTCTCTCTCTCTCTCACACACACACACACACACACACACACACACACACACACACACACACACACACACACACACACACACACACACACACACACACACACACACACAAGCTGAGTGGTTAGCGCTCTTGCTTCACAGCAAGAAGGTTCCGGGTTCGATCCCCGGGTCGCCCGGGCCTTTCTGTGTGTGTTCTGTGTGGAGTTTGCATGCATGGTCTGGGTTCGATCCCCGGGTCGCCCGAGCCTTTCTGTGTGGAGTTTGCATGTTCTCCCCGTGTCTGGGTGGGTTTCCTCCGGGCACTCCGGTTTCCCCCAACCCAAAACATGCACCATAGGTACCTCCAGCTTAGGTCCTGACCAAGCCGAAGCAAGAAGATCATGGAGATGGTCCCCGGGCGCAGTAATGTGCTGCCCACTGCTCCTAATATATATGTATATATATATAGGATGGGTTAAAAATGCAGAGAAGAATTTCTCCAGTGTGAGATCAATAAAGTTCACTTCTTCTTCTTCTTCTTCTTCACTCGCGTGCGTAATGGGTCAGGCGCGCTCCTCGAGAGCTGGTGTATTTAGACTACACCTTTGTAAGAGACTGACTGAGTAAGAGTAAAAAGTGATGAGAGTTTTGTTTATTATTATTATTTGAACGTAGACCCTCGGTCAAGTGATCTCCTGCATTCCACAAAACCAAGCCAACAACTGATCTGAGCAACGCCAAGAGACAGTACATTAACGCCACATAGCCCTCCACCACAAGCGCAAACACAGCGCAACTCTCACATCTGAGGGGACTAAACCAGGACTGGACCAGGTCTAGACCTGGACTAAACCACCACGGGCCACTCTTTGCTGATTTCGTGCGGCTGGTTTGTGGCTGGGGCTGAGAGTACGCGGTCCGGGCGCCGCGGATCGTTTTCGTGCTCGCAGCCCCGGTGTACGCGCGGCCTCGTGCCGGTGGCGGTGCACGTGGTGCACGCGTTGTGTCCCAGGACATGGCAGTGCCGGTGAATGAGCACGAAAACATTATGTGAACACGCAAGTCATTCAAGTCATCGTGTCTCAAGTCAAGTCAAGTCCCGAGTCCTAGACTTCCAAGTCCGAGTCAAGTCTCAAGTATTTCATTTTTTGTCGAGTCAAGTCACAAGTCATAAAAACAGCGACTCGAGTCGACTCGAGTCCAAGTCACTAAGTCTCAAGTCCCCATGTCTGGTGTCTGGGATCATGTCGGTGTCTGGGATCATGTCGGGGGTCTGAGATCATGTCGGTGTCTGAGATCATGTCGGTATCTGGGATCATGTCGGTGTCTGGGATCATGTCGGTGTCTGGGATCATGTCGGTATCTGGGATCATGTCGGTGTCTGGGATCATGTCGGTGTCTGGGAAAATAAATGTCGTGTCTGGGATCATGTCGGTATCTGGGATCATGTCGGTGTCTGGGATCATGTCGGTGTCTGGGATCATGTCGGTGTCTGGGATCATGTCGGTGTCTGGGATCATGTCGGTGTCTGAGATCATGTCGGTGTCTGAGATCATGTCGGTGTCTGAGATCATGTCGGTGTCTGGGATCATGTCGGTGTCTGGGATCATGTCGGTGTCTGGGATCATGTCGGTGTCTGAGATCATGTCGGTGTCTGGGATCATGTCGGTATCTGGGATCATGTCGGTGTCTGGGATCATGTCGGTGTCTGAGATCATGTCGGTGTCTGGGGTCATGTCGGTGTCTGGGATCATGTCGGTGTCTGGGATCATGTCGGTGTCTGGGGTCATGTCGGTGTCTGAGGTCATGTCGGTGTCTGAGATCATGTCGGTGTCTGAGATCATGTCGGTGTCTGGGATCATGTCGGTGTCTGAGATCATGTCGGTGTCTGGGATCATGTCGGTGTCTGGGATCATGTCGGTGTCTGGGGTCATGTCGGTGTCTGGGATCATGTCGGTGTCTGGGATCATGTCGGTGTCTGAGATCATGTCGGTGTCTGAGATCATGTCGGTGTCTGGGATCATGTCGTATCTGGGATCATGTCGGTGTCTGGGATCATGTCGGTGTCTGGGATCATGTCGGTGTCTAGGATCATGTCGGTGTCTGGGAAAATAAATGTCGTGTCTGGGATCATGTCGGTGTCTGGGATCATGTCGGTATCTGGGATCATGTCGGTGTCTGGGATCATGTCGGTGTCTGGGGTCATGTCGGTGTCTGGGATCATGCCGGTGTCTGGGATCATGTCGGTGTCTGGGATCATGTCGGTGTCTGGGAAAATAAATGTCGTGTCTGGGATCATGTTGGTGTCTGAGATCATGTCGGTATCTAGGATCATGTCGGTGTCTGGGATCATGTCAGTATCTGGGATCATGTCGGTGTCTGAGATCATGTCGGTGTCTGAGATCATGTCGGTATCTGGGATCATGTCGGTGTCTGGGATCATGTCGGTGTCTGAGATCATGTCGGTGTCTGGGATCATGTTAGTATCTGGGATCATATCGGTATCTGGGATCATGTCGGTGTCTGAGATCATGTCAGTGTCTGAGATCATGTCAGTGTCTGGGATCATGTCGGTATCTGGGATCATGTCGGTGTCTGGGATCATGTCGGTGTCTGGGATCATGTCGGTGTCTGAGATCATGTCGGTGTCTGGGATCATGTCGGTGTCTGGGATCATGTCGGTGTCTGAGATCATGTCGGTGTCTGGGATCATGTCGGTGTCTGGGATCATGTCGGTGTCTGAGATCATGTCGGTGTCTGGGATCATGTCGGTGTCTGGGATCATGTCGGTGTCTGAGATCATGTCGGTGTCTGGGATCATGTCGGTGTCTGGGATCATGTCGGTGTCTGGGATCATGTCGGTGTCTGGGATCATCTCGGTGTCTGGGATCATGTCGTGCACTCAGGCTGCACCACATCTGCTGTGTTCATAAATGAATAATCCGTCCATTAGCCACATTGTTGTAAAAGACGCAGGGTTCAAATTGTGACAAAAAAGTAGCGGTTTATAGTCCGGAAATTAGAGTATACATATAGGCTAATCTTAATGTTCAAGCAATAGGGCTACGCTATAGGTTAGTACTGATTTTTACAGTCAGACAACTGAGCCTGTCTAAAACTTTATACCCATTTCATCTAACTGCCCGTCTTATAGATGACGGGTTTAATATGGACATTGTGGAAGGGGGGTATTTGTGTGTGTGGAACTGTGTTCGTTACCTGTTGCCCCTTGGTGACTGATGGCCACGTCAACTTTGCAAACGGTGCAAAACGCATGATGAAGCAGCCTGGACATGCTAAGGCAAGGCCATCTCTCCCGATAGCTGTCGGGAAATCTTTGCTGTTTCCTAGTCTTTTTTTGGCGGTTCAGCCAAGAAGAACCGACTTTATTGATCTCACACTGAAGAAATTCTTCTCTGCATTAAACCCATCCTGTTATTAGGAGCAGTGGGCAGCACATTACTGCGCCCGGGGACCATCTCCATGATCTTCTTGCTTCGGCTGGAGGATTTTACCAAGCCTTGCAGTTTAAAATCAAAACTGTTTTGGTCTGCAATGAATATGGGGAAACGGCACAGTTACCATTGTATCAAACAGATTAACCTTGTAACCTTGACGAGTGGTTAACAACACCGTCGGGTTAAAGCAGTGCTTCTCAATTATTTTCTGTGACGCCCCCCCTAGGAAGAAGAAAAAATTTCACGCCCCCCTTCCTGCGCGTGACTATAAATAGTATTATTTGTCTAGAAAATTATTAGAACACCATTGTATCCTTTTATTAACATTATAAACAAAAAAAAAGAAAGAAACTTACAACAAAGACTGCACTGAGGACTCAAATATTAATGTGTTTTTAATGCAGCTTTGCGCACATTTGTTTACGTTTTACAGAAATGAAACTTAAAACCACCTCATTTGCATAAGCTAAAAGCACTGAAAAAAAAAACGCTCTCTCCTTGTGCCACTGATGCGTCAGCTTCTGTCGGACTAAAGGACACGACTCAGTGGAATATACGTGTTTTTTCTGTGACAGAGGATGTTCTGTTAATGGTGAGACTGTGCGTAAATCGCATGTGAGAACGCCACTGCCAACTACTGTTGTTGATGTGCAATTACACTTAGTTCTAGTACAGTACAGCAAAAAAACATGTTTCCCAGGGTCATACGCGCCCCCCCCTGGCATCACGCCACGCCCCCCCAGGGGGGCCCGCCCCACTATTTGAGAAGCACTGGGTTAAAGGGATAGTGTGTTTTTTTTATGTTAATCTGTATGGGTTTCCTTCTAAAAGTTACCTGCGGTAACACCGGCTTATCTCTGACAGTTTGCGCTCAGCCCTGTTCTGCTCGCGTTCTGGAGCTCAGGGAATTAGGTCCGGTAACTTTGCGGGAACTCGTAATAAAGCTTGTTTTTCTTCTCAAAACAAAACATTTGTCCGAAAGGTGATATATTTGAGTCCCAAACGGTTGTCCACGAAAAATCCAGCAGCATATTTTCGCATTCGCATATCTCGTCTCGATTTGTATCACTGCGCGTCTATTACTTATTATTAGCCTGTTAACCTTTAGTGGAAGTGAACGACGGATGCGGTCCGCTGTAAGGGGAAGTTTACGAGTGAACAGGCAACAGGCAGCTAATGTGAGCGCAGTGATACGAATCGAGACGAGATATGCGAATGTGAAAATACACTGCTGGATTTTTCATCGACAACTGTTTGAGACGCAAATATATCACCTTCCGGACAAATATTTTGTTTTGAGAAGAAAAACAAGCTTTATTACGAGTCCCCGCGAACTTACCGGACCTAATTACTTGAGCTCCAGAACGCGAGCAGAACCGAGCTGAGCACAAACTGTCAGAGGTAAGCCAGTGTTACCGCATGTAACTTTTAGAAGGAAACCCATACAGATTAACATAAAAAAAACGCACTATCCCTTTAATGTAGGGCTAACATAATGTATTAATATTACTTTTTTTTTGGCTCAATAGGCGAAAGGGGACCGGCTGGCGCTGGCTGCCTTGCATCCCTGAATCTGAACTGAACTGTGGTGTGAAGCGAGGCAGGGCGGGGGAGTTGGGAGGACACTGACCGAAACGGATAAAATGCGAGATCCATATGCATAATTTAGAACAACAAATCGTACAAGCGTACAAGGAGGTCAAAATGCGTGCCCGCTACGCAAAATCTGTACATCTTGGCAGGTCTGCACACTGTTCCTTATACCTCCAGACCACACCCTTCCTCCCATCTCACTCTCCTCTTTGGTCCTCCAGACCCCTCCCCTCACTCAGGTGTCTCCTCTGTGTCCTGCAGCGTCAGCAGCCTCCGGGGGGCACCAGGTGAGCTCTGGAGACACAACGGGGGAAGTCCTATTTTAGGACACTCTCTCTCCGCTCTGTTGTTTCGGTCAGTGATAAGACGGGACATTCACTTTGGAACGTCTTCTGCCATATTTGGTGTAATAAGTCTGTTGCATTTCAAGGTGTGCTGGTTAGCATAGTTAGCTCCATGCATAGACTGTATAAAAAAGTGGACTAAGAGTGTGTGAGCATTCGGGAGTGAAATGAAACTCATGAGGCTCGTGGTTATGGGAGCGAATTTGGAGCCAACTTTCACATTAGGAATTTATATATATTTATGTACATTTACAAAATAGTGAAATAAAAACAAAAGGAACTTATGAGGCAAGCAGTTACAAAGAGAGGGGTAACAATTTCTCAATGTCACCCCTCAAAAAGTCAATTGGAAATAGAGTCAAAGGAACACTTCCTGTTTGGAACGCTGGTTATCTATGTCCATTTATATATACAGTCTATGGATAAAGGTAAAAATAAATGCTCAATTCACTCCATCCAATAATCCTTAACTTCCATCCAAGCTGCACTTCTTAGGCTACGTTTATACGGCGATGATCAAAACAGAAGACACAAAAGTGGCGTCTCGTCTTCAATTTTTTATCCGAGTTTATACGAAGACGCAAAAGTGGACGCAAAAGCCAGCGAAGGGAGGCGCTGGACTGAAAAAAAAAAAAAAAAATACTCATCACAACAGCGTCAAGTTACATTTCTAACCACGACTGTACCGGAAAAGAGAAAGGTAAAACTTCAAAATAAAATGTTCTAGTTGCGTTTTAAATGAGTTGTTAAGTTCCGCTCCAAACATTTCAGTGACTTGTATTTTTGTTTACATGTTTTTGACTATTGTACTGGAAATAGTTAGATTACAGGAGGATTACAGTGAATTATAAAATCACATCAGGTTTTACATTTGAAGTGCCTGATGCGGAAGTCGCTTGTCTTGGCGTCTGTGAGAGTGTGGGAAAGACTTGTACGCCGTAGACGTGTGTGGGTGCGATTTATACAATTGTTAAAATGACTCTTGTATGTTGACTAGAGCTGCTAGCGCAGCTTGAACATCCGTGGTATCAAGGTATGCCGCATCTACGTGACGTAAACGCGTACCGACGTGAGCAGATCTGACCAGTTTTGCGTCTTGGGCAGTTTACACGGAGACGCTACAGCGGAGCGTATTTAACTTTTCCACCTGGAGGGTGGTTTCAGATTTTTCAGATTTCAGATTTTTGCGTTTTTAGGCCCCAAAAACGCCGTCACCGTGTAAACGAAAGGCACTTCCGATAAAATATTTTGTCGTTTTTACCCGTAAGCGTTCTCGTGTAAACGGGCCCTTAGTGAAAATGCCAATCCCAAAATGTAAAAAAAATTGATATAAAAATTTTACAAACTGCTCAGTGTGCCAGTCAGTTAGCCACAAGAGCATGGAGTGACCACTCTGACCAGAGGGACCATGAGACTTGCTGTTTACATGCCATCAGTCTTCACAAATCTGATAATAATGTGATTTTGAGTATGTATGAGAACTGCTCTGGGAATGCGGCAAATAAAAATGCCCTCTGGGATCAATAAAGTTTTCTGAATCTTCTATATGATTTCAGAAGGGAAAAGATGGCGCTCCCATGAGTGTAAGGTGGAATAGTTTCTCACTATAAATATCTTGGCATCAGACCAGTTGAAACTCTTATGAAACGCAGCCAGAGACAAATCTATTTTCTGCACAAACTCATTACTTTTCAGTGAGTCCAACTGTGGAGACTTCGCAGTGGCATCGAGCTGGGTGTTCTACATGTACTCTATTGGAAAGAATGTTCAGCAGTTACCATGGTGACACAGTGCACAGGTTAGCAAACACAGACGAAAATGTTTCAAGATGACACGTTTCAAAATCATCTCACCTGTTGTAGTTCCAACTAAACCAGCTCTTTCTAGTCAGATTGTGTTAAAGGTGCATTGTGTAACTTTTCTGGTGATGCTTCTGCTTCTTTCTATGGTTCTGTGGTCATCGCACTGCCTGGAATGTTCCACAGTATGACATTAAACAGCTCTACCTTCCATTTATTCAATTACAGGTGGTTTTATAGGTCAAAAATGCCTAGAAAAACAAACATTCTGGCTCTGAGATTGAATGGATTGAATCTCCACAGATCTGACCTGGAACTTGGTCTGGTTTGGTCTCCATGAAGATAAAAAACAAGATTTAATTCCATACTGTGAAACATTCCAGACAAAGCAATAACTTCACCAGACAATGCAGTACACAGCGGTCACACCGTGATTTACTTTAGTAAGTTTCAGTTTTGTTTTTTTACACTCCAAGTTCCCTTTGCTCCCTTTTGCTTCCCCTTTCACTCCCCCTTCAGAGCGCCACGAAATAAAACTGGAAAGAAGAAGAAGAAGAAGAAAGAGTGGAGAAGGGGAGGAGAGGAAGAGACGCAGGTGTGAAGACCCAGCCTAATCGAGTTATTACTTCATCATTATTGTTATGTTTGCCCTCTGTCTACAGGTGCTACGATTCATCAAAACAGAATCAAATCATGTTTACACTATAAGAAAACCACAAAATCTGCAATGAATTCAGCTATCTAAAGCCATCTGCAGACGCCTAAATGTCCCTGTTGCTTTAAGGTCACATGGCATGAAATTTTCACTTTCTGAGGTTTTTGAACGTTAATGTGAGCTCCCCTACCCTGTTTAGCCCCCCCCCCCCCATGGTTAAAAGTTGCGAAATGTCTAAACTGAGCATTTGCGATCCTTTTCTGCATTACAAAAAATCAGTGCTCAAACGGGCGATTTTGAACAAGGAAACTTATTGACGTCAGCTCGAAAAAAGAAATGCAAATGCAGTTCCACCCCCGTCTGTCTGAACTCAGCGTCTCTGTAAATCACGCCCAAAGAGTTTGGACTGCGGAGGAGCTACGCAATGCGAAATGTGTTTTTTTTATTTGCCTGGAGGAACTTGCGAGTGTTTCTAGGCTCGGAAGTCCTTTATCTGAGCCTGTGGATATCTGAAACAGCAGTGGTTTAATTTTATTTTCTGTGGAAATGTGTTTATTTTTCAATGGAACGCTTCTCATCTCTCCCTCCGCTCAAAAACACAGAAGTGGGTCAGAGCGCACAGGCACAGCTGAGAGCTGAGAGTGGAGAGTTTGGCCACGCCCCACCCTCTACTATAGGCCATCTCTGTCCTCCTCATTTGCATTCAAGCAACAATGCCCATAATGGAGTGTTCCAGAGAGACATTTATGACTCTTTCTCATCTTATGGGGTCTTACTCTGCGTAAAAGCTGCTAGCCCTGTAGTTTAGACCTCTACAAACTAAGCACTCAGTAATTTTTTGGTTGTTGGTAAGTCATCTGCTTTGTTCTATGATTATGTCATTGCTCAGCCGGAAATGTTCCACAGTATGACATTAAACAGCTCTACCTTACATTTATTCAAGTATACTTTGCTTTGTGGCTCAAAAATGCCGAGACAAACAAGCATTCTGACTGTGAGTGGGATCGCCTCTCCACAGATCTGACCTATAACTAGTGATGTGATGTTCCGTATCGAGGCTTCGAAGCGTGTGCCGTGTACCATGTGACTGATTCAGGAAATGTTCGGATTTTGCCGTGAGTTTTGACATCGATATAAACCCCTCAGGCTCCATTCAAAATATGGGTGTTCGATGGAGAGTTGCAGTCAGAGTTTGGAGACAGTTTGGGACAGTTTGGATAGAGTTAGAGATAGTTTGGGGAGAGGTAGAGGTAATTTGGAGAGAGTTCTCTCTGGAGAAATATGTCTATCCCCATTTATATAAGTTAGCAGTGGCATTCTTGTGTACGCCTGTGTGAGCGGGTGTTTTCCAAAGCAGGAGAAATATTGTCAAAAAAATCACCTAAGACCTGGTGCAGTGAAGAAACTGTTTTTAAATAATAAACAATTATGTGTCCCCTAAACCAGTGGTTCTCAACCTTTTTTTCTTGAAGCCCCCCTTGCCTGTGTCCAAGACAAGCCAGCTCCCCCCAACCCCAAATCCTACCCGCATATACGCACTAAAAGAAAAAAGTGATTAACTACAAACTTATTTGCAATAATTCTTCCTTAAATGTTATCAGGTGTATCTAATACACACAGTTTAATTTTTGACAGCCAAACAGAATAGGTATACCCCATTAGAACAGAAAAATAATGACTCATTGTTGGGATTCTACCATTTCAATGTGCATAAATATAATTTTGGTAAAGTCACAACCTCAATGCAGATGAAACTGTGCACACCCCCTGCGATCTCTAGCGCCCCCCTAGGTTGAGAACCACTGCCCTAAACTATAATCACCGACCATACCTCAACGTTACAAAAGCACAATCATTGTCCATACTCCAACCTCAACCCCCCTCACCTCACTGTAAATGAACATTTCCTTTTTCATAATTTCCAAATAATTATTTTCCATACTACTATTATATACACACAGTATGCTGCCATCACTACAATATACATGTTCTGCATAATTCTTTATTTTGCTGACAGTTTTATTCACAGGCTTTCTGCAAAATGCCGCACACTTCAAATTCACACCAACTGATATTTTTGCGTCCAGTAGACGTCCTACTAGAGCAAATGAAGCTTCAAGAAGCTTTGCACTGGAGTGAACCAATTGGATGAACGGCTTCAATGCTTCATGAAGCTTCATCTGCCCATGACTATGTAGAATTTGGTCTGGTTTGGTCTCCACGAAGATAGAAAAGTTTAAAGCCACCCTGTGAACCATTCCAGACAAAGCAATAACACTTCCATGGAGAAAAGCATTTCACAGACCCTCCACCAGAAAAGTTGCATGATGCACCTTTAAAGATCATATTTTAGTCTTCTCTTAAGTGTTAACGAGGAGCTAAACACTAAAGCCACTTGTTTTTCTCTCAATGCTAAACTAAATGATGTTTGAAAATCGAAGTTTGCGCTGCCTCCAGTGGACTCTGTGTTTCAAGTAGTTCATGACTTCACACAGGACTGCCCTGATTACAGCAAAATGTGGATACCTGTTAGATCAATCACACTGTTCCTTATAAATGGCTGGCCGCAAACATGTTTCTTTGCCATTAGAAGCCGTGTCCCAATTCCCAGAGTGCATAGTTCGGAGCGTGGTTTGAAGGGCATGTGCGTCATTTCTTTTTTGTCCCATGCGTAGTTAAGACGCAGTCTGAAGACCGCAGTCATTTCCATGGAAATCGGGGCGTGGACCAAGCGCGTGAAAATGCACGCTTCGCACACTCATATATCCCAGCATGCACCGCGCGCTACTTCTTCTACGGGAGAAAATGGAGTCGGCGGCTGCTTCCCGTAGTTGCGAGACCTGTCGCATTTCGCAGACGGCCATGCGGTCCGTGGAGTGCACTCAGGGCTGAGCAAGTGTGCACCGCCTTGACTGCAGTCTGAGCCCCCTTCAAACCACGCTCCGAACTGGGGACACGGCCGCAGTTTCGTTTCGTCACACGAAAGTAAGGCAGAAGGAAGTTGGTCGACGTGAGTTCAATACGTCGCCGATGACTGGTCAAAATTGGTAAAAATTGCGGGAAAGTTGCGGTGATTGGTCAAAATTGCAACACCGCCCTGAATTCACGGGGATTGGCTGAAGTTGCGTTGAAGTTGCAAATCGCAACATCGCGAATTCCTGGAGGGTCTGTAAAATTAAATAGTTTCGATTTATAACCAGATAATCCCGTTTTCCCTTCATTTCTGTTTGGTTGAAACGTGGCAGTAGTGACGGTGTCTTTTACCACACCCTTCCGGTCACTGAGAAAACTGCAACAACCACAGTTCCGATCGTCCCATTAACGTCCCATTTACTGGCGGCACGTGTTGAGAGCACGGCTTTCTACCTGCGCTCTTACAACCGCAGAGACCAGCCGGTTGTTTTAGAGGTTTGCGCCATAGACTGTATAAAAAAGATGTACTACACAAGTGTGACGTCACCCATAGCGTTTTGGCTCCACTCAAATGGAGCTCACGATACTAACAGTTACAGGGACGAATTTGGAGGCTCTATATTATGAATATTTTTTTTTGACGGACAAAATAGTGGGAAAAAACCCCCACCAGGATCATGTAGAGCGGGTTAATACGAACATTTCAAGACCAAAATGATGAGGCTCACAGTAAAAGTAATTCACTAACAAGGACCACGCCACAACAATGAATATACAATGAATTAACGACTGACGGTGAGTAGATGTGATGGCTGGGGGACAAACGAGAGACACAAGGTGGGAAGGAGGGGGTCGAGAGAGCTGACGTGGATGGTGTTGTCGGGATAGGCTGTATAACTAGGGCTTCTGGGTAATTGAAGGCGTGGTCTAGATGAGCTGTGGTTAGCTGGCGAGGAGGTTGAGGCATGGTCCAGCTCCTGAATCCTGAAAGTTAATCATATTAATTCCACATATATTAATTTGCAATGTAGTTTGCATAAAAAATGCCATTATTCAAATGTTATTTACGAGCTATTGATGTCCACCACAAATGCGCATGCCAACCCATAAAAGTCACTGCACGTTACTGCTGTTTAGTCCCTATTTAAAGGAGAATTAACGTTTTTTACAATCTGAGCGTTATTTCGGTAATAAAACAAGTTGTTTTACTCACCCATAGCACTTTGGTGTCATATGGAGCAGTTTCGTAGATGTTGTGGTGTAGCGGTATCCGTGAATGTGAGTGCTCGGGGCAAATGTTTGCGCAAACTTTAGCACTTTTCAAATCACAGAAGATCACTGTGTCAGCGTAGACTTTAAGTGGAGTCAAAAGCGGCCTGAAACCCGATATCCCACTCGAGACAGCAAAGGCATTCTTCCTCTGTGGTCATCGACATACGATGTCCACATGTCGCTGTTCTCTTGTGCGCTGCTCCTCAAACTGTCTCCGCTTCCTTCTAATATCTCTTCCTCCGTATACTCAGGCTCAAAACGATAGGGACGGGCATCATACTCAAATAAGTCCTCTTCAGTCTCAAAGTCCGAATCTTCAGCCATGTCTCGCAACAGAAAAGTTCAGAGGTGTTAGCTTCTTTCGGACTAGCGGTGTTTATCTGCTAAACAGCTGGGACTTCACGCATGCGCGCTGTCCTCTATGATGACGTCATCAGATGAAACTATAGCTGGATATCGGGTTTCAGGCCGCTTTGGACTCCACTTAAAGTCTACGCTGACACAGCGATCTTCTTTGATTTGAAAAGTGCTAAAGTTTGTGTTATTTGGAGACCGCAAACATTTGCCACTCACGTTCACGATACCGCTACACCACAACATCTACGAAACTGCTCCAAATGACACCAAAGTGCTACGGGTGAGTAAAACAACTTGTTTTATTACCGAAATAAGGCTCAGATTGTAAAAAACGTTAATTCTCCTTTAATGCTCTTGGATTTACAATGTATGACGATGAACAGAATCCTACTTTTTAATAATTAATTCAAGTTCAAAGTTAGATTTATCAAATCTAACCTCAATTTCAATATTTGTCCAAAAAATAAATACAAATTCAATGTGCTGCGCCAATGCAAAGGCCCTCCGACCTGCTCGTCTGAACATCTCCAGCCCATAAACTGTGACTCAGTGTTTTCCTGGCAGCAGTGTGGTCTCTCTGGTGTGCTCCTCACAGATGGTGGAGGAGAAGAGATAATTAGCAAACAGCCAAACAGCAGCAAATCTGAAACCCCAGAGACTCTATTTATTCTGTCTCCTCCTGACAGCTCCACACAGTGAGAGACGTCTTCTTTGGGCTGTTCATTTGGTCTGAACCTATACTTATACAAGGGCGTAACACTCTTACATTTACTCAAGCACATTTTAATACATTATCTTGTTTCAGATGATGTCACAGCATTCAATAGGCCAATATTTATTCATACAGTTGTTTTGTTAAAATGCAAAATGAGGTTGTAATACAGAGATTTTTTGGGGGTTTCGTTGATATTTGAATATACCAGGTTCAACATTTGTGAATTTGCTTTTTGGATATTTCATGGTAAAGTACAATTAAAGGTCCCATGGCATGAAATTTTCACTTTCTGAGGCTTTCTGTTTAGCCCCCCCCCCCCATGGTTAAAAGTTGCGAAATGTCTAAACTGAGCATTTGCGATCTTTTTCTGCGTTAGAAAAAATCAGAGCTCAAACGGGCGATTTTGAACAAGGAAACTTATTGACGTCAGCTCGAAAAAAGAAATGCAAATGCAGTTCCACCCCCGTCTGTCTGTACTCAGCGTCTCTGTAAATCACGCCCAGAGAGTTTGGACTGCGGAGGAGCTACGCAATTCTGTGGAAATGTGTTTATTTTTCAATGGAACGCTTCTCATCTCTCCCCCCGTGCAAAAACACGGAAGTGGGTCACAGAGCGGAGCTGAGAGCTTGGCCACGCCCCCACCCCCTACTATAGGCCAGCTCTGTCCTCCTCATTTGCATTCAAGCAACAACGCCTATAATGGACTGTTCCAGAGTGACATTTATGACTCTTTCTCATCTTATCTCTCTTTCTCATGCACTGAGTGTTGATTTTGAAGAAGGATTCATTTACAGTATTAGGGAACCATTAAGGAGCCATATAAAAGCATCAAGAAGTACCATGTCATGGGATCTATAAATCAATTTAAAAAAATCTGGCCCTTGCCCCCATCTGGGAGTATGACAGCATCACATTCTAGAAAAGTACCAATAGTTTTCAGACGCTGTACTGTTCCTCCTATTTGGGTATTCTAATTGTACTCTTATACTCATGGTGTTGCAGCAAAAAAAAAAAAAAATCCCCTTCTTCCCTAGCGAGCATTTTCCCCCCATGTAAACACATCGTTCGTGGTCGGCTGACAGGGACTTACAGGGACCTACAGCTTCACAAAGGTCACATTTGACCTATTTTCAGGTCGTAAACTTTTTCTCCGTTGTCCTTTTTAATCGTTAGCTTCGCTCCAGTGCCGACACCATGAGTGTGAATGTGGTGTGTACAGTGTGTCTACAAGCAACCAGTTCTATCTGAAAGCCTGTCTGCACATTCCAATACATTCATTTTAATATGTCTACAGTTTTAACATCAAATATTTTTGATTTCACATAAGAGAGATGCCTCGAAATTGTGTGCACCTGATGTCTTAAGATATTTCTTGTTTATTTCTTGACGGATCAAGAAGTGCAAGTTAAATATTTTCAAAATATAAATATTATTTTTAAAGGTCCCATGACATGGTACTTCTTGATGCTTTTATATGGCTCCTTAATGGTTCCCTAATACTGTAAATGAATCCTTCTTCAAAATCAACACTCAGTGCATGAGAAAGAGAGATAAGATGAGAAAGAGTCATAAATGTCACTCTGGAACACTCCATTATGGGCGTTGTTGCTTGAATGCAAATGAGGAGGACAGAGATGGCCTATAGTAGAGGGTGGGGGCGTGGCCAAACTCTCCACTCTTTCCTTTTCAGCTGTGCCCTGTGCGCTCTGACCGTGTTTTTGCATGGGGGGAGAGATGAGAAGCGTTCCATTGAAAAATAAACACATTTCCACAGAAAATAAAATTAAACCACTGCTGTTCAAAGGTCCAGAGGCTCAGATAAAGGACGTCCGAGCCTAGAAACACTCGCAAGTTCCTCCAGGCAAATAAAAAAACGTATTTCGCATTGCGTAGCTCTTCCGCAGTCCAAACTCTCTGGGCGTGATTTACAGAGACGCTGAGTACAGACAGACGGGGGTGGAACTGCATTTGCATTTCTTTTTTCGAGCTGACGTCAATAAGTTTCCTTGTTCAAAATCGCCCGTTTCAGCTCTGATTTTTTCTAACGCAGAAAAGGATCGCAAATGCTCAGTTTACACATTTCGCAACTTTTAACCATGGGGGGGGCTAAACAGGGTAGGGGAGCTCACATTAACGTTCAAAAACCTCAGAAAGTGAAAATTTCATGCCATGGGACCTTTAAGCAAAAATGTCTAAATCTATTGTATAAACAGATACGATTTTGATGTAAAACAATATCATTAAATATCTTGAATACATTAGCTCACCTGCACAGTTATCAATTGATTTTCAGTTCATCTTATCAATATAAATGAGATTTAGCCACTTTTATCTCAGCAGCAGATCGAGTCCTGAAATGTATAGACCAGTGTAGCCAGAGCAATGAGAGAATTTGTGAATTGCTTTAAAGGTGCACTGTGTACCTTTTGGGTTGGGGGTCCATCACCTGCTTGTTTCTATGGAGATGGCATTGCTCTACCTGGAATGTTCCACAGTGTGACATTAAACAGCTCTACCTTACATTTATTCAATTACAGATGGTTTTGTAGCTCAAAAATACCTGACTGTCAAAAATCTGACTTTGCCTCTCCA
The DNA here is from genome assembly GCA_036785185.1 of Paratrypauchen microcephalus. Lineage (NCBI taxonomy): Eukaryota > Metazoa > Chordata > Actinopteri > Gobiiformes > Gobiidae > Paratrypauchen > Paratrypauchen microcephalus. The sequence goes on along the minus strand of JAVJIX010000147.1, from coordinate 522,709 downwards.
GAGATCTGACTTGTAACTTGGTCTGGTTTGGTCTCCATGAAGATAGAAAGGTTTAATACCATACTGTGTAACATTCCAGACAAAGCAATAACATCTCCATGAAGAAAAGCGTTTGACAGACCCTCCACCCAAAAAGTTACACAATGCACCTTTAAAGGTCGTACGCAAAATGAGGATGAGGATGAACAAGGATGTGACTTTATAACAGAGATCAGAACCAGCCAACGTCACTGAAAATATTGTCATGATTTTTATATAAAATGAGGTGGTCAGTGATGCAAATGAACCATTAAAAGTACAAATATTTTTTCCCAGAATTTTTTTGTTTTAAAGGTCCCATGGCATGAAATTTTCACTTTCTGAGGTTTTTGAACGTTAATGTGAGCTCCCCTACCCTGTTTACCCCCCCCCCCCCATGGTTAAAAGTTGCGAAATGTCTAAACTGAGCATTTGCGATCCTTTTCTGCGTTACAAAAAATCGGAGCTCAAACGGGCGATTTTGAACAAAGCACCTTATTGACGTCAGATTGAAAAAAGAAATGCAAATGCAGTTCCACCCCCGTCTGTCTGTACTCAGCGTCTCTGTAAATCACGCCCAGAGAGTTTGGACTGTGAATGCGCTAGGCAATGCGAAAGGCGTTTTTTTATTTGCCTGGAGGCACGTCCGAGTGTTTCTAGGCTCGGAAGTCCTTTATCTGAGCCTCTGGACCTTTGAACAGCAGTGGTTTAATTTTATTATCTGTGGAAATGTGTTTATTTTTCAATGGAACGCTTCAAATCTCTCCCCCTGTGCAAAAACAAGGAAATGGATCAGCTGAGGGCTCAGAGCGAGAGCGGAGCGTTTGGCCACGCCCCCACCCTCTATTATTGGCCAGCTCTTTTCTCCTCATTTGCATTCAAGCAACAACGCCCATTATAGAGTGTTCAGAGTGAGAAAAATGACTCTTTCTCAGCTTATCTCTGTTTCTCATGTGTTGATTTTGAAGAAGGATTCATTTACAGTATTAGGGAACCATTAAGGAGCCATATAAAAGCATCAAGAAGTACCATGTCATGGGACCTATAACATATATTATTTTTTCTATTTCCATTTTACCAGTTAATAAAAAAAATCAAGCGGCTGCATGTGTCTGGCATGTGAATTCAAGTTTTGACATCTGAAACAATAAACATGAATAACTGCCCACGGACGTTTAAGATAATATTAAAACAATTTTTGTTTTATTTTTTTTTTATAATGCAAATGGTCATGTTTGGAGGGGCTTTAGTGTTGGTAGTTGTTGTGCTGGTAGTAGCACTGGAGCACCCTTCTCTGCTCCTTCACAGCCGACCAGCCACCCAAAAGGTGGCTGGACAACTGAACGGCTGGATAACTGTGTTGTTTCACTTGCACAATGAAACTTTAGAAAACGCAGCTCCTCTCGTGCTGAGAAGAGTGCAGCAGACAGCTCCTGCACCTTCTTGGACATTTTCTCTTTCTCTTTGTGGGATTCTTTTCCACTAACTCCAGTGCCAGGGGTTTCAGAGTCTCTACAGGCCTCTGGATCTGACCGGTTTGTGTTTTGTAGCTCAACAATGATCTTTTCCTGTGCTTTAAGCTGTCCTTTCAAATTTTCCAGGACTTTACGGGAGCTGGATAGCTCTTGTTTGAGCTGGACACTTTCTGTTACGGAAGTATTATACAGGTATCGGATGTCTTTATATGTATCCATTTGGGTCTCCAGCTCTTTATCTTTCTTCTGGAGAGCACTTTTGAGTTTTTGCATCTCCGATTCAATGACTTTTCTGGAGTTAACAAGCTCCTGCTGCAGCTGCACATTTTCCTGTACTCTGGAATTGTACAAGAAACGGATCTCCTTATATACATTAAGCTGGTCTTGCAGTTGCTTGTGTTTTTTCTGGTTGATCCTTTCCTGATCTACAAGTTTGGCCCTTGCTCGCGCCAACTCGTCACGCACCCTGACCACAGCGCTCTCCTCCAGGGGTGGAAGGTCCTTGACCAGGGGTGGAAGGTCCTGGACCAGAGGTGAAACATCTTGAACCAGAGGTGAAAGGTCCTGGACCTGACCTACTTCCTCTGGGTTTGAGGGCTCTTGGATGTCGGGAGACACCAGTTGGGTCTCCTGTGGCTCTTGAGCGCTCCCTGTTGGTGTGGGGTTGAGCAGAGCCTCCAGGTCGAAGCCCTCATCATACAGGTGAGCGTCGTCCTCTAACGTGTACAGGTACCAGGGCTTGGATGAAAAAGACGTGGAGCTATCCATTTTTGCGTGTGATTTTGCCAGTGTGCTGAGAAGTTATGATTCAAACTGAAGTGTGGTGCCCTTATATACAGTTTTCGTTACCAAGAGTTCTATAGTCTATTTATGGAATGATGCAAATTTGAATGTCAATATTCAAAACAAAACAAAACATATCCTACTATAACACAATACTGTATATATTAATATTAATGCTGTCAGGGGATTACAAAAAATAATCTAATTAATTACAGGATTTCGAATTAATTAATCTAATTAATTATATTTTAAGTGTGTGTGAGAGAGAGAGAGAGAGATTGTGAGTGAGGGAGAAATCGAGCGAGCGAACCCATTTTGCGACTGAGTTTGTCAGTTTTTCTGCGGTCGCTTTGCTCAGTCGTTTCTCAAATCCTGCGAGCGTGGTTTGTTGAGTGCTGATTGGCTGTAGTTTCCAATATTTCCAATATTGGGTCAAAATAGGAAATTTATGCAAAATAAGGCAAAAAAACGGTAGTTTATCAGAAGGTACAGTGTGTTAGTCTGGTTAACACCTGACCATATCACAAGTGAGATATGGGTCTGGAAACTCGCTTCGAAAAATCCCGTAGCGGAGGTGTGGTTAGCGATTGCCAACGGCCGTTTATTGGGCGTTATGAATGTCTATCATTGAGCGTATATGTAAGTCCATAGCCAATCATGTCAGTTGTCAGTTCAAACTACAAGCTTCCGTTTGTCATGTAGTACGCGTCACCGTCTTGCCACACCTCCCCCGCTCTCTGATTGGGGCCCTAAATCTGGGACTCTCGCTTGGACGAGTTTCCAGGCCGCCTTCCAGTTCGAAACGAACGGAAGCGGCCTGGGAATTCCCAGGCTAACAGTGTGTACCAACAACAGCCAAGATTTACATGCACTCCATGATTTTTTCTCATCTGACATACTGCCTCACAAGTCTATCCCAGGCCAACCATACCACACTCACACCATTACAATCACTGTACAAGCAGACACTTAAAGTACTGGACAAGAAACCTCGTAACTTTCATCATTGCAACATCCTGTCTAAATACAATCTTTTAAGTTTGGATCATCTCATTAAATTCACAGATACTTGCCTGGTTTATAAAATCCTCCATGGTCTTGCTCCTCCACCCCTTAGTGATTTTATTAGCTTAAGATCCAGCTCCAGTCGTGTCACCAGAGGTGCATCAAGAGGAGACTGTCTAATCCCATTTAGGAAGACAACATTCAGCCAATCAGCCTTTTCCATTAGAGCGTCCAAAGAATGGAACAGCATCCCAACAATAATCAGGGAAAGCCCAACATACAGCTCATTTCGATCCCAAAACGTTTTCTCTTAACAAACCAGACCTGTCAGCACTAAACTACTGCCGCTGCCATCTTGTGTTCACCCTTGCATGTTTTTTATTGTTTAATATTTTACTCTTTTTTTTGTATTAATGTTCTTTTAACTCTGTCTTGTATTGCTTTTATCCTGCATTTTCTTTTTAACTTGTGCCCCTTGTTTTGCCACTGCCACTGCTCATTTTACTGATTCTTATACTTTTAATCCTTGCCTGCAACTTTTACTACACTGTAAAATGTGTGATTATGTGTTAATTAATATGTATTTTATTGATGTATAACAATTATTGCACTTTTTCCAGGGAGCCATGTGTCCACCAGGCATCGGACAACAGATGAAAACTAGCCTTTTGGCTAATTCTGGCATGTTATACAGTAATTGTTGGTCAATATGCACTGTCCGTTATAAATAAATAAATAAAATTAAAAATAAAAAAAAACACATACACATCTGTTCATACTAGGCAAAGTGGGTGAAGCGCCTTGCCTATGGACACAATAACAGAAATGGATAGACTTAGACTTAGATAAACTTTATTGATCAAGGGAAATTACTCACAATGGTAATAACAAATTCTAAATAAGTACCAAAAATAGCAAGAGACCGGTGTCATATAAGGCATAATTACATAAATGTATATGTACAAGTAAAAATATAATATAGAAATAAGCTATTAAAAATATATTACTGGCTGCAAGTGTGGAGTCCCACAAGACTTAGTCCCACCGACCTCTAAACCTGCCACACGGACCTCTGACCCCTGCCACACGGACCTCTGACCCCTGCCACACGGACCTCTGACCCCTGCCACACGGACCTCTGACCCCTGCCACACTGACATCGGTGGAATGTGGGTCCGGCTGAGGAACGAGTCTATGGGAAGAATCCTCAAAAACGTTTATTTTTCCCAAAGAGCGCAGTGTTCAGGAGCTGTTTTCAGGTTATTATAGGTGTGTTAGTGCCTGAACCCACATGAACATTGCTTTGGTCGAATACACACCGCACTACTCTATAGTCGGTGTGACAGGCAATCTGCAAGTGACCTGCTCAAAGTATGTACCGAACCCACCCACTGGTTAGTGTAAACGCAATGTGAGTGGGAACTGAACCTCTGATCTTGCGGTTGGTGGAGTTCTGCAAACACTGTATATCCTCCTGAGACCCGCCCATTCATTTGTGTCCTTTATAGTGGACATTGAGTTAACCAGTCCATCTTTTATCTTTTAAGTGTTTTGAGATAGACTCTAGTTTGTGGCTGCACTATGATAAAAAAATAAATAAATAATTAAATAAAATAATACAAAATAACGAATAAAAATACATAAAAAAGTAAGTAAATAAATAATACATAAAAATATAATTGAAAGATAATAAATAAACATGCATAAATAAGTAAACAAATAAAAAAATAATAAATAAAAATATAAATAAAATAAAAAAGACATAAAAATACATAAAAAAATACATAAATAAGTAAATAAATAAATAAACACATAAGAAATTACTATGATAAAAATAAATTATTATTATTATTATTAATAATAATAATAATTATTATTAATAATAATAATAATAAATAAATAATTTAATAAAATCATAAAAAATAATGAATAAAAATAAATAAATAAGTAAATAAATAAATACATAATAAATACAAATATAAATAAAAATAATAAATAAACATGCATAAATAAGTAAACAAATAAATAATACATAAAAATATCAGAGCTGACGAAGCCTCTCGGATGAGCGGCGAAACGTTTTCAACCAAACAAACTGTCCAGTTGACAAATTGAACTTCTCCTTTGATCATAAAAATATAAATAAAATAAAATAAAAAAATACATAAATAAATACATAAATAAGCATATAAGTAAATAAATCAATAAATAAGAAATTAAAAGGGAATCTAAAAACTTTTTGAGGTGACTGTAGAAGCTTGTCAGGGATGTTGGTCATCAAAACAAAAACAAAAAAAAAGAAGTTTAACTTCATGTGTATTTAACACTATTACAGTCCATTACAGAGGACATGTTACAACATTTTGAATAAAAATAAAATTAACAAAATGTAAATGCTAAAGTGTTTATTTACTTCCAAATAGAAAATTTAAATAATAATAATAATAATTTAGATACACTTTTTTTCTTCGGGTCCCGAGAGGATATAAACAGTATGACCTGCCACCTGCATCAAACTGATTTGATGAAAACGTTTCATAGACAACAGCTCATGGAGACAAATTATGATTAAGCCTTTCGACATGTGTCTAATTTCTACTTTTGATCACATTTCTTCAACTCTTCCTGGTGTTTCTAGCGGTAATAAACAGACTCTGTGTAGCAGCGATTGCGTGCCTGTCGCTCCTACATAAATGCATGAGGCTAGCGTGAGGAGAGTGCGCCACAGCTGGACGCCGTGGCTACACATGGAGCTATTTTTAGCGTGTAGCTCACCTAACTGTAAGCGCTGTTTACCAAGAGGCATATGCGGTCCCTCCAGAGCCCGCTCCTGTTATGTCACGGCTCTGCTCCTCTGAGAATGGAGCTCCAGCACATGTGACACAGATAGTAGCATCCGGGAGCACACTTGGTTGTATAACACGCACTTTGTGAATGCAGCGATTTGTTGTTGAATGGTAAAGAATGTTTTGAATGAAAATACAAACAGGAGCAAAATGGAATGAAATTGAGTTAATTCACAGAGGAATTATGGATTAAAGCTGTGCTACGAAACGTTTCGGAAGAGGATCTGCTGCACGCTCGCCTCCATGGAAACTGATTATTGCCTCATTATTCACAGGATGGCATTAGCTATTTTATCTGTTGCCACGGAGACAAGCAGATGTCTTGGTCAGAGCTACTTTTGTTTTGCAGTAAAACACCTGTAAATAAAGACATTTCTGGCATTGCAGTAACATCTCCGTGGAGACCAGGCCCAATTGTGTTCTCACATATCACCACTAGAGGCTGCCTATGCTACTGCTGTTTAATACTAAGCCAGTTTTGGAATAAGAAGAATAAGAGTATAAATATAGGCGCAAGCAGCGATGATCGGCCCTCGCTTGCACTCACAAGCCCGGCAAAAACTTTGTCATAGCCAAACCAAATTTGGTACACAGAAACACCGTTGCTAGGCGACCAACAGGAAGTCAGCCATATTGGACCGAGCACATGACCCGGCACCGAAGGCAAATTTTCCTGTCCTCGTATTTTAACAAACTCCTCCTCGGGTTTTTGACCCAGACTCACCAGAATCGTGCTGTATCATCTCGACAAGTGGGACATTAAAAGTTATTAAAAGCGTTCTAAAAGACTGAACGGTGTTTCCGTGAAAACGCTTTTGCCGGGCGTCCCATTGGCAACACGGGTATAGCCATAGGCACAATGTATTTAGATTTTCCTGGGGACGCTGTCGAGCCATTTTTAAAGATTTTTTGAATACAGATTGTGCAAAATTTCGTGAGTTTTCGTCCGTGGGAAGTACCCAAACCTTGCAAAAAGGGGGGGAGGAAAATAATAATAATAAGAAGAATAAATAATAATAATAAGAAGAAAAACCAGAACAATAACAATAGCGCTCGGGCCTAATTAAAGTGAACACAATGGGTTCTTGTGGCGACAGGAGGAAGAGCAGGGGGGAAAGTACGCAACCCTGTGGAGAGCTTGTGCTGATAATCCATGGAGAAAAGCATTTGATAAACCCTCCATCAGAAAAGTTACACAATGCACCTTTAAGAGTGTGCAGATAGTGGTTTAACAAAGATGCAGTGTTGTTACATTTCCTACATTTTGTTTTAAAATGCACTGCAAAATGATTGTACCATTTTGCAGTACAACAAATGGAACTGACCTATTGGCTTCAGTATAATCTGCTGTTTTTACAGTCACAGGTTTGCTGTTCGTAAAATAATGGCAAAAAGAACACATCCTCAAAACAGAATTCACCCTAATGTAATCCTGGTTAATTAGAAAACCGCAGTGCACTTCCTTCTTTGCTGTGTGAGTCGTAAACTTTGTGCCCAGTCAGCGAATCAGGAGATGCGTTATTGATTTAAGAGTCCCAATGCAAATGGACTTGGCAGAGCTCGAGGACTGCTGTAAATGTGTGGGACTGAGCGGATAGATTCACTGCTTCTCAGTCCAAGCTGTGTTTCACAATCAGTGATGCTAGGACCTTGGAGAAAATCCAAATCCCAACCCACATTTTTTTCCTATAGCAGCTTTTATCAGCAAAACAATTTCCAAAGTTCTGCACATGTGAAGAGAACATTCAAAAAAACTAAAGGTATTCAAAGACAACAGTCCAAAGACTAAACCCATAAATAAAAATCAATAAAATTATATAAAAATGTCAATAAAATAAATGGAAAAAACACAGAGGACCACAAACAATCACAGAGCAGCATTGTGGTTTCGGTGGAAGCCAGTGCCAAAGAAACCAAAAAGAAATATGGAAACAGTGACAAACTTTGAAAACCGTGCAGACTGAAGTGCTTTGTCCAACATCTGTGCTTTTTCAGTGGTCAAAGATAAAGAAGTACAAAAGTAAATGTACAATACTTAAAGGTACACTGTGTAGGATGGTGGCGCATTGGTGGATGGTGGGTATTGCAATTCCAGTTCTAGCTACGGCACACTTCGAGGGTCATACACAACAGTAATAAGTAGCAAAATCTCCCAGGAACCAGTAGGTGGCGGTATGCGTAAGCAACGCGTAACCGAGAACCGTGTTCGAGAACAAAACTGCGCCTCACTGAGCCTTGTAATGCTTGGTGCGTCTGCTAACAAAAACTTCGAAGCGCTAGAAGTAAGAAAAATGAGGCTCACACAAGGATATAATAGCGAAAGTGTATATTGTAGCCGAAAAGTACTACAAGAAGTTTGTGATATGAAACTGGAGCAACAGACGTTTAGGACCTGACTAGCTAGAGTAAGTGTGATCCGGAAACATGCTTGTCGTTGTTTATCCAAACGCATACTATCTCGTGTGAAATCCACGGGCCAGTGCCGACGGCTATAAAGAAAACGGTGAAGGCGGAGCCCAAAATACAGTACAGTGGTACCTCACCTTACGAAATTAATTCGTTCCAGAAGTGGTTTCGTAACGTGAATTTTTCGTAAGTTGAGTAGCTATTTCAATGGAAAAGGCCTGATCCGTTCCAAGGCCCCGATCCAAGTTTTTTTTTAATAGTGTAACTTTTTTTATAGTGTAACATTGTGTTCTGCGTAGAAACTGTAGACCCAGGACTAAACGTGGACTATACCAGGTCTAGACCAAGGTCTAAACCTGGACTAAACCTGGACTAAACCAGGACTAGACCAGGTGGATTAAAGCGCCGCGCGCGGGTCTATTTCCTGGTTTCGTTTCGAGTCACGGCTGAGGCGAGCAGCGAGGGGGACCGCACGCAGTCTGAGCGCATGAACGAGACCCGTGCTCAAACCGTGCCTCCTCTAGACCTCCTCTAGACCAGGTCTAGACCACCGCGGCTCTTGCATGCGTTTGTTCATGCGCTCAGACTGCGGGCGGTCCCCCTCGCTGCTCGCCTCAGCCGTGACTCGAAACGAAACAAGGAAATAGACCCGCGCGCAGCGCTTTAATCCACCTGGTCTAGTCCTGGTTTAGTCCAGGTTTAGTCCTGGTTTAGTCCAGGTTTAGTCCTGGTCCAGTCCTGGTTTAGTCCAGGTTTAGTCCTGGTTTAGTCCAGGTTTAGTCCTGGTCCAGTCCTGGTTTAGTCCAGGTCTAAACCTGCTGGCAGCCCCACGCCGGGTCATCACACGTGTCCGCGCGCAGTTTTCTCCCCCCTCCCCCTTCCCCCCACACTTCACTATTAATAATTTTGTTGAAAGTCTATGAAAGTTTGAGTGTTTAAACGAGAGACAAATGTGAGAAAAGTTTAAATTCAGTCTGAGAAAAGCGTATAATGTGTGTGGCTGAGCGCGCATTATTTGAATTTTTGAGATTTCGCGTTTCGTAACTTGAATTTTCTTTCGTATCTAGAGACCAAAATTTAGCGTGAAGGCATTTCGTAACTTGAAATTTTCGTTTGTTGGGTCTTTCGTAAGGTGAGGTACCACTGTATTTCCTTCTGCGGCTCTCGTAGTTCAAATGGCTGCCGCTACATGGGGAAGATCCCCCTTTTATGCAGGTGAAATCGACTATATCTAAGTCCAACAGAATACTTTGATTTCATGATGGAAGTGAAAAGGCTTGGAAAACACTGTATTTTTGAATGGTATCTTCAATTTTGGTAATTAACGGGTAAAAATCTTACACAGTGTCCCTTTAAGCGTAAATTTAAGTTGTCTGTACTTTACTTAAGTCAGTTTTACAGTGGATACTTGTAGAACCTGTATCTATACTTGTATCTATACTTTATACTCATTTTAGATCTGGACTGAAAAGTAAAAAGTACTTTTCTTGATGGTTTGAGACCTGCATCTGTAAAGCTCCTCGTATCAATCTGGTCCAAGGACACGCCTGAAATTTGCAGGGAAGTCTTATTATTTACATATACAGAAATGGTTTAGTTTTGTTTAGTTTTTATTTCTGCTGAATTAGACATAAACATAAAGCACCTGAGGGATGCCTGAGGGTTAAAAATGACTGAAAATATGCAAAAGAAAAAGTTCCATTTTGTTGGAATGATACTTCAGATGCTATATTATCTCCAACTAGTGTATTACCAGAGTTGCCTTTATTCAATCCCATTTTTATATTGAGTCAAATGCTTGTCTCCGTGGAGATGTTATTGCTTTGTGGAGATGTTATTGCTTTACTTGGAATGTTTCACAGTATGTTATTAAACCTATCTATCTTCATGGAGACCAGACCAAGTAACAGGTCAGATCTGTGGAGAGGCGACGCCGCTCACAGTCAGAATACCTGTTTTTCAAGGTATTTTGAGCTATAAAAGCACTTGCAAATGAATAAATGTAAGGTAGACCTGGTGATTGACCCCCAAACCAAAGTTACATAGTGCACCTTGAATGCCATACCACAGAACGTTACAGGCAACACAATAACAACTCCATGGAGACAAAGAAAAGTCACTCATTGAGCCTTTAAGTTGATCCTTCAGTTGCGTGAGTGTGGAAGTCTCTTATCTGTACGGCACTGCAGCGACTGAACCCAGTCCAAGCACATCTGCTCCACTGCGCCAAAAAGCAGCACTGTACGAGTAAACCCCCCTCTCCCACACACACTCATGAATAATCCACAGCCTGATGGAGAGATGAAGATAGATTGATGGAGAATGAAAGGAGGAGAGAGAGAGAGAAGTCCATCCTCGACGCTGTTCGGAGGAAGAACGAGGCAAGGCGCTATTAAGGCGGAGAGATAGAACCGGCGAGGTGTGAAAGTCGGCGAGGGGGATGGGCTGATCGCAAGATGGAAAGCGGGAGAGATGAAGAGAGGGATTACGACCGAGAGGTGAACCAGGAGGGGGAGGGGAAGAGCCCAATCAATGAGCTCCAAAGCCTGCTTCGCCTGCCCCCGGGCGAGATTTTGAAATTCCGCTCGTAATTGCCGCGGAATTAAAGGAAAGAATAGCTACCGAAAAATTGAAATTGGACGTTTGTTTTAAGGAAGTGACACAGGCTGGCACATTAGCGTCCCTAAACTCTTTAGCATTCAGTATAATGGATGGTAATGGGGCCACTCATTGTGCTAATAATAATTTTATTCACAAACTGCGCTTTGACGTTACATTACAGAGCTCCAGACTTAATCGGAGAATAAGAGAGTTATCAGATCAGGGATATTAATTTAAAGGTTCATTGCGTAACCTTTCTGGTGGAGGGTCCATCAGATGCTTTTGTCCATGTACAGTAGATGTTATTGCTTTCTTATCAGATCTGTGCAGAGGCGACCCCGCTCACAGTCCGAATGCCTGTTTTTCTAGGTATTTTTGAGCTTTAAAATCACCTGTGATTGAATAAATATAAGGTAGAGCTGTTTAATGTCATACTGTGGAACATTCCAGGCAAAGAAATGACATAATCCTTAGAAGCAAACAGGTGATGGGTGCAGATATGGACGCCTTGAAGCATCATCAAACAGAATCATCCAATCAGATTAGTTTATTTCAGTGACGTGTGTGAAATAAAGGAGCTCATTTAACATTTTGAACAAAAAGACTTTTCTCTCCCTTCAGATGAACAGAGTTTAGTGCTTTGCTCATTGTTCTAAGCGTCACAATAGCGGAATTAAATCAATTTCCAAAAGCACACACATCTTTAAAGCTTTCATTTGGTATTGAACTTTTAACCATGTTTTAATATTCTCTCATCAAACACATACCTGGAGCTCTATTTCGCTTCTCTCACGCTGACTTCGTTTCTGGGCCTCAGAAATCCTCCAGTTTTCCCAGAATTGTTGCGTCACAGGTAGAAACTCTGCCGTTTCTAAGTCCATAAATCATAACCAGAATCTGAGCATTTCTGCCCTCAAATCACGTTCATGTGGCTTATTAGCTAAGCTTATTTTTTTCCCTCATAGTCATTCCCTCTGTTGCCAGTAGATGGAGCCCTACACTAGACTCCATTTCTTTATTTTATATTCTAAAACATGACATGCATAAGGTACTCAAAAGCATGCTTAAAGGTACACTATGTAAAATTTTGCATAGGGATCCATCACCTGCTTGTTTCTATGGAGATGTCGTTCCTCTGGAATGTTCCACAGTATGACATTAAACAGCTCTACCATATATTTATTCAATTACAGGTGGTTTTATAGCTCAAAAACACCTAGAAAAACAGGTATTCTGACTGTGAGCTTGGTCACCTCTCCACAGATCTGACCTGTAACTTGGTCTGGTTTGGTCTCCATGAAGATAGAATGGTTTAACACAGTGGTTCCCAACCTTTTTTGGCCTGTGACCCCATTTTGACATCACACATTTCTGGCGACCCCATAGACTTGTTTCATGTTTCAGTCTCAGCCTCAGTCGCAATATTGTGTCAAATGGTTTGACGTATCTGAGGCCTTGGAGAAACACTGACCTCTAGTGGACAAATTTAACCATTGCAAACCAACACACAACCCATGATTTGGGACGTTCCCAAATGGATGGATGGGAATGGACCGCAAATGAAACAAATGCCAAAAGTCGCCAGAAGTCATCAAAATCACCATTAACGTCACACAATACTCCTCACTACCCAACATTTTTAAGAAATATTGGTGCATCTTTTATACTGTAGCAGTTAACGCTTGTCAAACCAAGGAAGCACGTTGAAGCACTCTGAACCAATCACAGAGCGGAACATTTGCTGAGCCAATGAAACGCTTTGATACACTGAAGTGATTAACACGCAGAGCGAAGCAGCAGGGGGAGAGACCGACACTTCAATACTTTGGTCACGTGAGCGGCTGCTGCAAGACAGTTTCAGAAAGAATAAGACGTGCTCCGGAGCTCCGTCTCATTTGCCCATCACTAGTTATTGTGACTGCACTGCTCCGTACATTTCAGGCGACCCCATTTGAATTCTAGGCGACCCCACATGGGGTCGCGACCTGAAGGTTGAAAAACGCTGGTTTAACACCATACTGTGAAACATTCCAGACAAAATAATAACATCTTCATACAAAAAAAATGTTTTGTAGCCTGCTTTGTTACAGGTGGTGAAATATTTGACCTTGTTGTTTACTGTTTGTAATGAGTTCATATATGGGTTTATGCTTAGATGTGTATTTTCAGCCTTGCCGCTTCCACCTCCCTTTACTTTAATCAGACCACACAAAGATGGCCGGCTCTCTCAGAAGCTCTTAGATTTTATCATCAGGGCCAGATTACCTTAATGAACTCCCCCGTGCTGGACAAACTTCAACAAACAAAACAAACACGCTTAAGTGTGCCCCCGAGCAAGGCACTGATCCAAACACTGCATTTAAAAAATAGAACCGTATATGACAAAGGCCTATCGGGGCTGCGGTGGTGTAGTGGGTTCGGTATTGTGGCAATGAGCAAGAGAGTAAGTGGTTCAAATTTCTTCACAGTGTTTCTTTCTTTGTGTTATTATTATTATTATTATTTTTATTTTTTTTTCTGTTACTTCGGGGTGCCAACTTTGGTCACAATAATGGTGGAACTTTGCAAAAGAAAGGCCATCTAAAATAAGTAAATACATAAATAAATACATAAAAAACTTTAAATTAATTAATACCAATAGAAATAATTACAATTACAAATAGAACAAAACAAATAGAAATAGATTAGAATTAAAGAAATTAAAATCAACAAATTAAAACAAAATAAAAATAAAATAGAACACATTACAATGAATTAAAACAAATAGAAATAGATTAAAATTAAACAAATAAAAATAAATAAATTAAACCCAAATAAATAAAAAATAAAATAGAACACATTAAAATTAATTAAAACAAATAGAAATAGATTAAAATTAAACAAAAAAATAAAAACATAAATAAATAAAATAGAACACATTGCAATTAATTAAAACAAATAGAAAAATTGATTAAAATTAAACAAATACAAATAAATAAATAAAAACAAAAATAAATAAAAATAAAATAGAACACATTACAATTAATTAAAACAAATAGAAATAGATTAAAATCAAACAAATCAAAATAAATTAAAACTAAACTAAATAAAATAAAATAGAATAGAACACATTACAATTAATTAAAACAAATAGAAATAGATTAAAATTAAACAAGTAAAATCAATAAATAAAACCAAAAACTAAACTAAATAAAAATAAAATAGGACATGATTTATGATTTACAACTACCGTCTGTAGTATTTCTGTTGAAAAGTCTGCCTCCCTTTTGCCTTCATAGTGATGTTACTGTTTTGTCTGGAATGTTCCGCAGTATGGCATTAGAAAGGATGTACTGACCTGTTTTATGGTGTCTGTCATTATATGAAACAAAAACTGGCATGAATTTCAATGATTTCTTACCAGTTAAAAGCACTAAACCACGAAATAAATAAAGTGCCAACATTTTTTTTTAAGCTCCAGTAAATAATGATGGTTCAACATTTGTGGATACTTGATTTTGTATATTTTTTTCAAAAACAGTGAGTTCCCTCCTGAAACTGTGACATCAGGTTGTAGAATGGGGTGAACAGTGGTTATTTATGGATAGAATGTGGCTATATTTATTGTCCATTGAGTTGCTAGCTGTGTTCCTATTGGCGGAGGATTTCAATGGTCCGACTGAAGTCCCGCCCCCTCCGCAGACTCGGCGCGTGTGTGCCTGGTTATGGATGCATGAGAGCGCTGGAGCAGCTGAGTCACCGTCTATTCGTTTTGAGGACGCTACATTGACTTCCATTCATTTCCTGGAGACTGGTCCTAGCTCTAAAGGTGCACTATGTCACTTTTCTGGTGTCTACATTTCACAGTATGGTATTAAACATAACTATACCCTTGGAAAAAATGCAGGAGATGCCACCGGGCGAAGATACCCCCAAAAAAAATCACACAATGCACTTTTAACCATAGACAATACTTGTGTCTAACCTCAAAGCAACTGTATGTAAGATTTTGATTTTAAATGTCATAAACCTGACCTACCTTTGTCCCCAGATATGAGGTAAACATGTTCAAATCAGATATCAGTTGTAGTGCTGATTTATTCTTAACACATTGGACATGATGGACAAATTATTTATGTTATAATCTGGTGTTTTGGTTCAAGACGATTACCCAATCAGAAAGCAGAATCTGCCTCACATGACTCTCTCATTTGTGTTGCCAGTTTCAATGCTGAAATCCAGTGTGTTTATACGGCGACGATCAAAACAGAAGACGCAAAAGTGGCGTCTTGTATTCAATTTTTATTATCCGCGTTTAGACGAGCGTTCTCAACAGGAAATGTTTATTTATACGAAGACGCAAAAGTGGGTGAATTCGATTAACTATGCATGCCAGGCCGCTAATATAAGCTACCTTTTTCAGGACACCGACAGGGGCTCTCATTACGGTTGTTTCGCCCTCGATGTCGGGTCGGAGCTCTTCGCTTAATGCAACAAGAGCTTGTTTAGTCATTCTGAAGTTTTCCACCCAAGCACTGTCTTCAACTAATCCATTCTCAAAATTGTCCCACCACTGACTGGTTCTGGCCGGTCTTGTCCAAACTCACCTGTCACCTGCGACGTATTGTTATTGTTTTTACCGGCTTGGCGCATCCAGTGTGACGTCAGGTGTATGCGGCGTGAACATGTTTTGCGCTTCTTGCCGTTTAGACGGAGACACGACCCGGGCCGTCTTCAGAACTCCACACTCTGGAAGGAGTCTTCAGGTTTTTGCGGTTTCAGAGCCCGACGGCGCTGCCGCCGTGTAAACGAAAGACACTTCCGATAGAATATTTTGTCGTTTTCAATCAATCGTCCTCGTCTAAATGGCCCCTTAAAGGGATATGCCACCCCCAGGTCAAATTTGGGCATCTCCCCACAGTCCAGAGACTAAAATAAGTGGTGGAAAGCGTTTTCCTGCTCACCCAGCCATTGTCCGAGTCTGTCGCCACTGACCGCCGCGGTAACTGGTGCTCCTCCGCCTTAGACTGGAGTCTAACGTAGCCAGAGAAAGATTTCGGCCAAAAGGAATTAATTTGCTCGATGCGTTTCCCAATTACTTTGTGTGTAGTGCGCATTCATATCGAGTGCAAATAAATGTGCAAATCAACACGGAGAGCTTGCCTTGGTCATTTTGGGTGGGAACTATTTTCCAGTGCGTAAGAATACAGTCGTATCACGCACCACGTTGTGCAACAGGGGAACTCCCTTCCCGGTGCGTAACTGGGATTCCCCTGGCAGCGTACTGCGTGATACGGCTGTATTCTTACGCACTGGAAAATAGTTCCCACCCAAAATGACCAAGGCAAGCTCTCCGTGTTGATTTGCACATTTATTTGCACTCGATATGAATGCGCACTACACAGAAAGTAATTGGGAAACGCATCGAGCAAATTAATTCCTTTTGGCCGAAATCATTCTCTGGCGTCGTTAGACTCCAGTCTAAGGCGGAGGAGCACCAGATACCGCGGCGGTCAGTGGAGACAGACTCGGACAATGGCTGGGTGAGCAGGAAAACACTTTCCACCACTTATTTTAGTCTCTGGACTGTGGGGAGATGCCCAAATTTGACCTGGGGGTGGCATATCCCTTTAAATGCCTCTCTCTGATCTGAACGGTCTCTACCTTAACCCCATCTCCTGCAGCCAGTCATGAGTCAGTGCTAGTGATCTTATCAAGTTAGAACAGCAGGTAAGATCATGGGTGTGATGCCCCCTCTCAGTCGACTCAGTAGACGACAGTGCTCATGTACTGAACTGTGAATACGTCCTCCTCATTTCTGCCAACACCGCTATCTTTTTATCTGATGTCGTGTATGTATATTGTATGTCTTTCTGTCTGTACTGCAACCTTCCCTTACCTCTAAGACAGGGATGTCCCAAGACCTTTAATCTGGCCCTCGGCTGATTTTCTATTAAAATATTTTAATATTCTATTAAATATTGGTAATTTTCTGCGCCGCTTTTTAGGTACAAATGAAGTTTTGATTGTTGACCGTGACACCCTCATCAGTAAAATGTCAAATATGAGAAAAGTGGACGCCGAGTGCAGGATTTTCCAAGAAAAATTGACTAATTCCTCTTTGTTCACGGAGGTGAATGGGAAACCTGTACGCTTGGTGTGTTTGCAACAAGTGGCGGTGCTCAAGGAATATCTTAATAATCTTAAACGCCATTACGAGACACGGCATTTCGAACAATACAAGAACTTGAACGGAGAATTGAGAAGACAGAAGATAAATGAATTATTGCTGGGACTGAAGAAAGCAGTTTGTAATAGATTTGTGTTTCTCTGGACAAATATTTGGACTTATTGCTATTTTTGGGGTATGTCTGCCATGAGTTTTCTGATCCGGCCCCTTTGGGATCAAAGTAGGTTGGATACGGCCCCCGGACCAAAATGAGTTTGACACCCCGAGATTTAGCCATAGTTTCGAGTAGATGAGGACGCTAATGCGCATGTGCAGAGTGTGCTCTCAGCTCCCGGGACCCAAACATGAAACGCAAAGCTGTAAACTATGGCTAAATCTCGGATTACAGGCCACTTTTGACTCAAATGAAATCGTAGACTAAGACATTGAGCTTCTATGATTTGAAAAGTGCTAAAGTTTGTGTTATTTGGAGCCCGCACGGGTAGGGTGACCGGATTTCGTCCGGACAGTCCGGTTTTAGAGCTGTCTGTCCGTCC
Source organism: Paratrypauchen microcephalus (assembly GCA_036785185.1). Taxonomy (NCBI): domain Eukaryota; kingdom Metazoa; phylum Chordata; class Actinopteri; order Gobiiformes; family Gobiidae; genus Paratrypauchen; species Paratrypauchen microcephalus. The sequence continues at coordinate 504,870 of JAVJIX010000147.1, read as the reverse complement.
ATCTGTCACGTGTCCTCCTTTTTTACGTTTGGTCCTCCTTTCGTTGCATAAATCGTCATAAATCCCCACCCATTATTTACACTTGCTACTCTGCGATGTTCGCCGTTTCCCAATTCAGAAAGTGCACGGTTCGAAGTGTGGTCTCAGTCTGCAGTCGAGGCGGTGCATACTCGCTCAGCCCTGAGTGCAGTCCGTGGACCGCATGGCCGTCTGCGAGATGGAACAGATCCCTCCTCAGCTCAATGAGCCGGGTGGTCTGCTCCTTGTTCCCTAAAGACAAAATATTATTCTTTTGCAACTAGTAATACTTGGAATTCCTGTGCGCGACATCCGAAATGTACCCCCCCCTCCCGCGCGGCTCGCACTTTGCAGATATAAACAAAATGACCCCGCGGCTGAATAAAAAGCGGAGATCCGCTAAAAGCTCTTTCATCCCTGATTTACAGTGCGCTGCATAGGTTTTCTTGTGCGCTGAGAATGTGCGAGCAGTGCACATTCTCAGAGCAAAAAAACAAAAAAAAAAAAACAAGGTGTCCTCACTTTAGGGCCTTTGTCTTCCTTTTTGGACACAAGTGTCCTCCTTTCCTGTTTCATGCCGGTGGTCACCCTACGCACGGGGCATATTACATGCTCGGGGAATATATTATATGCCCCGAGCTATGGCTAGAAGTCGTGCTAGGCTAACGCTAATCCAAAACATCTCTGGAAGTGCTCCATATGACACCAAAGTGCTATGGGTGAGTAAAACAACTTGTTTTATTACCGAAATAAGGCTCAAATTGTAAAAAACATTACTTTTCCTTTAAACTGCAGATAGAGGACACATCCAAGTTCAGAACCTCCAGAATTCCCTCCCTGACATGACTGGGGCGGGGCTTTAGGGAGTAACCGTTCAGATCAGAGAAAGACATTTTAACATGTAGCTAATAACATAAACACCTTGTTCATCATGTCTAATGTGTGAAGAATAAATCGGCATTACAGGAGTTCCTAGCAAAAGGAATATTTCATCTGATCATATTTACATAGACAGGTCATATTTAAGGAATTTAAAATCTAGACCAGAGTGATGCTAATCCTCTGTTATCGTCCTCTGAGCAGATTGTGTGACAGTAAACAGATGCACCAGTCCACGCATATATGCATACATCTGAATACTAATGAGTCTGATTACACTATTAATAACGGTGAGCTTGTTTACACTATGGCAACACAAGGGTATGTCCGCTTATTTTAAAGTGAAGCCCGTTTGAAGAGCCCTTACTGTGCTTGATTTTTTTTATATTATAATATTCTATTTAAAGGTTTTGTGAACATGAATGAGTCTAGGCTTGAACATTCTGAAAAATAAAACTGTCATTAAAGCAGACTTTTCTGAAAAACTGACTTTTAACCATGTTATTGTTGTTTCCGTCTCATTTACCCTCTCGAGGCTGTACTTGGTGATTCATGCGTGTTTGAGTCATCTTTAATCACTTATTTTCAAGACATACATATTGCCAATCACCCCCGTTTCTACCCCCGTACTTACTTTATCATCCTGTTTTATTTTCTTACCCTGTGATACACGTAGGAGTGGTGTTGTACGAATGAAAATAAATCTGCTACTCCCTCGTGTGATGTGCGGGTATCCACATCGGGGGCCGACAGCACACAGCTCTTTGTTGTGATGACGTTTACGGCGATGTCAGCTCTAACACCAAAGTCAGTGTACTTTTTCAGATGAATATTGCGGTTTAAAATGTCCAAATTATAACATAATGATCCACACGTGTCAGAGATTCTAACTGTATATCAGCCACAAGCACAATACGTCTGCTTTAAACTTCAAGGGGTCATGTTTGTCAGGGAATAATAAGAAACTCAAACGTTTTCTTTCTTCAAAGTAACGCCTAGAATGACGAGACTTTGGCACATTGTTCCCATCTCAGATAAGTTCTTTGTACATTTTGACAAGTCAAACAGATTTCCTTTAATGCATTTTTAATGAATATAAAACAAAAGAAACCCTACTGTTTTATATTGATATAAATGAATGAATTTACGTTCTCAGGATGTTTTCACGTTGTTGGTTCCTACTGTGAGAACAGAGAAAGGAAAACTGTGTTTTCAGTATCGTGCTCCAGCAGACTGGAATTCTTTGCAGAGAGTTTTAAAACTTCAAACACTCGAACCTATGGCTTCTTTTAATACTCTTTTAAAGGACCTGGAAACACAATCGATGATATGCCAATGTTTTTAAACTGTTTTTCATCATTTTATTTGTGTTGATTTTATGTTTATTTGTTGTCTGGTGAGTCGTATTGTGTTTCTAATTGTTTTTAACATTTTATCTGTGTTGACCTTATATTTAACTGTCGTCTTGTGAGTTGTATTGTGTGGGCCTCTTGGCCAGGACTCCCTTGAAAAAGAGATCTTTGAATCTCAATGGGACTTTTTTTTCCTGGTTAAATAAAGGTAAATAAAATAAATAAATAAATAAATATTCTGATCATATATTGACATCCCACTATTAAAGGTCCTATATTACGCACAATGTACACAATTACACACAAAAGGCCATGTTATAATGTTGTTACCACCTCAAAAACATACCTGGAGTTGTGTTTTCTTTCATTCACACATTTGAGTTATCCATTATCAGGGCCACTGGAAGTCATTTTTAACAGAGGGTGCTGTGAATTTTTATTTTTTTATTTTTTTTTTTAGCTCCCTTAGCTAAAAGGGAGCTAATTACTTATTACTTACTTTATCCCATTTCTGCCTGCATGCACTTTCTTTCTTGTTCAAATGTCCTGGAGCTACCGTGGCAAGTAAATTTCTCCTGTGTGAGATCAATAAAGTCTTATCTTATCTCATCTTATAGACCTAAATTTTAAGATACATTTCACTAGCAAGGACCACGCCACAACAATGAAATACAATAAAGATACTTATTGACGACTGACGGTGGGTAGATGTGATGGCTGGGGGGAGACTTAGGGTGGGGGCTTCGTCTCCAATCCAAAATGATCACCCAGCTGATTCGGAATCCTGTCTAACATTCAGTGGAAGTGCATTCCAGAGTCTTGGAGCAGCCACTGAAAAAGCCCGATCACCCCTAAGTTTCCTTTTTGTCTTGGGGACCACAAGGAGAACCCGACCTGCAGACCTGAGAGAGCGGGAGGGCGTGTACAGCACCGGCAGGTCAGACACATACTGTGGGGCCAGGCCATGGAGACAATTAAAAACAAATAAAAGAATCTTAAAATCAATGCCAAACTGAACAGGTAGCCAATGGAGAGATTGAAGAATGGGAGTTATGTGATCAAATTTCCGAGAACCAGTTAAAAGACGAGCAGCAGCGTTCTGGACTAGCTGAAGACGGGAAAGTAAGGTTTTGTTAAGACCTGAGTATAAGGCATTGCTGAAGGCTGAAGGATGGACGAGAGACACGGGGTGGGAGGGAGAGGGTCGAGAGAGCTCACATGGACGGTGTTGTCAGGATAGGTTGTATAACTAGGGCTTCTGGGTAATTGAAGGCGAGGTCAAGATAGAGCTGGGCGATATGGCCTAAAGATAAAATCTCCGATTAAAAAAAAAAAAAAAATCCAATTTCTGATTTTAATCGATTTTTCTCTGCCCTACTCAAAAACAAATAACAGACAAATGGCTCAAAATAATGCAACGTTCTTTTATAAAACAAATACATTACATCTTGCATCAATTAAGCTGTTATTGTTTTTTTTTTTTTTTTAATATCACAGTTATATAAATATCTTTCTTTTATAAAGAAGCATTTTATGGAGCTAAATTATTCCCTGATTGTGGGAACGATGGACTGGAGTGGGTAGTGTTGTGTTTTAGTTTTTCCTCGAGTGATGCAGAAAGGCCACTGTCTGTGTTCATGTGTGTTAGCTTATGCAGTCTGTATACAGCTGTGGCAACACAAGAAAAATATTTGTGGCTTGGTTGGACATACTTCGGGTCCAAAACTTTCACCATGTTAATGAATCCGGGCTTTTCCACAGTATATATGGGCACCATGTCTTTTACAACATACAGTGGTACCTCACCTTACGAAGTTAATTAGTTCCAGAAGTGGTTTCGTAACATGAATTTTTCATAAGTTGAGTAGCTATTTCAATGGAAAAAGCCTGATTCGTTCCAAGGGCCCATTCCAAGTTTTTTTTTTTATAGTGTAACATTTTTTTATAGTGTAACATTTTTTTATAGTGTAACATTGTGTTCTGCATAGAGACTGTAAACCCAGGAGGGGGGGGGGGGGTGCACGGACACATGTGTGATAGCGAGCACTCATTTGTTCTAAGTCCGACACAAGAAAACTGAACCAGTTCCATATAACAGATGTAAACACCTTTCTTTGGTACAAGCTCCGGCTTTCCCTCAGTCGCTAGCCGCGCTAGCTCGTACAATGTTTGGGTACGCCTCGCTAACTTACCCGTGTAAAAAGTGACCGCGCATTAGTTCAGCGCACATGTAAAAAATAACAAAAAAATTGATTTTCATAAAAACACATTGTCCTGAACTGTAAAGTTGAATTAATTGATATAATCGATAAATCGCGCAGGTCTAGGTCAAGATGAGCTGTGGTTAGCTGGCGAGGAGGTTGAGGAGTGGTCCAGCTCCTGAATCTAAGTTAATCATATTAACTCCACTTCAAATATAAATAAATAGATTGAAATTCAACATTTTATTGACATATACACTTTAATATAGTCTCTGACAAGCACCGCCGCTTCCCGCAGCCATGTCCGTTATTATTAGTCTCTTTACATCTCCAAAGCTCAGATGTCATGAAGTGGTAGTTATCAGTAGAGATTGTCAATTCCAGATCTGAAATCATCCAATTGATTCTAAGAAGGTGTATGGACTTTAAAACCCAGTGGTGCTCTTCCTGTATTACCGCATGCCATCACAAGAACGCCTAAATGCTGTTTGTGTTTGTGTGTTAAACACGTGTGGATGAAACAAAACACAACTCCAGGTATGTTTGTGATGAGGAAACAACATTAGAACGTAGATCAGAAAATAGCCTAAAACAGGCCTTTTAAGACATCTCACGAACTATCATTCGACCGCAGATGTCCCACAGAGAACATGTGGTTCATTTGTATTGGTGCGTGCAGGGAGGCCTCGGACACGTTCCCTCTGGAGTCCTAAAGGAGCTGAGTGAACGGTGTGCAAAGTGCAGGCAGATTACAGCTATTACTCACCAGAAGGTCCGTAAACCCAGCGCATCCATCACAGCGCATCAGGGAGCAGCGGCACCTCATCTTTTGGGGTTTGGAGATTAGTGTAGAGCATTACCCCCTCCACCGTACGGGAGCCAGAGGACGGAATACGCCATCAATCATTTGTTAATCAGGATATAAGATACAACTGTGGGGAGATATTCACTTGGAAAATTGACTTAAGACCTTTTAACCTTGTCTTTGTGGTTTCCTTCTTCTTTATCCCCCGAAGTTGTACTCAGAGTGATTCGTGCATGTTTGAGTCGATCTCCTGTATTCAAATAATACACCTCCACCAGTACACGCCCACAGCAATGTACTTACTTCAGTTTTATTCTCTTAATCTGTGACACGCGTAGGGTTTGGCAGAGTCGTGTACTTCGAAAACCTTAAAATCTTAAAATATGGACTGACATGACCCGAAGAGAGTTCTCCTGAGAAACCCTGGCTCTTTATTATATTTGGCAACAATACCCTTGCGTCACTAAACTGGAAGAAGTTTGGAAACATGTGGATGGCGACTTCCTTTGGGCTCTTTTGGCGATAGGATAGTACTTGACCAAAATCTGCGAAAACTGAGAAAAAGGCCTGGATTTCTTCATCTAGATGTCATTGTATTCTTTCTTTTTTCCTTTTATAACCTGCCTATTAACTCATTCAGTGCCGGCCTGTTTTCAGAATTCTAACCCCAGAGTGCCACAGGTTTCAGTAGAATTTCACTGATTTTCCAAGACCCACAGAATACTGAGTTCTTTGACTATATAAACATGGGACACATCAAAATAAAGTGTTGACTCTCTTCTTTCACCTGTTTCTAGCCTTTTCGGTTCTCAAGTAATTGATAGTAGAACATAGGGAAGTTTCAGCAAAAACACAGTTTTTTTACCACAAAGTGGAGAAAACGAGCGTTTTATAAAAAGAGTCATTTCGAGCAGATCAGTGACTTTGACGTCAATATTTATTGATTTAGTGACACCTCAAACATCTAAAACAACAGAGAAAGAGATTTTTGATGGCAAAGTAAATTTTTTATTTACAAAATACAAGAAATATAACTATATACAAACTGACAATCTTTGAGAACAATCTTTGATTACAAACTGAGAATATCTTGGAACAATGTGTGCACATGTCCACTTGTGGGGGGTGTGCGTATGCATGTGTGTGCGTGTGCATGTGTGTGCATGTGTGTGTGTGTGTGTGTGTGTGTGTGTGTGTGCATGTGTGTGTGTCAAACCCCACCAGAGAAGTTTCTCTTTGTGTGGTATATTGTAAAGCACTTTCCTGGGTGCAAGGGGACACGACACGCCTTGCACCACAATTTGGTCTCGCTGCGCTGGCCCCTACTTGAACATACACGACACCTCCTTGATGGTCTAGACTTCCTCCTAGTGGGCATCAGTTGTTCAAGTTCGTGCCTTGCTAGGTTGCCATCTAGCCGGCTGTCTGGGTCTGTGCAGCATGGGGCTCTTAGCCTATGTCCCTCCTCATCCTCCTCATCCCCCTCAACCCCCTCACCTGCAACTTCCTCCCTCTCATATGGCATTGTGGCCCAGGTTTTCACCACCTTCTCAATGAAGTCCATGAGGCTTCCACACTGGCCTGGATGTACCCTCCTGTAAAGGATGTAAGAGTTAAAAATTGCCAGCTGGAACATGTAAGTGACAAACTTCTTGGACCAGTTGAGCGTTTTCCGGATGAACGGGTAGTAAGAAATGTTCTGGTCCAGTTTGTCAACCCCATTCATATAGGCATTGTAAGACACAACACACTCAGGCTTCAACTGGGGGACTTTCTCTTTGCGTTTCTTCTGCCACACTTCGACTGTCTGCATTTTATCTTGGTGGCAGGTGGTCACCATCTTTACCACCCTTTTGTCATGCCACGCTACCACCATCACCTTCTTGTTGTGCCTCACAACCTTTCCCCCTGCCCCCAGGTCACTCTTTTTTATGTCCCTGATCACATGTGGTTCCCCCCTGTTTTTCCTCAGTGTGCCACAAACATTTGTTTGTTTTTTCAGTAGGCTCTCACACAGTGACACTGAATTATAGAAATTGTCCATATACACGGTGTAGCCATGACCCGTGAGACGATCCAGGAGATCATATACAATTTCTGGCAGAGTACTGGCTTCTCCAACATATGGTCGCATGTTAAAACATTACCCTGTGGCTGAATCACAGAGCACATATGATTTAATGCCGTATTTTACGGGCTTCTGTGGATTGTACACCTTGAATGACAAGCGCCCCCGCCAGTGCATCATGCCTTCATCGATGCAAATGTTTTGTCCAGGTTGGTACATGTCTTTAAATTTTTTTATAATGTAGTCCAACACTGGGCGGATTTTATACAACTTGTCCTCTGCATCTTGTGATGCATTGTCATTGAAATGTAAGAACTTAAATATCAGCTGAAACCTGTTTCTTGACATTGTCTTTGAAAAATATGGTGTGGCTATCGTTTCATCCGTTGACCAGTATTTGGCGAGTCTTGGTTTTTTGATTAAACCGGTTAAAAATGTCAGACCAAAGAATCGTTTGAGTTCTTGCACTGACACTGGTTTCCAAAATGATGTTCTGCTTTTTGGGAGACCAGGGTGAGCGGCAAGGTACTGACTTGCATATAAGTTTGTTTGGTCAGTGATGTGCTCCAGCAGCTCATCTGTGATGAACAGTTCCAAAAAGTCAGCTGGCCGGTCCGACTTCAGGTCTGCAGCAGCGTTCCGGAGTCCAGGGTTGGCAGTAAAAGGAAAGGTGTTGGGTTTCCAACCTTGTTCTTGCCACTCCACACTTGTAGCAGATGCACCACCTGTAAATGATAGAAATATACAACATTACCTAATTGTATTTTTATTTTGTATTGCTGCAGTGTGATGTGGAGAATAGACTTAGACATAGACACTTTTTATACTTTTTTTATACTTATATACTTTATTTTTATTTTTGTACCTTTCTTCTCCACTTTGCGAGCAGGAGGGGGGGTTGGTCCTCTGCTGGTTGAAGGCTCTGTAAACAGCAAATTCCTTCACAATTACCACACAGCAGCATCATGTTACTTAGACAGTTAGTTAGTTAGTTCTTACCCATCTCATGCCTCTCTGGAGAGGAGGATTTACTGCTCCCACTGCTTGATCCTGGGAGCCACTCATCTGAAGAATCGGGGTCGGCTTCACTAAAATCATCGGCGCTGTCGTCCTCCTGCCCTGATATACCCGCGCCCGACATTTCGCCCGCCTCGGGCAGACCAGATCTCTGCCCCGACATTTCGCCCGCCTCGGGCAGACCAGATCTCTGCCCCGACATTTCGCCCGCCTCGGGCAGACCAGGTCTCTGCCCCGACATCTCTCCCGCCTCGAGCAGAGCAGATCTCTGCCCCGACATCTCTCCCGCCTCGAGCAGACCAGATCCCTGCCCCAACATACGCGCACCCAGATCACCTGCCTGATCCGGCATGTCTCCATGTCCCTGCGATCTCCAGAGGTACTGATCAAGCGTCAGTTGCGTAATTTTCTTCTCTTTCTTTGCTCTCCTCGCCGCCATCATGAGTCTCTTGCCACTACTACATGTGCACTGATCTGTTCCTCCTTCTCATCGGCACATAATACTACAATACAATCGCCACCTACAGGTTGGGATGTTGAATTATGCCTTAAAAGTTGCGCCAGGTTGTATCCTAGCAACCCCCCCTGAAAAACGCCTTTGACGTCTATAGACGTCACGGCACTCAACGGTTGGATTCGACATGACGTCAATCGACGTCTCCGGCACTGAATGAGTTAATTTGTGTACAGTAATCGTTTATCGCGGGGGTTAGGTTCCAGAAATAACCCGCAATAAGAGAAATCCGCGAAGTAGGACAACTTTATATTTTACAATTATTCTACATGTTTTAAGGCTGTAAATGCCTCACCACCACGCTTTTCTCAGACTGGAATGAACCTTTTCTCACATTTCTCTCTCGTTTAAACACTCAAACTTTCATAAATTTTCAACAAAATGTATTAATATTGAAGCGTGGGGGGAGACACGGCTCCGGAAGCCCCGCCGGACGCGCGAGGAGCACTGCCACATCTCGGGACGCGACGCGCACCAACCCCTTGGAGAAGTGCACGACACGTGCACCCCTCATTGTGTTCAAATCCGTGACAGAGCAGCAGGACCGGCGCAAGGCCGCGCGAACACCGGGGCTGCGAGCACGAGATCGAACCGCGGCGCCCGGACCGCGTCCTCTCAGCCCGAGCCACAAACCAGCCACACGAAACAGCAAAGAGCAGCACGTGGTGGTTTAATCCTGGTTTAGACCTGGTCTAGTCCCAGTTTAGTCCAGGTCTAGACCTGGTCCAGTCCTGGTTTAGTCCAGGTCCAGTCCAGGTTTAGACCTGGTTTTGACCTGGTCTAGACCTGGTTTAGTTCTGGTCTAGACCTAGTTTAGTCCACGTTTAGTCCTGGTCTAGTCCTGGTCTGGTCCTGGTCTAGTTCCAGTCTGGTCCCGGTCCCCTGCGTCCCCCATCTATCAATTGGCAAAGGTCTACAGTCTCTTAGCCAATCAGGACGCAGAACACAATGTTACGCTATTAAAAAAAAGAAAAGAAAAAAAAATCTGCGAAACAGCGAGGCCGCGAACAGTGAACCGCGATAGAGCGAGGGACCACTGTATTATAATTTGTCTAAAAAACTGGACAAACGTTTATTTGGTCGACTACATTTCGCAGCTCATCCAAGCTGCTTCTTCAGTTTGTAGTCGACCAAATAAACGTTTGTCCAATTGACATGTTGAATTTCTCCTTTTGCCATGGATTCTGCCTGGACAACTGAGGGATTCTACACAAAAAAAAAAGAGGAGATTAGAGTCACATCCCTCACGGAAACCTTTGGCAGGGTGTGAAGACCGCCGCTGTTGAATCTGTGGTTTTATCACATTCCCAGCATCAGTAACTACATCGGAAGTCTTCATCCGCATGTTTCTAAACGTCTTCCGGTAAGCGTGATTATTTCAGTTTAATAAAGAGGAGACAAAAACCTATAGGGGGAGCATTGTCACTGAAAGTTGCATAGTTCTGCTTTAAAGGAGAATTAACGTTTTTTTTTACAATCTGAGCCTTATTTCGGTAATAAAACAAGTTGTTTTACTCACCCATAGCACTTTGGTGTCATATGGAGCACTTCCGGAGATGTTTTAGATTTGCGATCTCCATAATGTGAGTTCTCGGGGCACATGTTTGCGGTCTCCAAATAACACAAACTTTAGCACTTTTCAAATCATAGAAGCTCGATGTCTTAGTCTACACTTTCGTTTGAGTCAAAAGTGGCCTGTAATCCGAGATTTATCCATAGTTTTGAGTAGATGAGGACGCCAGTGCGCATGTGCGGAGTCACATCTTATTTCGTTCTCAGCTCTCGGGAGCCAAACATGAAACGCAAAGCTGTAAATTATGGATAAATATATGAAAGTGTAGACTAAGACATTGAGCTTCTATGATTTGAAAAGTGCTAAAGTTTGTGTTATTTAGAGACCGCAAACATGTGCCCCGAGAACTCACGTTACGGATATCGCTAAACTAAAACATCTCTGGAAGTGCTCCATATGACACCAAAGTGCTATGGGTGAGTAAAACAATTTGTTTTATTACCGAAATAAGGCTCAGATTGTAAAAAACGTTAATTCTCCTTTAAGTGCCAAGTCTGCTGCTCAGCCCCTCCAGTGTCCGCACTGTCCGCTGTCGTCCACGACGGCTGTCTGCTTGTGTGACCACCTCCTCCACAGAGTCCAGGAGCCCAGAGCACAGAGCTCGCCCTCCTGACCACTCTCCTCCTCCTCCTCTCCTCGACTTCACTCCTCCCCTCCTCTCTGCAGTTGCTGAGTGCGCTCGGCTCTGCGCTGTAGGGCGGGTCTCGCTGCAGAAGACCCTGAATCCCCCGAGGCGTCACCGGCGCAGAGCCGACAGGAGCATTTCAGAGGCTGACAAAAGCGTATTAGGAAACTTCTATCTGCGACATGCCCTCATCTGTTGACGTGGCCTGAATAAAAATGGATTTCAGTGTGTAAAAAATAGTAAATTACTATCCAGTTGTATTTCTTTTATAGGTAGACCTGAGCTATAGGAACTTTGTACATAAAAGTTATCTAACCTTAGTCTTAATTTCAAAGTGCCCATAGTGAGGCAGACACTGAATGTGGGTGTGTCACTGCAGTGGGAGCAGAAGAGGAAGAGGAGGAGGAGGAGGAGGAAAAGGAAAACAAGGAGGGGGAAGAAGAAGAAGAAGAAGAAGAGGAAGAGGCTGGGCTCCGGGACTGATCAGAAGAACTAAATTGTCCAGTTGTACCTGATTTTTACTGTCTTAAAAGCGCTTTTCGCAACTTTCAGAGACCAGAGAGAAGTTTGGACAGTGGCAGCAACAACTAGCATGCAAACAGTGCACTTTGAGTAGACATTATTGGGATCACACAACAGTTTCATGCCTAATGAGCCTCGTGATCTTAAATAAAGGCTTTTATTTCTCTACACGGTCCCTTCTTGAGCTTCTGAGGAGGTGAGTGAAGGTCTGCGCTCTCGGTCTGAGGTGGGCTGGTGCGATGGAGGTTTGTGGCGTGGAATCAGCCTTTTGCCCAGACCCTCACAATCCCCTGAGGTCGCCGTAATAGGACGCATTGGTTTTAAAAAGGTTTATAGTCTTGAAGGACCTGTGCGAGTCCAGAACCACACCCCACTTAAGAGTCTGCAGCACCCGGCGTTCGTCTCAGACTTCTGTCCTCCAGGCACGTATAGATCTACCCTCTTTTTACACGATTGCTCCATCCTTCACTGGGAGAAAGAAGACATTTTTTTGCAGGTAATGGAGACCGGCTGCGGGGGACATGGAGCTGGTGGATTCGCAGATGACATCATAAATACGAGTCTGTCTTCTTTAGTGCTGCAGTGAGTGCTGGGGTGTCTATGCGGATGGATGGGTGCACACCGGAGGGGAGAAACTAACCAGGAGATATCCACGCCATCTGTGCCTCCTCTCCCAGAATGCACTGCGATAATAGGCACAAGTGTTAATGAAGTTGCTACTCTACATTTGACTCCGAAAAGTTACACCGTAAAAGTAGAATGTCTGCAGTGGGTGGGACTAACCTTCAGGGAGGACGGGTGGGGTCTGTTGGACTAAAGGGGAAATTGAAAGAATGAGGTGGAGGGTCTCGAGGACTAAATGGGGAAGGAGGGGCTGGGGGACTAAAGGGGAGAGCGAAATGAGAAGGAGGGGCAGTTTTGGAGGACTAAAGAAGAAGAAGTGACTTTATTGATCTCACACAGGAGAAATTCATCCTGTTATTAGGAGCAGTGAGCAGCACATTACTGCACCCGGGGACCATCTCCATGATCTTCTTGCTTCGGTTTGGTCAGGACTTAAGCTGGAGGATTTTACCTATGGTGCATGTTTTGGGTTGATGGGGGAAACCGGAGTGCCCGGAGGAAACCCACCCAGACACAGGGAGAACATGCAAACTCCACACAGAAAGGCTCAGGCGACCCGGGGATCAAACCCAGACCATGCATGCAAACTCCACACAGAACACACACACAGAAAGGCCTGGGCGACCCGGGGATTGAACCCGGAACCTTCTTGCTGTGAAGCATGAGCGCTACCCACTCAGCCACCGTGCCGCTCAAGGGGAGAGTGAAATGAGAAGGAGGGGCGGTTCTGGAGGATTAAAGGGAAGAGCGAAGTGAGGAGAAGGGGCGAGGTCTGGAGGACTAAAGGGGAGAGTGAGGTATAGGCATGACTGATCTAGTGTCTTGCCTAAGATAAGAAAAGACTTTATTGATCTCACATAAGAGAAATTTACTTACCCCAGTAGCTCCAGGCAGAGACAGTTTGAACAAGAAAGAAAGTACATGCAGGCAAGAATAAAATAAAATAAGTAATAATAAAATAAGTAATAATAAAAACAGTAATTAGGAGAGTATGGAAAAAAAATTGCACGTTTGGCCTATATAGTAGAATTATACAGTCTGATGGCGGTGGGGATGAAGGATCTGTGGTAGAGCTCCTTCTTGCACTGCTGAAGGAGCTGCTCAGCTCCTCTACAGTCCGGTGCAGAGGTGTCGTCCATGATGGACGTGAATTTGGCCAGCACCCTCCTCTCAGCCACCTCCTCTACAGAGTCCAGCCCAGGACAGAGCTGACCCTCCTGACCAGCTTATTAAGTCTCTTCCTCTCTCGTTCTGTGCTGCTCGGGGCCCAGCAGACGACAGCGTAGAGGAGAGCAGAGGCCACCACAGAGTCATAAAAAGTCTTGAGCAGAGGCCTGCTCACTCCAAAGGACCTCAGTCTCCTCAGGAGGTGGAGGCGACTTTGGCCCTTCTTGTACAGGGCGTCGGTGTTGTGGGACCAGTCCAGTTTATTGTTGAGGTGAACACCCAGGTACTTGAAACTGTCCACAGTCTCTATGTCCTGCCCCTGGATGTTCACCGGTGAGTGAGGTAGTGGTCTCCTCCTGAAGTCCATCACCAGGACACAATGCTTACAACCTTACAAATATATTATGCATTTATACAGGATACTCAGTTGTTTGTGACTGATTTTCTTGTAAACTTTTCCTTTTGCTGACATAAACAAGGAACCTTTCTATGGACAAATTTGATGTTCAATTTTATTTTCTGGTTTATTGAGATTTTAATCATAAAAAGCAATAATCTACTATGCCTCGGTTTTGTTTGTACCTACGTTTTTTCTTTCTTCCTTCTCTTAACTCCTCTATCTTTCTCTCCACTCCCGTCTTTTTTTCAGTCTCCTCCTTTTACCATCTCTCATTTTAGCGCTCTCTTCGTACTCCTGTCTCTACCCATTATTCCCTCTTTCTCCCGTCTCCCCCCACCCCCTCCTCCTCCCTCCTCCCTCCTCTCTTCTCTCTCCTCTTTCCTCTTTCCTCCTCTCTCCTCTGCTCTTATCTTCATAGCCTCTGGTGTACAGGCTGCGCCACTCTCATCCATTACATTACAGCTTAATTATTGATTGAGAGAGAAGTCCTGGTCCTGCTCTGGAAACCACCCACACATCGGACACTTTCACCAACTACTTTCTCCAACCATTTTTGCAAATTAAAAAAAAATATATATAGAAAAGTGACCATTTTGAACTTTCTGTACAGTAAAATATTCATTTTTATAATTCATATTTTTAGTCTTTTCCATGGGAATATAGATGGTATCATAAAGTGTATATATACAGCCCACTAGTCGCCATGTTCCAAATAGGAAGTGAGCATGGGTGTGTTTCTGGCTCCATCGACTCTGGCTCAATTCACTTTCTATGGAAAAAACAATGCTGCTCTCTCTTCATTTTAATATTAACTGGCTTTACATGCTCCTGGTGTGTGTGTGTTTTTGTCTGTAAATCAATATACAGTGAACCCTCGCTCTATCGCGGTTCACTGTTCGCGGCCTCGCTGTTTCGCGGATTTTTTAAAATACATTTTTTTATAGTGTAACATTTTTTTTATAGTGTAACATTGTGTTCTGTGTCCTGATTGGCTAAGAGACTGTAGACTTTTGCTGATTGATAGATGGGGGATGCGGGTGGACTGGGACCAGACTGGAACTAGACCAGGACCAGACCGGGACTAGACCGGTACTAGACCGAGACTATACGTGAACTAAACCAGGTCTAGACCAGGTCTAAACCAGGTCTAAACCTGGACTGGACCTGGACTAAACCAGGACTGGACCAGGTCTAAACCAGGTCTAAACCTGGACTGGACCTGGACTAAACCAGGACTGGACCAGGTCTAAACCAGGATTAAACCACCACGTGCGGCTCTTTGCTGGTTTCGTGTGGCTGGTTTGTGGCTCGGGCTGAGAGGACGCGGTCCGGGCGCCGCGGTTCGATCTGGTGCTTGCAGCCCCGGTGTACGCGCAGCCTCGCGCCGGTCGTGCTGCTCTGTCACGGATTTGACCACGATGAGGGGTGCATGTGTCGCGCACTTCTCCAAGGGGTTGGTGCGCTGGATTCCTGCAGATCCAGTGACTCATGTCTCCGCTCCCCTCGCGCGTCCGGCAGGGTTTCTGGAGCCGTGTCCCCCCCCACGCTTCACTATTAATACATTTTGTTGAAAATCTATGAAAGTTTGAGTGTTTAAACAAGAGAGAAATGTGAGAAAAGGTTAATTCCAGTCTGAGAAAAGCGTATAATGTGTGTGGTGAGGCATTTACAGCCTTAAAACATGTAGAATAATTGTAAAATATAAAGTTGTCCTACTTCGCGGATTTCTTAGTGCGGGTTATTTCTGGAACCTAACCCCCGCGATAAACGAGGGATTACTGTATTAACATTAATAACAGACCAATCAGGTGCCTTCTTTCTTTCGTTCCCGTTAGTGTTAGCAGCAGGTTTGACTGACAGCATTGCTAAGCGCCCACATCGTTGCTTTAGCAGGGGGCTGATGGGATTTTACAAGTGAAAAAATGCATAGCATACTCAAATGGCCGAAGTCCAAAATTATTTAATTTTTGTTTACGTTTTAGCAAAAGCCTTCATCAGATCATTTATTTCTTGCTTTGGACCACAGTACACAAAATGGTACCCTCTAACGAATGGGAGGTTCCAAAGTGAGGTAAGCCTACTCTACAACAAGAAAAAACAGGTTGATATTTACATTAAACCTTTTTTGTTAAATACAAAAATAGTAGTTTAATCATGTCCCAAAAACCACCTTAGGTCAAAGTCCAAATTAAGTCCATGAGGAGCAAGAATCTTAAGTTGTCGAATCCAAAAGTGCTCTCTTTTTGCCAGGAGCACTTCCAGATTCCGACTTCTAGGGGTCAGTTTTACATGTTGAGCGCCAGTATATTTCAAGGAAAACCTAGGATGATGATGGCCATCTTTCATTTGTCTACCCTTGCTTGCTTGCGTGCTTCCTCCTTGATTCCTCTCCTCGGTCCTCCAGTTTTCAGCTGTCAGTCAAATGTGTCGTATTAAGTGATGTCCTAAAGAAAACCGCTGAAGGAAGGAGTAAACATGAGGGAGGCTTCAGGAGGCTTCAGGAGGCAGACATCAGGAAAAAAGAATCAAACTATTGGTCTCAGTGAGGAGTTTATATCATGTCTCCTGTCTCAATTTGCAGTGTGCACAGTTCGGAGTGTGGTTTTAAGGGCATGTCACTTCCAGCTCAACAACTGCTCAACAACTGCTATCCCATTTCGTTTTTGTCCCATGCGCAGGTCTGAAAATCGCAGTTGTTTCCGTGGAATTCGGGGGGTGGACCAACTGCGTGAAAATGCACACATCACGCAGTCATATATCCCAGCATGCACTACTTCTATGGGAGAAAATGGAGTCGGCGGCTGCATCTGGTAGTTGCGAGACCAGTCGCATTTCACGGACGCCCATGCGGTCCGCGGAGTGTAGAAGAATGCACAGTCCTGAGCGCGGTCTGAGTACCCTTAAAACCACACTCCGAACTGTGCACACTGCGAATTGAGACACAGCTTAGCCGTTTCCCAATTCAGCGAGTGCACGGTTCGGAGCGTGCTTGGAGGGGGATGTGCGTCATATCCGGCGCGACAACTCTGTTCCATTTCGTTTTTGTCCCATGCACAGTTAAAACGCGGTCCGAACAGCGCAGTCGTTTCCATGGAAATCGGGGCGTGGACCAAGCGTGCAAACATGCAAACTTTGCACACTCAAAAGCCCCAGCATGCACAGCGCGGCAGGATATATGACTACAAAGATGGACTCGCCAGCAACATCGCCATGTGACAGTTGCGACTTCACTAGAAAATGTGTGTACTGGTTCACCTCACCTACAACTTATGAAACTCTTCATAAACTACGCTAAACATTGTGTGACGGTAGCCGTAACAGCATAGTTCACGGCACCTGTATTACCGTTCACATGCTTTTCCCCTTACACTTCTATATTTCCTTTGCTGTTGTAATGCTGGATATTCTACAATATAGACATGTCCCAATTCCAAGTATTACTAGTCGCAATAGAATAATATTTTTGTCTTTAGGGAACAAGGAGCAGACCACCCGGCTCATTGAGCTGAGGCGGGACCTGTTCTATTTCGCAGACGGCCATGCGGTCCACGGACTGCACTCAGGGCTGAGCGAGTATGCACCGCCTCGACTGCAGACTGAGACCACGCTCCAAACCGTGCACTCGCTGAACTGGGAAACGGCTCTTGTGTCTCATCTGTGGGTTGGACTTCCTCACCCATTTCCTGCAGAATCGAAGAGAGGACTCAAGGAGAAGGAAGCGAGGAAAGAGAAAGGAGACATGCCCCTAGGCTTTACCACAGGGGCAGGAGCAGGGGAAGGAGCATTATCTTCAACACCCTCCCTCCTGGTCGCTATGACACTCGGAGTCAGAATTCCAAATATGGAACTCCGCTCCAAATTCGTCTCTGTAACTGCCTAACATTGATGTGCCTCATTTGACTGGAGATGACCGCTTATGGGTGACATCACACTCACTTAGTCCACTTCTTTATACAGTTTGTGCATAGAAAAAAAAAAAAAAAAAAGGTTCACTGTAACTTTTGGTTGGCCTATTACCTGGTTGTTTCCATATGTCAATGCTCTGCCTGGAATGTTCCACAGTGTGACTTTAAACAGCTCTACCTCACATTTATTCAATTACAGGTGGTTTTATAGCTCAAAAATACCTAGACAAACAGCTATTTTCTAATCTGTTATGTTGTTTCTTCATCACAAACATACCTGGAGTTGTGTTTTGTTTCATTCACACATGTTTAAGTATAAAAACACAGAGGAGCACACTTCAAATGTGCATGGATGACATCTAAAACCACTTCAGGTACTGTATATTTTTGATGGGGGAACAACGTTATAACATGGTAGAAAGAAATCAGTTTGGCAAAAATATCTCATCTTTAATCTTCATCTACAGCAGGGAGGTTGAAAGTTGAATTCCTCAAAAACACAAACCAAAAGCAGTGATTTTCTGTTCTGAACCGCTTCACCCCGGGCTGTTGTATCGGTGATTACATAAGATCCTCACAGAGCGATCCTGTGCTCTGTGAATGGACTGAAAGAGAGAGGAGAAGAGAGAGACAGACAGAGAGAGAGACAGAGACAAGGAGAGGAGAGAGACAGAGAAAGAGAGAGAGAGAGAGAGAGAGAGAGATACAAGGAGAGGACAGAGAGAGAGAGAGATACAAGGAGAGGAGAGAGGCAGAGAGAGAGAGAGAGAGAGAGAGATACAAGGAGAGGACAGAGAGAGAGAGATACAAGGAGAGGACAGAGAGAGAGAGAGATACAAGAAGAGGACACAGAGAGAGAGAGAGAGATACAAGGAGAGGAGAGAGGCAGAGAGAGAGAGAGAGAGAGGAGAGAGAGAGAGACAAGGAGAGGACAGAGAGAGAGAGAGATACAAGGAGAGGAGAGAGGCAGAGAGGCAGAGAGAGAGAGAGGCAGAGAGAGAGACAAGGAGAGGACAGAGAGAGAGAGAGAGATACAAGGAGAGGAGAGAGGCAGAGAGAGAGAGAGATACAAGGAGAGGACAGAGAGAGAGAGAGAGAGAGATACAAGGAGAGGAGAGAGGCAGAGAGAGAGAGAGACAAGGAGAGGAGAGAGGCAGAGAGAGAGGGGGGGGGTAAAAGAGATAGAGACAGACAGAGAGAGAAAGAGACAGACAGACAAAGAGAGAGAGAAGGGGGTATAAGAGATAGACAGACAGACAGAGAGAGAAAGAGACAAAGAGACAGAGAGAGCAGAGAGAGAGAGAGAGACAGACAGATAGACAGTGAGAGGCGAGAGAAACAGAGAGACAGAGAGGGAGATATAGAGAGAAGAGACAGAGAGAGAGACAGACAGACAAAGAGAGAGAAAGACAGACAGACAGACAGAAAGAGAGAGACAGAGAGTGACAGGCAGAGAGACAGGCAGATAAAGAGACACAGAGAGAGCAAGACAGAGAGAGAGAGAGAGGCAGGCAGACAGACAGACAGAGAGAGAAAGAGAGAGACAGGCAGATAGAGAGACACACAGAGTGAGTGAGAGAGAGACAGACAGACAGACAGAGAGTGAGAGAGAGGGAGTGAGAAAGAGAGAGACACATGCAGACAGAGAGACAGAGAGAGAGTGGGGGGGGTGGGTTTACATAAGGATCCAGGACTCGCTAAGGAGAACATGGTGGCTTGTGCTCACAACTCACAGGTTGTGGGTTCAAGTCCCGTTTCTGTGTGGAGTTAGCACGTTACTGGACAGACACGTGCTCGTATGACACTTGTGGATCATTTGGACATTTTAAATCAAAATATTCATCTAAAACGACTTCCTTCAGTGTCTCTGGGATAAACCTGACAGGAGCAGTGGGACATCTCCAGATCTGGAGCTAGTCTTGGTCAGGATTAATTTAGTTGGAGGAGGAGGAGTTTTTCCAAATATGATTTACTCTGACTTGAATAACTCTTTGTACTTCTACTTGAGTAATATTATTTTGAAGTAACATTCCTTTTTTTTTTTTTTTTTGAGTATAATTTATGGCTACTCTAGCACCTCTGCAGTAGAATGAGGAGATGTATCTGACAGTAGCTCACGTCTGAGAATCGTGTGACAGAAATTAGAACATCTTATTCTCTGCATCTTCCTCTCTCTCCTCCTCTCTATCCCTCCTTTCCCTCCCTCTCTGCTGATGGAGAAGTTGATGGGAATGGAAGAGCTCTGGCGCTCTCCTGTGGCTAAAATGCAGAAATACAAGTAGAGAATAATGTAATGTTATGATGAATATGATGAATATGATGAATATGATGAAGACGAGGGCACAACTGTAGCTCCTTTGCAACAGTGTGTGGAAATGTGTGTGCTGTGTCTTACGTGCAATGTTTTCTTATTCTAAAAATGACAAAAAACAACAAAACAACATACAGTGGTACCTCACCTTACGAAATTAATTCGTTCCAGAAGTGGTTTCGTAACGTGAATTTTTCATAAGTTGAGTAGCTATTTCAATGGAAAAGGCCTGATTCCTTCCAAGGCCCCGATCCAAGTTTTTTTTTTTTATAGTGTAACATTTTTTATAGTGTAACATTGTGTTCTGGTAGAGACTGTAGACTCAGGACTAAACGTGGACTATACCAGGTCTAGACCAAGCAGCAGCGGTGTACCTCACGAGGCTGAGGCTGAGGCGAGCAGCGACTGCGTGCGTGGGGGGGAAGGGGGAGGGCGGTGTGTGCGCGGACACATGTGTGATAGCGCAGCATGACCCGGCGCGGGGCTGCGAGCAGAGACCCGTGCTCAAACCGTGCGAGGTCTAAACCAGGTCTGAACCAGGTCTAAACCAGGTCTAAACCAGGTCTAAAACAGGTCTGAACCACCGCGTGCGAGTCTATTTCCTGGTTTCGTTTCGAGTCACGGCTGAGGCGAGCAGCGAGGACTCCCCTCGGGACCGCACGCAGTCTGAGAGCATGAACGAACGCATGCTAATCCTGGTTTAGACCTGGTTCAGACCTGGTTTAGACCTGGTTTAGACCTGGTTTAGACCTGGCACGGTTTGAGCACGGTCTCGTGCTCGCAGCCCCGCACCGGGTCATGCTGCGCTATCACACACGTGTCCGCGCGCACACACACCGCCCTCCCCCTTCCCCCCACACTTCACTATTAATACATTTTGTTGAAAATCTATGAAGGTTTGAGTGTTTAAACGAGAGAGAAATGTGAGAAAAGTTTAAATCCAGTCTGAGAAAAGCGTATAATGTGTGTGGCTGAGCGCGCATTATTTGAATTTTTGAGATTTCGCGTTTCGTAACTTGAATTTTCTTTCGTATCTAGAGACCAAAATTTAACGTGAAGGCGTTTTGTAACTTGAAATTTTCGTTTGTTGGGTCTTTCGTAAGGTGAGGTACCACTGTATTGTGATTGTGTGTACACTGCTCAAAATAGAGAAAAAAGAATGAGTGAGGGAAAGAAAATGCTGGAATATAGACAGATAACAAATATACACAGGGCAATGTCTTAGGAACAAAAGGATGCCACCTCTTTTAATGGAAATACAATATTCAGCCTCCAGAGGGCCTCATTGTATAGACACCCTGATAATCAAAGTGAAACAATGATGTGGCAGGCTACGCCATTTTACCAAAATGTTATTTCTGCAACTCAAAATGTTTCTCATTATCTTCATTGGCCCCCATGTGCTTGTACGCATGTTTGACGACATCGTGGCGCGCTCCTAATGAGACGACCATCACTGAGCTCCTGTAGCTTCTGAGGTCCAACCTGACGATGTCTGATGGATTCAAACATAATGTCCCAGAGTTCTTCTATTGGGTTTAAGTCAGGTGATCGTGAGGGCCATTCACTCCCTTCATCCTCCAGGTACTGCCTGCAGACTCCAGCCACATGAGATCGGGCATTGTCGTGCATCAAGAGGAACCCAGGACCAGGGGCGTTCTTTGACGGGGGCCACCTGGGCAATTGCCCCTAGCGGCATCGCGGAAGGGGGATGGGGGGGTCATCGCGGTGGCTTGTGGTTACGTGAAGACAGAGTAGCGCCCCCAACGCACGCACCAACCGCCCGCGCCTGTACAATCCCCTGTGTTGCTATGTCAGGGCTCTCAAGTCTCACGCATTGAGAGTGTGACACACGCAATTCGACGTGTTCACACGCTCACTCGCCACATATGGCATTTCTCACGCTGATTTCTTTTCTTTTTTTTTTTTTTTTTTTTGTGCCCAGAAAATCGGTCTGTGTGGCTTAGTTTATGCAGGCTCCGCGCGTTTTCAGTGAAAAAAACTCCCCCTGCTCCGGGCGCACGGTCCCAGCGGAGGCCGAAGCAGACACGCCGTCCCCCAGGCACGTCCTGAGCCTCAGTCCCGGTGCCACGTCTCCTCTGAGATGCACCGACCCCGGTCACGGTGTCTCCGTCTGTGCGTAACGTGTTCCCCCCGACGGCTTATGCGCGGAATACGCGCGGAATACGCGCGGCCCAGAGCATTAACCAGACTCTTACATGAATCCGTTAAAAATGTCCCGCTCCCCCCCGCCCCTTCCTCCCCGCCCCTCTCAGTGCGCACTGACAAAGTGCGGTGATGATAAAACAAACTGAGAACCATCAGGTAATAACTTCATTTATATAACTCTCATTAGTTGCTTTGTAGTTTAAGTTTGCTCTTTAGACAAACAGGGCTCTCAACACGCAATTCGACGTGTTCACACGCTCACACGGCATTTCTCACGCAATTCAAGTGCCCCCCCCCCCCTCCTCGCGAAAAATTATTCATTCGCACCCCCCCCCCCCTCGGAAATTACAGTCTCACGCACGACCCCGCTCAAAACTTGAGAGCCCTGTGCTGTGTTATTTTCACATACTTCAATTAAGGGGTCAAAATTGTCTACATTTCATTACGTTTCATTACTTCCTGTTACTATGATACACAATTATTATTTGTTTTTATGTGTACAGTAATGTGTATAGAATTTACCTCGGTCGTTCATTTATTTATGATACAGGATTGCACTGTTTGCATCATTTTTGCCAATTTAATGTGTAGTAATTTTACATATTTTTTTTCATGTTATTCTGTAATGTACAGATCATTTAATTTTTTGTTATTTATATGGTGCGACTTCAATGGAGGTTTAAGTCTTTTTGTTAATTATGTTACTCTGTGGTAACTCAATGTGCACTTTTAGAGTACTGACTGATTCTGCAATATTGTGACCACCAGGGGGTGCTGGAGTGCACTTTTGCTTTCTTAAATCTGTAAGCTGTAGGCCTACATGGCTATAATGTGAAATAATTGCACCTTTGGTCTTTTTTATGTTTTTTTTATGTTCAAAAACTTTTTTTGTAATTATTGTTTATATTTTTTATTACAGTACTCATTAAAACTGTACATTTGTTTTGGGGGGGGCAAGAGTGGCTTTCGCCCAGGGAGTAAATCACTCTAGGAACGCCACTGCCCAGGACCTACTACACCAGTGTAGGGTCTGGCAATGGGTTCAAGGATTTCAGATTGCCATTTTCTAGGCATAAGAGGTCTGTGTGTACTTCCACAGATATGTCTCCCAACACCATGACTGACCTACCACCAAACTGCTCATGCTGAACCATGTTGCAGGCAGCAGAGTGTTCTCCTTGTCTTCATCACAGGTGCTCAGGGTGAATACAGGGCACCAGTGGCAGACTTGCCAATTCTGGTCTGGTGTAGCAAATGCCAGCTGAGCCTCACGATGCTGGGTGGTGAGCACAGGGCCCACTACAGGACGTGGGGCCCTCAAGCCACCCTCATGAAGTCTGTTTCTGATTGTTTGGGCAGAGACATTCACACCAGCGTCTTGCTGAAAGTCATTCTGGTCACGGGCAGTGTTCAACCTGGAGCAGATATGGGTCCTGCTGATGAGGACCTTCTACTGCCCTGTCCAGCTCTCCTAGAGTAACTGCCTGTCTCCTGAAATATCCTCCATATTCTGGATATTGTGCTGAAAGACATTAAATCTCCTTGCAACAACATGTCAGGATGTGCTATAATGGGGAAGTCGGATAAACTTGTGTGAAGTTAAGAAATGGCCTCGTACTCCCAGTAGTGATAATCACTAAAACCAAAGCAGCATGAGTGGAAAACCAGCCAAAAAAGACCAAGAGGGAGAAACTGGAAATGAAACCAGCAAAAGCAGTCCTGTTTTAGGGTTTGTCTCATTATTGCCACTCGAGTGCTCCTGTTGTTGATTTCCATTAAACAAGGTGGCATCCTTTTGTTTCTAATACATTGCCCATTTTTGTATAGATATAGAACGAGATAAGAAAATAAAATGCCATGTGTTTTCAAAGCAGTGTAGTTATAATCTCTGACACCTGTCGACCATAACGTTTGGACACTCTAAATCACAATATTGATCTCAAACGACTTAATAAAAGAAACAAGTCCTCTGATTTCGGTGTTAAAAAGCTGTGATGCCCAATGGGAGCTGACGTCATCACAACAAAGAGTCATGCAGCTGTCAGCACATCCTGTGGATAGCTGCACATCACACTTGTGAGTAAAAAGATTTCCTTTTATTCGAACCAAAATGCAATGCTGCTGAATCCTACGTGTATCACTGATTAAGAAAATTAAATTGGAGAATCCAACTTAAATGGAGTTTTGCTTCATTCACACCTGCATATTTAGGCTGACTAATAATGTGTAAATGTAAGTGTAAGTGTGTGAATGAAACTTCAGGTTTGTTTTTGAGGAGGTAACAACATTATAACATGGCTTAAAGGAGAATTAACTTTTTTTTTTTTTTTTACAATCTGAGCCTTATTTCGTAGCACTTGTAGTTGTTGTAGCACTTTGGTGTCATATGGAGCATTTCCGGAGATGTTTTAGATTTGCGATCTCCATAACGTGAGTTCTCGGGGCAAATGTTTGCAGTCTCCAAATACAGGGCTCTCAAGTTTTGAAGTTTGATAGGAATGAGATTTATATTGGGGGAGCGGGGTGGTGCGAGTGACTGCGTTTTTTTTCTGAGGAGCGGGTGTCTGTGTGTGTGTGTGTGTGTGTGTGTGTGTGCGAGTGACGGCGCGGTACCTGCATAAATAACTGATTTTCTGGACACAGAAGCGCTGTGAACAGTGTCACACTCTGAGAGCGCAGCCAAATAACACAAACTTTAGCACTTTTCAAATCATAGAAGCTCAATGTCTTAGTCTACACTTTCGTTTGAGTCAAAAGTGGCCTGTAATCCGATATTTATAGTTTAGAGTAGATGAAGACGCCAGTGCGCATGTGCGGAGTCACAGCTTATTTCGCTCTCAGCTCTCCGGACCCAAACAAGAAACACAAAGCTGTAAATTATGGATAAATCTCGGATTACAGGCCACTTTTGACTCAAACAAAAGTGTAGACTAAGACATTGAGCTTCTATGATTTGAAAAGTGCTAAAGTTTGTGTTATTTGGAGACCGCAAACATTTGCCCCGAGAACTCACATTACGGATATCGCTAATCTAAAACATCACCAGAAGTGCTCCATATGACACCAAAGTGCTATGGGTGAGTAAAAGAACTTGTTTTATTACCGAAATAAGGCTCAGATTGTAAAAAACGTTAATTCTCCTTTAAAGCTCACAACTTTGTGTATATCTTTACAACATAAGAATTGTGATTCTGAGTAGACTTTTAGGGTAGAGATGATACTGTCTCCTGAAATCTGTAATATTTTCAGACAAAGTTTTTTATTTTTTTCCCTCATCGTTATGTATTGTTTTTACTAATTGCTCCCTTTAGCCTGTAGAGGACGCTGTTGTCTTGTAAACCAGTGTTCTATGAGTACACTTAAGGACACGATTGCTTCTCTTCTGTTAAGCGACAAAACACACTTTTTGTGAGGAAAAAAAAAAATCTATGAAATTTGGATTTTCAATTAATTAATTCTTATCTTCTTCTAGTACTTCTAAGTATGATTTAGTCTTGGTTTAGTCTCGGTCTAGTCCTAGTACTACTAAATATTAAATGTGGTAGTGTACATTTGACATATTTTAAATTTCTATTCTCGCTTTGGATAATTATTTTTATAAATAAGTATAAAATATATATAAAAAATATAAAAAGTATCACTGCGTGGTAAGATTTAGAACATAACTGACTTTTTTTTAATCGCAATGAGATTTTGTTATTTTTATTATTGAAAAAAAATAAAATAAATAAAATCAATTCATCGTGCGTATTTTTAACCTGTCCAGGAGCGTTAACCTTTAAGAAAAGATATGAAATTTGAACTAATATAAGAATTAAGTGCATTTCCGAACATGTAGAGGTCTAAATTACAGGGTTAGCAGCTTTTACACAGAATAAGACCCCATGGAGGGAGGGCATCTGATACACAGGGACATTTATTTCTCAAAGAGAACATTATATGACCAAAATAAACAAAATTTTACTTCTTAAAAGCGCTATACCTGTTTTTTACTGTCTTAAAAACATAAAAAACAACAACAACAATGGTTATTCCTTATGCATTCTTAGCATCCTAATTATTCACAACGATGAGTTTATAAGAGCTATAGGAGAGTTTTGCCATTAACTAACATGCTAATGCACACTTCCTGTTCCTGTTCCAGTTTTCAGTTAGTCACGCTCATCTTTTTGTTCAAATTCAAACTCGCTAACAACACTCGTATTGATCACCGGCTCCATTTTTTCCCACTTTTTGTTGAGTTTTCAGATCTTTAAACTATTTTGACAGTGTTTGCTAATATATACATTGCGTCACCATGGAAACCGCTGAATATTTTGCTATAGCTACACACGTAGAACACCCCCCGCAATGCAAAGTATCAATAAAAGGCTTTATAATTAGATGCAGACTGTACACTTATGTTGACCTCAAGATCTGCTTCTACAATATATCTGTACTGGGGCAGGATATTGGCTTAAATACATGGAAAAAATGGGTACAGGACCTTTAATCAAATTTTTTCTTCACTTGCCTCGGCCTTTTAGTACTATCTGAAGATTCACGTGGATAAACGGTTGGGGCTCTGATGGATGAGCTAAGTCTAATCTGTCATCATCAATCCAAGACAATCCAAAAAGAAATGTCTGAAAAGAAAGGTACACAGCAGCATAAGTCGATTTGGCCCCAAGGAGAAATAATCGTATTAACGAAGAGGAGCCGGGGTGCTTCATCACTGCCTGTCCACGGGCCCAGAACGAGGGCTAAGACCACGGAGTGAGACCAAGGACTCGGCCAAGTCTAGAACAGGACTGAACCAGGATTGAACCAGAACTGTACTAGGAATAAATCAGAACTCAACCAAGACTAAAGGAAGGAAGGACTAAACAAAGTACTGAACACAGACTTAACCAGAATTTAAAACAGGACTAAACCAGGGCTAGATCTGGACTAAGCCTAGACTGATCCAGGACTAAACCAGGTCTAAATCAGCTCTGATCTCAGTGTCACTTTGAGTTAGCACTCCCCTTTCTCATCTTCCTAGAGTTGCAATGTGCATTATTCTAAAAACACCACCGTAAATTAAAGGTATTGATTTAGGATCAGATCACATTCATGAACTTTGATCGTAACAGCGTTTTTGAGAAACAAAGGCGAGGAAATACAGTGGTACCTCACCTTACGAAAGACCCAACAAACGAAAATTCCAAGTTACGAAACGCCTTCACGTTAAATTTTGGTCTCTAGATACGAAAGAAACTTCAAGTTACGAAACGCGAAATCTCCAAAATTCAAATAATGCGCGCTCAGCCACACACATTATACGCTTTTCTCAGACTGGATTTAAACTTTTCCCACATTTGTCTCTCGTTTAAACACTCAAACTTTCATAGATTTTCAACAAAATGTATTAATAGTGAAGCGTGGGGGGAAGGGGGAGGGCGGTGTGTGTGCGCGCGGACACATGTGTGATAGCGCAGCATGACCCGGCGCGGGGCTGCGAGCACCAGACCCGTGCGCAAACCGTGCTTCCTCTAAACCAGGTATAAACCAGGATTAAACCACCGCGGCTCTTGCATGTGTTCGTTCATGAGCTTGGACTGCGTGCGGGGAGGCACCTCCCCTCCTCGCTGCTCGCCTCAGCCGTGACTTGTGAGGTACACCGGCAGAGCTAGCACGAAACCAGGAAATAGACCCGCACGCGGTGCTTTAATCCACCTGGTCTAGTCCTGGTTTAGTCCAGGTTTAGTCCTGGTCCAGTCCAGGTTTAGACCTTGGTCTAGACCTGGTTTATCCCATGTTTAGTCCTGGCTCAGTCCTGGTACAGTCTCTTAGCCAATCAGGATGCAGAACACAGTCTTACACTATAAAAAAAAGTTACACTATAAAAAAAAAACTTGGATCGGGGCCTTGGAACGATCAGGCTTTTTCCATTGAAATAGCTACTCAACTTACGAAAAATTCATGTTACGAAACCACTTCTGGAACAAATTAATTTCGTAAGGTGAGGTACCACTGTATAACATCTTGAAATTATAAATATATTAAAAACTTGCGAAGTGCTTATAAACTCATTGCGGTGAATAATTAGGATGTTCACAAACCATAAGGTAAGCGAGGAAGAACTTTGGACCACTGCAAACAATTTAAAATGAACTAGTTTTCACATACACATATACAAAGCATGCATTCTTACTGCGAGTGTGCCGCTTGCCTCTCCACAGATCTGACTTCTAACTTGGTTTTCCTCTGCCTACACCACTGCTCCTGATGTTGTGCATTAAAGAAAAGGCTGACAGTTACAAAGCGCCTGCATACGGACAATCAGATTAGCAATGACTTTATGGAGATTAGGGTTTTTTGGGTCTCAGAACACAAAACAAAACATATATTTATATGTTGTTGTTTTTTTTTGTATATATATCAATATTGCAGTCTCTTCAAGAAAAAATCAACTTACCATTATTATACAATCCAGTCAGTAATCTTTAGTGATCTTTAAACCCACCACACAATCCAATCTTTCAAGAGTCTGTTATGATCCTGACATATGTTTTTGGAATATTTTCATGTATTTTCATATTTTGTGCTTGCTTTTACGTAGCGCCGACCTAACTCCATGACCACAAGGTTTTAAGAGGCTTAGACATGAGGTACAGACAGAGTAAACTCATTTTAAGTTTGCTCCTTTCGATGGACAAGTCTAAGAAGAACGAGACGATATCCTTTATTTATCCCTGTAGGGAAATTATTTCTCTGCATTTGACCCATCCTTTTCAGGAGCAGTGGGCAGCTCATCTTTCAGGCGCCCGGGGGACAGTACCGTGAAGGAATTTAAATGGTCGCAAATAAGCAAATACAATAATGGTCGCAAATGCTAATGCTAATAATGGTATTGGTAATACTGATCCAATATTGGTACATCCCCCCCATGTTTTAATATTTTATTCAGACTGCATGTGGTGCAGCAGCTCTGAGTATTCAGGACCCATGCTGAGCTGCAGCTGGGCCAGGTGCAGTCGGAGCGAGGCGTCAAGCAGGCGTTCCAAGAGTGCTTGAAACAGGCGGTTCAGAGCCTGGGTCTGTCTGAAGGTGAGTCTGGGTCTGTCTGCACAGGTGAGTCTGGGTCTGTCTGAAGGTGAGTCTGGGTCTGTCTGCACAGGTGAGTCTGGGTCTGTCTGAAGGTGAGTCTGAGTCTGTCTGAAGGTGAGTCTGGGTCTGTCTGCAGGTGAGTCTGGGTCTGTCTGAAGGTGAGTCTGAGTCTGTCTGAAGGTGAGTCTGGGTCTGTCTGCAGGTGAGTCTGGGTCTGTCTGCACAGGTGAGTCTGGGTCTGTCTGCACAGATGAGTCTGGGTCTGTCTGAAGGTGAGTCTGGGTCTGTCTGAAGGTGAGTCTGGGTCTGTCTGCACAGATGAGTCTGGGTCTGTCTGCAGGTGAGTCCGGATCTGTCTGCAGGTGAGTCCGGGTCTGTCTGTAGGTGAGTCTGGGTCTGTCTGCACAGGTGAGTCTGGGTCTGTCTGCAGGTGAGTCTGGGTCTGTCTGCAGGTGAGTCTGGGTCTGTCTGCACAGGTGAGTCTGGGTCTGTCTGCACAGGTGAGTCTGGGTCTGTCTGCACAGGTGAGTCTGGGTCTGTCTGCACAGGTGAGTCTGGGTCTGTCTGCAGGTGAGTCTGGGTCTGTCTGTAGGTGAGTCTGGGTCTGTCTGCAGGTGAGTCTGGGTCTGTCTGCACAGGTGAGTCTGGGTCTGTCTGCAGGTGAGTCTGGGTCTGTCTGCAGGTGAGCCTGGGTCTGTCTGCACAGGTGAGTCTGGGTCTGTTTGCAGGTGAGTCTGGGTCTGTCTGCAGGTGAGCCTGGGTCTGTCTGCACAGGTGAGTCTGGGTCTGTCTGCAGGTGAGCCTGGGTCTGTCTGCACAGGTGAGTCTGGGTCTGTCCGCAGGTGAGTCTGGGTCTGTTTGCAGGTGAGTCTGGGTCTGTCTGCAGGTGAGCCTGGGTCTGTCTGCAGGTGAGCCTGGGTCTGTCTGCACAGGTGAGTCTGGGTCTGTCTGCAGGTGAGCCTGGGTCTGTCTGCACAGGTGAGCCTGGGTCTGTCTGCAGGTGAGTCTGGTTCTGTCTGCAGGTGAGTCTGGGTCTGTCTGCACAGGTGAGTCTGGGTCTGTCTGCACAGGTGAGTCTGGGTCTGTCTGCAGGTGAGTCTGGGTCTGTCTGCACAGGTGAGTCTGGGTCTGTCTGCAGGTGAGTCTGGGTCTGTCTGCACAGGTGAGTCTGGGTCTGTCTGCAGGTGAGCCTGGGTCTGTCTGCACAGGTGAGTCTGGGTCTGTTTGCAGGTGAGCCTGGGTCTGTCTGCACAGGTGAGTCTGGGTCTGTCTGCACAGGTGAGTCTGGGTCTGTCCGCAGGTGAGTCTGGGTCTGTTTGCAGGTGAGTCTGGGTCTGTTTGCAGGTGAGTCTGGGTCTGTTTGCAGGTGAGTCTGGGTCTGTCCGCAGGTGAGTCTGGGTCTGTCTGCAGGTGAGCCTGGGTCTGTCTGCACAGGTGAGTCTGGGTCTGTCTGCAGGTGAGCCTGGGTCTGTCTGCACAGGTGAGCCTGGGTCTGTCTGCACAGGTGAGTCTGGGTCTGTCCGCAGGTGAGTCTGGGTCTGTCTGCAGGTGAGCCTGGGTCTGTCTGCAGGTGAGCCTGGGTCTGTCTGCACAGGTGAGCCTGGGTCTGTCTGCACAGGTGAGTCTGGGTCTGTCTGCAGGTGAGCCTGGGTCTGTCTGCACAGGTGAGCCTGGGTCTGTCTGCACAGGTGAGTCTGGGTCTGTCTGCAGGTGAGCCTGGGTCTGTCTGCACAGGTGAGTCTGGGTCTGTCTGCAGGTGAGTCTGGTTCTGTCTGCAGGTGAGTCTGGGTCTGTCTGCAGGTGAGTCTGGTTCTGTCTGCAGGTGAGTCTGGGTCTGTCTGCACAGGTGAGTCTGGGTCTGTCTGCACAGGTGAGTCTGGGTCTGTCTGCAGGTGAGTCTGGGTCTGTCTGCACAGGTGAGTCTGGGTCTGTCTGCACAGGTGAGTCTGGGTCTGTCTGCAGGTGAGTCTGGGTCTGTCTGCACAGGTGAGTCTGGGTCTGTCTGCACAGGTGAGTCTGGGTCTGTCTGTAGGTGAGTCTGGGTCTGTCTCCAGGTGAGTCTGGGTCTGTCTCTTTTGAGCTGTCACTAGCGAGTCCTCGTGGTGTAATTAACCTCAGGTGACCACTGCATGTGAGCACGTGATATTCATGAGGCTCTGTCCGCTTGAAGCACGTTGTCATAAAAATAAAATTATTGATCAGCTGATGGACTCTCACATGATTCATTGTGTGTGTTTGGGGTCAATGATGTGCATTATATGTGGACAAGGCTGACCCAAAAGTAAAGTAAACAAAACTACATCTTGTACGTACACACTGGGGTCTGTCCAGAGAGCGCCCTAATGTGTGAAAACCACTAAATGTCTCAGTAATAGAAACAGAAGTGCAGAGCTGACAGGACCCAGCTACATTTTTACTGTAGCAGCCTCGAGTCAAAACATTTTTTTTTTTACAAGAATTGCAATTGAACTAGCCGTGGGTGGAGACAGGGGGTATGTGGAAAATTACATTTTCTGGATACCCAAGCCTCAAATGCAGAACAATACAGAATTACTCAAACTTATGCTAATTATATCTTACAATAATAAGAAAAGTTTTATCATAATATATCTCCTATGCATTATGAATTGTCTAACTTCATTCACAATACTTACTAATTAAACATAAAACACACCCTGCAAAACTTGGCCTGTACAATCCACACACATATAAGCCTTTATGATTCATGGCACGTGCCGTAGCACTAGCTTAACCCCAATAAACGCTCCCTCCTCTGCTCTGGCCTCATTGTTTAGACCTGTTTAGCTGCTCACAGCTGTCCACAAGTGTCCGAGCATGAGGGGCTATAAGGGGAGGGGGAGTTTTCCATGTCCCACAACGCACTGGTCCCTCCCTGACCCCAGCCCGACCCCTGACCGCTGCGTTTAAAGTAGAAGGTGATTTGAGTGTGGACATATGCGCAGGACACGCCAGGGATGCCTCCTTTCCCCTCCTGCTTTTATCTTGAGCCCGACTGTCAATCATTTCATTTTAATGTCTTTGTACACTGCAAAAATGAACACAAAAAGTCAAAATCTACAGAAACTAAGTAAAACTTGAAACTGAAATACTTATTCAGAGTTTGCAGGGCATAAGTAAGAAAAAATAAGGTATAATCCTGATTTGAGTCATTTTGATTAGCTGTGATATTACCTGTCCCTGTATTCAGATGGCGCACTAGACGCACTATGTAACTTTTATGGTGGAGGGTACGTCTCCTGCATGTCTCCATGGAGGTGTTACGGTTAAAGGTCCCATGACATGGTACTTCTTGATGCTTTTATATGGCTCCTTAATGGTTCCCTAATATTGTAAATGAATCCTTCTTCAAAATCAAGACTCAGTGCATGAGAAAGAGAGATAAGATGAGAAAGAGTCATAAATGTCACTCTGGAACACTCCATTATGGGCGTTGTTGCTTGAATGCAAATGAGGAGGACAGAGATGGCCTATAGTAGGGGGTGGGGGCGTGGCCAAACTCTCCGCTCTTTCCTTTTCAGCTGTGCGCTGTGCACTTCCGTGTTTTTGAGCGGAAGGAGAGATGAGAAGCGTTCCATTGAAAAATAAACACATTTCCACAGAAAATAAAATTAAACCACTGCTGTTTCAGATATCCACAGGCTCAGATAAAGGACTTCCGAGCCTAGAAACACTCGCAAGTGCCTCCAGGCAAATAAAAAAACGCATTTCGCATTGCGTAGCTCCTCCGCAGTCCAAACTCTCTGGGCGTGATTTACAGAGACGCTGAGTAGAGACAGACGGGGGTGGAACTGCATTTGCATTTCTTTTTTCGAGAACAAAGTTGCCTTGTTCAGAATCGCCCGTTTCAGCTCTGATTTTTTCTAATGCAGAAAAGGACCGCAAATGCTCAGTTTAGACATTTCGCAACTTTTAGCCATGGGGGGGCCCCTAAACAGGGTAGGGGAGCTCACATTAATGTTCAAAAACCTCAGAAAGTGAAAATTTCATGCCATGGGACCTTTAAGATAAGGAGCACTTAATTGTCCCCAGTAGGGAAATTCTGCAATTCTGCAGTCCTCTGCATTTGACCCATCCATCACTGACACTGGGGCACCTCATCAGGAGCAGTGGGAGCTACACCCGGAACCCATCTCCAGATCTTGAGCTAGTCTTGGTCAGGGCTGCCTTAGCTGGAGGATTTGACATCCTGTGCATGTTTTGGGTTGATGGAGGAAACTGGAGTGCACAGAGGAAACCCACACGGACACAGGAAGAACATACAAACTTCACACAGACACAGGAAGAAAATGCAAACTCAACACAGAAAGGTCTGAGTGACCTCAGGAATTGAACCTGGAGAATTCTTGCTGTAAGGAGTGTGCCATTGGTTTGCCTCAAAGATTCCACAGTATGGCATTACACATTTACAGTATTTTATCCATTCTTACTCCACTAGCTCATATTTTTTGTTGAAATAAAAAACAAACAAAGTGACAAATACTAGTCCTGGTTTAGACAGTCAAATATATATTTTTCTATTCTTTTTTATAGTGTAGAGTCCTGTCGTTACATTTCCGTAGTCCTCTGGCTCTGTTGTTTGAAGACCTGCTGCTGCTGCTGCTGTGTAATGCTGATATTTATAGTGAGCGCAGTACTTGTGAAGAGCCTCTAGGGGCGCTAACCCTGATAAATAGGACTCGTGTGTATTGAGTGGTTTGGACAACAGCAGAACATGGACCTACAGAGAGCTTAGGAGGCTTCAGCAAACATCTGCACCTGCTCATGTGGACTTCAGGACTGACTGTCTGATCCAAAGAGCTGTGAAGGTTTATTCTCAAAGCTATGATGAGGTACACTCAACTGCTGTTACAGAAATGTCAGCCATGCATTTAAGGTCCAGGGCTCCAGGGGGTAATAAGGACATGTATGTACTGACGGCATAAGCAGCCGCATATATTTATCCTCCTAAGCAGCCGTATTTGTTTTGATACTGGCAGAAGAAGTGTGTATCCTCTATCCCAGGAAAATGACCATCAGCTATGGTGGACCTGTGATTGGAGTAGACAGACTATGTGAAGTGTTTTGGCCAAAGGCACAACAGCAAAATAGTCTGAGGCGAAGTTTGTCCCTCTGCCTATTCCCAGACACTGTGGTTATGCTGTCCTTGCATGAATATAAAAATTCTTCATTATACGGGAATGCCACATCGAAAATTGCACAAACACTATAATTGATATGTTTGGTTTGTGAACAGGCCTCAGGCTGTTCGGAAAAAAAAAAAATCAAGTAAAACTTTTCTTGTGGAGAGTCTGTCATCTGCTCATCTCCATGGAGATGTTTTTGCCTGTAATGTTCCACAGTATATAAACTTATCTCTCTTCTTGTGAGCTTGAAATGTGTGAAATTACGTAATGCACGATAAATTTAATTGCGGGACATTCTAGGCAAAGCAATAACATGTCCGTGAGGAGCAGCTGGTGAAACCACTGCTCCACAGCTTAAGTGGAGGATACATTATGGATTTATAGTAAAGGGAGTTAATGTGGTCTACAACTGGTATTAACATCCATGTGTTTAAAGGCCACAGAAACCTCTGTATGTGTGTGTGTGTGAGTATATAGTGTGTGTATGTGTGTGTGAGTGTATGCATAAGCTGACTGCTCCCCTGCAGACTTGAAAGGCTCTTATTGACAGACTTAATGCCTTTATTGGACAGGAGGCGCGTGGCCCTCACACTCCCCAGTGTTGGGGCTCTGTGTGTGGGCTCCGTGTGCCCAGCATTGACTCCCTCTCCACAGGCCTGCTCTCTGCTCGGCTGGGCCCTCTCCCCGGGCTCAGCGCTCTCATCTGGAGCCTGTGCATATAAGGCACTTTGCTCATGTCCATGTCTATGAATGTATCGGAGCAGCTGATGGACTCACGCAGAGGAAGCATCACAATCAATCAGCCAATCCAAATCTTCGTCACACTCTTCTCTTTTGAGCTCATAGTATCAGCAGGGTTATGAACAACTTTAAAATAATTCACTTTGGCATTGCCCTGCTATATAATGAATGTATATAAAAACAAGAAGAAATGAGTAGATTGTATTAAAATGTCCGTGCAGTGGAAGCAACTTGCGTGCTCTGTTCACATCTGCTCAAGAACGCTTTACAGGAGTCATGTTTACACTGTGTCACTTTTTGAAGGAGGTCTGCAACCTGTTTGTCTCCATGGAGATGTTAATGCTTTGGTTTGAATTCTCCACAGTATGGTATTAAAACAATCACTAGTATTTCATATATCCATCTACAGGTGTTATTTACTGGTCAGAAATATATTCAAAAACATTACAGTGGTACCTCACCTTACGAAATTAATTCGTTCCAGAAGTGGTTTCGTAACGTGAATTTTTCGTAAGTTGAGTAGCTATTTCAATGGAAAAAGCCTGATTCGTTCCAAGGCCCCGATCCAAGTTTTTTTTTTTTTTTTTATAGTGTAACTTTTTTTATAGTGTAACATTGTGTTCTGCGTAGAGACTGTAGACCCAGGACTAAATGTGGACTATACCAGGTCTAGACCAAGGTCTAAACCTGGACTAAACCTGGACTAAATCAGGACTAGACCAGGTGGATTAAAGCGCCGCGTGCGGGTCTATTTCCTGGTTTCGTTTCGAGTCACGGCTGAGGCGAGCAGCGAGGGGACCGCACGCAGTCTGAGCGCATGAACGAGACCCGTGCTCAAACCGTGCCTCCTCTAGACCTCCTCTAGACCAGGTCTAGACCACCGCGGCTCTTGCATGCGTTCGTTCATGCACTCAGACTGCGGGCGGTCCCCCTCGCTGCTCGCCTCAGCCGTGACTCGAAACGAAACCAGGAAATAGACCCGCACGCGGCACTTTAATCCACCTGGTCTAGTCCTGGTTTAGTCCATGTTTAGTCCTGGTTTAGTCCAGGTCTAGACCTGCTGACAGCCCCGCGCCGGGTCATGCTGCACTATCACACGTGTCCGCGCGCAGTTTTCTCCCCCCTCCCTCTTCCCCCCACACTTCACTATTAATAATTTTGTTGAAAATCTATGAAAGTTTGAGTGTTTAAATGAGAGACAAATGTGAGAAAAGTTTAAATTCAGTCTGAGAAAAGCGCATAATGTGTGTGGCTGAACGCGCATTATTTGAATTTTTGAGATTTCGCGTTTCGTAACTTGAATTTTCTTTCGTATCTAGAGACCAAAATTTAACGTGAAGGCGTTTCGTAACTTGAAATTTTCGTTTGTTGGGTCTTTCGTAAGGTGAGGTACCACTGTAATTCTTTGGGGTCACCTTTCCACAAATCTAACCTGCGATTTGTCTCTATGGAGATTCACAAGTTTGTGAAAATACTGTGGAACATTCTCAGCACATCTCCATGGAGGCAAGCAGATGATGGACGGACCCTCCGCCAGACAAGTTACACAGTGAAAGTCCTTTAATATTCATTGTACAGAAGATTGTGTCACATAAAGTGGACATGTTGTGTAAAATGGACTTTTAAGAGGTTTTAGCATGAGTTTGGCTAGCCCATATTCCCGTATATGGTGTAAAATGCCAGAGTTGGTAGAGAGTCAAAGAAAGTCTCCTCCAAATGAGATGCGGTGATGATAGAACACAGGACCAAAACAAAGTAATGACCGACGCTTTTTCCTGTGTGGGGGACGATGACTACAGCAGCTATTCTCTTCTGAAGTCACAAGCATCACACCACAGAACTAAAACACTCAACCACAAAGTTATTTTTAGAGACTGTATCAGGGCTTTGAATGAGGAGATACAAGAGACCGGAAAATCCCGACGAGGAAATTTACACGAGCTAAGATAGTGTATTCAAATGACTAATGAAGAGCCATCATCAAGTGGATATAAAGCCGTCAGCTGTGGTGGGATTCATAGTTGTACATTTCCAAAAGTTCAGGGGAGCTCGTAGCCTTTACTAGCCTTTAGCCTTTAGCTTGACCTATAATTATAGCTCGAAATATTTAGAGCTAAAACGCTAAAGGCAGATCTCTTCTCACGGTGTCTTTTCATCTTCTAAATCGTCTTCTCCATAGATTGGATAAAGAAGTGGACTAAGTGTGACGTCACCCATAGCGTTCGGCTCCAGCCAAACGAAGCTCACATAGGCTAGCGGTTATAGCGACGAATTTGGAGCCAAGTTACGTAGTTGGAATTACGAGCGTGTATCATAGCAACCAAAGAGCCAATACAAAGCAAGGGTGTTGAAAGTAACGCCCCTTCGATCCCGCTTAGCAACACCTGATCGGTCTGTTATTAATGTTTATACAGTGGTACCTCACCTTATGAAAGACCCAACAAACGAAAATTTCAAGTTACGAAACGCCTTCACTTTAAATTAAATGGTCTCTAGATACGAAAGAAAATTCAAGTTACGAAACGCGAAATCTCAAAAATTCAAATAATGCGCGCTCAGCCACACACATTATACGCTTTTCTCAGACTGTATTTAAACTTTTCTCACATTTGTCTCTTGTTTAAACACTCAAACTTTCATAGATTTTCAACAAAATTATTATTAGTGAAGTGTGGGGGGAAGGGGGAGGGCGGAGAAGTGTGCACGCGGACACGTGTGTGATAGTGCACATGACCCGGCGCGGGGCTGCCAGCAGGTCTAGACCTGGACTAAACCAGGACTGGACCAGGACTAAACCTTGACTAAACCAGGACTAAACCTGGACTAAACCAGGACTAAACCAGGACTAGAGCAGGTGGATTAAAGCGCCGCGCGGGGGTCTATTTCCTGGTTTCGTTTCGAGTCACGGCTGAGGTGAGCAGCGAGGACTCCCCTTGGGACCGCACGCAGTCTGAGCGCATGAACGAACGCATGCAAGAGCCGCGGTGGTCTAGACCAGGTCTAGAGGAGGTCTAGAGGAGGCACGGTTTGAGCACGGGTCTCGTTCATGCGCTCAGACTGCATGCGGTCCCCCTCGCTGCTCGCCTCAGCCGTGACTCGAAACGAAACCAGGAAATAGACCCGCACGCGGCGCTTTAATCCACCTGGTCTAGTCCTGGTTTAGTCCAGGTTTAGTCCTGGTTTAGTCCAGATTTAGTCCAGGTTTAGACCTTGATCTAGACCTGGTATAGTCCATGTTTAGTCCTGGGTCTACAGTCTCTACGCAGAACACAGTGTTACACTATAAAAAAAGTTACACTATAAAAAAAAAACTTGGATCGGGGCCTTGGAACGAATCAGGCTTTTTCCATTGAAATAGCTACTCAACTTACGAAAAATTCACGTTACGAAACCACTTCTGGAACGAATTAATTTCGTAAGGTGAGGTACCACTGTATCTTGATTTAAGGACAAAAAACAGTCTACCTTGAAATGCCAAATTACAAGTCAGATCTGTGGAGAAGTGTTTGTACAGTAATAATGCTAATAAATAGAAATAATTTAACTGGTATACCTACAACGACAACCGCTCTTCTGTTTCCATTTTGAGTCGTTCCTCTGTTCTAGTTAGTCTGGCACACATAAACTGGGACAGCAAGGAAAAAATGGTGTCAAATATCGGTGATGAGTATCGTCATCGACCGATATCAGAACCGATATATCACCAATTCCAAAAAACAACTTCACAACATGGTTCAAAGCCAGGCCCAGTGTAGCATTTCGAAAAGCAGAAACAAAGATAGTGTGTGTCATCCCGTTCATATGTTTATCTACTCCTCCTCCTCTCGGTGTGATTAAACCACTCCGAAAACCAAGATGGCCGCTCGTCAGCATGGCACAGCGCGATGCCAGGCCGGCTTTTTCTGAACATCTGCCCCGCGCCCACCAGAGGCCCCTCGGAGAGCCCGCCCCTCCATGTCCTGGCATGTTGCGGGCGACAGCAGTGCAGTTTGTAATTGTAAAGTGACTGAGCTAGTTTAAGATGATTGCCTTCTTGTATGCTGGCGTGTGCGGGGACACTTTAGCTCCTCTATTAGACCGAGGCACTGCAAAAAAAGGAAGCGAGGCTGGAAATGACTTGAGATCAGGAAATGCGGCCGATTTGAGTAGATGTCGACTTGCAAAAATAGAATTCTTTATAGTTCTTAGTTACATTTACTGATGTACATAACGTCTTCATACTTGTTACGTCTTAGTCTTACTTCTTCTTGAGTAATATAGTGTACTGTGTAACTCAAGTAAAAG
Source organism: Paratrypauchen microcephalus (assembly GCA_036785185.1). Lineage (NCBI taxonomy): Eukaryota > Metazoa > Chordata > Actinopteri > Gobiiformes > Gobiidae > Paratrypauchen > Paratrypauchen microcephalus. The sequence continues at coordinate 465,480 of JAVJIX010000147.1, read as the reverse complement.
TTGTGATTCTTCTTCCCACTATGAGTAAGTGACAAAAGCTTTATGTCAACAATATGAAATGATTTGAACATTTGTGTTTGCAGCTCCTTCAGATATGATCAAATTTGTCTCATTTTTGTGCTAATCCTTTGAAAACACCAGATTTTAGTCATATTTTCAGTTATAATGTCACCTTTTCAATTATAAATCAGACAGTCTTGGTTAGGGTTAGGGTTACACTTACTCCAACAGTTACTATTACTTGATTCATAGTTTAGTAGACATAGTCATAGTCATAGTTTGCTTTATTGTCGAAAAACCATATGTACATGTACATAGAGTAATTTGAAATTTCGTTTCCCCACTAACCAGGCAGGACAGTGATAGAGTGGCTAGGGGAGGGGTCGCTGCGCTTGCGCCGCCGACTGGGAGATGCAGAGTGGAAAAGATGCAATACGATCAATGACAATTATACACAACATGTAATGACAGATATAGGATAGGTAACATACGGTGTTTTTTTCTTTGGCGACAAGGAGGGAGGGTGTGGGGCAAGGGAGCAGATTAAGATTAAGCCTTTATTGGTCTCACACAATGACACATGGGAGAAATTTTACTTCTGCATTTGACCCATCCTTTTCAGGAGCAGTGAGCAGCCATCTTTCGGCGCTCGGGGGCAGTACCATGAAGGGTCTTGCCCAAGGACCCACACTGGTTTTGCTCATTGCCGGGGGGGGGAGCAGATCAGAAATAAATTTAATTGATTGAAAACTGAAGTAGAAGCAGACACCTAAAAATAGACAGGGCAGTATTACTTAATACATGTGTGTGAGCCGAATGGAATGTCTTGTTTTGTTTTGTAGAGTGCTGTGAGATAAGGCCGCCACCTTATCTCACAGTGTTTGTGTTTGTGCAGAAGATGCAGTCAAAACAACGAGTCCAGTTCAGTTGGATCACCTTTTCCAGGAGAATTGATTACAAAGGGGAATTTAACATAATCTATACATTTTAGAACCCAGGCGAACAGACAATTTGCCAGAATCCTTGTTTCTGTCAGGTCCCCACTTCCTGCAGGTCTGTGCGACTCACAATCCTCCCCCCGCACGTATGATAATGAATATGGACTGAGCCGCTGTTCCCCACAGTTCCATATCCATTTAGCCGCGATGTTATCTAGCGCCAGGTGGATCCCACAGATGGATGAAACAGTTCATCTGTGTTTTTCCTTCTGATGTGCCCCCCAGTCTGGAATAGTATAGTGTCTCCCCGATCTCCAATGGCTGTGATTGACAGCCTGCGGATTAACCAATCAGAGAGCAGGATGGTCCATGGTGCTATGCAAGTGCACTTAAAGCTTTACCAAAAGGATCCATTCACACACATTCATACACCAGAGTTGGAATCGCACCGCCAACCCGTGGATCTCACCACTCAACCACTGATATTTATGTTGAGAGCGGGATTTGAACCACAAACTGGTGTCTGCGTACACTGGTGTGTGAATGTGTCTTGTTGTAAAGCGCTTTGAGTGCCTTAAAGGTGGAAAAGCGCTATATAAACGTGTGACCATTTACAATGACCATTTAACCTTCTAATCAGTGGCCAAACAAGCTACCAACTGAGCTACTGTCACCAAATATAAAAAGTAAAACAACATAGAGACCTGATAAACTGCAGAATCGACAAAAGAAGCACCAAACTCTTATTTATCTCAGGTAAAAGCAGTGATAGATTTAGTTCTGAATCATACAAGAGTTTTGGAGAGATGTCTTCCGCATTTGAGAGACAAGTGAGCGGCTGTGGGTGGACCGTCCCACGTTAGGCCAGTCTTGTCAAATTTAATGATAACATTCTCGACCCGGCCCCGGATAAGCGGAAGAAAATGGATGGATGGATGGCATTCCAGACCTTTGAGAGCCAACATCAAGATCAGAGTTGGGACTGAGCGGGTAGGACTCAGGGCCTGTTTACACGAGAACTCTTAGGGGTAAAAATGACAAAATATTTTATCCGAAGTGCCTTTTGTTTAGACGGTGACAGTGTTTTGAAGGCTTAAAAAACGCAAAAAACTGAAACCGCCCTCTAAAGTGGAAAACTTGAATACGCTCCGCTGTAGCGTTTTTGTCTACACTGCCCAAGACGCAAAATTCTGCTCAAATCTGCTGACGTCATGTATGCATTGACGTCACATCACTGAAGAAGGAAGGTTCTACGCATGCGCGCGGACATAGTGATAATGTACCACAGCACCACATATCCGCCTGGCATGCATACCCAATCGAATTCCACACACTTTTGCGTCACCGTTTGCACGCATATTTCCTCCCGAAAACACTCATCTAAACACGGAATAAAAAGTGAAGACGCGACGCCACTTTTGCGTCTTCTGTTCAGACCGTCATCGTATAAACGTAGCCTCAGATGCTTTTGTTTTCTCTGTCTGGAATGATTCACAGTATGGTACTAAACCTTTCTATCTCCATGGAGACCAAACCAGACCGAGTTAAAGGTCAGATCTGTGGAGATGCGACCCCACTCACAATCAGAATGGCTGTTTTTTTTTAGGTATTTTTGAGCCGTTAACTGAATCGAATAATTGAATTAATGTAAAGTAGAGCTGTTTAATGTCATACTTTGGAACATCCCAGGCAGAGCAATGACATCTCCATAGAAACAAGCAGGTGACGGACCCCCAGTCGAAAAGTTAAAGCTGATGTCATCTTTTGTACTGATGTAGATGTTCTTTTTTGCAGTGTGTGCTCTCTGACAGGCTGCCTATTCTTCCCCTGATCACCATTCCGACTTGTGCGTTCATGGTTTTGTTTGTACCTTCTGCTCCTCCGCTCTCCCTCGCTCCCTCCATCGCTTTTATTTCTTGGCTTGCACTTCTTATTGGGGCTCCTCAAGTTCAGCCAGGGGCCAGGGCATGCGGCTCTTCGGCTGACGCGCCGGCTCTGCGTGGCGGGGAGTGCCAGAGGTGGTGGTGGGCGGATGGGAGAGAAGCGAAGGAGCAGTTGTTGTTAAAAATGTTGTTAAGAGAGAAAAAGAGAGAGAGCGGCAGATGTACGCACAGGTTTGGGGACAGAGGCGCAGATGGTGTTTGATTAGACCACAGACTGCGGATGGAGGGATGGAGGGGGGAGAGATGGTGGGAGGAAAGAGAAAGGAGAGGGAGCGATGGAGGTGGAGAAAGAGGGGGAGTGTGGCGATGGGGGTGATGGAGGGGGAGAGAGAGAGGTGGAGGTAGTCATGGAGGGGGAACAGAGGGAGGAGAGAGGTAGTGATGGAGGGGGAGACAAGAAAGGAGAGAGAGGACAGAGAGAAGGGGAGACAGGGAGAAGAGAGAAGGAGGAATGGAAGGGAGAAAGGACAGGGGAGGAGGCAAAAGGGGAGATGAGGGAGGAGGAGAAGAGATGAAGAGAGAAGAAGGGAGGAGACAAGAAAAGGGGGGAGAGAGTGATGGAACTATGGAGAGGACTGAGGCTGAGGAGAGGTGATGGAGGGTGAAGAAAGCGGGAGGGTTAGGAACGATGGAGAAGGAAGAAGGGGAGAGGATAAAGAAGGGAGGGAGATGTGGCAGACTGGGGGAGAGAGGGAAGGTGGGGAAAGGAAGTAGAGTGTGACTTTCCTGAAGTCCATGTACATCCCCAGGTTCTTCTGGGTGTTGAGCTCCAGGTTGTTGCCACTGATCAGAACATCTCTGGGGGAACCTGAGGAGTCCTCAGTCTGGAGACATAGTCCCTCCAGCATGTTTTTTTTTCTTTTTTTCTTTTTATCTATTCTTTATTTAATAGGGACAGCGCATATTAATGAACATTTGTAACATAAATACACCAGATTATAGCAAGAATTCTCATTTCCATCTGTAGCCCCTATGCAGGTGACACCACAGCAAAAACAATAAAAACAATGACAACTGACAATAACGGTAAAAGGAGAAATTCATTTTGTCAACTGGACAAAGTTGATTTGGTCGAAAACGTTTCGCAGCTCATCCGCGCTGCTTCGTCAGTTTTGGTTAAGATTAAGCTTGGGCTTTTAGCCTTTATTGGTCTCACACACAATGACACACAGTGACACACGGGAGAAATTTGACTTCTGCATTTGACCCATCCTTTTTCAGGAGCAGTGAGGTTAGAGTACTGATGGACACTGCTTATATCTAGCTGCAGGGAGGAGCTAACTACAATGAAACTATCACACCTCTTTGTTTCCAGCTTTCTGTCTTTTGTTTTTTAGTGTCTCTCTGGCGTCTAGTTTAGCATACCCATTCAAAGACCTAATGGGTGTTTTCACACCTCGAGACCTGACCTGGCTGCCCTATTGTTTCCTTTGTTTGTTTTGATTTAGGTTTGAGAATGGAATTATAGATGGGGGACAAATTGTGTCTGACTCCCCCATTCCTGTTCAAAGGAAGGAAGGATTTTCTTTTGACAAAAATAGCCTCTTTAACTCCTCTCTCAAACCAGTTCTTTTCCCTGGCTAAGATCTGAACCTCTCTGTCCTCAAAAGAATGGCCCGTGGCTTCTAGGTGGAGATGTACGGCAGAATGAAGGTCCACTCTGGCTCTCTCGTCTGTGTTGGTACATCCTCCTGTGAAGTGGCTGTAGAGGAACTCTACTTGGTCTGGAACTCTTATTTGGTCTGGAGGAGGTTCCTTTGGCTATAATCATCCCCAGTATACTTATCTATCTCCATGGAGAATGTTCCGAAGTATGGTTTTAACTTTCTATTTCCACTGAATCAGGCAGGTGATGTGTCACCTTCGGAAAGTTACACAGTGTTGCTTTAATATCCTTTTCATGGTGTGCTTTGTAACATTTCTTTTGGAGAATCATCATCTGCTTAATGTATATCATTAAGCAGATGATGCTACTAGACACAGGTGAGATCTGTGGAGAGATCACCCGCACCCTGAAAAAAGGTCATGTTTTTCATGTATATTTTCATGAATAAAAGCACCTGCAATAGAATAAATGCAAGTTTTGTTTTGTATATTTATGGAGAAAATGTTCTGGTGGAGCATTCATGAATGATATCTAAGATCTCTTTAGGTTTGATTTTGATGATGGGACAGTATTATGATATTCTCAAAAAAGCTCAAAAAAGTAAATTTTGCAAAATACTCATTTTTAAAGAAATGATCAAACTGCAAATGAATTTAAAACTCTCCCACTGTTGCTTCATAGATGTTCTGTCTTCATCGCTGTCACTTCGAGCTGTGTACATCACCAAATGTATGAATGCCCATTTGAGTGTAACTGTGCTTGGTTATATGAGGGCAGATGAAATGAAGCTGCGACAGACTGGGAGCAGGATGCCCGGGCCACAAGGGCAGACAGGTTACGTCCTTTTGTGCCCGCTCGTACCTATGTGTTTTTGTGCGCCCGTCTTTGTAGCGGCTAATCTAGGCGTCAGCAGCTTTCGGTGTCTTTTGTGCTGACAATAATCACAGCGCGCTCCTCTTTTCAATTCATCAGCAACAACAAGAGATCACATGTCCCCTGCACCGGGCACAGGCAGGGCGGGGCTCCGGTTGCCTGGATACGGCTGTGAAGACAGGCCACGCCCTCTGCACTTCACACATGGGTCTGTCACACTACTGTAAGGGGACCTCAGGGGGGTTAACATGAGGACATTGCAAACAGGCTACAACTGATCTCAAAACTTATTTCTTTCATTTTTTTTAATCATTTGTAATGGCACACTATAAAGGAACCAAATGCCAAATTCAACCATGTTATTTAGGGGAGTGGCCTCCAATCTTTTCTCTCATTTCATGTCATTTTGTTTGCACCAGTGGAAATGAGCCAGGTCTCAAATTTATAAAAGTTAACATGGAATTCTTACTTCAAGTCCCGAGGTCCTTAGGCAAGACACTTCACCCACATTGTCTCGTAAGAAATTGTTGTTTGTAGAGTCGGATAATGCAGATTGGCAGCCTCACTTTCATCAGTCAACCCCGGGGCAGCTGTGGCTACAATAGTATCTTATCATCACCCAGTGTGGAGTGAATGAATAACACTCTCCGAAGCTCTTTGGGTGTCTTCAAAAGATGAATCCAGTGATTCATATTTCAATAACACTGATACTGCTACTTAAATTACACTTAAATGACTCTGACACTGCTGCTTAAATGACTCCATTGTATCTTGATTACACTACACATGTGTGTTTTACCTATTTGTAGGCCTATTATATGCAAGTTTAATGTACTTTTGCTACAGTATATGTGATGTTTTAGTCATTGTGTTTATTGTCTTGTTTATCAGATGTTTTATGTTCACTGTGGGCCTAGGGGGCGCTGCAATTTCAAATCCAGTGTGTGCAACCTGTACATACAGTATGTTTTTGACAATAAAGCTGACTTTGAACTTTGAATATTTTAAAGGAGAAATAACGTGTTTTTTTTTTTACAATCTGAGCCTTATTTCGGTAATAAAACAAGTTGTTTTACTCACCCATAGCACTTTGGTGTCATATGGAGCACTTCCGGAGATGTTTTAGATTTGCGATCTCCGTAATGTGAGTTCTCAGGGCATATAATATATGCCCCGAGCGGTCTCCAAATAACACAAACTTTAGCACTTTTCAAATCATAGAAGCTCAATGTCTTAGTCTACACTTTCGTTTGAGTCAAAAGTGGCCTGTAATCCGAGATTTATCCATAATTTACAGCTTTGCGTTTCATGTTTGGGTCCCGAGAGCTGAGAGTGAAATAAACTGTGACTCCGCACATGTGCACTGGCGTCCTCATCTACTCGAAACTATGGCTAAATCTCGGATTACAGGCCGCTTTTGACTCAAACGAAGGCGTAGACTAAGACATTGAGCTTCTATGATTTGAAAAGTGCTAAAGTTTGTGTTATTTGGAGACCGCAAACATATGCCCCGAGCACTCACGTTACGGAGATCGCAAATCTAAAACATCTCCGGAAGTGCTCCATATGACACCAAAGTGCTATGGGTGAGTAAAACAACTTGTTTTATTACCGAAATAAGGCTCAGATTGTAAAAAAAAAATTAATTCTCCTTTAAATGACACTGACACTGCTGCTTAAATGAATCTATTTTATCTTTATTACCCTACACATTGTGCGTTTTACCTATTTGTGGGCCTATTATATACAAGTTTAATGTACTTTTGCTGTACCTGTACATATGTTTTTGACAATAAAGCTGACTTTGAACTTTGAATAATTTAAGTGTACATATGGACAAAAGACACATTTCCACAATCTTCCTCACTCGCTCACTTGTCGTCTCTCTGTCTCATCAGTGAAAGTCCTGACACCAGATCAGAGTGTCTGGACCAGATCGCTCATTTCCATGTTTGGTTTTACGACTGTTAATAAAAGTGCTTAGAACCGCTGGTTTTTGAAAAGTGCTCTTAATATTGTGTTGTTTGCTGTTCACTGGGTTAATGTGTACTATGTTTTCAGAGTAAAACGCATGGATATAGTGGTATTTACTTCTAAAAGACGTATCATATTTTCCTTTGTGGCCTGGTCCCAGATGGCAGAACATCAGAACACTGTGGCCTACATCCTCTAGACAACAGAGCCCCCAAAATAACCAGGCAAAAGCCCCGGGACTCCCACTGAAAAGGAAATTGTAACTGAAAATGAAACGGTAATAAAATTTCAGTTTCAGATTTAACTATAATTTTAGAAAACTGGACACAAAATCTCTATAAATTAAATCTGTACATCTCAATTTTCATGTTATTTTTTTCTGAATTTCTGGCTTCATAGACATTTTGGCGCAGGCTTACCATAAAAACAGATACGGCCCTGAAAGAAATCATCAAGAAATCTCTAAAAGAATTCTCACATTCCACACAACAACATATATTTTTTTTAAGAATAATTTATTTCATGTAACGGATAAACAATGAGTAAACCACTGGTCAAATCTGTAGCAAGCATTAATAATAATAATAATAATAATAATAATGATCATTGGAATAACATTGATAGGAATCTCAATTATAAATAACAATATCCGAGTGGTTTTTACATCTATACAAGCTACAAATACCAGCAAATTTCTTTTTTTTCTGCTGTGAAAACTTCAAATACTTGACACATGACGTGACCCCTCTCTGCCCCGGTGGCGGACAAGAATACCCCCGTAAGACGCCGGATTACCTCTGAAGACCGGAGGCTTCAAGGGACTGAGTGGAGGGCAAGGCAGTTCGGCGCGTTTGGCTGCCGGGCCCAAGCGTCTTAGCGTAGTATTATTAGCCCCCTTCAAATGTGGATGATCTTTTGTTTGTGCCAATGATGCCGGTGTGATCCAGGTCTTAAGAAGCAACTTGAGTCCAGTGTTGAATATACAGTGCCGTGAAAAAGTATTTGCCCCCTTCCTGATTTCTGTGTTTTTTGCATATTTATCACTCAAAACATTGTCAGATCATCAAACCAATTTTAATATCACACAGAAACAACCCAAGGAAAGACAAAATTCAGTTTTTGAATGATGATTCCATTTATTAGTGCACAAAAAAAATCTAAACCTATCTGGCCCTATGTGAAAAAGTAATTGCCCCCTTAATCTAATAGCCAGTTGAGCCTCCTTTGACAGCAATAACTGTAACCAAACGTTTGCGATAATTGGTGATGAGTCTTTCACACCGCTGGGGAGGGATTTTGGCCCACTCTTCTATGCAGAATTGTTTCAATTCTGCCATATTGGAGGGTTTTCTTGTATGAACTGCCCGTTTAAGGTCACACCACAGCATCTCAATCGGATTTAAATCCGGACTTTGACTTGGCCACTCCAAAACCTTAATTTTGTTTTCTTTGAGCCATTCAGAGGTGGACTTGCTGGTGTGTTTTGGATCATTGTCCTGTTGCATGATCCAAGAGCGCTTGAGTTTGAGGGCACGAACTGATGGCCGGACATTCTCCTTCAGGATCTTCTGGTAAACAGCAGAATTCATTTTTCCGTCAATCACAGCAAGTTGTCCTGGTCCTGAGGCAGCAAAGCAGGCCCAGACCATCACACTGCCACCACCATGCTTTACTGTGGGCACCATGTTCTTTTTATCAAATGCTGTGCCATTTTTACGCCAGATGAAACGGGCTGCAGACCTTCCAAAAAGTTCAATTTTAGACTCATCGGTCCACAAAATGTTTCTCCAAAAGTCTTGAGGGTCATCAAGGTGCTTTTTGGCAAAGGTGAGACGAGCCTTTGTGTTCTTTTGTGAAAGCAGTGGTTTTCTCCTGGGAACTCTTCCATGGATGCCATTTTTGGCCAGTGTTTTTCTAATGGTGGAGTCATGAACACTGACCTTAACTGAGGCCAACGAGGCCTGTAGTTCTTTCGATGTGCGTCTAGGTTCTTTTGTGACTTCCTGAATGAGCCGTCGTCGCACTCTTGGAGTAATCTTAGTTGGTCGACCACTCCTGGGAAGGGTTGCAACTGTTCCCAGTTTCCTCCATTTTTGAATAATGGCTCTGACAGTGGTTCGCTGGAGCCCCAGAGCTTTGGGAATGGCTTTGTAACCTTTTCCTGAATTATAGACTTCTATCACTTTTTTTCTCATTTGTTCTTGAATTTCTTTGGATCGTGGCATGATGTGTTTGTTCTTGAGATGTTGTAGCCAACTTCACTTTGTTTGACAGGAACTATTTAAGTGATTTCTTGATTCAACACAGGTGGTGACAATCAGGTGTGGGTGTGGCATGTAGAACTGAACTAAGTTTTCTCAAAACTGTGGTTAGTCACAGTTAGTTTGTGATTTAACAAGGGGGGGCAATTACTTTTTCACATAGGGCCAGATAGGTTTAGATTTTTTTTGTGCACTAATAAATGGAATCATCATTCAAAAACTGAATTTTGTCTTTCCTTGGGTTGTTTCTGTGTGATATTAAAATTGGTTTGATGATCTGACAATGTTTTGAGTGATAAATATGCAAAAAACACAGAAATCAGGAAGGGGGCAAATACTTTTTCACGGCACTGTACATAGTTCAAAGCCAAGCAGGGCCATATCAGGACATAAGCAATATAAGACGTACACCGGGGGGCCCTTATATACCCTAGTCTGTTATAAGGGGCCCCCCACTGTTGAAGAATTAGCCAGTAATATGTGATTATATTAATTTCATGGTACCACTTTATAAAAACTATACCTTCATTAGCCTTAAAGGAAAATTAACATTTTTTTTAAACAATCTGAGCCTTCTTTCGGCAATAAAACAAGTAGTTTTACTCACCCATAGCAGTTTGGTGTCAATTGGAGCAGTATCGCAGAAGTTATGTTGAGCCGTTCTGTTCTACTAATGATCCCGTATCCGTTAGCGTGAGTGCTCGGGGCACTGATTTGCGGTGTCCAAATAACACAAACTTTAGCACTTTTCAAATCACAGAAGATCGCTGTGTCAGGGTAGACTTTTAGTAGATTCCAAAACGGCCTGAAACCCGATATCGCAACAGAAAAGTAAAGTTCAGAGCGGTGTTAGCTTCTTTCGGACTAGCGGTGATTACAAAACAGCTGAGTTCACGCATGCGCACTGTCCTCTCTGATGACGTCATCAAATGAAACTATAGCTGGATATTGGGTTTCAGGCCGTTTTGGAATCCACTAAAAGTCTACGCTGACACAGCGATCTTCTGTGATTTGAAAAGTGCTAAAGTTTGTGTTATTTGGAGAGAGCAAAGTAATGCCCCGAGCACTCACGCTAACGGATACGGGATCATTAGTCGAACAGAACGGCTCCAACATAACTTCTGCGATACCACTCCAATTGACACCAAACTCTATGGGTGAGTAAAACTACTTGTTTTATTGCCGAAAGAAGGCTCAGATTGTTAAAAAAACCTTACTTTTCCTTTAAAGCAACACTATGTAACTTTCTAGAAGTGGCCTGTCTCCTGCATTAAAGGTGCATTGTGTAAGTTTTCTGTCAAATGCTTTTCTCCGTGAAAACATTATTGAATTTATTTGGTATTAAACCTTCCTATCTTCATGGAGACCAAACCAGACCAATTTACAGGCCAGATCTGTGGAGAGGCGATCCTGGTCAGAGTCTGAATGCCTGTTTTTATAGGTATTTTTGAGCTATAAACCTGTAAAAAAAATAAAATAAAAAATAAATGTAAGGTAGAGCAGTTTAATGTCATACTGTGGAACATTCCAGGCAGAGCAATGATGTGTATCCATAGAAACAAGCAGGTGATGGACCCCCAACCGGAAAGTTAGACAATGCACCTTTAAAACCAAACTTGGAAAAAACATTTCCATGGAAACAAGCCAAATAAGAGTCAAATTGAGTCTTTTTTAGAAAAAAGTTACATACTGGGGCTTTAAGCACAGTTATTATAAGTGTAACTATGAATTTGAACATTACTGATGCATGTTTGTAGCCCATGTAAATAAGGAATTAGGAATCACTTTATTATGGTGTGTCAAACGAGGCCCCCAAACATCATTTAACATAGGGGCCCCCACAAAGCTGGAAGCAGCCCTAATGTTTTGGGTCCATGATTTCTGTTTCAAAGTGCAAAAAAAAAGAAAAAAAAAAGAAAGAAATTGAATTCAATAAAAATATGGCACATCATGTATTCAGACTTCAAAAATAAGATTTTTTTTTCCAGCTAAACATCAGTGCATATATTAGTAAAACTGTTGGAGATTATGACAAAAATTCCAGTGTAATGTAAACGTAAATAGTCTCCCAACCCACTCTATGACACTGCAAATACTTCAAATCTTTTGAGGTGATTATAAGCTCGAAATAAGAAAAGATGCCTTCCAGTAACAGTCAGTATAAGGGTTAATAAATGATGATGACATCACTCTAGCTGTTGTTACTTATTCCCTATTCCCTTTAATGGCATTCTAATAGATTTGAACGTGTTTTGTAAAATATTAAACAGCACAAAGTGAATAAATGAAGTCTCTCCTTTCTTTAGAGGTAATTTTCATACATATACAATACAATTTTTCCATTATAATTTTAAAAAAGTTACCCCCACTCGCATGATTCACAGGATCTTTGCCCTGAACTCGCTGTGACGTCACATACCATGAAACATCGTCAAGGGCCTATATTATTATTACTATTTTCTGATCTATGCCATAATGTTGTTTCCTCATCACAAACAGACCTGGAGTTGTCTTCAAGTTTAACACAAATTCTGCATATTTAGGCTGAGTTCATCGCTCCAATAGAAAACACTCTATGACGTCATGTGGTAATACAGGAAGTGCTACACAGGAAGTGTTTTTAAACTCGCCTTGACTAGAATCATTTTTGGATCCTTTCAGTCCCCTGGAATTCCCAAAAGTAAAACGTAGCTGTTAACTTAAGGTGGAACGGAGCATTTTGAGCTTTGGAGATGTAAACAGACTAATAATTAAGGGTTACTCAAACATGTGAATGAAACAAAACACAACTCCGGGTATGTTTTCGATGAGGCGACCGCATTATAGAGATAATTTTGCGTAATATAGGACCTTTACATTTTCAAATCTCCTAAAATAAAGACAAACCGTAATTATTTGCAGTGCGTGGCATGGCTGTATGCTTGTATAGTTGTGCGGCGGATTGAAAAGGCAAAGTTCATAGGGGAAAAGGGGCAGCCTTGTCTGGGTCCAGGCAGGGGGGAGCCACATTGTCAAAACACCCAAAAATTCTCAGTACAATAAGAGTGGAAACAACAGCTAAATGGTTGGAGGGTTGATGAGGGTCTGGGAATGGCACTGTGCTTTTTTTTTCTATTCGTAGCCTATTCGCTAACTGGCCAAGGGAACCGAGAAGTCCGCTTATACAAAGGAGGAAAAAATACAGAAACGTCACTCAAAATGTCCGTTAACTTAAAAACATCCACAATAGAAAGATTAATATACTTTTCAATTTCTTCTGTTGATTAGGTCTTCTTCCAGAGCCGGATGAAGAGAATGGACCTTTTTTTTTGTTGCAAGAAGTGCAAGGATGAAAAAAAAAATCTCTCACTTTTTTTGTTTTGTTGTGTTTGGTCTTTCCCAAGCGCCGTGTCAATTTCAACCGCAGTCTCTAATAAGTCTTTCTTCTGAATGTTTCCAAAGGTCTGGGAGGTTGGTGGACAGTCCATACTGTCCTCCCCAGGCCTAGTCAGTCATGGAGCAGCTCCTGGAGGCAGTTGGGGGACTTGAAGACCTCGGGGACGTCGCTGTCCAGTTTGCAGATGACCTTGTAGATGGCCTTCTTCCACGAGGGGTCCGCGTCCTTCCCGGCCACGATGGCGTTGAAGAACTCACGAAGAGTCACCTGGGATACCTCAAGGAAACGCTCTGGGACCTGGAGGAGAAACAAGGCAAATATAAGTGACATGATAAAAAAATGTAATTCTAGAGGAGGGTCCGTTGAATGATTTTCTCCATGGAGATGTTATTGCTTCGTCTGGAATGTTTCACCTTTCTATCTTTATGGAGACCAAACCAGACCAAGTTACAGGTCACATCCGTGGAGAGGCGACCCCGCTCACCGTCAGAATGCCTGTTTTTCTAGGTATTTTTGAACTATAAAACCACCTGTAATGAATAAATGTAAGGTACAGCAACTGTAAGAGTGCAACTTTAGTGGCATGAAAACTACTTTGATTGCAAAAAAAAATTGAAAAAATTGAAAAAAAAAAGAAAAAAATTATGTGAAACGAAGGAGCTCATTGGTTACCCATCTTTTCAAATAAAATGACATTTGAACAGAATTTACTGCCCCGTTCTTTGATTCTGCAAAAAATCTCCCTTGTTTTTCAAACCCCTGTGATTTTTTTTTTACTTTCTTTTTTCCTGAAAGCGAGCATATTTCTTTTGCTACCGACAGACCGTGCGTGTACGTAATTGGCTAATCCACCTTCTGAACTCAGACTCACGTCTTTGTATTGGAGTGTATATTCTGTATCGACGAAATGCTGTTGAGACTTGAGCTGTCAGAAAATGTCAGCTCTCAGCTGTGCCTGTGCGCTCTGACCCACTTCCGTGTTTTTGAGCGGAGGGAGAGATGAGAAGCGTTCCATTGAAAAATAAACACAAATTAAACCACTGCTGTTTCAGATATCCACAGGCTCAGATAAAGGACTTCCGAGCCTAGAAACACTCGCAAGTTCCTCCAGGCAAATAAAAAAAAAACGCATTTCGCATTGCCTAGCTCCTCCGCAGTCCAAACTCTCTGGGCGTGATTTACAGAGACGCTGAGTACAGACAGACGGGGGTGGAACTGCATTTGCATTTCTTTTTTCGAGCTGACGTCAATAAGTTTCCTTGTTCAAAATCGCCCGTTTGAGCTCTGATTTTTTCTAACGCAGAAAAGGATCGCAAATGCTCAGTTTAGACATTTCGCAACTTTTAACAATGGGGGGGGGGCTAAACAGGGTAGGGGAGCTCACATTAACGTTCAAAAACCTCAGAAAGTGAAAATTTCATGCCATGGGACCTTTAAAGGAAATTTTTTTTTTTACAATCTGAGCCTTATTTCGGTAATAAAACAAGTTGTTTTACTCACCCATTGCACTTTGGTGTCATATGGAGCACTTCAGGAGATGTTTTAGATTAGCGTTAGCCTAGCGCGACTTCTAGCCATAGCTCGGGGCATATAATATATTCCCCGAGCATGTAATATGCCCCGTGCGGGCTCCAAATAACACAAACTTTAGCACTTTTCAAATCATAGAAGCTTGATGTCTTAGTCTACGATTTCTTTTGAATCAAAAGTGGCCTGTAATCCGAGATTTAGCCATAGTTTACAGCTTTGCGTTTCATGTTTGGGTCCCGGGAGCTGAGAGCACAGTCCGCACATGCGCACTGACGTCCTCATCTACTCAAAACTATGGCTAAATCTCGGATTACAGGCCACTTTTGACCAAACGAAATCGTAGACTAAGACATTGAGCTTCTATGATTTGAAAAGTGCTAAAGTTTGTGTTATGTGGAGACCGCAAACATTTGCCCCGAGAACTCACGTTATGGAGATCGCTAATCTAAAACATCTCTGGAAGTGCTCCATATGACACCAAAGTGCTATGGGTGAGTAAAACAACTTGTTTTATTACCGAAATAAGGCTCAGATTGTAAAAAAAAACGTTACTTTTCCTTTAAGTAAGACAGAAAAAAAGCAGTATTTCGAGCAGTTTCAGTAACACTTGTGGTGAGGCAGTAGCGCAGAAAGCAGAAGCCGTTCTCTGGAATACAAAACTGATACTGACTTGTGCTATAACGATCCTGTATAAGACATGTATATTCTTCAGGTGTCTGTGTACTTAAGTTTCCAGGCAGCTTCACTTCCTCTTGAGCGACCAGCTGTTTGTCGTGCTGTGTTAGTCTCACGGGTGTGTAACAGAGGCAGGTGAGCAGATGTTTCGATCAGAGCTCAGATCCAAGTGTTATTTAACCTCACAGTCTTGTGTGTGTGTTTCTTACATAATGTGTACATGGTCAGCTGCTGGAAGTGTAGTAGGCCTCATAATTAATAATTAATTACACTGATTATGGTAGTTTTAAATGCAATAGTGTGCAGTGTCTCCAATAGATTTTGACTGGGACTGTAGAATATTTTGGTACCACTTTATCATGACGTAAACAAAGTATTCATTATTTAAGAATGGTTCAGGTAAGTAGTTCTTAGTAAGTACAACAGTGCACTTCCTGATTCTCGGACAATAAAAATGGTCCATAAATAGATAGCACACAGCTGTTTCTTTTTGACAATAAGAGCTGCTTTTACGATATATCTGCATATCTGGAACAAACTTTAAGCTTACAGGTCAGTTGTAATCAGAAGCAGGTAGCATGGCCAAAAATTTTACTCAAATACTCTAAAGCAAAAGGAAAAATTCAATTTGTCAACTGGACAAAAGTTTACTTGGTTGAATACGTTTCGCAGCTCATCCAACTTCAGTTCCAGTCTGAGTGCTGGAGGACACTGCAAAACGTATTTGACCAAATAGTTTTGTCCAGTTGACAAATTGAATTTTTCCTTTTGCCACGGATTCTACCTGGACGACTGAGGGATTCTACACACATCTTAAAGGAAAATTAACGTTTTTTACAATCTGAGCCTTCTTTCGGCAATAAAACAAGTAGTTTTACTCACCCATAGCAGTTTGGTGTCAATTGGAGCAGTATCGCAGAACTTATGTTGAGCCGTTCTGTTCTGTACTAATGATCCCGTATCCGTTAGCGTGAGTGCTCGGGGCACTGATTTGCGGTGTCCAAATAACACAAACTTTAGCACTTTTCAAATCACAGAAGATCGCTGTGTCAGGGTAGACTTTTAGTGGATTCCAAAACGGCCTGAAACCCGATATCCAGCTATAGTTTCATTTGATGATGTCATCAGAGAGGACAGTGCGCATGCGTGAACTCAGCTGTTTTGTAAACACTGCTAGTCCGAAAGAAGCTAACACCGCTCTGAACTTTACTTTTCGGGTTTCAGGCCGTTTTGGAATGTACTAAAAGTCTACCCTGACACAGCGATCTTCTGTGATTTGAAAAGTGCTAAAGTTTGTGTTATTTGGACACCGCAAATCAGTGCCCCGAGCACTCACGCTAACGGATACGGGATCATTAGTAGAACAGAACGGCTCAACATAAGTTCTGCGATACTGCTCCAATTGACACCAAAGTGCTATGGGTGAGTAAAACTACTTGTTTTATTGTCGAAAGAAGGCTCAGATTGTAAAAAAACGTTACTTTTCCTTTAAGTACTCAAGTAAGAGTAATGTCATTTCAAAATAATATTAGTCAAGTAGTACAAAGTAAGTAACTGTCAGGACATAACAACTGATTTATAAGTTGAAGCTTATATAAATGGAAGGATGTTAAATATTAAAGTTTTGCACAAAATCTGGTATTTACAAAGGATATACCACAAAAATAAGACATTCAAAATCATATCTGAAGTAGTGGTACAAGAAACACAAATGTCCAAATCATTTCATATTGTCACAAAGTTTTTGTCACTCGTAGACTCACATTGAGAAGAGGAAGTACAGCTTTTACAGCTTTTTTTTAACCGCAGATTTCACTGCTCAAGGAAAAGTACTGTTATTTCAACACAAATATGACTCATGTAAGAGCAAAAGTATGCTTCTAGAACAGGCATGGGCAAACTAGGGCCCAGGGGCCATATTCGGCCCGTTAAGATTTTTAATCTGGCCCGCTGATCTTGAAGAAATTATATTAATAAACCTTGTTAAAGGAAAAGTTAAGTTTTTTTTTTACAATCTGAGCCTTATTTCGGTAATAAAACAAGTTGTTTTACTCACCCATTGCACTTTGGTGTCATATGGAGCACTTCCAGAGATGTTTTAGATTTGCGATCTCCATAATGTGAGTTCTCGGGGCACATGTTTGCGGTCTCCAAATAACACAAACTTTAGCACTTTTCAAATCATATAAGCTCTATGTCTTAGTCTACACTTTCGTTTGGTCAAAAGTGGCCTGTAATCCGAGATTTAGCCATAGTTTCGAGTAGATGAGGACGCCAGTGCGCATGTGCGGACTGTGCTCTCAGCTCCCGGGACCCAAACATGAAACGGAAAGCTGTAAACTATGGCTAAATCTTGGATTACAGGCCACTTTTGACTCAAATGAAATCGTAGACTAAGACATTGAGCTTCTATGATTTGAAAAGTGCTAAAGTTTGTGTTATTTGGAGCCCGCACGGTGCATATTACATGCTCGGGGAATATATTATATGCCCCGAGCTATGGCTAGAAGTCGCGTTAGGCTAACCGCAAATCTTAAACATCTCTGGAAGTGCTCCATATGACACCAAAGTGCTATGGGTGAGTAAAACAACTTGTTTTATTACCGAAATAAGGCTCAGATTGTAAAAAACGTTACTTTTCCTTTAATGTTTTAATGTTTTAATTTCCCTGCAATTCTGGCGTTTTCCAATAGCTGTCGCACTAGATACATTGACCTTTGTTGAGGTGCGGCGTTTTGCTCCACATTTGTGCTTTACTCTTTAACCCCTCAGCCCTCCTGTAAAGATGAGCGGAGCTAAGAAAAGAAAAGTGGACAGAGAATGTCGAGTGTTTAATAAGGAGTGGACAAGTAAATATTTTTTCACAGAATACTTATCAGCTGCTGTATGCCTGATATGCCAAGAGACTGTCGCGGTTTTTAAAGAATATAATATCAGCCGCCACTTTGCCACAAAACATGCTAACTATGCTAGCAAGCAGTCAACGAAAGAACAAAAGAACCTGAAGGAGAACAGAACTTTCAGTGCTTTAAAATCGTAACTGTTAGTAATAAAAAAGCTGTATTTTCTTAATAAATTTTTCTGTGTTTTAAGAGTAATTTCAATAAATAGCTAAATACCGTGGAACTTGAAAAATGGACATTTTATTGTAATGCTTTTGTTCATTTTTAATTGAAATAAAGCACATGTTTTCTACATATCCCATGTTATTTTTAGTGTTTTTACCAAAAATCCACTAAATCCACCTGCTCCTGGTCCGGCCCTTCTATCAAATTTTAGAACCCTTTGTGGCCCACGAGTCAAAAGGTTTGCCTACCCCTGTACTAGAAAGATACTGCGAAAGTACAATTTCTTAAAAAAGTTACTCAAGTCAATGTAACTGCGTAAATGCACGACTCATAATTATGGTTAAAGGTCCCATGACATGGTACTTCTTGATGCTTTTATATGGCTCCTTAATGGTTCCCTAATACTGTAAATGAATCCTTCTTCAAAATCAACACTCAGTGGATGAGAAACAGAGATAAGATGAGAAAGAGTCATAAATATCTCTCTTAAACACTTTATTCTGGGCGTTGTTGCTGGAATGCAAATGAGGAGAAAAGAGCTGGCCTATAGTAGAGGGTGGGGGCGTGGCCAAACTCTCCGCTCTCCGCTCTGAGCGCTCAGCTGATCCATTTCCGTGCTTTTGCACAGGGGGAGAGATTTGAAGCGTTCCATTGAAAAATAAACACATTTCCACAGAAAATAAAATTAAACCACTGCTGTTCAAAGGTCCAGAGGCTCAGATAAAGGACTTCCGAGCCTAGAAACACTCGGACGTGCCTCCAGGCAAATAAAAAAACGCATTTCGCATTGCCTATCGCATTCGCGGTCCAAACTCTCTGGGCGTGATTTACAGAGACGCTGAGTACAGACAGACGGGGGTGGAACTGCATTTGCATTTCTCTTTTCGATCTGACGTCAATAAGGTGCCTTGTTCAAAATCGGCCGTTTGAGCTCCGATTTTTTGTAACGCAGAAAAGGATCGCAAATGCTCAGTTTAGACATTTCGCAACTTTTAACCGGGGGGGGGGGGGGGGGGGTGCTAAACAGGGTAGGGGAGCTCACATTAACGTTCAAAAACCTCAGAAAGTGAAAATTTCATGCCATGGGACCTTTAAGACGAGAATCAGTCTCCAGGTAATAAATGCAAGTCAATGTACTGTCCCCACAAAGATTAGAAACCCAACATATCTCTAGGTGTGTGTTCCTAGCAGTCGCACATACACACACACACACATATACATATACACACACACACACGCACACACACACACACACACACACACACACACACACACACACACACACACACACACACACGCGCACTTTTCTTCTCCCAACCTTTCTCCTGGGGGCAAGATCATTCAAAGACACTAAAGAACCATCCTCCCTCCTCTTCCTCTTTCACTGACTCCTCTCAGACACGTCGCCCAAACAAAGCACCCACGCAGAGGACAGACTGGGTGGGTGGGTGGGTGGGTGGGTGGCTGGCTGGCTGTACATGGGTGCGCCCCCGTCACGCGTGGACTAGCACGGCAAGGTTAGCGGCAGCAGCCTGGATGAATCGCAGTCCCAACGGCTCCCCTGGCTCCCATCCTCTGCAGGGTTAGCCGCTCCCCTCTCTGCCCCCTCACTTTAGCTAGCCCCGCGATACCACAGTTATTTCAATGAGGTCCTCTGTCACTGTCCTGCTAGAGACGTGGCAAAAACACGCAAACACTTAACACGGGGGGTATACTGGCGTGATGATATCAAATTAAATCATGATTCGGTTTGACAAACTGATCGGCAAAGCTGGTCACGATCGGCTGTGAGCTGGAGACATTTGTCACAGTGAGGGACAGGAGGACACTGGACAAACTGCTCTTCATCATGGACACTCCTGCTCACCCACTACACCAGACCATAGAGGGACAGAGGAGATAATACTCCCTACAACTGTACAACAACTCACCCACTGCACCAGAGGAGCTCCTACAGCTCCACTCAGGACTACATTCATACTATAATACTCCCTACAACTGTACAACTCACCCTTATGTAACAGATAATATATAACTGTGATTTGGTATTTTATTTGATATTTTATTACTTATTTTTTTTTATTCTGATTTGTACATATACACATATTATTTTTTTATTTTTATAATTATGTCTCATTTGACCACGGTCTATTGCTCTTTTTTTTTTTGCTATTTCATCTATTTTTTTGTTACCCTCTGTTATATATTATATTTGATGAGTGAGCTGCTGTACCCAAATCATTTCTCCTTGTGGATCAGTAAAGTCTGTCTAAGTCTAAATGATCCTGTAATAATAAGTCTTTGAAAAAGCAATACATAGCTCAAACAATACTACAACTAGGTTCACTGTCGCCTCGCGATTTTTTTCTTTTTCTTTTATAGTGTAACATTGTGTTCTGCATCCTGATTGGCTAAGAGACTGTAGACCTTTGCCAATTGATAGATGGGGGATGCAGGGGGGACCAGGACTAGACCAGGACTAAACGTGGACTAAACCAGGTCTAGAGCAGGTCTAAACCAGGTCTAAACCTGGACTGGTCCTGGACTAAACCAGGACTGGACCAGATCTAGACCTGGACTAACTTTGCTGGTTTCGTGCGGCTCTTGCGTTTGTTTGTGCGTGTTCGGTTTGTGACTCGGGCTGCGAGGGGGAGGCATGGTCCGGGAGCCGCGGTTCGATCTCGTGCTCGCAGCCCCGGCCTTGCGCCAGTCGTGATGCTCTGTCACGGATTTGACCACGTGCACTTCTCCAAGGGGTTGGTGCGCGTCATGTCCCGGGATGTGGCAGTACCGTTGGATGAGCGCGGTGCTTCCTGCGGATCCAGTGATTCATGTCTCCACTCCCCTCGTGCGTCCTGTGAGGCTCCCGGCGGAGCCCCCACGCTTCACTAGTAATACATTTTGTTGAAAATCTATGAAAGTTTGATTGTTTAAATGAGAGAGAAATGTGAAAAAACGTTAATTCCAGTGTTTTAAGGCATTTACAGCCTTAAAACATGTAGAATAATTATAATATAATAATTGTAAAATATAAAGTTGTCCTACTTTGCGGATTTCACTCATTACGGGTTATTTCTGGAACCTAACGAGGGACCACTGTAGTCAATATTGGGGGCTGCTGAGAAAATCAAACATTTTTTTCTTGGTCAGTCTGGTCTATTCTCATATAAACGTTCATGTGGAAACAACAAAGTCGTCCACTTTGCACTGAAAGCAGTTTTAATATTTGATCAACTTGCAGCCATATGGGACATTTTTAATTTCTATTTGCTGATTTTTATATTCAAACATCTAGGCAATTCTTCAGTGAGATTTAGTTCACTCAAATACTAAATAAGCTATCCAAAATAATTACTAATGACTAATATGTCATCAAAATGTCATAGTTCTGGTTTGAACGTCCCAACCAAATATGTCAATTTTATCAATTTTTACACATAAACTGCCTAGTTTTTATATGAAAACATAACATGATGATTTTATTTTATCTATTTTACACATCTATTCAGTTAAAATCATGATAAAATATATTTAAAAACAGATTTTGTTTTTTTTGCCATATCATTCACAACTAGTTAGAACTACAGTTGTTCCTTTTGTGCAGTGTATCCTTAGCTCCGTCCTCACGGCGCACTAGTCTGATTTCAGCACATTGAGTCGTGCTGCAGGGCTGATGGATGTCACCCTGAAACTCTCGGAAAACACACGGATCATAGGACGGACGAGCCCGAGCCGGCGCTGCAACAAAACGACGGGGTCGGGTCAAGGGCGACCTGTAAGCCCTGTCCTTTTTATCACCGTAGCCTTCGCACTCTCCCTCTCAAACACATCTTAAGCACCGAGATTCGGAGCAGGGCCGGGGCGAATAGTTGATGCACTTAGCAAGAAAATGTGTCCAAAAACGAGGATTTAATTTGGTTTTGACGGGGGTGGAACAGGAGAGTCAAAGGGTGCAGTGTTTTTTTGCGAACATTTTTGAAGAACATTTACTCAGCTACATGAAGGCTGTAGTTGGAATTAGAATTTACTAAAGTTGAAGGCACAGACGTGTGGGATTTGAACATGAGGAAATCAAATGTCAGCCAGTAGATCAGAGCTGTATGATCCAGAAAGAGTACAGTACAGTCTCTCAAAGGAGAATATCTTCAAGAACAAGCTCAGGTTTCAATCGTTTCAAAGGGCCCATATTATGTAGCATGGTGGCTACCACTCACACTTTACAGCAAAAAGGTTCCGGATTCAGTCCCAGGTCACCTGGGTCTTTCTGTGTGGAGCTTGCATGTTGTAAATGTGTCTGGTTTCCCCCATCAACCCAAAACATCCTCCAGATAAAGGGATAAGATTAAAGGGATAGTGTTTTTAAAAAAAATATTAATCTGTATGGGTTTCCTTCTAAAAATTACGTGTGTTGACACCGGCTTACCTCTGACAGTCTCAGCTGATCCCGGTTCGGCTCGCTTTCTGGAGCCCACGTAGGTAGTTCCGGTAACTTTCCTGGAACATGAAATAAAGCTTGTTTTTCTTCTCAAAACAAAACATTTGTTAGAAAGGTGATATATTTGCGTCCGAAACAGTTGTCCACGAAACATCCAGCAGCGAATTTCGCATTCACGTATTGTCTCTCTCCACTCGTATCACTGCGCCCATGTTAACTCTATCAGCCTGTTCACCTTCAGAGGATGTCTACGCCAAAGTTTACAAGTGAACAGGCTGATAGAGTTAACATGGGCGTAGTGATACGAGTGGAGAGAGACAATACGCGAATGCGAAATACGCTGCTGGATGTTTCGTGGACAACTGTTTCAGACGCAAATATATCACCTTTCTAACAAATGTTTTGTTTTGAGAAGAAAAACAAGCTTTATTTCATGTTCCAGGGAAGTTACCGGAGCTACCTACGTGGGCTCGAGAAAGCGAGCCGAACCGGGATCAGTGGAGAGTGTCAGAGGTAAACCGGTGTCAACACACGTAACTTTTAGAAGGAAACCCATACAGATTAACATAAAAAAAACACACTATCCCTTTAAGCAACAAGATCATGGAGATGGGTTACACACAAATCCTGCATAAGGATGAGTTCTTCTCTTAAACTGAAAACACTCTGTTCCACTTTGTGATGTCAGGTGATACAGGAAGTGCTCCACTGTGTTTTTAAACTTCATGTGCCTTCACCTAGTCATTTTGATAACGAATTAGAATGATAGATGATGATTAGATGATGATTCTGTAGACGCTTCACTGCAGTCTTTTTTTTTTTTTTGCAGTACAGCATGTGTCTACTTTGATTTCACACACACACAAACACACACACGCACGCACGCACACACACACACACACACACACACACGCACACACACGCTCCCATCCAGATGCCCCAATCTGTCAGGGCCGCCGTAAATCAGTCTAATAAAGAGCTCTAAATTAGGGCATCATCAATATTTATACTGGGGCTGTTCTGGGTGGGGGCAGAGGGGGGCGGAGGGAGGGCGCTCTTGGCTCACATCCTCACATGACATCCCGGGTTGCCAGGAGAGCGAGGCTCGAGCGGAGAACGGGGGATATCCGACCAGAGGCAAAGGTGAAGAGGAAGAAAGTCTGAGTAAACATTCATTCGATTGCACGAGCTGAGACCGTTCAACCAGCAAGCAGATTATGAGTGTGTGGAGGGGGGCCACATCCATTAGTGGGCCCTATTTGAGATTTCTTTTCCCCTTATTTGCATCTGAAATATATTAAACATGTGGATTATCAATGCATTTTTATGTTTAGTTTAATCCATTACTCGGGGTATATGAAGTATATTGTATTTTTTGGTATTCAGCCATTGCAATCACACTTGTTGGTTTAGTCCTGGTTTGTAGCCAGTTCAGTCCTGATGTAGACTTGGTCCTGCTCTAATCCTGATTGAGTCTTGGTCTAGTCAAAGTTTAGGTTTGGGTTTTTGTCCCAAATTTTATGGAGCGCACTACCCAGTGAGAACGCAGTCTTCTGAAATTTGAATATGGAAGTTTACAATTACTGTTCTGTGATTTATGAGCACACCAAATCTTACATCTTAATTAAATGAGATGCGACACATGTTAAAGAAGACATATTATGATGCTTAGTGGTATTATAGACCAGAGACAATCTAAAACTCTTTAGTTATAGAAATGGAACCATTGACTTCTTGTTCAAAATTACCTCAACTCTTTATAATGGCATTTCATTGGCCCTCGCCAGTGACAAAGTCAATGGCGAGGGGTATTGTTCTTCTTTGGTTTCTTATTCTTTTTATTATTATTATTATTGTTCTTTTTCCCTACATTCAAATGCGATTTTGAGGCCCTAAACGGGGACGAAAAGCCCTCAAACTGGGGTCCAGATCAACTGTCCAGATCCGGTGAAAAATTTGTTGTTTTTATTATTGGAAAAATTGCTACGTAATATTTGATCATTTGATCCAGAGTCAGGATATTTCGATTAAGTACAGATTAGAAGGCGGAGATAGATAGGGGGTAGGTGAAACAGTCAGTTCCTGAGCACTCAAGTCTCAAATGAAAGATTACTCAAATATGTATGACTCCATCAAAATACGACTTATAGTAGACGAATGATGAAGGAACGCCATTATAACATGGTACAAGTACATTTTAAAGGTCCCATGACATGGTACTTCTTGATGCTTTTATATGGCTCCTTAATGGTTCCCTAATACTGTAAATGAATCCTTCTTAAAAATCAACACTCAGTGCATGAGAAAGAGAGATAAGATGAGAAAGAGTCATAAATGTCACTCTGGAACACTCCATTATGGGCGTTGTTGCTTGAATGCAAATGAGGAGGACACAGATGGCCTATAGTAGGGGGTGGGGGCGTGGCCAAGCTCTCTGCTCTCTGCTTTGTGACCCACTTCCATGTTTTTGCACGGAGGGAGAGATGAGAAGCGTTCCATTGAAAAATAAACACATTTCCACAGAAAATAAAATTAAACCACTGCTGTTCAAAGGTCCACAGGCTCAGATAAAGGACTTCCGAGCCTAGAAACACTCGGACGTGCCTCCAGCCAAATAAAAAAACGCATTTCGCATTGCGTAGCTCCTCTGCAGTCCAAACTCTCTGGGCGTGATTTACAGAGACGCTGAGTACAGACAGACGGGGGTGGAACTGCATTTGCATTTCTTTTTTCGAGCTGACGTCAATAAGTTTCCTTGTTCAAAATCGCCCGTTTGAGCTCAGATTTTTTTCTAACGCAGAAAAGGATCGCAAATGCTCAGTTTAGACATTTCGCAACTTTTAACCATGGGGGGGGGCCCTAAACAGGGTAGGGGAGCTCACATTAATGTTCAAAAACCTCAGAAAGTGAAAATTTCATGCCATGGGACCTTTAATAATATGACTTCTTTAAATTAGGCGTACGCAATAGCTGTAAGCTCCAAGATGAGTTGATAATCAAACATAGACTTTATATAATATGTTATGTTTAATTATCTTTCTCGGCTAGTGCTGATTTCAGTACTAAGGAATAGACTACCAATTCCAATACCACGATAATAATGAAAAACACAATCAAATGTCATTTTCAGCAATAAATGGTAGTACTTTTTTTTCTATTTTCTATTTCTAAAGAGTATGTTTTATTCTTACTTTTCTTTCTGTAGCCTTTCATTCATTTTTAACTTATAATTGTATAGATGCAAGTATGTTGCGTCTGTTATTTTTTGTTTTGTCTTAACGAAATGAAATGAATAAAGAAAAGAAAAGAAAGAACTCCCATATGGCGGTGCTCAAGATCATTCAGGAAAGGTTCATTTCTGTCCTGTGAATGGGACTTGTTTAATATCAATACCAGCTCAAATGAGTATCTCGTTTAGATACTAGTTTCAGTTTCAGTAATATCGATTAGAATCAGATTTTCTCTTCCTGTGTATCTCAAGCGTAAAATGTCTGATGCCTGATTCTCGTTTTTCCGTCCATCCAAATGTACAAGGTCCCCTGCATTGTCTTCGCCGTCTCATTCCTCTATATACGTTTTCCTTTTTTTTTTTTTTCAGTCAAGTGTATATCGATCGCTCTTCGCTATTCGCCATTCTGTTTATCTCTCCCTGGGATCTCTTTCAGCCCGCCATAGTTTGTCCATTTCGGCGGCATTCGGCGCAGCCTTGAGACCGGCGCGCGGTGTTTCTCGTACGCGAGGACAATACTGGAACTCTTTCATGTTTTGGAGAGGGTGGAGGGGGTGGAGGAGGTGGAGAGGTGGAGGGAGAGAGGAGGACGAGGAGGAGGGGGGAGTGGACAGATCGTTTGAGTGCCAGGTCCTGAGCATCTGCTTCCTCTTCCCCTCTCTCTCTCTTTCTCTCTTTCCTCTCTTTATCTCTTTCTCGGTCCTGGCAGGAAAACACAAGCATCGACGTGGTGACAATCAAATGTCCCCTTCACTGTCCTTTGGGGCCTTCTTAAAGCGGGGCTGTAGCATGTGTTTATACTGCTTCCAAAAATCACTACTTAAATTCAAATTTCTCTAGCAACTACTCAATGTACTCAAGACCAAACTGAGTCTGACATGTTTACTAGGTTATATATGGACATGATATATACCTTTCTGTGTGGCGTTTGCATGTTGTAAAAGTATAAATATCCTCCAGGTACTCTGATTTCCCCTATCAACCCAAAACATCCTCCAGCTAAAGCAGTCCTGACCAAGTTAAAGGTCCCATGGCATGACATTTTCACTTTCTGAGGTTTTTGAACGTTAATGTGAGCTCCCCTACCCTGTTTAGGCCCCCCCCCATGGTTAAAAGTTGCGAAATGTCTAAACTGAGCATTTGCGATCCTTTTCTGCGTTAGAAAAAATCAGAGCTCAAACGGGCGATTTTGAACAAGGCAACTTACTGACGTCAGATCGAAAAAAGAAATGCAAATGCAGTTCCACCCCTGTCTGTCTGTACTCAGCGTCTCTGTAAATCACGCCCAGAGAGTTTGGACTGCGAATGCGCTAGGCAATGCGAAATGTGTTTTTTTATTTGCCTGGAGGCACGTCCGAGTGTTTCTAGGCTCGGAAGTCCTTTATCTGAGCCTCTGGACCTTTGAACAGCAGTGGTTTCATTTTATTTTCTGTGGAAATGTGTTTATTTTTCAATGGAATGCTTCAAATCTCTCCCCCCGTGCAAAAACACGGAAATGGATCAGCTGAGAGCTCAGAGCCGAGAGCGGAGAGTTTGGTCACGCCCCCACCCTCTATTATAGGCCATCTCTTTTCTCCTCATTTGCATTCAAGCAACAACGCCCATTATGGACTGTTCAGAGAGAAAAAAAATACTCTTTCTCATCTTATCTCTGTTTCTCATGCACTGAGTGTTGATTTTGAAGAAGGATTCATTTACAGTATTAGGGAACCATTAAGGAGCCATATTTACCTGGCCAGCCAAATGATATCTCTCTGTATTTCCTATACACCGCGATACCACTCGCTGGTACAGCGATGAGTCATGGATTCTTCCAGGCAAGAGCCATATAAAAGCATCAAGAAGTACCATGTCATGGGACCTTTAATGAAAGAAAAGCTCACAATGGTCAGAGAAATAACTTGAATCTGACGAAAGTAATAATAAATAAAAATTCTATTAAATTTAACCAATGAAAGTCACACATCGCTTTTCAACCATGCTTCAACAGAATTATTTTTAAAAAAAAACTCATGAAACAAGCCTGCACAAAAATGATGGTCACTGGAATCAAGCGATGATTTCAGCTCCTTCCAAAGATGCTCAATAGGATTTAGGTCATTGCTCATCGAAGGCCACTTTAGAATAGCCCAATGTTTTCCTCTTAGACATTCTTGGGTATTTTTAGCTCTGTGTTTTGGGTGTTTTGGTTTTTCAAGACCTAACTGCATCTGACATGTTTACTAGGTTATATGTGGACATGATATACATTTTTGAAAGGCCAAAAAGTTCAGAATTTGATTCATTTTAAGTGACAATTGTAAATATCCACAAAGGAAAATGTAATTCTGAATATAATATTTTATATTTTACAATGGAATCTAGCTGGACAGTTACACAGACAATTATAGGGTAATTATAAGAATTCACTGGTTAAAAAATGCATAAAATGAACACTATAATTTCAAACTACACCTACATTTAGAGGCTTTTTATTGACTAGTTTTTATTAAAAAGCTTTTGTCTCTATTTTGTGTTGTCTTGACAAAAATGACAAAAATTAATGTGTGGATCTTTTTGACAATAATAAAAAGAAACAGATGGAATGACATGATTCGAGCTGATACAAATTAGTTGACAATTTGAATAAAATAAATAAAATGTAAAGTAATAATAATAATAATAATAATAATAATAATAATAATAATAATAATAATAATAATAATAATAATAATAATAATAATAATAGTCTGTTTTACGTGGCAGGAAGGTTGAAGTGTGAATTGGGGAGAGAGAGGGTAGAGACATTCGGCAGATATGCAAACCAAATTTATCGAAATATTAAACCAAATTTTTCGAACACTAAAATATGAAAAATAAAACTATACTCAACAAAAATATAAACACAACACTTTTGTTTTTGCTCCCATTTTTCCTGAGATGGACCCAAAGATCCAAAATTCACTCCAGATACACAACACTACCATTTCTCTCAAACATTGTTCACAAATCTGTCCAAATGTGTGACAGCGAGCACCTCTGCCCCGCCGAGACAATCCACCCCACCTCACAGGTGCGCCACATCAAGATGCCGATCCGACATCATGACCAGTGCACAGGTGCGCCCCAGATTGCCCACAATAAAAGGCCACCCCGAAATGTGCATTTTTTTTTTGCTTTATTAGGGGTCTGGGGACTCAGAACCAGTCAGTATCTGGTGTGACCACCATTTGCCTCATGCAGTGCAACACATCTTCTTCGCATAGAGTTGATCAGATTGTCAATTGTGGTCTGTGGAATGTTGGTCCACTCCTCTTCAGTGGCTGTGCGAAGTTGCTGGATATTAGTGGGAGCTGGTACACGCTGTCGTATACGCCGGTCAAGCACATCCCAAACATGCTCAATGGGTGACATGTCCGGTGAGTATGCTGGCCATGCAAGAACTGGGACATTTTCAGCTTCCAAGAATTGTGTACAGATCCTTGCAACATGGGGCCGTGCATTATCTTGCTGAAACATGAGGTGATGTTCATGGATGTATGGCACAACAATGGGCCTCAGGATCTCATCACGGTATCTCTGTGCATTCAAAATGCCATCAATAAAATGCACCTGTGTTCTTCGTCCATAACAGCCTTTGAAGAGGAGTGGACCAACATTCCACAGGCCACAACTGACAATCTGATAAACTCTATGCGAAGAAGATGTGTTGCACTGCATGAGGCAAATGGTGGTCACACCAGATACTGACTGGTTCTGAGTCCCCAGACCCCCAATAAAGCAAAAAAAAATGCACATTTCGGGGTGGCCTTTTATTGTGGGCAGTCTGGGGCGCACCTGTGCACTGGTCATGATGTCGGATCAGCATCTTCATGTGGTGCACCTGTGAGGTGGGGTGGATTGTCTCGGCGGGACAGAGGTGCTCGCTGTCACACATTTGGACAGATTTGTGAACAATGTTTGAGAGAAATGGTAGTGTTGTGTATCTGGAGTGAATTTTGGATCTTTGGGTCCATCTCAGGAAAAATGGGAGCAAAAACAAAAGTGTTGCGTTTATATTTTTGTTGAGTGTATATTCCGGGGAATTGATTCTTTTGCTATTTTTTGCTTTTAGATGTGTTACCTCATCAAAAACAGACCTGAAGTTGTGTTTTGTTTCATTCACACGTTTGAGTAACCCTTTATTATTAGCCTATCTACATCTCCAAAGCTCAAAATGCTCTGTCCCACCTTGTGATGTCACGAAGTGGTAGTTTTCAAGCTAACAGCTATCTTTTACCCTTAGATTGACAATTCCAGGGCTGAAATGATCCAAATGAAATCACAAAGTCGAACAGATAGATCAGGAAATAGCATAATAAACAGCCAAAGAGTGAGCCATATGACCGCTCTCTTGTGCGGACATCAGACTGAAGGTTCCTCCAGGACATGCCCAATATGCTTCCTCTGTGTGCCGTCCTTTTGTCCATCCACTGATCTCACTCTCACGGGGACAAAGCCTTCCACATAGGCCCAGTGTCTGCGGTGCATGTGACCCAGAGGAAGGGCCCGCGTCCTGGGATCGAGTCTCCCGTCTCCCCCTCTCCCCTCATCTCATCTTCTCATCTGTCTCTCCAGAACTCTCCACGCCTCAGACAGGGGCAGCTTTCAAGTAACAATTACCAACACACAGAAACCATCTCAAAACTTAGAAGATAGAAAGATAAAGATCGACTCTACGACTTCATTATTGATACTTTGCAGTGACATGCAATGCGCACGGACAAAAAAGTTTCAAGATGGGCTGAAAACTCAATAAAACATATACAGTGGTACCTCACCTTACGAATGACCCAACAAACGAAAATTCCAAGTTACGAAACGCCTTCACGTTAAATTTTGGTCTCTAGATACGAAAGAAAATTCAAGTTACGAAACGCGAAATCTCAAAAATTCAAATCATGCGCGCTCAGCCACACACATTATACGCTTTTCTCAGACTGGATTTAAACTTTTCTCACATTTGTCTCTCGTTTAAACACTCAAACTTTCATAGATTTTCAACAAAATTAATAGTGAAGTGTGGGGGGAAGGGGGGAGGGGGGAGAAAACTGCGCGCGGTCACGTGTGTGATAGCGCAGCATGACCCGGCGCAGGGCTGTCAGCAGGTCTAGACCTGGACTAAACCAGGACTGGACCAGGACTAAACCTGGACTAAACCAGGACTAGACCAGATGGATAAAAGCGCCGCGCGCGGGTCTATTTCCTGGTTTCGTTTCGAGTCACGGCTGAGGCGAGCAGCGAGGGGGACCGCACG
Organism: Paratrypauchen microcephalus; assembly: GCA_036785185.1. NCBI lineage: Eukaryota > Metazoa > Chordata > Actinopteri > Gobiiformes > Gobiidae > Paratrypauchen > Paratrypauchen microcephalus. The sequence goes on along the minus strand of JAVJIX010000147.1, from coordinate 434,297 downwards.
CAGTCTGAGCGCATGAACGAACGGTGGTCTAGACCTGGTCCTGGTCTAGAGGAGGTCTAGAGGAGGCACGGTTTGAGCACGGGTCTCGTTCATGCGCTCAGACTGCGTGCGGTCCCCCTCGCTGCTCGCCTCAGCCGTGACTCGAAACGAAACCAGGAAATAGACCCGCACGCGGCGCTTTAATCCACCTGGTCTAGTCCTGGTTTAGTCCAGGTTTAGTCCAGGTTTAGACCTTGGTCTAGACCTGGTATAGTCCACGTTTAGTCCTGGGTCTACAGTCTCTACGCAGAACACAATGTTACACTATAAAAAAAGTTACACTATAAAAAAAAAAACTTGGATCGGGGCCTTGGAACGAATCAGGCTTTTTCCATTGAAATAGATACTCAACTTACGAAAAATTCACGTTACGAAACCACTTCTGGAACGAATTAATTTCGTAAGGTGAGGTACCACTGTACAATGCATTTAAGCAGCACATTTTCAGGAGCTTCGGGAGCGTTCATGGTTCGGTTTAGTGTTTGATTTTCAACCAAATGGCGAGAGCGGCTGACTGAAAAACGCTCGTCTAATGCTAGCTAGTTTGTAAATGTCATTTTATCTCTGTGCTACTTTTTTTAAGCGCACAAATCATTAAATCAGTTCTTTCTGGACAGATTATTGCTTTCATATAGCTTCTCATCCTCAGGGAATACTGATGACATCAGCTGTAAAGTATTAATAGTGTTTTAAGTCCGCTGTTAGCATGCTAGTTGTTTTTTAGTATTACCATGATGGCAAAACTCTGCTCTGGCCTCTGAGAGTTGTGAAAAGTGCTTATAAACTCATTGGGGTGAGTAAATAGGATGCTCAGAATGCATAAGTAAGTGAGGAATAATTTTGGATCACTGCAAACTGCTTAAAACAAATATTTTCTCAGTTTTTTATTTTTTTTCCAGGTACGGCGATTTTAACTTTTACTGCCTCTTGACAGGTAAAACAGAAAGGTTCATTTATTCAATTCCAGGTGTTTTATTTGCAAAAATAAAATAAAATAAAATAAAAAAGTGGTATCAGTACTATTCAGGGGTGTAGTACTACATGCTGTCTAATGAAAAAGGCACATTTCAGACTTTGTGAAGGGCCCCTCTGTCCTCTGTACCCCCCAGTTCTACAAGTATTATAAGTTTGGATTGGAAAAACATGATTTTTTAAAAATTGTCATTTATTTATCCCAGTAGGAAATTATTTCTCTGCATTTGACCCATCCTTTCAGGAGCAGTAGGCTGCACATTTTCCAGGCGCCTGGGAACCCATCTCCATCTCCATGTGGATTTTTACCCATGGAGCATGTTTTTGGGTTGATGATGGGGGAAACTGGAGTGCCGGAGGAAACCCGCCCAGACACGGGAAGAACATGAACCTTCTTGCTGTGAGGTGTGAGTGCTAGCCACTCAGCCACTATGCATACGACTTCAATTTGCTACCACACTGAGTAATAAGCAGCATAAATAAGGCTAAAAACAATATCTGCTAACTTTATGTAGACCAATAGACAAATAGTATCTTTTACCCTCCCAGTTCTACAGTCATAGCCAAAAGTTTTGAGAATGACACAAATATTACATTTTCACAAAGTCTGCTGCTTCAGTTTTTATGTGTTTTTGTCAGATGTTTCTATGTTATAATGAAATACAATTAAAAGCATTTCAAGTATCAAACACTTTTATTGAGAATTACACAGAATTCATGCAATAAGTCAATATTTGCAGTGTTGACCCTTCTTTTTCAAGACCTCTGCAATTCTCCCTGGCATGCTGTCAATCAACTTCTGGACCAAATCCTGACTGATGGCAGTCCATTCTTGCATAATCAATGCTTGGAGTTTGTCAGAATTTGTGGGTTTTTCATTGTCCACCCGCCTCTTGAGGATTGACCACAAATTCTCAATGGGATTAAGATCTGGGGAGTTTCCTGGTCAAGGGCCCAAAATCTTAATGTTTTGTTCCCCGAGCCATTTTGTTATGACTTTTGCTTTATGGCAAAGTGCTCCATCATGCTGGAAAAGGCATGAATTCTGTGTAATTCTCAATAAAAGCGTTTGATACTTATGAAATGCTTTTAATTGTATTTCATTATAACATAGAAACATCTGACAAAAACTCTGAAGCAGCAGACTTTGTGAAAATGTAATATTTGTGTCATTCTCAAAACTTTTGGCCATGACTGTACACCCCTGGTAGTATGATACTACCAAATGTTAGATTGGAAAAACACGAAAAACGGAAAAAAAGAAGCAGCTAAAAACAGTTCAGCGGCTAACTTTCTGTGTATGTAAATAGACCAATAACCCCAATCAACAGTCTCTTTAAGTTATCATGCGTCACCCGGGAGCACAATAGCTCATCTGACCGCGCGCCTGTTCACCACACTATCACATGACACTGAACGCTGCGTCTTTGTTAACGTGGCCCATTGTTGACGCTATAAGGGACAGCTGGGGTCCACACTTACACAGCGCACACAGCCCGGCCCGCGTGACACCGGCCGGGCTCCAGGACAAGAATGGGTCCTCCTCCTCTTCCTCCTCCAGTGGATCCTAGCACCCATACCGGCGCCCATACCAAGACACGCGCCTGGGCATCGCGAGTGCATAGCTATAATTACAGTGACGGAAACTGGCAGGTGGTATTGTCTAAGAGTATGCGGTGTTGACAGTCCGCAGCAGCACAATGAAGACTGGGCTTACACTTCAGAGTTTGTTTCTAATACGCCGGGGGCTATAAGACATGCAAGTGGATGTACGCTAGTTCTAAAAATATGTACAGATAATAGCTACTGTCGACAGGTACGATTTCAAGTTTGCAGTTCAGTTTAAGGTCCGATATTACGCGAAAAGGAGGCTCATGAGCTTTAAGTTGTGTTATAACGTTGATACCTCCTCAAAAACATACCTGGCGTTGTTGTTTTCTTTTGTTTCATTCACACATGTTTGAGTAAGCCATTATTATTATATGTTTACATCTACAAATTCCAAATGCTCTGTTCCACCTCGTGATGTCATGAAGTGGTAGTTTTCAAGGTAACAGCTACTTTTTTGTTTACCTTTGGTTCAGTAAAGATCGGCAATTCCAGGGCTGAAATGATCCAAATGATTCTAGTGAAGGTGTATGGAGTTTGAAAACACAGTGGAGCTCTTTCTGTGTTGCCAGGTGACATCACGAAGTGGAACAGAGTTTATGGGCCATTTAAGCATCAACACTGAAAAAATCATGTAAACAGGACACAATAGGGCCTTTCCTGAACAGTTTTAGAATGATCTTGCTCTGTATCAAAACTAACTGAAAGACCACGTTGTAACATAAAGAAAGTACAGATGTTTTTGTTTAATGTTCAAGGTTTTAAAATAAAACACCTTTTGTTCATTATCATTGTGGTATCAAAATCTGAGTATAAATCCAATTTCTTAATATCTAAAATTGAGTTTGAAATTTAGTTGGTAGTAAAGTGTTAAAAGTACTTTTTGGATGAACTGAAAGTGATAATACGCAACTTTCTGGAGGTGACGCTTCATGATTCCATGGAAAAAGGAAGTTAAAACCATACTTCGGAACATTCTCCACAGAGACAGATGAGTGTTATGCTATACAGTGGTCCCTCGCTCTATCGTGGTTTACTGTTAGCAGCCTCGCTGTTTCGCGGATTTTTTTTTTTTTTTCTTCAATTTTTTGTATAGTGTAACATTGTGTTCTGCGTCCTGATTGGCTAAGAGACTGTAGACCTTTGCTGATTGATAGATGGGGGACGCGGGGGGACCGGGACCAGACTGGAACTAGACCAGGACCAGACCGGGACTAGACCAGGACTAGACCAGGACTAAACCAGGTCTAGACCAGGTCTGAACCAGGTCTAAACCTGGACTGGTCCTAGACTAAACCAGGACTGGACCAGGTCTAAACCTGGACTGGTCCTGGACTAAACCAGGACTGGACCAGGTCTAGACCTGGACTAAACCAGGACTAGACCAGGTCTAAGCCAGGATTAAATCACCCCGTGCGGCTCTTTGCTGGTTTCGTGCGGCTCTTGAGTTCGTTTGTGCGTGTTCGGTTTGTGGCTCAGGCTGCGAGGACGCGGTCCTGAGGGGGAGGCATGGTCCGGGCGCTGCGGTTTGATCTCGTGCTCGCAGCCCCCGGCCTTGTGCTGGTCGTGCTGTTCTGTTACGGATTTGACCACGCGCACTTCTCCAAGGGGTTGGTGTGCATCGCGTCCGGATCCAGTGACTCATATCTCCGCTCCCCTTGTGCATCCGGCGGAGCCCCCACGCTTCACTATTAATACATTTTGTTGAAAATCTACGAAAGTTTGAGTGTTTAAACGAGAGAGAAATGTGAGAAAAGGTTAATTCCAGTGTTTTAAGGTGTTTACAGCCTTAAAACATGTATAATAATTGTAAAATATAAAGTTGTCCTACTTCGCGGATTTCACTCATTACGGGTTATTTCTGGAACCTAACCCCCGCGATAAACGAGGGACCACTGTACTGTTGAAGATTAAAGCTAAAGGAACAAGATTTCCATGACCCTCCTCCTGGCCAAAAAGAGTCAGGTCTGTGGAGATGCAAGCCTGCTCACAGTTACGGCACATGTTTTTCTTTCCAAAATGATAAAAAAAAACAAAAAAACAATCAAGCTTTTACGTACATTGTATTTTGGCAAAAGAAAAAGCTACATACTGGGGCTTTAATGGTACATCTTTTTCTGTAACCGTGAAACTATTTGTACTTTTTTGTTGTTCAATGTACAAACTATGTAAGCAGGATTAGAACAAAGACACGAGGCTAGACAAGGTGTGGTAATTCTCCCCTGTTTTAAATGAATGTGGTCTGTGCTCATGCCTCGTGGGTAGGTTACAACTGCAAGGTGACAGGTGAGGAGAGGACTGCTCGGAATAAAAGAAAACTAAAAATGAACCACCATTAATATCCTTAAGTGTTTTACAGCAGAAAAAAGTACTTTACTGTAAATGAAACACTACTTTTCTAAGGGGTGAAGAAGTGAATAAATATTGGTGTAACTGGATGGATGAAAGGATAACGGAGGACAAAGAACATCAAACACTGCGAACAGATGTGAGAAGATCAGGCTTTGATGGAGAGCACGAGGTGAAATGAGATAGTCCTGAAATGTGAGTGTGAGACCAGTCTGTGCCCTGCAGGTGTTCTTCTGACTGTACCCCACCTATTTTAGGTCATCTTCTAACTGTCTATTAGCAAGAAGGTACCAAACTGTCCTTCAGGCGATAATCTAACTGTCGGTCAGATAAATGCTCCAGGAAGAGTTCATCTGACTGTTCAGTTTGGGTGTTGATCTTATTGTAAACCCCATTTTGGTATTCTTCTAATTGTCCATCAGAGAGAGGGTACCAAATGTCCTCCTGAGACCCGCCCATTCATTTGTGTCCTTTATAGTGGACTTCTTTTAAGTTTTGAGATAGACTCAGAGTTTGTGGCTGCTCTATGATTAAAAAAAAAAAATAATAAAAATAAATAAATAAATACTACTACTACTACTACTACTACTACTACTACTAATAATAATAATAATAATAATACTACTACTACTTCTAATAATAATAATAAATAAAAATATATAAATAAAATACATAAATAAGTAAATAAATAAATAATACATACAAACTAAAAATAAAATATAAAAAAAATAAAAACATAAATAATAAATAAATAAATAAATAAATAAATAAATTAAAAGGGAGTCTAAAAACTTTTTGAGGCGACTGTAGAACCGACCAAAAAAATGTTTTTGTTAGGTTGTTAACTTGACATGGATTTAAAGGTCCCATGGCATGAAATTTTCACTTTCTGAGGTTTTTGAACGTTAATGTGAGCTCCCCTACGCTGTTTAGGGCCCCCCCCATGGTTAAAAGTTGCGAAATGTCTAAACTGAGCATTTGCGATCCTTTTCTGCGTTACAAAAAATCGGAGCTCAAACGGGCGAGTTTGTACAAGGCACCTTGTTGACGTCAGATCGAAAAAAGAAATGCAAATGCAGTTCCACCCCCGTCTGTCTGTACTCAGCGTCTCTGTAAATCACGCCCAGAGAGTTTGGACTGCGAATGCGCTAGGCAATGCGAAATGCGTTTTTTTATTTGCCTGGAGGCACGTCCGAGTGTTTCTAGGCTCGGAAGTCCTTTATCTGAGCCTCTGGACCTTTGAACAGCAGTGGTTTAATTTTATTTTCTGTGGAAATGTGTTTATTTTTCAATGGAACGCTTCAAATCTCTCCCCCTGTGCAAAAACACAGAAATGGATCAGCTGAGAGCTGACAGCCGAGAGCGGAGAGTTTGGCCACGCCCCCACCCTCTACTATAGGCCAGCTCTTTTCTCCTCATTTGCATTCAAGCAACAACACCCAGAATAAAGTGTTTGAGAGAGATATTTATGACTCTTTCTCATCTTATCTCTGTTTCTCATGCACTGTGTGTTGATTTTGAAGAAGGATTCATTTACAGTATTAGGGAACCATTAAGGAGCCATATAAAAGCATCAAGAAGTACCATGTCATGGGACCTTTAACACTATTACAGTAACCTGGGAAATCCCAGCCTGCTTTCGTTCGTTCCGATCTGAAAGACAGCCTGGCAACTATGGCAAGCGAGCTCTCCCGATTCTGGGAGCCAATCAGAGAGCGGGGAGGGGTGGCAAGACGGTGACGCGTACTACGTGACAAACGGAAGCTTGTAGTTTGAACTGACAACTGACATGATTGGCTATGGGCTACGTATACGCCAAATGATAGACATTCGTAACGCCCAATAAACGGCCATTGGCGATCGTAAACCACACCTCTGGTACGAGATATTTCGAAGGTGGCTTCCAGATCATATCTCACTTGTGATATGGTCTGGTGTAAACCAGGCAACTGGTTACAGTCCATTACAGAATAAAAATAAAATTAACAAAATGTAAATGCTAAGGTGTTCATTTACCTCCAAATAGAAAATTAAAATAATAATAATAATTTAGATACACTTTTTTTCTTCGGGTCCAGGAGGATATGTCAAATGTTCTTCAGACACTCCTCTTTCAGGTGTCTATAGGCCTATAACTGTCAATTATTGTGAAAGTGCAATGTTCTCCTTAAGATGTTCTTCTCACTGTCAATCAGAGCGAAGGAACTACCACTCATTCAAGTGTTCATCAAACTGTCCGTCAGAAAGAAGGTACCAAATTCTCTTTCAGGACTTCATTTCACTGTTCCACCCCCACTCAAGTATTCTTTTAACAGTCAATTGGAGAGAAGGTACCAAATATGTCAAAGTACAATGTTCTCGATAAGATGTTCCTCTATCTGTCAGTCAGAGAGAAGGAACCACCCCGTTCTTGCAACTGTTCACTTGCTCCATCTAAATACCCACCAGAGAGAGCGGTGTTCATCTGACTCTCCCAAACCCATATTAAATGTGCATCTAACTGAGAAAGTACCACTTAGTCCTGAAGGTGTTCTTATAACTGTCTGTCTAAGAGATGATTCTGCATTTTCATTCAGGTATTCATCTGACTACCAACCCCCTTCAAGTGTTCATCTGACTTTAAGATATCTAATACTCCTTCAGGTCATACTGACTGTCTATCAGAGAAAAGGTACCAGATATTTCTTCAGGTCTTCATTTGACTGTTCCACCCTTCATTCAGGTCTTCATCTTGCAAATCCCCAATTCAGCTTTCTTTTAACTGTCAATCAGCGAGAAGGGACCAAATATGTCTTAAAGTGTGGCCATCTAGAGTCAGTTACAATCAAAGTACAACGTTCTGTCAGATGCTCTTCTAACTGTCCATCAGAGAGAACGTACCACCCCTCCTTAAGGTATTCATCTAAGTGTACCATTCTTCATTCAGGTCTCCTTCCAGTCTCCTTCAGGTGTTCATCTGACTGTTTTACTTCATGCATGGGTTCGTATACCATCCATCCATCCATTTTCTTCTGCTTATCTGGGGCCTGGTCGCGGGGACAACAGTCTAAACAGGGACGCCCAGACCTCCTTCACCCCGGACACTTCCTCCAGCTCCTCCGGGGGGACCCCAAGGCGTTCCCAGGCCAGCCGGGACACATAGTCCCTCCAGCGCGTCCTGGGTCTTTCCCCGGGGCCTCCTCCCGGTGGGACATGCCCGGAACACCTCCCGAGGGAGGCGTCCAGGAGGCATCTGAAACAGATGCCCGAGCCACCTCAGTTGGCTCCTCTCGACGTGGAGAAGCAGCGGCTCTACTCCGAGCTCCTCCCATGTGACTGAGCTCCTCACCCTATCTCTAAGGATGCGCCCAGCCACTCTGCGGAGGAAACTCATTTCGGCCGCTTGTATCCGCAATCTCGTCCTTTCGGTCATTACCCAGAGCTCATGACCATAGGTGAGGGTAGGAACGTAGATTGACCGGTAAATTGAGAGCTTCGCCTTTCGGCTCAGCTCCCTCTTCACCACAACGGTCCGGTACAGCGATGGAGCGTGAGATTGACGGGTTCGTATACTGTACGTAACAGTCAATTCATGAATGAACTGTCAACTAATTTAGTAATCAAATAATCGTTAACTGGTCTACACACAGGCTCCAAAACATGCCATGAACTGAGAGAAGAGGTTTTATGACTTAGATAGATTAGGAATTACCATACAAATGACGCAGGGAATGTGTCAACTGAACCAAGAGCTTGAGATCTTGTCTAGGACTAAAATTATTTGGATGTGGCAAATCTGGGTCAAGTTTTGTAACAGTCTCAATCACAGTCAATCTATACAACAACTCAGTAAATTTGAAAATAATTGTTAGCTGCAGCTCTATCTACTGTGCAAAGTTTAAAAACACTTTAAAATGTCTGCTTTTGAATAACTGCACTTTTTCATATAACATTTCCTGTAAAACGTCATCTATAACTGCTTGTATTGATGTATTGTAAGCCCCATGAGTGTGTTTGGTAACCATCCTTCACGTTCTATTGTATAAAGTTCTTATTCTGTATTTTTTAAAATTGAAAAAAAATGAAAAAGTGAAAATAAATAAAACTGAATGAACTAAAACCAAGTGGCCACTTCCAAACAGAACATTTCTTGGTTCATGCTACAGTAGACTAGATCATTTGTAGGTACTTTTATTTTACTTTGTTGAACAATACCCCATCACTTACTCAACGTCCAGACAGCCAAAAAAAAAAAAAAAAAGTCAAGTGAATAAATCAAAAGCATCTTAAATACTTTTGGAATCATAACAGTGAAACAGCTAATTTGCTAAACCAAATCGTAATTCTTCCTCTCATGTGCTTTCGCAATCTGTTCTTTTGGGCAGTAGCAGTAGGCACGAGCTTTCAGATGTTGAACCCAAACTTCCAATGCACCTTTGCTGTTTGGAAACTCCTTAAAAATGGCGTGCCCAGAGTCAAATTCAATCTGTTTTTACCACAAGTTCCTTCTTCCATTGGCACAAAAAGACTTACCCACCTTTCTCTGAGCGTCCTGGCAAACCGACTGCTTTTTTCGTTCCTCGTTTTTGAAGATGTTTCCCTCTTTCTTCCAACCGTCCTCCTGGTAGCTACCTATCTTCCCCACACCTTGCTCATTAGTCGTGGACAGAGTGGCAATTAGGCTCAAACTGTTGTATAGACAGAGTTTGAGAGGAGGGGTTGAAAAAAAGGAAGTGGCTGGAGAAGAGGAGTTAAATTAATGAAGCTGCGATAATTGCCGCGTGTTGTTTACGCCAACTTTGTGAAAGACAACTCACTCAACAACTCACCAAGACTTCAATTCAGACATAAGTTGATTTGAAGTTTAAGTTTTGCTAAGAAACTAGTTAGAAGAGCATGTAAAGGTAAAAATAAAGGTCCTGTCATGGTATTATTATATAGGCAAATTAAGACTATTTGGCTATTTCTTAATGCATTTCATTTTAATTCTCTATTCACCACGATGAGTTCATAAATGCTTTTTGCGACGTTCAGAGGCCAGAACAGAGTTTTGCCATCAGGCTAATGCTAACAACAAGTATCATGCTAACAGCGGACTAAGCCAAGCTGCTTCTTCAGTTCAGAACTGAAGAACTGAAGAAGCAGATTGGATGAGCAGCGAAACGTATTCGACCAAGTAAACTTTTCTCCAGTTGACAAATTGAATTTCTCCTGTTGCCATGGATTCTACCTGGACGAATGAGGGATTCTACAAACAGCGGACTAAGCTAATTAGATGCCTAGACACAGCAGTCTCATTTTGAGATGAAAAAATGGGTACAGCCCATTTAAAGGAGAATGAACGTTTTTTACAATCTGAGCCTTATTTCGGTAATAAAACAAGTTGTTTTACTCACCCATAGCACTTTGGTGTCATATGGAGCATTTCCGGAGATGTTTTAGATTTGCGATCTCCGTAATGTGAGTTCTCGGGGCACATGTTTGCGGTCTCCAAATAACACAAACTTTAGCACTTTTCAAATCATAGAAGCTCGATGTCTTAGTCTACGCTTTCATTTGAGTCAAAAGTGGCCTGTAATCCGAGATTTATCCATAGTGTTGAGTAGATGAGGAGGCCAGTGCGCATGTGCGGAGTCACATCTTATTTCGCTCTCAGCTCTCGGGACCCAAACATGAAACACAAAGCTGTAATGGATAAATCTCGGATTACAGGCCACTTTTGACTCAAACGAAAGTGTAGACTAAGACATTGAGCTCCTAAGATTTGAAAAGTGCTAAAGTTTCTGTTATTTGGAGACCGCAAATATATGCCCAGAGAACTCACATTATGGATATCGCTAATCTAAAACATCTCCGGAAGTGCTCCATATGACACCAAAGTGCTATGGGTGAGTAAAACAACTTGTTTTATTACCGAAATAAGGCTCAGATTGTAAAAAACGTTCGTTATCCTTTAAATGAACTTAGAAAGTTGTTTATGGTTGCCACTTTGGACTTTTGACTATGTATTAGTAATGAAAAGACAGAATATATATTTCTTTTTTTATAGTTACTTGCTTTTGTTTGAATATTTGTATGCATACTGAGTACAGCAATCCACTCCTGAGTGCAAAAGACAACAGGTCCTTGCTTCAAATTTAGCTTGCAGTTGTTCAATCGTACTTCCTGGATCACCTGATGACATCATGCAGTGTGACAAAATGAAATATAGTGGAGGTACAATGCAAAATCAATTTTAGAGTGTGTTTTACTGTTCCCTCATCAAAAACATACCTGAAGAGGGTTTCGATGATCATCCATGCACGTTTGAATAATTTGACAATCTCTACCAGACACTATTCGAACCCTCCTTAAGTTAGCTGCAAGATTCTGTCCAGTGCTCCACCCACAAACCTACGTCACCCATGCTCCCACACAACAAGTCTCCATAAATGTAAAAAAACATGATAGACAACTGTATACATCAACTTGACAAAGCTGATGTGAAGTGCAATAGTTTCATTAGCAGAAAGCACACTGATTGTGTTGTGACAGCGCTCTGAAGGGGGAGTGACTTAAAGCAGAGAGTTAACGTCCCATAGAAGTAAAATACTTTATTTAAATACTTTATTTAATATTACTCAAAAAAAAGCACATGTCCAGCCAGTCGACGCAGAAACACAACTCAAAAAAAATCTGAGCACAAGACCTTTACGCTGTCCTTACTTCCCTTTTGCCCCCTCACCCCTGACTTTATTTTCACAGCCTAGAGTAAGTGATCAAAGGAGAGGACGTATATTGACAGAGGACACATTCAGCAAGAACGGAAAAAGAAAAAGAAAGAAAGAGCAGAAAGGAGGAGGGAGGAGGGACGGCGGAGGGGACGAGCCAAGGTGGAACTGCGAACGGGCTAAATTTGGCAAAGAAGAAGACTTTTGTGTGTGTGTATGTGTGGAAAGACTTGCTGAATCGGCCATGGTTCCGGTTTCACGCCTCGGAGTTTGACAGAGGAGAGAGAGAGAAAGAGAGAGAGGGCCCCGCAACGCTAATGTTCCCCGAGGGCGAGACGGACGAAGGAGTGCAAGGAGGACGCCGAGGTAACGGCGAAGAGGACACAGCACGAGGAGAGTAGACTGCTGCATCAGGGAGCTAGCAAGCCGCAAAGGACGAACTTGCGCCGTGCAGTTGTATTAAGGACGTTTAGTTGAGAGAAAGGAGATGAAAAAGGAGCTGCTAGCATAAAAAGATAATACAGAGTGGCGTTACTTTGAAATAAAAGTACTCAAGTTATGTAGAAGTACAAAGTAGTGGTCCAAGTAAGAGTAAAAAAGTAAAAAATGACATAACTTAAACATACAGAATGTAAAGATTAAACCTATCTATCACAACAAGGACAAGGGCTAAGCTACATTACAATCCAGATCTGTGGAGAGTCACCCCTATTCACAGAAGGAATTATTGTCATTCTGAGCAATAGAAACACCCGTAATAAATAAATTACAGAAGGAAATGTTCAAAGTCATACCATGGAACATTCCAGGCAAAGCACTAACATCTCCAAGGAGACAAATAGGTATCAGAAAGAGTAAATGTTGGGCATCTGATTTATAGTTTGCCAGTTTGAAGGTCCCATGGCATGAAATTTTCACTTTCTGAGGTTTTTGAACGTTAATGTGAGCTCCCCTACCCTGTTTAGCCCCCCCCCCATGGCTAAAAGTTGCGAAATGTGTAAACTGAGCATTTGTGATCCTTTTCTGCCTTTGAAAAAAAGACAGCCCAAACGGGCGATTCTGAACAAGGGAAATTTCTGACGTCACACAATGCAAATGTAGTTCCACCCCCCTGTCTGGATGTCTACCCACCGTCTCTGGAACTCATGGCCATAGAGTTTGGACCGCGAACGAGCTACGCAATGCGAGATGCATTTTTTAATTTGCCTGGAGGCACGTGAGAATGTTTCCAGGCTCGGATGTCCTTTATCCGAGCCTCCGAACCTCTGAAACAGCAGTGGCTTAATTTTATTTTCTGTGGAAATGTGTTTATTTTTCAATGGAAATCGTCTAATATCTTCCTCTGCGCTTAAACGCGGAAGTGGGGCCAGTGCACATCGCACCGCTAAAGAGGAAAGAGCGGAGAGTTTGGCCACACCCCCACCCGCTGCACTGGCCTGTCTCTGTCCTCCTCATTTGCATTCAAGCAACAACGCCCAGAATAAAGTGTTTCAGAGACATATTTTTGACTGTGTTCATGAGGCTTTCTCATGCACTGAGTCTTGATTTTGAGGAAGGATTCATTTACAGTATTAGGGAACCATTAAGGCGCCATATAAAAGCATCAAGAAGTACTATGTCATGGGATCTTTAATGTAATTTGAAGGTAAACAAATTAAATAATGGAACCACAAATTTTACTCAAGTAAGGGTGCTTTTACTTCAATAAAAATATTACTCAAACAGGAGTAAATCTACGCTACTAGAACAGTATCATTTTTTAAAAAGTTACTCAAGGAAATGAGCACTTCCCACTTCTGACTGTAGACACAAACTGAAGACCTACTAAAAAACTACGAAATATAAATGCTTTATATTTTACATTCAAATCCTCAAAGTATCCACCCTTTGCTTTGTTGACACCTTTCCAACCGTTGACCTTCTCTCAATGATCTTCTTGATGAAGTCTCCTGAAACGGAGCAGCTGTGCCACGTCGGAGTCAAGAAATGCCAAGCAGGGTTCAAGGCAAAGGGTGGCTATCATTATTATTTATTTTTTAATCTATTTTGTATTTTTTGTTCACTACATTCCGTGCATCTTCATTCATCATCTTGATTTTTTTGATGCCTTCAGGGAGAATCTACAATGTAAATAATCTTGGAATTAAAGAAGAAAACTAAAGTTTTATAGCCCCAATATGTAAATAAATCAGTATACATATGTTGATGTGAAGTAAACCCATCACATATTTGTGAGTCTTGGATGAGAGGTTTTTAAATATAAACAGAGCTGGGACAAAAACAAAAAAAACAAAGTCTCTTGAGCATCTTGAGTCCTTAAGCCCTTGACTTTGCACTGACCCCATGACCTGGAAACTTAAAATAAACCAGCTTTATATACACAGACTTGAATATTTACATGTCTGTGTGTATGGAGAGTGTGTCTGCATGTTATATACATACACACACACACACACACACACACACACACACACACACACACACACACACACACACACACACACACACACACACACACACACACACACACACACACACACACCTACACACACACACACCTGTTAAAGCTCCACAGATCTCCTCATGCAAAAATGTTAAGAGGAGACACTACATGCAAATCCATGTTTGTTTTTTCAATGTTGAGGTTTTGGCTCACTTGGTGTCTAATTTCACTAAGTCCATATGAATCAAATGTTGTTGTTGTTCACACAAAATTCATCTAAAACAACGTAATAAAAGAAACAAGTCCACTGACTTGCCCACTGGGAGCAGACATCTCCGTAAGCGTCATCAAAACAAAGCACCACATGTTATAACTGCACATTGCACTAGCGTATAGTGGATTTATTTTCATTTGTACCAAAAAAAAAACAAACTACCGTATTTTCCGCACTGGGTTATAAGGCGCACCTTCAATGAATGACCTATTTTAAAACTGTTTTCATATATAGGGCGCACCGCATTATAAGGCGCATAGAATAGAAGCTACAGTAGTAGTGACTAGGGAAGCCATGATTAACCAATATTGATCCATATATAAGGCGCATCGGATTATAAGGCGCACTGTCGGCTTTTGAGAAAATTGAAGGCTTTTAGGTGCACCTTATAGTGCGGAAAATACGGTACACGGCGCTAACGAATCGCACGTGTATAACAGGATTAAGAAAATTAAGGAAAAGAATAAGTACGTCCTAGTGGGCATGTAACGGTGGTGGTGAAAACAGGAATTGATTGGCATCTTAAAAATGAGCGATTAAAGATTGCTCCGAATACAAATACAAATTAGTCACCCCAAATACAGCTAAATAAAGAGTAAATGAGACGGGAACAACTACAACGTGGTTAAAGCTCTGAAAAGTCCATTTTGGAGAACATGCCTCTTCAGTCTGCTGCCATCAGGAAGGAGACTGAGGAGCCTCCGGGCCAAGACCAGCAGACTGAAAGACAGCTTCATCCACCAAACTGTCAGGAAGCTGAACTCTCTTCTAATGTACTATTGTACTTTTTGCTATGTGTCTATGTTATGTTTTAGGCACTATGTTTGGTCATTTTTATAAGATGTTTAACGTTCACTGTGGGCCTAGGGGGCGCTGCAATTTCAAATCCTGTATGTGCAACCTGTACATATGGTTTCTGACAATAAAGCTGACTTTGAACTTTGAATGTCTGTTTTAACAATATTTCGAGCTATTTTACAGAAGGATTTTAACCCATTTTTTTAATATTACTATGATGTTTCTGATGATTTATAAATATATATTTAAAAAAGTTATCCTTAAAAGTATTTACTTCCACATTCCTCTACAGTGTCTTCCTTCGCCTGCCTCCTACATACACCTGGAGGTATGCGCCAAACGCCTGTACGCGCATTATAAAGGCCGTGTAAATGCTGCTGATGTTCCTTTCACTTCGGAACAGCGTGAGGGCCCCGCGGTCCCTCTGAGCCGGACTGGGAGGGGAGGTGGGAGGTGGGTGAGGGAGGGGGAGCGAAGGGCCCAATGTGACTTGTGTAAATGGCTTTGACAAGGACACGACGCCGCGAGCTCCGTCCTCTTCCGCTCCCCTACACACACATATACGCACACATACATATATATATATACACACACCGGGACTTCCACACCTCAGCACTATCTGCACTGACTGTTGCTCTGCACAGCTGACTGCGGATAGGACGTCTGTAACACCGTGAGGACTGCATGACTTCGAAGGAGCCGTACGTGATTTTGGAAAACGTGAAGAACAAAACGACGTCATTCGAAACGTTTTGCCGTGTTCCAAAGTTATTCCTCACTTACCTTACGCATTCTGAGCGTCCGAATTATAAACACTTTTCAACATTCAACTCTCCAAGACCAGCGTTGTGTTTTGCCAACAACCAGCATACCAACACACACTTCCTGATTATCAAACGGTAAAACGCTTTATAATTATTAGACGCAGAACGCAATGTGATTTGTAAAAACAGTGTATAAGCTTACACCTGACACTTAAGATAATGTAATTGTGTGTTGTGTTCTTAATCCATATTGTGTATTGAGCTTAATGATGTGGGTTTATAATGAACAATAAAATAAAAGTGCTATAACCAGGTAACAATAGATATCTGTTAACTTAATCCTAAATGTTTAATCCTTAATATAAATTCGATGTTTTATAATGAGCTTAAAATTTCCTATAATATTACGGAAAAATGTATTCATGTTGGAATGTTGTTTCCTGCTCAAAAACATACCTGGAGTTGTGTTTTGTTTCATTCACATGTTTAAGTAACCCTTTATTTTTGCCTGTTTACAACCCCAACACTTAAAAACGCTCTATTCCACCTTAGGATATCATGCAGTGTTAGTTTTTAAGTTAAGATAAGATTAGCCTTTATTGTCTCCCTTGGGAGAAATTTGTCCTCTGCATTTAACCCATCCTATCATCAGGAGCAGTGGGCTGCACACCACTGCGCCCGGGGACCATCTCCATGATCCTCCCGCCTCGGCTTGGTCAGGACCTCAGCTGGAGAATCCTCCCACAGGTGGCTCACGTCACAACGGGCCTCGATGTTTCTTCTGCCATGGGGGGCTACCAGTGTCCGCAGACACTGGGGGCGAGGTGGGGTTAAGTGTCTTGCCCAAGGACACAACGGCAGCGCTCATCTGTGGGAGCTGGGATCACACGCGGTCCACCCGTCAAGAGCGGGATTCGAACCCCTGGATCACCAGGCAAGCGCTCTACCAACTGAGCTACTGCCGCCCCTAACATCGACCTTTTACCTTTTGTTTAGCAGAGATTGGCAATTCAAGGTCTGAGATTATCCAAATGATTCTAGAGAAGGTGACTTTAAAACACAGTGGAGCACTTCCTGTATTACCGCATGACATCACGAGGTGGAACAGAGCTCTAATACTCTAATTTGTGAAAACATTTGTGAAAGAAATGAAACACAACTCCAGGTGTGTTTGGGATGAGGAAACAACATGAGAACATAGATCTTGAAATAGCGTCATACGAGCCCTTTAATACACTGAACATAAGTGTTAACTAAAATTATAAACGTCATCCAAACATTCACCAGGAATAATCGCCCAAAATGACAAACTAGTATCAGGTAAAGCCCTCACACACACTCACGCACACACACTCTCACCTCAAAGTCGTTGGCCTTGTTGTAGTGCATGTTGAGGGCCCTGAACAGCTCCGAGTCTCTGCTCACGGACAGTTCTTCTGCCGACGTCACTCCTTCGTTGATGGCCTGACGGGCGAACTTCTCCATCTGGATGTAGTAGAACTCCCTGAAGTTACTGAACCACTTGATGAGCTGTGACGTGATGCATCGATTGAACTGCACAAAGAAAGAAAACAATTCAGTTACAACAGTGTTTGAAAGATAAGTAAAACATTACCGTATTTTCCGGAGTATAAGCCGCACCAGCCGTAAAATGCATAATAAAGAAGAAAAAAAACATATATAAGTCGCACTTTTTGGGGAAATTTATTTGATACAATCCAACACCAAGAACAGACATGTGATCTTGAAAGGCAATTTAAAATAAAAATAGAATAGAGAACAACAGGCTGAATAAGTGTATGGTATGCTAACGTTACATGACGCATAAACAATGAACTGAGAATGTGCCTGGTATGTTAAGGTAACATATTAAGAGTTATTCAGATAACTATAGCATAAAGAACATGCTAACAAGTTTACCAAACCATCAGTGTCGCTCCAAATCACTAAATCCAATGAAATCTTCAATCCACAAACCTAGAGCGCCCTCTTGCGGTTTAGTTTGAAAATAACATGTGGAATGATATAATAATCTGTTAATAATTTCACACATAAGTCGCTCCAGAGTATAAGTCGCACCCCCGGCCAAACTATGAAAAAAACTGCGACTTATAATCCGGAAAATACGGCGCATTGTGTAACTTTTCTGGTGGAGGGTCTGTTAAATGCTTTTCTCCATGGAGATGTCATTGCTTTGTCTGGAATGTTCCACAGTATGGTGTTAAACCTTTCTATGTTCATGGAGACCAAACCACACCAAGTTACAGTTCGGATCTGTGGAGAGGCGAACCCGCTCACAGTCAGAATATCAGAAGTTCAATTTGTCAACTGGACAAAGTTTGTTTGGTCGAAAACGTTTCGCCGCTCATCCGAGAGGCTTCGTCAGCTCTGGTTCTAATGCTGGTTAGACCCTGTTTAAATCTAGCTGCCGGGAGGAGCTACCTGGCAATCTGGCAAGCCCGCCTGTGTTGGGCGTGCCAGAGTGGACCGTCATCTGCCGTACATCTTGACCTAGAAGCCACGGGCCATTCTTTTGAGGACAGTGAGGTTCAGATCTTAGCCAGGGAAAAGAACTGGTTTGAGAGGGGAGTTAAAGAGGCAATTTTTGTCAAAAAAGAGAATCCGTCGTTAAACAGAAATGGGGGAGTTAGACACAACTTGTCTCCCATTTATAATTCGATTCTCAAACCAAGTCAAAAACAGACAAAGAAACTTTAGGGCAGACAAGCCAGTGCAGAGGGGTGGAGAGGGTCGTTAAGCTTGAATAGGCTTGAAATACAAAGAGACAGATGAGTTGATAGTTACAGAGCTATTTCAGTGTAGTGAGCGCCTCCTAGGGCTAATAGATATGCTAATACTAGACGCCAGAGGAATGCGTAGAACAAAAGAGACAGATTAGTGGGGATAGTTTCAGATTTTTTTTCAGGGTAGGTAGCTCCTCCCGGCAGCTAGATATAAACAGGGTCTAACCAGCATTAGAACCAGAACTGACGAAGCCTCTCGGATGAGCGGCGAAACGTTTTCAACCAAACAAACTTTGTCCAGTTGACAAATTGAACTTCTCCTTTTATCATGGATTCTACCTGGACGACTGAGGGACTTTTCACGTGTTTTTTTAAGGTATTTTTTGAGCTATACACCCACCTGTATCTGAGTATCTGTAAGGTAGAGCTGTTTAAAGTCATACTGTGGAACATTCCAGTCAAAGCAATGACATCTCCGTAGAAACAAAGAGGTGACGGACCCTCCACCAGAAAAATTACGCAATGCATCTTTAGGCCCCTACTTTCTGTTATAATGTTGTTTCCTCATCACAAATATATTTGGAGTTGTGTTTCGATTCATTCATTTAACACACAAGCTGAAAACTGAAAACGCTCTAGTCCACCTTGTGATGTCATGTGTGCTCCACTGTGTTTTTAAACTCCATACACCTTCACTAGAATCATTTGGATGAGTTCAGATCTGGAATTGCCAATCTCTACGGAACTAAAAGTAAACTTGAAAAGTTCATGACATCACAAGGTGGAACAGAGCATTTTGAGCTTTGGAGATGTAGACAGATTAATAATAAAGGATTACGCAAACATAAGATGTGTGAAGAGTCCCTCAGTCCCTCCTTTTGCTATTACTCAAACATGTGTGAATGAAACAAAACACAACACCAGGTCTGTTTTGTTCATACATCAAGTACTGCGCAAAATAAAAAACAAATTTCTAGACGTAACTTTTACAATGACATATGAAACCTGATTTTAAATGGTCGTCCGTGCCTCATATTTTCCCCATTTGCATGCTACGTGCTGCGTCGCTAATATTACGAGGCTACAGGGCATCCGGCCATGACATTCAAGTACTACATGAAAATATTTGGTGTTTTATCAAGGATATTTCAGTCTCATATGGAAATGATCGGGTCATATTTGTTTTTTTCCATCCTGGACATATACAAAACTGCACGGCAAAGATCAACAATACAAAGTTGAGTGTGTAGCATCCAAATTTGCTATTAGAAAACACATTTAAGAGTGTGTTCAAATGGATTCAACTCACACAGTGTTAAAATAGACATATGACACTTGTGGATTGATTATCATTTAAATCACAACAACTTCGTGAAAGAAACTACTTTTATGGCATCCAAATCTTTTTTTGGATCACTGCAAACAGAAGCCAATGTGAGAACAGGTAAGATGGAGGGAGAAAGAGGTGAGAGAAGGTTGGGGGAGAGGGGTGAAAGTGAGAGAGACAGGAAGTTATTTTATCCACAAACTAATCACAGAGAGAAATGGCCAAGGCTCAGATCTGTTTTTATGTATTCACCCATTAGAATTATGAATGATTTTAAGATATTTTTTGTGTTTGTGTTGCCAGATCTGCTCCTGTGCTGATTCTTATGTTGATTTGGCGTTAATCAGTATAAAAAAATTAAATGAAAGAAAAAGATGAGCAAAAAAGAAGCTAAAGGTACATTGCAAGGTCTGTCAAATGTGTTTCTCCATGGAGATGTTATTGCTTGGTCTGAAATGTTTCACACGATGGTAATAATCCTTTGTATCTTCGTAGAAACCAAACCAGACCAAGGTACAGGTCAGATCTGTGGAGAGGCGACCCCGCTCACAGTCAGAATGCCTGTTTTTCTAGGTATTTTTGAGATATAAAACCACTTGTAATTTAATAAAAGAAATGAAATCTCTATAGAAACAAGCAGGTGACCAAAAAGTTAGATAGTGCACCTTTACAGTGTGTGCAGAATTATTAGAAAAGTTGTATTTTTGAGGATTAATTTTATATTGAACAACTACCATATTCTCAATCAAACCAAAAGACTCGAAGCTGAATACTTTTGGAAGTTGGAGTGGGGCTTTTTTAGTGTTGGCCATCTTAGGAGGATATCTGTGTGTGCGGATAACTATTGCTGTGCAGAATTATTAGGCAAATTAATAAAAAACAAATATATACCCATCTCACTTATTTGTTTTTGCCAGGCAAACCAATATAACAACTCAAAATTTACAAATAAACATTTCTGTCATTCAAACACAAAACAAAAACAAATCAGTGACCAATATAGCCACCTTTCTTTCTTTCTTTCTTTCTTTCTTTCCAAGGACACTCAAAAGCCTTCCATCCATGGATTCCATCAGCTTCTTGATCTGTTCACATCAACACTTCGTGCAACCACAGCCTCCCAGACACTGTTCAGAGTGTACTGTTTTATAGATCTCACGTTTCATGAGGGCCCACAGGTTCTCTATGGGGTTCAGATCAGGTGAACAAGGGGTCCATGTCATTATTTTTTTCATCACGCTGTGGAGTATGTGGAGGCGTGTGATGGAGCATTGTCCTGCATGAAAATCATGTTTTTCTTGAAAGATGCCGACTTCTTCTTGTACCACTGCTTGAAGAGGGTGTCTTCCAAGAACTGGCAGTAGGACTTAGCCTGGGAATTCCCAGGCCGCTTCCGTTCGTTTCGAACTGGAAGGCGGCCTGGAAACTCGTCCAAGAGTCCCAGATTTAGGGCCCCAATCAGAGAGCGGGGGAGGTGTGGCAAGACGGTGACGCGTACTACATGACAAACGGAAGCTTGTAGTTTGAACTGACAACTGACATGATTGGCTATGGACTTACGTATACGCTCAATGATAGACATTCATAACGCCCAATAAACGGCCGTTGGCAATCGCTAACCACACCTCCGCTACGGGATTTTTCGAAGCGAGTTTCCAGACCCATATCTCACTTGTGATATGGTCAGGTGTTAACCAGACTAAGTAGGACTGGGACTTGAGTTTGACTCCATCCTCAACCCGAAAAGGTCCCACAAGCTCATCTTTGATGATACCAGCCCATACCAGTACCCCACCTCCACCTTGCTGGCGTCTGAGTCGGAGTGGAGCTTTCTGCCCTTTACTGATCCAGCCACGCGCCCATCCATCTGGCCCATCAAGACTCACTCTCATTTCATCGGACCATAAAACCTTAGCAAAATCAGTCTTGAGATATTTCTTGGCCCAGTGTTGACGTTTTATCTTGTGTCTCTTGTTTAGTGGTGGTCGTTTTTCAGCCTTCCTTACCTTGGTCATGTCCCTGAGTATTGCACACCTTGTGCTTTTTGACACTCCAGTAACGTTGGAGCTCTGAAATATGGCAGAACTGGTGGCAAATGGCATCTTGGCAGTTTCCTGCTTGATTTACCTCAATTCTTGGGAAGTTACTTTGCGCCTTCTTTTTTCAACGCGCTTCTTGCGACCCTGTTGGCTATTTGCCATGAAACGCTTGATTGTTCTGCGATCCCGCTTCAAAAGTTTGGCAATTTCAAGGATGCTGCATCCCTCTGCAAGACATCTCACAATTTTAGACTTTTCAGAGTCCGTCAAATCTCTTTTCTGACCCATTTTGCCAAAGGAAAGGAAGTTGCCTAATAATTCTGCACACCTGATATAGGGTGTTGATGTCATTAGACCACACCCCTTCTCATTACACAGATGCACATAAGCTGATATACTTCATTGGCTTGGAGTAGGACAACATGCATAAAAAGGATGATGTGGTCAAAATACTTATTTGCCTAATAATTTTGCACACAGTGTACATGTCACAGATTAAAAGTGTGTATGTTTTTTTTTAGGGAAATTAATTTTGAGCAATTTAAACACAATGTCTTATTAAAATCCACACTACTCATTAGCCAAACAAGGCCTGTAGGCTAGTCATCGAGAATCCAATGGGTCCCTGGAAACGTCTTTATCAAAAGCTGACCCAGATCCGATCTTAATGTGCTTATGACCGATGGTACGGCTCCCACAATGCACTGTTGCCGCCCGCGGTTATGTACGGCGCTAAAGACTTTGCTAAATAAAGTGAACTGTCGGCATCACATATTCAGCAAGAGACATTTCTTCACGTTAGCGGTTTCTAAGTATCAGCGTTTTGTCTCTGTTTCGGAAATAGAAGAGAGGAGGCAAGTGTGTGTGTGTGTGTGTGTGTGTGTGTGTGCGTGTGTGCGTGTGTGCGTGTGTGCGTGCGTGTGTGCGTGTGTGTGTGTGTGTGTGTGTGTGTGTGGTGAAGGGGAAAAATGACTTTGACACAAGAGATTAAGCGCAGTATTGTGACACGGTATTGTCTCATAGGAACAAGAGGGGAGGAGTGCAAAAAGGGGAGGGAACGAGGAAAGAGACAGGGAGGGGAGACGGAAGAGAGAGATAAGAAGGAAGAAGAGAGTGAGAATGAAAGAAGGATAGCAAGTGAGGAAGAGAGGGGGAAAGAGTTGTGCAAATGGGGTGTTTGGCGAGAGGGAGAGGAGAGAGAAAGGGGGAAAGAGAGCGCAAAGAGAGAAAGAGGAGTGAGAGGTAAGACAGAGAGAGTGGGGATAACTACAGTGAACCCTCGTTTATCGCGGGGGTTAGGTTCCAGAAATAGCCCGCAATAAGTGAAATCCGCGAAGTAGGACAATTTTATATTTTACAATTATTCTACATGTTTTAAGGCTGAAAACGCTTCACCAGACACATTATACACCTTTCTGAGACTGGTATTAACATTTTCTCACATTTTTCTCTTGTTTAAACACTCAAACTTTTGTAGATTTTCATTAAAATATATTAATAGTGGGGCGGGGGCACGTGACACGCGGGCACGTGCGCGCGGGCACGTGCGCGCGGACACGTGTTTTTGTTTTGGTACCACATATCCATGCCATGTGCGAAAGTCGAGTGGAAAGCGACCTGGATATCATTTTGGGCAAGACTCAAGCCAATGCTAACAGTGCCAAACCGCTAACAGACGCCTTTGAGCACCACAAGACCAGGTAAGACCAACCTGCGCTCACAAGAGTTGGTTGCATTTCACCCCGGCTCCAAAATCAGACCGCTATCAATGCGTCGCCAATACTCCACAGCTCTCTAGGACGGGGTAGGGTTCATCCTCTCGTCCTCTCACGGGGAAGAGCCACTGTCTCATCTGTGCGCGCGAGTGTCCTCTCCCCGCTGCGGCTCCCCCGGACGCTCCATGTTAATTCTTGGCTCTTCCATGGTCCGGCTCGCACTCTCTTCCATGGCTCGTGCAAGTAAACAAAGGCCACACCTCCTGTCACCCAGGCGCTCTCGTGAAGGAAATCTGAGACTCTGTCCCTACCATCCCTGGTCTAGACCTGGTTTAGTCCTGGTTTAGACCTGGTTTAGTCCTGGTTTAGACCTGCTTTAGACCTGGTTTAGTCCTGGTCTAGTCTCTTAGCTAATCAGGGCGCAGGACAGAATGTTACACTGTAAAAAAAAAAAGTTACACTATAAAAAAAATTGAAAAAAAAAAAAAAAAAATTGGAAAAAAAAATCCGCGAAACAGCGAGACCGCGAAGAGTGAACCGCGATACAGCGAGGGTTCACTGTAAAGGAAAAGAGTGAGAGAGGGGGGGAAAGAGGAGAGGCAGAAGGTGGAGAGAGGGAAACGAGTAGAATGAGCAGGAGAAGAGGGTAGTGGGGATAGTAAGAAACACGGAGAGAAAGGAGAAGAATAGAGTGAGAAAGTAAAGATAGAGAGGAGAGGGGAGGGGAAGCACGGAGAGAGAGAGAGAGAGAGAGGATGAGATAAAGAGGATAGAAAGAGCAGGTGAGATGTAGAGAGAGAGAGAGAGGAGATAGGATGAAAGAAAGAGAGAGAGGAGAGAAGGGTGGGAGAGAGAGTGAGAGAAAGGGGAGAGGAGAGAAAAAGGAAGCAATGACAGAGGGAGAAAAAAGAAGCAATGAAAGAGAGAGAGAGGGAGGTAAAGAGAAAGGTCACAGGGATGAGAGAGATAGCGTAGAAAGATAGAAGAGAGAGGGGGAGAGATCGAGAGAGAGAAATGGCAAAAAGGAATGCAGCAAGGATGGGGTGAGAGAGGGAGAGGTGACATAATGGAGCATAATTTGAGGGGATGGACAGAGGAGAAGGAGAGAGAGTTCACGCTGCACATTCCGGGCAGAGGAGAGGAGAGGAGGAGGGAGGAGAGGAGGGGGCTGTGTTTTTGATCCACAAAAGAACAGCTACACGAATGGAACGGGATAAGTCAGCGATTAGCACAGAAACGACAGAAAGGAAGGAATCAAAAGAAAAACAAAAGAAGAATTAGGCCGGATACAAAAACCTGGGTAATTTCCAGTAGTTGGTGACATCACACAGGACTGCCCTGATACAGTCATGTGTTTCTGCTGCAGGGGCAGAGTTTAAATGTGGATACCTGTCACAATACAAAAATTCCAAAGTTGATTATGATTCTGAGGAATAATCTAACCTGGCTCACACCAGACTGATCTGTGCGTCACTCTGAAGTGACTTCCACACATTATCAATATGGAACAACTCTCACTGAAAGAGGTCGGACACCGTGGAGCGTCATGAAGAATATTTGAGTCTGATTGGTGGAAGTGTCACAACGGTGGAACAAGCAGAAAAATCAAACTTTATTTACATCCATTTGGGAGAAAAGCACAAATATCTTCCCTGTCCACAAATGCACAAAACGCGTGTCTTCTCCGCATTTTTCATAAACAAAATAGTCGACCGGGAAAAAAGTGGCTTGCCCTCTCCGGGTGGGTGGAGAGTCCTTGAATTCAAGTATCTCGGGGTCTTGTTCACGAGTGAGAGGAGGATGGAGCGTGAGATTGACAGGTGGATCTGTGCAGCGTCGGCAGTGATGCGGTCGCTGTACCGGACCGTTGTGGTGAAGAGGAAGCTGAGCCAAAAGGCAAAGCTCTCATTTTACCGGACAATCTACGTTCCTACCCTCGCCTATGGTCATGATCGCGAATACAAGCGGCCGAAATGAGTTTCCTCCGCAGAGTGGCTGGATGCATCTTTAGTGACAGGGCTCAAAGTAGAGCCGCTGCTCCTCCACGTCGAGAGGAGCCAGCTGAGGTGGCTCGGGCATCTGTTCCAGATACCTCCTGGACGCCTCCTTCAGGAGGTGTTTTAGGCCTGTCCCACCGGGAGGAGGCCCTGGGGAAGACCCAGGACATGCTGGAGGGACTATGTCTCTCGGCTGGCCTGGGAACGCCTTGGGGTCCCCTCGGAGGAGCTGGAGGAAGTGTCCGGGGTGAGGGAAGTCTGGGAGCCCCTGCTTAGACTGTTGCCCACGCGACCTGGCCCCGGATAAGCTAAAGATAATGGATGGATGGAAAATAGTCTGTATTTTGCTAAAACAGGCTGAAGTCCGTCTGTCTTCGTAGCCATGTTTGTTTAGGTTCATTTCTGCATTTCGCCTTTGGCTCCACCAAAACCTCAATGTGAATGGTCGCCAACCATGCAACTGCACCAGCAGGCATGCCGAATCGCCAAATATCACGACAATCCATCTTGTTGCGCAAGGTTATAAACTCGATACTCAATAAAGGTTCTGATAATGGTCATTTGAAACACTTTTTCTATAGATAATAGAAATTCAAAGTACTTTATTCCATATTCCCATGTGGACTTATCTCTGTGTAATCCCTCCATGGTCCAGTGGGTTCCATAGTGGTCCATGGGCGTATTCTAATCTATGTTCTCTTATACTTGTTCTGATACAGCAACCATAGTATGAATGCACCCTTAAATTTCATTACATTTCTTCCACTAAAACTTGACCAAAACTAAACATTATAATTTAACAAAATCTTAAATTAATTCAAATGAGCTGTCAAAATGGAATAATTTTTCAGTATTTAGACAGTAAAATGAAACTGTGATGACCTTTGACCTGCCCTGTGTCCATGCCCCATCAGCACATCACAAAAGCAGGACAAAAGCCACAATGAGACCAGAGATTTTCCAGCTGCTCCAAACCGCTGATGTGGGCGCATGCCATTTTGAGTTTGCCACTGAAAAGGGTGGGCATGGGTGCTGGGTAGTGAGCAGTGGGTGCTGTCTGCCCCCGGGGTGCTTAGGGGGTGGGTGAGGGGGGCGTGGGTGCTCCAAGAACCTGTAATATCACCAGTCATCGCTTTTAAATGTGCAGTGTTTGAGGCTAAGCTAGTTCTGAGCGCTTTTGCCTTTAGGAAGTTGTTTGTGTCTGAAAGATTTGACATGACAAAACTCAAGGTCTTATCTTATATTTGAGAAATTTTATATGTGCCCAACAAATTCCCATTCATTTATATATATATATAAAAAAAGAGAGATTTAGGATTTCTTAACTTATACATACATAAAAATACAACTTGTTTTTACGAATTACACTACCTTACAACAAAGTTTGGACAGACCTTTTCATTGATTTTCTGTTTTGTTTTTGAAGACATCAAATATATGAAGCCAGATGTATGGAATTATGTAGCAAAGGAAAATTGCTAAATAACCTCAAAGTATCCACTCTTTGTTTGGTTCACTGCACTGCACTTCAGACCTTTAAATTTAAAGAGGACCTTTTGTGCAACATGGACTTTTCAGAACTTTAGACCACATTAAAATTGTTTCCTTCTCATTTACATTCTTGAAGTTGCATTTGGAGTGATTCGTGCAGGTTTGAACAATCTTTAAAGGTCCCATGGTATGAATTTTTCACTTTTTGAGGTTTTTGAACGTTAATGTGAGCTCCCCTACCCTGTTTAGGGCCCCCCATGGCTAAAAGTTGCGAAATGTGTAAACTGAGCATTTGTGATCCTTTTCCGCGTTTGAAATAAAGACAGCCCAAACGGGTGATTCTGAACAAGGGAACTTTCTGATGTCACACTCGGGGGAAAAAATGCAAATGCAGTTCCACCCCCCGTCTGGATGTCTACCCACCGTCTCTGGAAATCACGCCCAGAGAGTTTGGACCGCAAACGAGCTACGCAATGCGAGATGCATTTTTTTTATTGTCTTTTATCTGAGCCTCTGAGCCTCTGAAACAGCAGTGGTTTGATTTTATTTTCTGTGGAAATGTGTTTATTTTTCAATGGAAATCGTCTCATATCTTCCTCCGCGCTTAAACGTGGAAGTGGGGCCAGCGCACATCACACCGCTAAAGAGGAAAGAGCGGAGAGTTTGGCCACACCCCCACCCGCTGCCCTGGCCTGTCTCTGTCCTCCTCATTTGCATTCAAGCAACAACGCCCAGAATAAAGTGTTTTAGAGAGATATTTTTGATTCTGACTGTGTTCATAAGGCTATCTCATGCACTGAGTCTTGATTTTGAAGAAGGATTCATTTACAGTATTAGGGAACCATTAAGGAGCCATATAAAAGCATCAAGAAGTACCATGTCATGGGATCTTTAACCGCTTATTTTCAAGACGCCATTTTGCCGATCAATTCCTGTTTTCACCTCCACCCAATGCTCTGTGCTTACTTTGTTTTTCAATTAAATTTTTCTCCCTTATAAAAAAAAAATCCACTATTCGCTAGTGCGATGCGCAGCTATCCATCAGAGGTGCCAACAGCATGCGCCGCTTTTTCGTCAAGTAAACTTTATTTGAGGAAGGTTCAGGGTGTGGAGAGCTTGTGAATAATAAAGAGGAATATAAATCCTTCATTTTCAAGTGGCACAACAACTAGGCAGAACCAATACGCAATGTTTACGGCGACGTAGATTATAACTATAATATGTCTTCTTTAAAGGGACAGTGTGTAAGATTTTTACCCGTTAATTACTGAAATTGAAGATACCCATTCAAAAATACATTGTTTTCCAAGCCTTTTCACTTCCATCATGAAATCAAAGTATTCTTTTGGACTTAGATATAGTCACATAAAAGGGGGATCTTCCCCATGCAGAGGCAGCCATTTTGAATACGAGAGCCCCAGAAGGACATTTGGGCTCCGCCTTCGGCAAGGCTCATGGTTTTGGGTAAACAACACAAGCATGCTGCCGGATCAGACGTCGTAATGGATCTAACACGTGTTTTGGACTAAATTGTTTTACTGGATTTTATTCACTGGATCCTTACGGACAAATTGAGAGCAAGTTTATGGTGAAATACAGAGTTTGACCTGTGCAAAGCATTCTAAGGTAAGCTAACCTTGTTTTGTGCTTTTCCGTATAAAAGCCCCATGTGCTCGGGGAGTGATTGTTTTGCAGGGAAATGAATTGCATAGTCAAAAAGAGGAGACTGTAAGGTTTCATTTGATGTGTAGAGTGTCATGGTACATGATCGGGAATGTGTGTTTTCATGAGAAAAAAACAAAACAAAACGGGACCGCGTTTTATTTATACAGTAGCGGCGCGCGGCTCGTGCGCGGGTACGAGAGCTGTTCGCGTTACGGTGTGCCCGGGTGACCCTCGAGGTCGTAGCTAAAACAGAAAGTGCAATAGCACCATCCACCTATGCGCCACCAATCCTACACACTGGGGCTTTAAATTCCCCGGCTTCTGTTACCATCTGATCCCGTTAGCAGAAGAAACACTGATGCTTAGCGCTCATTACAACATATTATCAGAGTAATGAACGAGTTAAATAAGTTACACCCATCGCTCTGCGCTCAGCCGGTGTTAAATTGGCAGTGTAACTCTAATTGCTGAGACGGGTTAGCGCACAGAGAGACAGACGCTAATTGATTCCCGCTGAGACGCTATCAAGATGTCATGAAGAGTCTGAAGAGGACGAGTGTGTGCGGAGGGAGGAAGAGGCCGATAACATGTGCGTGTGTGTGTGAGGGTATTTATCACACTGTGGGGACTGTAGTCTGTACACATGCACACTAGGACGGCACGATATGAAAAAAGATACAGTTTTTGATAACTACGACAGCTACTATATTTTAACATAATTTTTCACATAATACAAAAGTTGTAAGGATTTTTTTTTTATTGTAAAAGTTTTTTTTTAGTTAATTCTGAAGCTGCGTTTACTGTATATAATGACGGTCTGAGCATAAGACGCGAAAGTGGCGTCGCGTCTTCACTTTTTATTCGGCGTTTAGACGAGTGTTTTCAGGAGGAAATCTGCGTGCATACAATGACGCAAAAGTGTGTGGAATTCGATTGGGTATGCATGCCAGGCAGCTAGGTGGTGCTGTGATACATTATCACTATGTCTGTGCGCATGCGTCTTTAATTTATTTACCTAATTTAATTTACTTAACTTTTTAATTTAATTTTAACTTATTTAACTTAATTTACTTTATAAATATAAATATCCAGAAATGGTGGTGGTGTGAACGTGTACGCGACGTCAGCAGATTTGACCAGAGTTTTGCGTCTTGGGCAGTGTAGACGAAAATGCTACGGCGGAACGTATTCAAGTTTTCCACTTTGGAGGGCGGTTTCAATTTTTTTTGCACACCGTCACCGTCTAAACGAAAGGGACTTCCGATAAAATATTTTGTCGTTTTTACCCGTAAGCGTTCTTATGTAAACAGGCCCTGAGCATCATAATTATTCCCCAAGATGAGTTTTTAAGTGTTTTTCACCATTTTCAGAGACAAGAATGAAGTTTTGCAGCTAACAACAATTACCATTCTAATGCGTACTTCCTGATTATCAGTCAACGTGCTTTATACTTAAAATAGCTGGTGAGCAATACAAACCGAAACAGCCATTGTTCATAAATATACAATAACATGACACAAAACAATACAATTTGACAAACCTGACGCGATGTTATAGTCGTTTCATTCGTATGGTGTAAGCTGATTGTGTTAGCACTCTGAAGGGGGACGGACTTAGTGCGGAGAGCAAAGGAAGAGGAAACTCACAACATCAAAAATTAATCGTATTAAATATGTTAATACAGTATGTTATTTTCGGCAAGAAATATCGTTTTGAAAGCAATTAAAGGTCACTTAGTAGAAGTAAAATACCCCCTCTTTAACGTCAATGTTATGTCCCCAAGACACACGGAAACCCATCGTATGCGTGTGTACGTGTGTGTGTATGTGTGTGTGTGTGTGTGTGTGTGTGGTTGGCAGTGAAGAGGCCGAGTGTATCTATCTAATTACTCGTCTGCACTCCTCTGCTGCTAACGAGCTCTTAATTACTCCGCCGAGTGTCTCAAGACGGAGTCACGGTCTCACACACACAGACACGTGTGCGCTGGTGTACTACTACCACCGTCAACATACAGGGGGCGCAAGTGTGGTTTTGCAGAAAGCTTATAGTCAGGTCTGTCCATGCAAAATCGTCATCAAAATCTCAATTAACATTTGATTTTGGAGTTCTGAGCACAAGTTTAGAGTGTGTGTGTGTGTGTGTGTGTACATCTTTTTTTTTTTATTCAATTTTGAAATATTTTGGGGGGATTTGGTTCTAGGGTTTTCTGCCATTTCAGGATTAACCAACACGAATATAAATCCAAGCATTTCTTTCCTTGTGCCAACCTTATGTTTTGTTTTGAAAGCAGCAGAGAGGGAAGATGAAGATTAAATTGTGTATTACTGTGTTTAAAGGTGCACAGTGTAACATTTCTTCTGGTCTGGTGTCTAGCACTTGTTGATCTCCATGGAGATGTCATTGCTTTGCCTGAAATGTTCCCTCTATTTTGACTTTAAACACGTCCTAAAAATGTGAAATACAGATACAGAAATACAGTTTATAGGCACATTTTTTTCCATTAAACTCTCAACAACTAGCATGCTAACACACACTTTCTGATTGTCAGCCAATAAAATGTTTTATATTACATGCAGATAGTTATTTTGACTGCAAGAGCTGCTTATAAATCAACATTTTACTCAAACACATGGAAAATATCAGGTAGAAGGTCTTTAAAGTTGCACTGTGTAACTTTTTGGTTAGAGGTCACCTGCTTGTTTCTATGGTTATGTCATTACTCTGCCTGGAATGTTCCACAGTATGACATTAAACAGCTCTATTTTACTTTTATTCAATTATAGGTGGTTTTATAACTCAAAAATACCCAGAAAAACAGGAATTCTGACGGTGAGCGGGGTCGCCTCTCCATGGATCTGACCTGTAACTTGGTCTGGTTTAGTCTCCATGAAGATACATTTAGAAGAAACATTTACAAGCATACTGTGAAACATTCCAGACAAAGCAATAACATATCCACGGGGAAACGTGTTTGACGGACCCTCCACCAGAAAAGTGACACAATGCCCACAACGTTTTTGACAATCTGAGCCTTATTTTGGTAATAAAACACGTTGATTTACTCACCAATATCACTTTCGTAACATTTGGTGCAGGTCCGTAGATTTTGTAGGTTAGGATATCCAGGTAACGTGAGTGGTTGGGGCAAATGTTTGCGGTCAACAAATAACACAAACTTTAGCACTTTTCAAATCACAGAAGATCGCTGTGTCAGCGTAGACTTTAAGTGGATTCCAAAGCGGCCTGAAACCCGATCCAGCTATAGTTTCATCTGATGACGTCATCATAGAGGACAGCGCGCATGCGTGAAGTCCCAGCTGTTTCGCATATAAACACCACTCTGAACTTTTCTGTTGCGAGACATGGCTGAAGATTCGGACTTTGAGATGGAAGAGGGCTTATTTGAGTATGATGGCCGTCCCTATCGTTTTGAGCCTGAGTATACGGAGGAAGAGATATTAGAAGGAAGCGGAGACAGTTTGAGGAGCAATGCACTGGAGAAGAGCAAGAGACAGGCCGTCTACGAAAAGACAGTACCTGGTAGTGATAAAAGGAGAAGTTCAATTTGGCAACTGGACAAAGTTTATTTGGTCGAAAACGAGAGGCTCATCCGAGAGGCTTCGTCAGTACCTGGCGATGTTTATGTGGACATTGTATGTCGATGGCAACAGAGGAAGAATGCCTTTGCTGTCTCGAGTGGGATTTGCGGCCAGGAGATGAACGTTTGGGTGATAACAGAAATCTGTGTCTGTCAACTCTGGTTGATATTCGTGCCATGATGAACCGTGGTGTAATAGAAACCTTTTTTCATGTTCCGAAACTCAAACGAAAGTGTAAACTAACACACTGAACTATTGTTATTTGAAAAGTGATAAAGTTTGTGTTATTGTGCCCCGACCACTCACGTTACCCGGATATATCCTAACCTACAAAATCTACGGACCTGCACCAAATGTTACGAAAGTGATATTGGTGAGTAAATCAACGTGTTTTATTACCGAAATAAGGCTCAGATTGTAAAAAACGTTAATTCTCCTTGTATGCAAGTAATTAAAAAGTGAAAAGTTAGGTCAGCTGTCGTGCGTCCCTGAATACGTGCGTGATCAACCCATTTCCCACAATTCCCTTCTCTTTAAGAACTACTTTCCCAGAGACAAAGTCCATTCAGGTCCAATTAAGGCATCTGGACCCTTAATTCCCTTACACAGAATATAGCCTATCTCCACACATGCTACTTATTGTTCCCAGCGAAGAGGGTGAGACTGGGAGACACTGACCCGGATTTCACTAATATGCTAATGAGCACCCAAAGGCGACGGGGCAACGGGGCGCCCGGTCTCCATGGCGACCCGAAAAGAACAGCCCATCTCGTCGTAAACAGGATTATCTCTCATTGAGTTTGATACGCGCCATTATACAGTCGCGCCCACACTGAATTACAGAATGAAGGATTAACTGGGATTAAGGTGCAATTAAAACTCTATTTGATCGATCATTTGCATATAATGTGAATAATAAAAACATCGCTTCTTATAACGGACAAGAGTACCCTCGTTGGCTACTTGCGCAAGCACCAGACTAAAGAAAGAGGCGCTTAAAAACGGTGGTACTGTGCAAAATCGAGGTTTTGGATGTCATTTAGATGCATGTTTGAGTAATTTAGTGATCTCTCCCGGGTCATATTTGAACCCTCCTTGCAGTCAGTTGTAAGATTCTGTACAAGACTCCACCCCCAAGCCTACGTCACCCATGCTTTCACGCGACAATTTTCCATAAACATGAACATGATACATTGTTTTTGGAGGATAAAGAATTTCCAAAACCATAAACAGAAGTAAAAACCCCTATTTAAAGGGACAGTGTGTAAGATTTTTACCCGTTAATTACTGAAATTGAAGATACCCATTCAAAAATACATTGTTTTCCAAGCCTTTTCACTTCCATCATGAAATCAAAGTATTCTTTTGGACTTAGATATAGTCACATAAAAGGCGGATCTTCCCCATGCAGAGGCAGCCATTTTGAATACGAGAGCCGCAGAAGGACATTTGGGCTCCGCCTTCGCCTTCGGCAAGGCTCGTGGTTTTGGGTAAACAACACAAGCATGCTGCTGGATCAGACGTCGTAATGGATCTAACACGTGTTTTGGACTAAATTGTTTCACTGGATTTTATTCGCTGGATCCTTACGGACAAATTGAGAGCAAGTTTATGGTGAAATACAGAGTTTGACCTGTGCAAAGCATTCTAAGGTAAGCTAACCTCGTTTTGTACTTTTCCGTATAAAAGCCCCATGTGCTCGGGGAGTGATTGTTTAGCATGGAAATGAATTGCATAGTCAAAAAGAGGAGACTGTAAGGTTTCATTTGATGTGTAGAGTGTCATGGTACATGATCGGGAATGTGTGCTTTCATGAGAAAAAAAACAAAAAAAAAACGGGACCGCGTTTTATTTATACAGTAGCGGCGCGCGGGTCCCTCAAGGTCTGCCGTAGCTAAAACAGAAAGTGCAATAGCACCATCCACCTATGCGCCACAAATCCTACACACTGGGGCTTTAAATAAGGTGTTTTGGCCCAGTACACATATTTTGTAAAATTATTAGTATTTTTATTGTCTGCGAACCAGGAAGTGAGGCTGGTAAGCTGTTAGCATACTAGTTGTTGTTAGCATTGTGGCCGAAAACTCCTCTCTGATGTCTGAAAGTTGTGAAAAGTGTTTATAAACTCATCACGGTGAATAATTAGGATGCTCTGAATGCATAAGGGACGTGAGGAGTAACTTTGGACCACTGCAAACCATTTAAACGGTTTAAAATTACATAGATTCGTATGTGTTTATGTGCTTGTTTCCATGGAGATGTTATTTCCTTGGTAGAAATGTTTGACAGTAAGACACTGAAGTTTTCTTTGTTGCATTTCCTTTTGTGTTACGGATGTTTATTGTCGCTATAACAAAAACGCATCGCGAGCGGGGTCGCATCTCCAGAGATCTGACCCGTTGCGTCGCGTCCTTATCTCCGTGACGATGTTTACTTCAGTATCATACAGTGAGAAAAACAACATAAAAACATATTATATAAATAAATAAAAATCCCTAATAAATAAATAAAATACACAGTGGAAAAAAATATAAAATTATACATCAAACATATAAATAAATAAAAACTACAACAAAATAAAATTAAATTTCACATAAAAACATATAAATCATATAAATAAAACTACAATAAATAAAAAACTAGTAAATCTACAATTAAAATGGCAGGTCCAACCAGACGGTCTGCTACTTGATTTCAATGCCTGGAATGTTCCACAGTATGGCATTAAAAGTATAAATATTTATTTAGTACTTGTATCTATACAGTATCTATACACAATCATGAGAGTATTATGGACTATTCTAATTAAAGAGGGGGTATTACACTTTTGTTTTGATCACCATGTTACGCTTTATTGTTCTGAAAATGCTTGATAATATTTGATAATACAGAGTGGTACCTCACCTTACGAAAGACCCAACAAACGAAAATTTCAAGTTACGAAACGCCTTCACGTTAAATTTTGGTCTCTAGATACGAAAGAAAATTCAAGTTGCGAAACGCGAAATCTCAAAAATTAAAATAATGCGCGCTCAGCCACACACATTATACGCTTTTCTCAGACTGGATTTAAACTTTTCTCACATTTGTCTCTCTTGTTTAAACACTCAAACTTTCATAGATTTTCAACAAAATGTATTAATAGTGAAGTGTGGGGGGAAGGGGGAGGGCGGTGTGTGTGCGCGTGACACGTGTGTGATAGCGCAGCATGACCCGGCGCGGGGCGCGAGCAGAGACCCGTGCTCAATCCGTGCCAGGTCTGAACCAGGTCTAAACCAGGATTAGACCACCGTGGCTCTTGCATGCGTTCGTTCATGCGCTCAGACTGCGTGTGGTCCCGAGGGGAGTCCTCGCTGCTCGCCTCAGCCGTGACTCGAAACGAAACCAGGAAATAGACCCGCACGCGGTGGTTTAGACCTGGTGCAGACCTGGTTTAGACCTGGTTTAGACCTGGCACGGGTTGAGCACGGGTCTCTGCTCGCAGCCCTGCGCCGGGTCATGCTGCGCTATCACACATGTGTCCGCGCACACACTCCGCCCTCCCCCCCCACGCACGCAGTCGCTGCTCGCCTCAGCCTCGTGAGGTACACCGCTGCTGCTTGGTCTAGACCTGGTATAGTCCACGTTTAGTCCTGGGTTTACAGTCTCTATGCAGAACACAATGTTACACTATAAAAAAATGTTACACTATAAAAAAAAAAAAACTTGGAACGGGCCTTGGAACAAATCAGGCCTTCCCCATTAATGAAACTATGGCACATCGCATCAGCTTTGTGAAGTTGCTGTGTACAGTTTTGTATCATGTTTTTGTATGTTTATGGAGAATTGTCGCCGTGTGGGAGCGTGGATGAAGTAATCATGTGAGTAGAGCACTGGGCAGTTCTTACAGCTCACCGTAAGGAGGGTTTAATTAGGGTCCGGAAGAGATTGCTAAAATACTCAGACATCCGTGGATGCATCTAAAACCTCTTCAGGCATGTTTTTTTTGGGGAACAATGGTTAGAACATGGTAGAAAGCTAGAAAAAAACAACATATTCCCCACATAATCCCTCTTTAACTTCCAAACATAAAGATACATTATGTCTCTGTGTGTGTCTCTTTCTCTCTCTGTCTTCCCCTCTCTCTTTCGCTGTCTCCTCCCCATCTGTTTCTCTCTGTCTTTTTCTCTCTCCCTGTCGCCCTCTCTCTGTCTCTCTCTCTGTGTCTTTCTCTCTCTGTCTATCTCTCTCTTTCTGTCTCTGTCTTCCCCTTGCTCCCCTTTCTCTCTCTCTGTCTCCCCACTCTCTCCGTCTCTCTCTCTCTCTGTCTGTCTCCTCTCTCTTTCACTCTCGGTCTCTCCCTCCCTCAGACAGACAGACAGAGAGAGAGACGGAAAGAGTGAAGACTCTCTCTCTCTGTCTCTCTCTGTCTGTCTCTCTCTTTCACTCTCGGTCTCTCCCTTCCTCTCCCTCCCTCTCTCTGTCTCTCTCTGTCTGTCTCTGTCTCTCTTTGTCTGTCTCTGTCTCTCTCTTTCACTCTGGGTCTCTCCCTCCCTCTCTCTGTCTCTCTCTGTCTCTCTCTGTCTGTCTCTGTCTCTCTTTGTCTGTCTCTGTCTCTCTCTCTTTCACTCTGGGTCTCTCCCTCCCTCTCTCTGTCGCTCTCTCTGTCTGTCTCTGTCTCTCTCTCTATCTCCCTCTCTGTATCTCTCTCTCTCTCTCCCTCTCCCTTCCTCCCTCTCTTTCTATCTCTGTCTCCCTCCCTCTCTCCCTCACTTTTCTCTCTCCCCCTCCCTTCCTCCCTCCCTCTCTTTTCTTTCTCTGTATCTCTCTCTCCCTCTCTTCTATCTCTCTCTCTCCCTCCCTCTCTTCTCTCTCTGTATCTCTCCCTCCCTCTCTTCTTTCTCCCTCCCTCCCTCTGTCTGTCTCTGTCTCTCTTTGTCTGTCTCTAGCTCTCTTTCACTCCGGGTCTCTCCCTCCCTCTCTCTGTCTGTCTCTCTGTCTGTGTCTCTCTCTCTATCTCCCTCTCTGTATCTCTCTCTCTCCCTCTCCCTTCCTCCCTCCCTCTCTTCCTCTCTTTTCTTTCTCCCCCTCTCCCCCTCCCTCCCTATTTTCTCTCTCTGCATCTCTCTCCCTCCCTCTCTTCTATCTCTCTCTGCCTCTCTCTCTCCCTCCCTATCTTCTCTCTCTGTATCTCTCCCTCCCTCCCTCCCTCCATCTCTTCTATCCCTCCCTCCCTCTCTCTGTCTCTCAGATTACCCCCCTCCCCTCTCTCGCGCCGTGGGCAGGTACGGGCTTAGCGACCCGGTGTTTGCCTAGCGACCGGTGTCCGAGGCAGGCGTTGCCATGGCGCCGGCCGGGGATGTGGCACTGCCAAGAGGAAGTGTGCAGGCCGATATGAGCCAAAGGGCAGTGTGTGTGTGTGACTGTGGTTTATAGAGACAATTCACAAGCTAAAACAAAATACAATGGATTCTAGATGAGACTATTCCTCACATTTACGGATATAAATAAAAGAAACAAGGCGATTTCAGTTTAGGACACCTTTGCCTTGTTTGCGCTTTATATCTTGGCACAAGATCCTAAACATCCTAAAACGTGCAATAAAAACAATAAAATTCCATTGCATCATGACCCAGCAAAGTCCCAACACTGCTACAAGTTTTAAACTGCTTTAAAAGACTAAAAATACTTGAAATAAATGACTAGAATATAAGCAGTTCATTTCTATATTTAAAAAGTCCTCTGTAGTGGTGGATGAAGTACGCAATTTTGATACTGAAGTAAAAGTACAGATATGGGTGCAAAAAGTTGCTCAAATAAAAGTAT
The DNA here is from genome assembly GCA_036785185.1 of Paratrypauchen microcephalus. Lineage (NCBI taxonomy): Eukaryota > Metazoa > Chordata > Actinopteri > Gobiiformes > Gobiidae > Paratrypauchen > Paratrypauchen microcephalus. The sequence goes on along the minus strand of JAVJIX010000147.1, from coordinate 395,979 downwards.
CACATGCAAAAAAATCGACTTAAGTAAAAGTGCATGTTTAAAAAAAATACTAAAGGAATAAAAAGTTAAAGTGTTATATAGAGATTTTTAGAACAATTAGAGAATGAAATGTAATGATTTTGGTAAAGAATTCAGCTGATTTCAATTGATTTGTTGATTTTTCTAGCTGTTTTTGTGTATTTCTGTATTCGGTTTGCTCAAAGTTGGCATGTAAACTTGAATTAAATGTGATTTTAAAAAACGTCTCAGCCATTTCAAGCAGGTCGCACACCATAAAGAAAAGTACTTTTACTGTAATGTGGTGGAGTAGAAAGTACAGATACAGTACATGCTCAGATGTAGTGAAGTAAAAGTAAAAACAGCCACTGTAAAATTGACTTAAGTAAAGTACAGATACGTAAACCTTTGTACTTTATACTTTTACTACTATTGGAAAGAGTGAACTCCATCTTTGGTTTAACAGATAAGATTTAAAAAAAATTGCCAATACATTTTAGTTATTATTATTATTATTTAGTGTCTATACTCTAGTTATTACTATTATTATTTAGTGTTTTATGTTCGCACCTTATCACCGAGACAAGTTCCTAGTTTTGTGAATTCTGTTCACTTGACAATGGCAATAAAAGTCTTTCTGATTCTGATTTCAAAGCAGCACGTGTTAAAATTGCTTATATTAAAAAAATTTAAATAAATACTTTAAAACCTGATTTCAAAAACATTCAACCCAAAAATTCGACGATAACTGTCTTAATCAGCATGCTAATAATGACATTTTACATTTCCACTACTACAAAAACTACAAAAAACACCAAAAAATACTAGCCCTCCCAGCCTGCCCCTGAGAATAACAGTGAAAGTGCATTAGTCAACAGACAGGGAGCTAAACGTGTAGGGGGGTTAGGGAGGTGCAGTGGTGCTCGCGTGCTGGGTGGGGGGTGAGTGGGGGGACGAGAGGGGGAAAGTGGGCGTCGAACCCTCCGCCCCTCCGCCCCGCTCCGATTAAGGCCACTCATTCTAATTACGCTCCGCGGATGTGACAGACCGGGGAACCCATCTGCGCCGTCGGCTCACGCGGCTGACCATCAAAAACAGGCGCGGCGAAATAGTCGTAAATATTGTGGGGGAAAAAGAAAGAAGAAAAAACGAAAACAGGACTGAAAATGAGAATGAATAAACACGGGTAATTCAATCTAAAGAGGACAAGATGGCCGCTACCTGTTTACAACTGCTCTGCCCCATCTGCCCCTGCTGTTATTTTGGTCATAGGATTTTCAAAAAACAACAACAGCAACATCTGATTTTTTTGTTTGTTTGTTTGTTTTTATTGTAGTTTATTTCTATTCAAAATTGGTATTACATTAATTCATATCATATAAAAATTTCAATATTTATTTTTTTATATTATGAAAACACCATTTACTAAAAATCTTTTTGGTGTTTTGTTTTTGTTTTTTGTTTGTTTTGTGTTGTTAGTTTTAATTTTTATTTTTTCTTGAATTTGTTTATTTTGTTAAATTTTTTAATAGGTAAATAATTCACCTCAAATGCACATTGATTTTTTTTAAATTAAGGAGATGATTTTTTTTTTTTAAACAAAATGTAAAATATTGTTCACAGCAACTATCATAACAAAATGTGGTAGCAAAAATTGAAAACGCATTTGACTGGGTAACATTAATGCTACAAAAAGTGGCAACACTGTGTCATAGCACTTTGTTAATTTGTCCCACAGTGAGAAGGTTTTGGGTTCAATTCCCAAACAGGTGCAGAGATTGCATGTTCTCCCTGCGCCTACAACACTGGTTTCCGCTACCACTAACTCTTAAACAATTGAGCCCAATATTACGCAATTCAACAGATTTCAATAATGGAAAAAATTGTAGACAAAATACAAACAGTCTTATAATATTGTAGCTAATTGAACTGAACGTGCTGCTAACTAAAACTGCTTTATTAGTCCTATTTGCTCATGATGTTATAAGAGAAGGAAGAAGTACTCGATTTTGTTACTTTAGTAAAAGTACAGATATAGGAGCAAAAAAATTCTCAAATTAAAGTAAAAGTATCACATGAAAAAATCTAGTTAACCAAAAGTATTAAAGTACAATTACTTAAAGAGCAAAATGTAAAAGTATTTCATGCGATTCTAAAACTTCAAATTGTTGAATTTTGGGTTTTTTTTTAGAGATAATTGAACAATTTTTTATTTTTTATTTTCATGTTTTAGCTGTTTTTATTTGTAAATTTCTGTTTTACTTTTACTGAATTTTTACTGAATTTTTTTTTTCAGCAAAAAAATAAAAAAATAAAAATAAATAAATAAAGACTTCCAGTCCTGTTCAAGAATGTAGTGGAGTAGAAAGTACAGATACCTGCTCTCAAATGTAGTAAAAGTACAAGATCTCTGCTTTAAAACATACCCAATGAAAGTACAGATAGTAGAGTCCTTTTTCTACTTTCACTTGTGTGTTTTCCCGTAGTTCCAGATCATTTTAATCACCGATATTCAAACCCAAACTCCACAGGAGTGAAAACAACAGGACCGCTAATGGCAGGTGAACAGGGCGTGCACGGTGAACGGGGTAACAGAAGGAAGGGGGTCTTACCTTGACGTCTCCGAAGTACATCTTGAGCATGTTGGACGAGGGGTAGCGCGTGTAGAAGAACATGAGTTTGGCTTTCTTCAGGTGGTTCGGAGAGAGGCCCTCCTGAATCTGAAACGTGGGTTAAGGAGCTAAAAAGTACAAAAAATACACAAAATACTACTTCGTCATGTTTGGGCACACTCAGATACAGATGCTAGAGTACTTTTATCACTTTTACTTCTGTGTTTTCCCATTGTTCCAGATCATTTAATCACCGACAGTCAAGCCAAACTCCACTTTGCGTGAAACAAATGGGACGCTAATGGCAGGTGAACAGGGCATTTTTCCTTACTTCCGCGACTATTTACACTGTCGACTCTCACCGAAGACACCAAAACTAAGAAGGAACGCATACTTTGAGCAATCTGAATCGAAAATATAAAACATTTGTAGAGCTATTTTTCTCTGCTACGTAATTTCATATGTCTTGCGTACATCTTCTCCAGAGTATAAAGAAAAAAACAGATCGTACGGAAGGATTTACCGATAACTACGTCTAAGCTTGGCGTATTCTTGTTTTTCCAATTTGAATCAGAATTTGAAAATTGTGGCTGATTTTCAGTGTAGTCAAATACAAAATAAAATATCCAAAATTTCCTCAGTATATTTATTTCTTATCTTATACTTCAACAAAACGGAGCATGAGATTTCTCAGATTCACACATCCCAAATACAGTATGTTTTCATATAAATTATTCGCCGTTTTTACCCATAAAATCACTTACTTTTATAGGAAAACATGACGCAATGAAAAACGTGTCATATATTTTTCTTACATTTATATCTCCTGTCTATTTCCTTCTATTTAACTGCAGCGTCTGGCCTTGATAA